>CM052806.1:8020782-8144480 GCA_028533885.1 Nasua narica
GGGAGATGCCTTCATCTAGTTGTAGGTACCTTGGAAAAGTATTTCCCTTTCTTTTTAGGACCATGACATTGTCTTGAGTCATAGCTAAATGAATGGGGCCAGGACTGTTTCCTGAAGCATCTTGGGGACCTGCCTCATTTATAGATGTGTTACTTGATAGTAGTTGGGACGGAGGGGGCGGTTTTTACTTTTCGGACTCTTAATTTTGGTGTTTAACTTTGTTTCGCTTACTTGACACACTCCACCTGGACAAGCTGGCAACAAAGTCATGTTTGAAAAATGATCAAAATGGAAGTAAATTTAATTACAGCATTCTAGCGAGAGCCAAGGTAGCTAGAACATGACATACTGTGTTCACTTGGCCCATGTGTCCCAGGGAGGGAAGACAACAAGCCAGATTTATTGAATGCCTGCTAATGCATCCACCCATCCATCTATTAATTTCTAAAGTAAATATTTTTCCCAAACATCGTATGTGGCAGACATTGCTTTTGTGACGATTGCTGTAATAGGACACAAAACAGTGACACTGTCGGGACTGCGCTGGGCATCTGGAAGACTTTCTGGAAGAAGCATTTTATTCAAGCTGAACATAGAAAATTAAAAAAAAGGTGCCTGGGTGGCTCAGTTGGTTAAGCAACTGCCTTCAGCTCAGGTCATGATCCCGGAGTTCCGGGATCGAGTCCCGCATCGGGCTCTAGCTCAGTGGGGAGTCTGCTTCTCCCTTTGACCTTCTCTCCTCTCATGCTCTCTCTCACCTTCTGCCTTTCAAATAAATAAATCATTTTAAAAAAATAGAAAATTTAAAAAAAATCGTAAGAAAGCAAAGTAAGGGGCACCTGTGTGGCTCAGTTGGTTGGGCGACTGCCTTCGGCTCAGGTCATGATCCCGGAGTCCCGGGATCGAGTCCCATATCGGGCTTCCGGCTCTGCAGGAAGTCTGCTTCTCCCTTTGACCTTCTCCCCTCTCATTCTCTCTCTCTCTCTCAAATAAATAAATAAAATCTTTAAAAAAATTAAAAAAAAAAAAAAGAAAGCAAGGTAAGAATAGTGGAGAGGAGGTGGGTACAGGGGGAATTACAGTCCATACAAAGGAGCAGTAGGTGAAAGGGATCCTTGTGTATTTAAGCAACTCAAATAACCTTAGCGGAACTAGGGAATGGAGGGAGAGGTGATGTGTAGTGTTGTGACAGGGCAAATAAACAGGGTCTTGGTTGTGGAGGTCCGAGAGGTCCGGTTTGGATGCTGTCCGTGGGGCAGTTGAGAAGGTAGTCAAGCCTGGACGATAGGACTGTATTTGGGTTACATCACTGCAGCTCTAGTGTTTATTTTAGGGTGGAGGGGGGCACAGAGGTAGGAAGGCCTGTGGAGCCTGCCGCATTCCCTCTCGTGTGCTTGAACCCAGGTTTCTTACATGGGCTCCTTTGGTAGATGGTGGCGGTGCCCTTCACTGAGACAGGAGTGTGAGTGGGTTTGGAGACTATCCTGGCTTCAACTCGATGGGCTAAGTTTAACAGCATCCAAGAAAGGAGGCCTGGGTTGGAAATGCTGATGGTCATTGGGAAGGCATGACATCGCAGAAGCAGAGCAAGGAGGACCAAGGCGGCCTGAACCCCATGGACAGGGTTCAGTGTGCACTCCAGTTAGAGGAAGAAATGACCTGTCTCTGAAGGAGCGCGGTGATGGAGAATGTGTGGAAACCATCAAGTTTGGGCCTATCCTTTCTTTCTTTTTTTTTTTTTAAAGATTTTATTTATTTATTTGACACAGAGAGAGAGAGATCACAAGTAGGCAGAGAGGCAGGCAGAGAGAGAGGGGGAAGCAGGCTCCCTGCTGAGCAGAGAACCCCATGCAGGGCTTGATCCCAGGACCTAAGATCATGACCCAGAGCTAAAGGCAGAGGCTTTAACCCACTGAGCCACCCAGCGCCCCTGGGCCTATTCTTTCTAATCATGAATATTTATGAGTTGTTTCCCTTTATTCTTTCCTGCATTTATTCTCATTTTGATAACTGTCCAGGCAGGAATGTGCCCGCAATAAGGTCGATCAATACTGGAACATTTACAGTGCGTGTGAGAAGGAAGGCTCTTCTCAAAGAAGATTTGCTCTATGGCGTTGATAACGGTCTGGGAAGAGGGCAAGGGACTGTCCTTTATGCATTTTTTTAAAACATAAAAATCAGTATTGTTGCCATGGGCCAAAAAGCAAAAAAAAACTCCACAGGAAATGTAAACATCGACTCAAGTTATTTGCTGTTTTTGTATTTCTGGGAGAGGGAGGGAGGGAGGGAGGAAATAAGTCCCGATTCCTTAAAGCTCTCTGAAGCTAGTTCACACAGTTTAAATCTGGGCTATCGTTAAGGTAGACAACTTGCCCATATCATTCTTAGTACTCCTCTGTACATTTGGAATATTTTGTAATTAAAAGTTTTAAAAAAGAAACAAAAACCAGGTGGGATGGTGTGTATGCTAACTGCCCGTGTGATTCGGCCCTGGGAATCCGTGGAGACCAGACAGGTCAAAATAACTAGTAATAAATCAGTAATCAATGTGTTTAAAAATAAATTAATTAAAAGGGGTGAGAGCGTCCAGCCATCCAAGTACATTTCTGGTGTTCAGAATCCTGGCCTTTGGTGGATGTGGAAGTTCAGATCTACATACAAGTTGCAAAAACAAAAAAACAAAAACCAAAAAACAAAAAACCGAAAACCCCTACTGCTTGCGTGCCCAGGAGGAAAGGCCCACCAGAAGCCGATTCGTTCATCGGGGAGGGCTTTACTTTGCACTCACCTTTTGCTGCAAGTAGAGTTCCTGGGTAATTGGTGTCAGGGATTTTTTTTTTTTTTTCTTGAAGTTGCTGATCAAAGGTGTCTCCATCCAAATGAAGGCAGGAAGGGGCTCACTGGGGCGGGTGCTCCTAGGCAGGAGAAAAGGGTGAGCCATGCTTTGGGTCCAGGAGATAAAGCTTCCTCCAGGTTTTTTTTTTTTTTTTAAACCCCCTTTTGAATGGGCTCATTGTTTATAAGAACAACTCCTTAATGGAAAAACAAAAAGGCTAGTGGGCTGTAGCAGGCTCTCTGCTTTCAGGCCCTGGCCTCATTGTTTATTTGATTTATCAAGTCTCCCGAGTAGTTGCTCTGCTCTGTGACCTTCCTTTAGCTATTCCTTTGGAGTATCCATTTACTTTATTTAGAAACATAATATTTAAAAAAAAGCTGGAGCTGAGTCAGAAAATCATCACCTTTTCGATGCGGCCGTTTCCCTGTCTATTGAAACCTTACACTTGCTGAGAGCCATGAAGTGGACTTGCAGTCTCCGAATCGACAAGCATTTCTGGGCCCGGCTCGTGCTCCCCTGCTCCCGGATGGTGGCCCTTCAGGCCTGGGACACGGCAAGGGGGCGGCGGGGCGGCTCCTGGGGCCTCCAGCTCGGCATATGCAGACCTAGAGAACAGGATGCCAGAGAGCCATGCTCAGTGGTAGGGGGGACTGTGAAAGATGCTAGCTCCGGGGGTGTTTGGATTGTGGGAGGAAACCTCTGAGGCGGGGGTGCTCATCTGAGGAGGTGATGGCGTAAAGGGTGGGGTTCGGCATCCAACCCTTCCTAATTACCGTGGCTGTTGGATTAGTCCTCAGCCTCGTTTTTCCGGATGAAACATTCTAAACGTATGCAGCCTTTTAGAGAAGTTTACTTTTGCTACGATGACTTTTTTTTTTAAAGATTGTATTTATGGGGCGCCTGGGTGGCTCAGTTGGTTGAGCTGCTGCCTTCGGCTCCGGTCATGATCTCAGAGTCCTGAGATCGAGCCCCACATCGGGCTCTCTGCTCGGCAGGGAGCCTGCTTCCTCCTCTCTCTCTGCCTGCCTCTCTGCCTACTTGTGATCTCTCTCTCTGTATCAAATAAATAAATAAAATCTTTTAAAAAAAATAAAGATTGTATTTATTTGCGAGAGAAAGAGTGCAAGTGCAGCGGGAGAAGGAGAAGCTGACTCCAGGCTGAGCAGGAAGCCCTCCGGATGTGGGACTCGATCCCGGGACTCTGAGGTCGGGACCTGAGCCAAAGGCAGATGCTTCACCGACTGAGCCACGCAGGCGCCCCTGAGATAATTCTTAAATTATTATTATTATTTTACATTTGTCATTTTCCCTTTTCCTTGCTTTTTTTTTTTTACTTTTAATTATACGATTCTAACTATAAAGTTTGAAGACCAAAGATTAGATATCGAAATATAGTTTCATCACTTTAATGCAAGACCTGTTTTAAATTTTAGCCTATTTTCTTTTGAGTCTTCACCTCTCTGTTGTTATTAGGTTTTGAGCGCTCTTTTGCACTTTTCTTATCATTCTGAAAACTAAGGGGCGACCAGAGGCTTACATAGAACTCTTATTAGGAAGTCACTCCTGGAACAATGAACCGTATGGATCCAAGCCTGGAGGGGACTGTGACTAGCATCCGAAAGGACAGTTTAATCCCAGTAATTAAAATTTCTTGGCTGAATATTCACTTCTTTTTCTTCAAGAGGAACTTTAGAATCATGTTATTAAACGCTGTCTCCTCCCCACCCTCCACCCAAGGAAATCAAGCATCAACCAAAGTAATACTATCTCTGTAGTGGATTGTGATTGGAATTACATTAAATCTATTTATTATTTTGGGGCTAATTGACATTTTTATAAGGTGCAATTTACTTGTTGTGAAATATGGTAGGTCTCTATTTAAACAGGGTCTTGTTTGTGGTTGTCAGAAAGTTTTTAATGTTTTAGCTCCTTTAAGTGCGTTGCCTGTATTTCTTGCTGTGTTTATCATTGCTTGAGTTAGGACTGTGTTCTTGCAGTGAACTGGGGAGGCCAGGTGGACTCGGAAGGGGCAGGAGGATTTTGTATTTAGATGATCTGCTTCTCATACTAGCTCTGTCTTTTGCTACCAGTGTTCCTTCTGGCAAGATAAGTAATCCTGCTGTGTCTTGGCTTTCTTACCTATAAATGTGGATAATAATGGTATCTACTTCTTAGGGTGGTTGTGAAAATTAAATGAGCTAGTATATTCAGAGTTTCACCCCATTCCTGGCAGTTAATACATGTTCAAAAATAAGTTTCTGTTAGCCAGTAATTGCTGCTAAATAGAAAAGCTGTTGATTTCTGGATACTTATTTTTCTATAATTTGGCTGTATTAAATGTCCTATTTGTTTTAATAGTTTTTCTGTTCCATCTTCTCGGCTTTCTAGGTTATACTGTAATACTAGGTGCCAATAATAACATTTTTCTTTCCTTTCCAATTGCTGTATACTTGATTTCTGTTTTATATCACATTGAACTGCCTTCAACTTCCTGGATAGTAGTGATTAAGAGTGATGATAACTATCTTGTCTGTTACTTTAATATTATTATTATTTTTTTTTAATGTGCTAAGGAAATATCTTTCTAGTTTGATTTTGGTACTTTCTTTTAAATTGAGTGTTGAACTTTACCAAATACCTTTTTTATCATTTTTTGTTTTTGTGATGTGTGATTTTTCTCCTTTGACCTATTGAAGATCTTTATATATTTTCTCATAATCCTAATTTTAAAAATTCAGTTTATTTAATGTAAAACAGGTATATACAACCATTCACCCACATACCGCCTTGTCTTGCCTCTGGGAACCCAGGTCTGTTCTCTATGTCCGAGTCTGTGAGCTTTATTTATATATGTATTTATTTATTTTTAGAATCCACATGTAAGAGAGATCATAGGGTACTTGATTTTGTCTGACTTATTTCACTTAGCATAATGCCCACGAGGTCCATTCATGTTGTCACAAATGGCAAGATTTCGTTCTTTTTTATGGCTAAATAATATTCTATTATATATGTGTGTATTTTACACACACACGTGTGTGTGTGTGTGTATATACACGTATTTATATATGCACGCACATACACACGTATATACATATGCAAGTGTGCATGCATAGTACATTTTACTTTTACTTTTCCACTTATCCATCCATGGACACGAGTTGTTTCCATATCTTGAGTATTGTGAAAAATACTGCAATGCACATGGGTGTGCAGATGCCATTTTGAGTTAGTGTTTTGTTTTCTCTAGATAAATACTTAGAAGTGGAATTGCTGGATCATATGGTCATTCTATTTTTAATATTTTGATGAACTCTGTGCTGTTTTCTGTAGTAGCTGCACCAATTTACATTCCCACCAACAGTGCTGTCCAAGGGTTCCCTTTTCTCCACATCCTGGCTAACACTTGCTATTTTTTGACTTTTTGATACCAGCCATTCTAACAGGTGTGAGGCGATACCTTATTGTGGTTCTGATTTGCATTTCCCTGATCATTAGTGATATTGAACATCTCTTCATGTGTCTGTTGGCCATCTGTATGTTTTCTTTGGAAAAATGTCTGTTCAGGTCCTTGGCACATTTAAGAATTAGATTGTCTTTTGTTTACTGAGTTGTATAATTCTTTCTATATTTTGAATATCAGCCCCTTATCAGATATATGGTGTGCAAATATTTTTTCCCATTCAGTAGATTGCCTTTTTTATTTTGTTGATAGTTTCCTTTGATGTGCAGAGCTTTTTAGTTTGACATAGCCCCACTTGCTTATTTTTGCTTTTGTTGCTTTTGCTTCTGGTGTCAGATCCAAAAAAATATCACCAAGACTTGATGTCAAGGAGCTCATTTGTTGCCTGTGTTTTCTTCTAGGAGTTTGTAGTTTCAGGTCTTATGTTGAAATCTTTAATCCATTTTGAGTTAATTTTTGTGCATGATGTAAGATTGTGGCCAAGCTTCCCCAACACCATTTATTGAAGAGACTATCCATTCCCCATTGTGTATTCTTGGTTCCTTTGTTGTGAATTAATTGACCACATATGTGTGGGTTTATTTCTCAGCTCTCTATTCTGTTCCATTGATCCATGCGTCTGTTTTTTATACCAATGCCATACTCTTTTAATTACTACAGCTGGATAATATGGTTTGAAATCAAGGAGCATGAGGCTCCCAGCTCTGAAGATTCTTTGGCTATTTGGGATCTTATACAGTTCCATACAAATTTTGGGATTGTTCTATTTCTGTGGAAAATGCCATTGGAATTTTGTTAGGGATTGCATTGAATCTGTATTTTGCTTTGGGTAATATGGACATTTTAACACTATTAATTCTTCCAATCCATGAACATGGAATATCTTTCTATTTGTGTCTTTAATTTTTTTCATTAGTGTTTTGTAGTTTTCAATGTGTCTCATAATATTTTTCATCATGTTTTCTGGTATAAAATCTATTTGATTCTATTTGATTTTAGGCTTCCTGGTATGATTTCATTTGCTAATACTGTATTTAGGATCTTAATAGTTTTAATAGTTTCACTGTTTGTCTAAAAGTAGTTTTCTTTTAAAATTTTATGTATTTATTTTGAGAGAAAGAGAGAAAGAATGCTCTCACATGAGCAGGGGGGAGGGGCAGAAGGAGAAGCAGACTCCCCATGGAGCAGGGATCTTGACACAGGGCTCAATTCCAGAACTCCAGGATCATGACCCAAGCCAAAGGTAGATGCTTAACCGACTAAGCCACCTAGGTGCCCCTTAATTTTTTCATTGTTGTTGTTCACATGGTATTAGATTTTGACATTTGAATTGAATTAGTTTTTTAAATGAATTGAAACTTTTTCATCTAGAAACTATTTTCATCTAGAAAGTTTTTCACAACATGAAATCATCATCTGTTCTTTGGAAGTTTGAATAAACTCACACATAAGACCACCAGAGTCTAAGTCTGAAGGCTTTATTGGAAATTGTTACAAATGGCTTTTCAGTTTCTTCATTGTGACTGTAGCCTTCATATTTTCCACCTCTTAATTCAAGATTTTACAATTTAATTATACAGAATGCTTCATTAAAAGAAACAAATGACTCTTCCTTATCCATATTTATACCTTTCTCTCTCAGATTGTGCTTATATTTTTTGTTCTTTTTTTTTAAAAGATTTTATTTATTTATTTGACAGAGAGAGAGATCACAAATAGGCAGAGAAAGAGGAGGAAGCAGGCTCCCCACTGAGCAGAGAGCCCGATGAGGGGCTCGATCCCAGGACCCTGAGATCATGACCCGAGCCGAAGGCAGAGGCTTCAACCCACTGAGCCACCCAGGCACCCCATTTTTTGTCCTTTTAATCTTAGGTAGATTTTGCCAGGGGTGGTTTCATTTCATTGTGCCCTTGTCCCTGCAAACAACTTGCTTTGGAATGTGCTGGTAAATTCTAATGGTTTTCAGTTTGCCAAGCCATAATTCTTCTGATGTCATCATTATTTTCAGTTTTTCCTGCTTGTTTTATTTCAACTTCTAAAAAGTTGGCATGTGAATTTGTGTATTGGGTATTATAGCAGTAAAACTGTTCATGCCACTGGTTTTGTTACATATACAATGAATATTGGTCATCGTATGTGCACATGAAAAAATATATTTTTCATTGTTCCTGTAGATTTGCAAGACATGAAATTGCACGTGGGTGCAAACACTTATCATTTCGGCATGTGTGTTGATCGTAGGAAACACCCAAATCTATTGAGGTCTACTGTGGTATTATAGCTCTGGGATAGAGTGCAAGATTGAATTGATTTAGGCCATTGCTTCTTCGAATCCAAGAAAGGAAGTGGTTCATCCTGTTGCTGCTAAATGGCAGGGAGGAAGACAGACTCCTGTTATTCTTGATAACTTACCCCTGGATTCTGTAAGATTCTAAGAATTAAGAATATTCTCACTTCTCTGTCGTCAGGTCTTACTTGTTATTTTTTGAACCTGTTTCCTTTTCTTTGTTCTTCAGAACCATTAGAGTACAAAGTGGGTGTTCCGAATGATATTTCATATGCTTGAAGGTATATGTTGGAGAATCCAAGCTCTCGTATTTTATCTTCCCCACTGTTCGTTTTGTTTTGGGCTGATCGCAGCTTTTTTGGATTACCTTTCAAAAATGGAGAATAGAAAAAAACCCAAGAACCTTTACTTTTAGAAGAGCATGGTTAATGCTTAGTGCAGGAGCTCAGAAATATTAACTGTTGATCAGATTGTTCACGTTGGTGGTTTCATGTCTCTTTCTACCTCGTTTTTAAACAGATTGACTTTCCACACCACCTCTCTTGTATGAGCATTTCTATACATTGCATATTCTCTCTCTCGGTTGATTGCTCTGTTATTTTTTTCAAGATTTTATTTATTTATTATATATAGAGAGAGTGTGAGTGAGCATGAGTGGGAGCAGGGGTAGACAGAAGGAGAGGGAGAAGCAGACTTCCCGCTGAGCAGGGAGCCCAATGCGGGACCCGATCCCAGGACCCCAACCAAGATCATGACCTGAGCTGAAGGCAGACACTTAACTGACTGAGCCACCCAAGGCACTCTCAAGCTTTAACATTTTAAAAAAAATGAAATATATGTGGGTTTACTCAGATAGAAGGATGATAGCTTTCCTCATAATTTTATTGCTAATACTGTTTCTAATAATAATCATTAACACTACTTAGTCATTCTTATTTTAGAGAGCATAGAAACATTTAAAAGCTGTCTTTAGTTCTTCTTTTATTTAATTCCCAAATGCAGATGTCACGAAAACGAGATGGGATAAGCTTTGAAAGCTGATATGGTATCGAACCAGAAGTTAAGTCTGTGGAACTAACGGAAAATTCGGGTTTTTTAAAAATGGCGTTCTTGAGGCTTCCAGGCCATCTTGGATTTATTTATCGTAGATGTTGTACGTGTTCTAATGGCGAAACGTGATGAAAGACTTTGGTTCTCGTATCCTGGCACAGTCACGCCCATGGTCTAGAGGGGGTGCTCTGAGTGGGTGGGGGTGGGTGTGTGGTTTCCCAGCTTTCTGTGTGTCTTCTTTCTGCCCATAGCATTGCTTTAGGAGTGACAGAGGACCTGTAAAGGGCCTTTTTCTCAGTAAAATCAAGAGCACCTTTGTCTTTTCTGTAAATCTTTCTTGAGTACCAGCCTTATACCAGGCACCGTGCTGGCCATGAGGGATGCTGGCCAAGATGAGAAGGACAGATTTCGAGGAATTCAAACCTTGGTTGAGCAGAGTCGCATATCTAAAAATTCTTGAATAATACCAGGCCACCGAGATTCTGGCTGAGAGTTTTTAAAAGCGCGATGAGGAGACGAAGAGAGACTGATGATTTATTTCATCAGAAGGGAATTGTCAGGGAAGGTTGGTGGGAAGAGCTAATTGACTGTGGTTTATTTTAGATACTTAGTTTCTTCTGTAGAATGAAGCTGTGGTTTTGTGAGAACCGGGTGCCCTAGTGCCCAGATGCACTTTAAAGCAGAATTTCCTACCTGTGATTGCTGACAATCCGAGAGTGTGTGATCATTTGCTTAATGCAGGGTGACCACGAGGCTGGATTCTCAGTCCCTGCTCTGATTTGGCCCCATCGCCACTCTTGGCACCTGCGGCCTGTTACCGAAGTGCCTGCCAGAGCAGAGAGGGAGCCAAGTTGACTGCGGGGGACAAGCCACGCCCCTTTGCTGGGGGCGGGGTCCGTGTTTGTAGAGGTGTTCAGCCTGAGAAAGCAGGTCTTGCCGACTGCTGCCCCGCATGTTCTTAGTTTTTGTGTTTAAATCGCAGTGTTCCGTTCTTGACGGCAGTAGTCCCCGTCGCTGGCCCGAGAGGACTGCTGGCTGGCCAAGCGCGCCGGGCACGTACTGTGTGGGATCGCGCAGGGGAATCGGAGTGCGCGGGCTGGCTCTAGAATGTCATGGGCAAGGCGTTTGGATATTTGTGCTTGCTTAGCAGGACAGAAGCTAAAGCTCATCCACAGCATCCGGGAACTGCACACAAAATATCTCTGAGCATCCTGCCTTACTTATTAGGAAAATACGGCTTTGGGGGTGTGGTTCAGACTACCAGTCTTCTGAGCATGCTCTGAATCCTTTCCACATGGATGATGGAAAAGGATGCAGGAGAGCGTGCCTGAGGGATGGGGAATAAGAAAACAGCCAGGGAGTTTGAAGCAGTCTTTTAGATTTACTTTCCAGAAGTCTGGGAAACAAACAGACCAAAGTGGCTGAATTATAAGGAGAATACTGCTTGTAGATTTGAATAGGTGTGGATTCTGTTGACCCCAGGGAAATATGGTCTCCAGGGTCAGGACCACTGTGGCAAAGTGGGCTCTGAGCCCCAGGCACAGAAGGAAAAAGTTATCAGTCCAGGTAGGACAGAGGGCTCATTAACACGGGCAGAAAATGCCAGGTATGCAGACCCCCCCAGCCCACACACCTGTGTGCCTAGGGAGGTGAACACCAGTGTCCACCTTAACTGCCCAGCGTGTGCCGCCGGTTGCATTTGTGTGAGGCAGGGAGTGCCCTTCAGATTTGTGAACAGGGGGAAGAGCAGAAGTGACGACTGCAGGGAGATGTCCAAACTCAGTGCGGACCCAGGACCAGCTTTGGCTGGCCCACAGGGAGCAACTAGAATGCAACTGGAATGGATCGTGAGAGTTGTCCCAAGTTGGGCTGGGATGCCTGACCTTCATATTCCCACATAGAGGAGTCATCAGGTGAGGGTTGCTCCAGCAATGAGCATGACCTAGTGCTCTGGGACTCCGGTGATCCCTGCATGGGCTGAGCTGAAGAGTCCTGGCCCGTAGTCCTGGCCACTAAACCACAGGTGGTTTAGTGAGGGGAGATTTGGGCTGGGCATTTCGTTGGTCACCATAATATATATCACATGACTGTATTTGTTTTTCCATCCGTTCATCCGTTCGTTCATTCATTCATTCATTCATTTATTCATTCATTTCTGGAAGCAGTCCAATATTAGTCACAGTGCTTACTGGCAACTGTGCTGGGTCTTGGAGCTGGAGCATTGAGGGAAACAGACAGGGTCCCTGCGCTGGGGGACGGGCCTGCCTTCTAGCCAGGACACGGTCAGTACACAAAGACATGGAGGTAGCAGGTGGAATGGGTGGTCTGATGGTCCCAGAAGGACTGAGATGGTGAGGGACTGAGGGCGAGGGCACCAGAAGGCAGAGTCATGGGAGCAGAGGGGAGGAGGCTTTGGGCTGAGGGCCTGGCGAGGCTCCATAGGGAACACAGGCATGGTGTGTTCTACCACAGAAACAGAATGGTAAGAGCAGGGAGGAATGGAATGAGAGGAGGCCAAGGCAAAGAGCTTGGGATAGGAGTTCCTCGAGGTTTGGAAACAGGAGGGAGCTCTTCTAGAAAGGGCACAGCAAAGATGCTTAGCGCATGCTGGTTCTGTTGTCAGCGTTTCCTGTGAGTAGAGCCATAACAGGGAGGGGCAGTTGGTCTCCCCATTTTGCAGATGAGGACACTGAACACAGGTTAAATGACTGATAAGTGGCAGAGCCAGGGACCTGTATCTGGGAGATTAGATTTATAATCCCGTACTCCTGACCCCCTTTGTTCTGGGAAGATCACCTGGTTGATATGTGGGGCGAGGGTAGAATTCCTACGTCAGGCAGTCCGGGAGCCTGCTGCAGGTGGCTTCGCTCTGGGGATGGACAGCAGTGCCTGCTCTCAGTGCACGTCTCACATGGGGACGTGCAGAGGGACTTGGATGTGGGAGGTCAGAGGCAAGAGGGCAATCTGAGTTGAGTGCTGGATTTTGACTTGAGCAAATATATAAGATAAATCTAGATATGGTAGGATGCATCCTATATGTTCTTGTCTGTTTTGGAGTTATGTTGGGAGAAGCCCAGAGTGTCACAGATCTGTTAGGGACCAGGAAGGAAAACTAAACGGACTTACTTGTAAGGGACATGGACACCTGCCAGGAACTTCTCTCTCCCGGCTGTCCCCAGAAACTCTTCACTTTCCGGAAGCTTGCTTGTACTGAACTCTTGATATGGGACTGGTTGGGGTAAGATAATGTCATTTTGAGGCGTCTCAGGTCCCTTCTCCACTCGCCCCCACAAAGAACAGTCTGGTATGTGTGAGTGTTTTGGGTGTTGCCACCTGTCAGGGTGCCGTCTGCCAGAATGCTCTGGAAGGCAGTTATCAAGGTGGGCACCACTCATACAGTGGAGTTTTACCCCGGAAGGATGTGAAGACTAATAGTAAATAGGGATTTGTTTCAGATTTTATTAAAAAATTAATCCTTGTAGGGGTACCTGGGTGGCTCAGTCGGTTAAGCATCTGCCTTCAGCTCAGGTCATGATCCCGGGGTCCTGGGATCAAGTCCCACATCGGGCTCCCTGCTCCGTGGGGATTCTGCTTCTCCCTCTCTCTGCTCATACTCTCTCTCTCTGTCTCTTTCAAATAAATAAATAAATAAATAAATAAATAAATAAATAAATAAATAAATAAATTTTAAAAGCATTTGCCTTCCTTTAAAAAATTAATCCTTGCATATAGAGAGAATATAGTTTTCATTCTATGTGAGGCTTTATCTTCCACTGAAAGAAAGTTGATGTTGGCTTGGTAGGAAGTAGAATGTGAGCTCTTCCTGAGAACTGTGTAGGGAGAAGGTTTGGCTCTTTTGGTAAAGAGTATACCTTGATAAGGAGTAATTTTTTTTAAGAAAGCAAGATTTTGGGAATCTGTTGGGAGGAGAAGTTAGGCAGAAAAAGAAGAATGCTGGGTTACACTGTCAATTTCATTGCTGTCTGAAATTAGGTGCCAGGGTGTAGATTAGGTGCCAGGGTGGCTCAGTCGATTAAGTGTGTGCCTTCGGCTCAGGTCATGATCCCAGGGTCTTGGGATCCCAGGGTTTTGTTTATTAGGACATAGAAGGTCTCTCCCCCTCCCCTTTTGTAAAAACACTGTTTTGTTTCGTTTTTAAAAAGATTTTATCAATTTATTTAAGAGAGAAAGAGGGAGCATGAGGAGGGGGAAGGGACAGAGGGAGAGGGAGAAGCAGACTCCCTGCTGAGGAGGAAGCCCAACGTGAGACTCAATCCCAGGACCCTAATATCATGACCTGAGCTGAAGGCAGACACTTAACTGATTGAGCCACCCAGGTTTCTCACCTTTTCCCTTTTTTAAAGTACTTTAACAATAGATCCCAACCTAGGCCATTACCTATCTGGAAAATGGGTACAATAACTTCACAGGGATGCATGTGGGCTCAGTGGAAGTTCTTGTCGCAGTTTGAAATTACAGGTGAAAGATATTTTTACAGTTTACCAAAGACAGCCACATAAACTAGAAATAGCCTGTGGAAGTTTTACATTGACTGGGAATTTCAATCATGTTCAGTTGATTGAACATGTCAATCGTGTTCGATCAAGTTCCATCACAGTTCAATTATGAACTGTGTTGAAAAGTTATGGTACTCTAATGATATTCTTGGAAGATGTCTGTTTTCTAGATTATAGGAGTCTTCAAACTGTAGTCTGAAGGCCAAGTGCAGGGTCAAAGGCAGCCCACTGCCTATTTGGATAAATAACGTTTTATTGGAACACAGCCATGCCCATTTGTTTGTAGTTGTCTATGGCTGCTTTAGCTCTCTTGCTGCAGAGGTGCAGACCTGTAACCGAATGGTCTGCAAAACTGACAACACTTTATAGGAAAAGTTTGCTGGCCCCTGGTTGAGATAATGGACAAATGATTGGAGTACCTCTCCAGTTCAGAAACATCTGAGCAGGCGAGGCTTGCAAAAAGGCTTTTAAGTAGAAGCCTGGATTTCCCCATGCTTCCAAAATTTGTTAAGGCTATATAATTCTGAGCTGAGATTCTCTCAAATTATTTCTTCTCATACCAAACATCCCCAAATTCCAAAGAGAACTGGATATTAAGAAAGAAGCCATTGAGTTTGTGGGAGGACACAGGTCTCCTTCCTTCCTTTTGAGCATCACTGGTGAGTCCTTAACAGCATCAGTTAGATGTCCTCGAGAGGTGAACTATATGATCCCAGATGCATGTAAAATAATGGGTCTTTGTAGAGCAAAAGTTCATCTTTCAACATCCCTGTAATGTTTGCAGTTTAATATGACCACACTTGGGAAATAGGTCTGTTAGAATGAAGTCATATTATTCCATTAAGCATACTTAATTTTTGTTGAGTGGTAGGTAGAAAGGATAATCCCACATTCTTTGTTTTTGAGCCTCAAAGATACAAAGTAACTTCCTGGCAGTGTATGTGCCCCATCTTCTGCCTGGAAGGTGGTTTTTTGTTTTCTACTCACCTCTTCAGTAACTTTCTTACTCCTGTTGCTCAGCTGGTGGCCAGGCTTTGCTACTTTAATGAGCAAACTGAAGTTAACAGAGGGGAATTTCACCAGCTCCTACAGCCACATCTTCTCACCTCCCAGGATCAGTGCTCACACCCTCTGTTGTCCCACTGTTGGCACCGATGACCTTAAAGCCAGATTCTATAAATATCCCCTGGCCCCACGCCATCACTATCGTCCCTTCCCTTCTAGGTCATCTATTTTGCTTTTTGCCGGATTGCTCCTATTCGTATATAAACATCCATCCTCGTAAAAGAAACAAACAATGCCCTGACCCTGTTCACATGCACCAGGGGCCCCTTTGTCTGAGTAGCTCATCTTCACAAGTGTTCGTGTGCACGGTCTCTGCGGTCTCTTCAGCTGTCCCCTTTCATATCCGCTCTGGCTTTTCCCCCTCGTCCCTCGCTGCACAGACACGGCTCAGCGAGGCCATCGGGTACCCCACATTGCTGACTCCGGTGATCAGTGTTCAGTCCTTAAGGACACAGCTCTTCACTTCCCCCTCCTCAGTGTAATTTCTTTCTTTCCTTTTTTTTTTTTTTTTTAAGAAAAGATCTTATTTAAAGAGAGAGAGTGCAAGCAGGAGGAAGGGCAGAGGGAGAGGTAGAGAATCCCAAGCAGACTCTGTGCTCAGGGGATATGGGGCTCGACCCCACAACTCCCGAGATCACCACCTGAGCCGAAATCAAGAGTTGGACGCTTAACCGTCTGAGCCACCCAGGCACCTTCTCCATGTGCTTTCTTTACTTGATATCTCTGCCTGCTTTCTGCTTTCTGCTTTCTGTCCACTGATTGTCCATACCCTTTGCTGGCATCTCTTTTCTCCAACCATTTAATTTGGGGTGGCTGGTAGTTCAGTCCTGGGTCATCTTCTTTGTGTTTATTCCTTTAGTGAGAGCAGCCAGGATCCTGAATTCAAATACCACTGACCTCTTGACTTGCTCATAACTCCCACATCTGGTTTTCCAAGCCAGCCCTCTTTCTCCAAAACTCTACACACATCTATTCAACTACCTGTGAGACGTTTCTGTTGCGATATCTGATAGACATCTTCAACATGAGGTTGAACACCCCCTCCCTCCCTGTCTCTGCTCCCGCCCCACTGGCTGTGTTGGAGCCTCTCGTCCAGCTGTTCCTTTTTCCACATCTGTTCTGCTAATTCCCCATCTCCTCTAGGTCCGTGCTCCAGTGTCCGTTTTTCCGTGCGATCTGTGGGGATCACTTACTGCCTCCCGCCTGCCTTCCACCTGGCCTCCATGGCCCAATTGCACTTCTATCCCCCATCCTTTTATTTTCCTGTAGCTCCCATGCCATCTAACAAACACAGCCAGTTTGCTCTACCACTGAGCCCCCAGGGATGGGGTCCCACATCTGTTCCGTTGACCGACAGAGCCCAGGAACCTGGTTCCGTCTGGTGGAGCCCTTCCGGGTGCTACTGAACAAAGAGATCTCCTTTCCTCTGGAGAGATGATGAGTTCCTTGTCGATCAAGGCAAGGTCTTTTTGTTTTATTCCATTTTAACTTCAATCATCAGAGTAGGCTATCTTTTCAAAGCTGAACTTTCCGGGGTGGTCTGCTCAGTGGCTTCTGCAGGGCACTGTGCAATTAAAGCCCCTGCTTCTTCGGTCTCACTGGTCTGACTACCCACTGTAAACCAGGGTCCCCCACAGAGGTTGCGTGTGTGAAACATCGACTTAATCTGTAGAACTGTCAGCGCTTTGGGTGGTACACGTTTTTGCCCTTTTCTGAAACTTTCGGTTCCAAAGGAGAGTACTTGCAGAAGTGGCTTCTGGTCCACTGGGATGTTTGCATGCTGTCTGGGGCCGGCCGCCTCTCAGCTGGGCCACCCCTGGGCCCTTGTTGTCCTTGGGCTCAGAGGCCGGGCACCTGCTCTGAGTGTACTGACATCCAGCCCAGTGTCTCGCGTGGCAGGCCAGGTTTGAGGAAGGTTTGTGGGACTGTGACTGATAACGCGTGGGACAGCCTCAGGCCTTAGGCAGATGTAAACAGTCCTGTAGCTTCATGGTGGTAATGGTTATCCAATAGTATGAATGCACTTAAAACCACGGAACTATACACTTAAGAGTGGCAAGGATAGTAAATTTTATGTTGTGTATTTTATAAAATAAAGAAGAAATTGGGGGAAAATGTAATGAACTAGGCATCCTACTCGGCTATGGTGCTTTAGCATTGACCTACTTGGCAGGCTGAGGCCAGGAAGGCATGGAGAATTTCACCAAGGAAAGTGTTCATGTTTCCATCAGTTTTACATGATTAAAAATGCCCCTTGTCTCTGCTGATCCATCTGTGCTTTTAAGTTTGATTCACTTTGCAGTTTATCTTCAGTCCCCACGTCTCTTTGATAAAAACCGCCCTGCCTTGCCCTCCAATTTGACATTTTAAATTGCTACTTTTTATTTTATTTCAGGATAGTTAACTTGCATTGTTGCATTATTTCAGGTGTGCAGGAGACAAGTGTCCTCCTTAGTTCCATCTCCTACCTCACTCATCCCCCCACCTCCCCGCTGGTGACCATCAGTCTGTTCTCCATAGCGAAGGGTCTGTTTCTTGGATTGCCTCTCTTTTTTCCCCCTTTGCTCATTTGTTTTGTTTCTTAAATTCCACATATGAATGGAATCATATGATATTTGCCTTTCTATGACTTATTTCACTTAGCATAATATACTCCAGCTCCATCCATATTGTTGAAAATGGCAAGAATTCATTCTTTTTTATGGCTAAATAATATTCCATTGTGTATCTGTACGCCACATCTTCTTTATCCACTCATCTATTTGTGTTACTTCTATAATTCGGCTATTGTAAATAATGTTGCTGTAAATAATAGGAGTGTATTAACCCCTTTGACTAAGTGTTTTTGTGTTCTTTGGGTAAATATCCAGTAGTGGGATTGCTGAGTCGTAGGGTAGTTCTATGTTTAACTTTTTGAGGAAACTCGACGCTGTTTTCCAGAGTGGCTTCACCGCTTTACGTTCCAGCCAACAGTGTAAAAAGTTTCCCCTTTCTCCACATCCTTGTCGACAGCTGTTGTTTCCTGTCTTGTTAATTTTAGCCATTCTGACAGGTGTGAGGTGGTGTCGCACTGAGGTTTTGATTTGCGTTTCCCCGATGATGAGTGATGTGGAGCATCTTTTCATGTGTTGGTTGGCCATCTGGATGTCTTTGGAGAAGTGTCTGTTCATGTCTTCTGCCCATTTTGTAATTGGATTATTTGTTTTTTGGCTGTTGATTTGTATAAGTTCTTTATGTATTTTGGATACTAACCCTTTTTTAGCTCTGTCATTTGCAAATATCTCTCCCACCTAAAAGGTTACCTTTTAGTTTTGTTGATGGTTTCCTTCATTGTGCAAAAAACTTTTTATGTTGATGTAGTTCCAATAGTTCATTTTTGCTTTTATTTTCCTTCCCTCTAGAAAAACATTCCTACTATGGATGTCAGAGACGTTACTGCCTGTGCTCTCCCCTACGATTTTTATGGTTTCGCGTCTCACATTTAGGTTTTTAATCTGTTTTGAGTTTATTTTTGTGTGTGGCGTAAGAAAGTGGTCCAGCTTCATTCTTCTACATGTTGCTGTCCGGTTCTCCCAGTACCACTTGTGAAAGAGACCGTCATCTTCCCATTGCGTATTCTTTTCGGCTTTGTTTAAATTTCTGCATTTTAAAGCCACAGAAGAGTGGAACTGAATCTAACGGGTCAAAGGCGTGGGTCCTGGCATCAGAAGGAGCTCACATTCCCCTGCTGCCGCTTTACTCTTCGTGCTCTTGGCCTTTTTGAACTTGGGTCTCCTCACCTCCAAACTGGTGATGGTAATGGACATGGCCTCATTTTGCCCCTTTAGTAGTCTTTTCACTTTCAGTGCCCCTGTTTCCACAAGATCCTTCGTGATGAAATCTTCCTCTCTGTTGGAAGTCATGATGGGAGCCCTTTACATTTTTGTTCTTTGAATGTGCTGACCTCCTATGCTTACCATTTCCCCACTTCTCTCTCTTCCCGGTGCTGGCATCTGGGGGTATTTCCCATTATTCAGTCTGAGGGTTCCCCAAGGCCTCTGCTGACCCCCTACCTCCGCTTGCCCCCACTAGAGTACAGATCTGTAATAAGGGCCTGCCTGTCAGCTCCCAGAGGGAAGGAGGGATAGAGGTGGTTCCCCGGGCACCAGCCACAGTGCCCTGTGCCACACAGCAGGGCTCAGTAAGTGGGGAAAGTTAGACAGGAATGGACGCAAGTGCCCCTTTCTTGGCCCTGTGCAACATTCACTTATGACTTGGGTCTGGTTCCTTATTTTAGCCTAGTATGACCTTTCTGTCGAATAGCTTGGCCGTTGCCTTGAAATTCAGGGAAAGGTTTTACAACTACCCAGGGGAGGGCAGAGCCCCTGTGCTCTTCCTGGGCTCCCAGTCTCTGCCTGCGTTCCTAGCCCCTCCGGGCAGTGGAGCTGTGGACCTGGGCTGCAGACCCAGCAATCAATAAGCTGCCTTTAGTTCAAGTCCAGGGGAGAACAGCACAACTAGTCGAAGATTCGGGAAGTGGTGCCTTGGAGGAAATCCTCGCTGAATTAAGTTTTGGACTTTTTATTTTTCTCAGTAGCCTAGGGCTGAAGAAGCAGGTTGTCTTAGACACTTGAAGGGTGAGGAGGCAGGCTGTCTCCACGGAGTTCAGACTGGGGCTGGGAGGCTGTTATTTGTACAACTAACTTTGGGCATCTGTTTGCATGAATTCACGTCTTGTTCTGTTTCTTCTGACCGACTGAGGAGGTTTTGGGGCCAAGCTGGGCCAAGCACCTGGAGTGGGAGGAGGGGAGGGGAGAGACAGAGAGTAGTCTATGGGCCTAAACAGGATTCGTCAGCACCGCATAAAACCATGGAGGGGCGTGCTGTGTACCTCTGCTCAGAACCCATCTCCCTCTGGCATCATGACGAATCTTTGAGGCTATCTTGGGGTCAGCCCCAGCTGATGTGGGGTACAAGTAATGGGGTTTGAGTGCATACTAAATCCAATTGAGACAGGATTTCACGACTGGCTGGTTGGGACATCTGACACTTGTTGGTCACCATACCTGATTTGGATGATCTTGCCAGCTCGCCCATGTGGCCCTCCTCCTCTATCATTCTGTGTGTGACCTGGAGCCCAGTGGACCAGTTCAGACCTGCTGCGAATGACAGGGACTTGTACTGTCCACGGCTGAGTACGTGTGCTGGGGAGTCCCTGGACCCAGGTTTTCTTTCTGACTCTGCTGTGTGACCTTGGGGAGGTTTCTTACCCTCTCTGATCTTGGGTTTTCTCACTGGCAAAATGGGAACAATAAGATTGTGGTGAGGATTTAAGGAAATCAGAGCCATGAAGGGCTTTGCATCATTGGACATTCAATAGCTATTGATGTTGCTGTGTTATTTTTCATCTTGGGAGGCAAACTGGAACAAACTTACTCCCACCGCATTTGCTTTTCCATAGAAGTTTGTATAACTAAACCTGTTTTCTGCACACAAAAGTGTCATAATGGAAGCTACTGTTACCTCCATTTCTTCAAATCGGGACCCGAAGCAGTTATGTTTGTTTCCTCCGCCACACCCGGTACTGAAGTGTGGCAGGCGAGCTGAACTGGCCCAGCCCACTTGATTCATGCTAGTGTCACTGCTCAATGGCAGCTAAAAACATTTATCGCCGTGGGTTACACACCCGGGGGCAGATGAGATATCACGCATGGGGTTTGTTTCTGACCATCTCTTGGAACTTCTTGGGCTCCGAGGAAATGCTCCTCTCTGGTACCAGGCTGGATGTGTATAAATCAGGCAGCAAAGACATCCCGTATGCAGCAGGGGGGAAGAGTTGGTCAGTTCTGAGAGCGAATATCTAGAGCACGCCTCTCCCGTGCATCGGTTTCGTCGTCCCGGCGAGCCTGCTGCCTGGGCCCGAGTTACAGGTGCGGACCTGGCACTGTGTGCAAAGAGGCGTGGGCCTTGAACCCTGGCCCCCAGACACCACAGCTGCCCCATCATCCTCTGTGCGGCCCCGGGGGGCAGTTGACGAACACAGTTCGATCAAACACAAACTGAACCGACGGATGAAAGAGGAGGTCTGCGAACCTGTGAAGGCTTTTCTTGTGAACCGAAATGCGCTTCCCTTATTTCTCTGTGTGTCAGCGAAGAGCCATGGTGAACTCCCAGGTCGGCTGGCAAGGGGCCCATTTCTGCCGATTTGCTCGAGTCTTTGAATATTTCCAGGGGAGGGAATTGAATAAACAGGCATTGGGGACGAAACAGGCCACCTCCGTGGAGTTGGCGGAGAGGCGAATTCAGGTGAAAGAAGTTGGACACGCAGGGCAGAGCTCTCCAGACCCAGTTTTGAACCGGAATTCCCAGTAAACTAGTCAGGAAGTCAGAATTGGAGGGTCAGTACCCCATTCTTCTCACAGATAAGAGTCCAGTGAAATTCGTATTATTGGGGGTGGGGGAGGTGACCTGGTTTTGGCTCAATACATCAGAAAAGAAAAACTAGCTGCCCAGATATGAACCAGGTGATGGCCATCCTTAATTGATTTTAAATTTGATAAAGTTGCCGTCTGAAATTTTTGAACAGTTGGAATGTTTGTATATTTTTATTATATTCTAACTACCAATGCCTTGTGCTTATTTACGAAGTTTTTATGCTGTAGAATAGGCGGAACTATCCTACGTTTATTTATTTATTTATTTAGTCGGATACCATCAGGAATCTGCTTTGCTTTGCCCTTTTGGTCCTTTGGAAGAAATATAAAATTAGGATATTCCGTAGAATTGTCATAGTTGGCCAAATAGTTCTGTAATCCCCCCACACGTCTGTGGGAAATAAAAGAAAAAGAAAAGCCAAGTACTGGTGGTTAAGTACATGTGCATATCCACGATCTAACGAGCGAACACAGAGAGCTGTAGGAACCGAAATGGACAAGCTCTGCTTTAGTTCTCAGGTTCTGACAGCTTTTACTTGTCTCCCTCTCCTGCACCGGGTCAATTCCACGTTGGAGTGAACACAGATGCTTCTCAAGTTCCTACAGAGTTCCCCCAGGTTCTCTCCGGTTGGGGGGAATCAGGGACTCAGAAGAGCCTTTGTGCTCATGAGAGGAGCCTGCTTTGGAACGTGCTAGTCAGTCAGTCTTCTGTCCAAGATGGCGGGCCCATGTTGGCATGCTGGCGAAGAAAGGGAAGGAGCATGGGAAAATAGAGAAGAAAGATGATTGGAGAGTATTATGCTACATATTCGCTTCCAAATCCAAATAAAGGGGCAGCTTTCCACAAAAGTGAAACTAGACTGCAAACTTATTACCGCTCTGGGCTGGACCACAGATCTAGTCATGTCACGAGATTTACTGTGCAGACCGTAAAGGTAATATTAACACGGGTTTAAAAAAAAAAATCCCTTTGCAGAAATTAGAGCCAGACTTGGGCCTTGTAGAAGAAAGTAACCGAAAGTCGCGTGGGATGTGAGGGAAGACCCGACGGAGGAGAGCTCTCAGAGTGTGGTTGGCTAGTCCGTGGATTTCTTCGGAGTAGTTCTTGCCCGTGGGTCTCAAGGGTGGCTCTGCTCACCTAGCCTGGTGCTCGTGGAGGCTCCGTCTCCCCATATGAGCCAGGGTCCAGGCATTTCGGGATCACCTACCATGCATCTACCTGTGGCAGGATACAAATTGGAAACATAACCATTGTTGTGACAGCCTTCCCTGGCAGGAAGATAGAGGGGGACCGCCCCCTCCGAAGGGCAGGCTGCTGCCCATGGTGTGGCTCGGAGGAGGGCTGCACTCCTTGGCCAGCCGTCTTGATTAGTGATCTGTCTCACTCTGACTTCTGTTCCCTAGCGATGGGATTTTGACTAAGGGGTTTTATCTCTTGGAGCCTCAGTTTCCACAGTTGTAAAACATGCAGGAATCTTCATAGCTCATAAGGTTGATGCAGAGCGATCTTAGGTAGAAGGTGAGTTCAGAGCTCTTCACCTGTTCAATGCAGGTGCTGAAAGTAAACGGTGAATTGTGCTAACGTGACTCAAGGGAAAATCTCAGCTCCACTGCTGAAGGCTCTTCCCCTACTCCCGGGCAGCGTGCTGGATGGAGCCCGGGTCGGTGGGTGGACTGGGGGAATTGGGATGTCTGAGCACTTCGGTCTCCACTGTGGTGGGCATGACCCAACTACAGAGTCCTGGGACAGGCTGTGACCAGGGGAGGCGGTGCTGGGACCATTTTATCCCGGGAGCCCATGAAGTGTTTACACTTTTTCATCTCATCCTCCAATTTTGCTGATTGATAGAAATGCAGTTGTGCCAGCCTTCCGCCTCAGGGATCCTCCATGGTGATTGTCCATGGTGGTTCTCCATCGCCTCACCCACAGGCCTGGGGTTGGGCAGGGAAGGCACCCTGGGGATCCAGTTGAAATGGCATGTTGGGACTTGAGCAGCAGGTGTGAATCCTACAGGCTTCCCCTGCCTCATTTTGGAGTAGTTCGCATTATTTTATTCTTAAAGATAGTGTGAGGGTACACTCTGTTTAACTTTTATGGGTAAAAAAAAAAAAAGACCTCCATCCCCTCAAAAAAAAAAAAAGCACACACACAAAAAAAACCATTAAAATGTAGGTAATGGGGTGCCTGGGTGAGACAGTCATTAAGCCTCTGCTTTCTGCTCAGGTCATGATCCCAGGACATTGGCTTGTTCTGCCGGTCACATTTGTGGGGACAGAGACAGTAATTAGGTTTTGATCAAGGAGCGGGACCAGAGCTAAACCATGCAGCTGTGGACAAGCAGCCCGATGGGGCATTAGAACGAGGACTCTGATGAGGCTCCAATCCCATGACAGCAGAGCCCAGGAAACGTGTCTGAGGCCGGAAAACACACCCATGACAGGTTCCGCTCGGGAGGAGAAACTCCCTGTGGCTTTCAGGGGCCCCTGGGGGGCTCCGCCGGTGAAGTTCAAATCATGATCCCGGGGTTCTGGGATTGAGCCTTCCATTGGGCTCCCTGCTTCGCAGGAAACTTGCTTCTCCCTCTCCCACTCCACCTGCTTGCGTTCCCTCTCTCACTGTCTCTCTCTGTCTCTGTCAAATAAATAAATAAATAAAATCTTAAAAAAAATAAATAAAATGTAGGCAAGAATTCCTAATAGAAACAGATAAAATACGCTCTTGGGTCTTCCTTTATTTTTCTTGTATCTAACCCCTGTATGGATAATAAATGTCAGATGTTTTCTGCAGTGAGAAATGGTATCCTCAGGGGACTCCCGGGCTGAGCTCTGCCTAACTTTGGAAGGAATACCTTTGAAAGGAAGCCTTGGAAACTATAAACTCGAGTGTTGGGAGAAGCCCTAAATCCTAGGGCCCTTGCTGCTCAGCCTCTCTTCTTTCTGTCTTACTGCACTTTCTGTGTCTTACAGCATTTGATTACAGTTTCCTAATAACGAAGCAGTACTTAATCAATGTAGAAAATATTGAAAACCATAGCAAAAGAAACCAAAATTCACCCTTATTCCACTGTTCACCGGTGGGTGAAAATTAACATTTCAGCACATTTCCTCCGAGTCTTTTATCTACCGATGTGTATCTTCACATCGCTTCAGCGTAGTGGCAATTCTCCATTGGGGTTGGACACGCTCCTGTCTAATTCCTTCCTTACGTACTTGACTCATTATCTCCTCGGGTCTCCTCACAGGAGAAGATTTTTACAATCCAGAAGTTTTCCCCTTAGAGCAGTCAAACACATACCATTTAGTGAAACCCATGATACAATTATTTACATGATTGAAAAGGCCGTGAAATCACATCTTATCCAGAGTTCTGAGCGGTCTTTGAAAATTCTGCAATCAAGGCTGCTTTTGCATCTAACACTTATTCAAAGCTAAGGTGTGGGAAGCTGGACAGAGTCTCTTGACAATATGGTGGCTGGAGGTACAGACTGTCGGAGGAGCCGGAAAGCAGTGGGAGCTTGCAGGGGAAGACATTGCTGTTTTTCTGGAACGGCGTGATTGTGCGTAGAATGATTAATAAATAGCCGGTGCTGAGTCAGCTGGGTGTTTGCAGCAGGGAGGAGAGACACATGAATCCTCACAGGTTGTATTTTGTCTGGGGAATCAGGGTTAAACTGGGCATGAGCTCAAAGAGTCTGTAATATCTCCTTCCCACCCCCGAGGGGGTTTTAGGAAAGGGGAAAAAAAATGCTCAAGCAAATACATGATTGTGGCCACTGCGGTGAAGGTTCTGGAATCTCTCTTATTTACCACTAACTCAGATTTCACAAAGACCAAGAGCTCTCTTAAAGAGCCAATGCATCCTATGGAAGAAACAGAATACTCTTTAAGCTTGCCGTAGCTCTGAAACAAGACCTATTTATTCCTAAATTAAATATTCTTTGAAAAAAATTTTTTTTTTGAATTTTAGAAAAATGTTAGAAAATGCAGCAAGTGGAAGAGAATAAAAGCCCCTTGTGATTGACAGCTACTGTTCTGGTCTGTGCTTCCTTCCTCGCCTCCCACCTCTCTCTTCTCTCTGTTTCGTGGATGTTCTAACTCTCTTATGGTTGGTCATTTAGGAGTTTCCCCCTCTGTTATGTGTAACATTTCAGCAAGGGTCCTTGCAGCTAAGTCTGTGCCTAGGACCTAACTGACTGCTTTGGGTACGGCCCCAGCAAAGGGAGTCATGGGTCTGGTATAGACCTGTAAGACTTGTTATTCAGGTCACCAAACTGGTGGACAGAAATGTGAGTGTTCCCAATACCCAACTTACTACTTTTACCCTGTTGGTAATAGCTTTTTGTCCTTTACTCAGCCTTTACCAACACTTCCTAATTTAGTATTAAGGCCAAAAAAACCAACCAACCAACCAACTAGTGTCCTGTTTCAGTGTTCATGTCCTTCATTATACAATGAAGTTAAAAACTATGTCTTATTTTCTTCTGGTGCATTTAAATTTCTTCTTCAGTGAATTGCCTATTAACCCCCCCACCCCCACTCCTGCCAATTCGGAAGTCTTTTTTTTTCCTGTTCTAGAGTCACCTTTTTTTTTTTTTTTTTTTTATGGTACAGGTTTGAATGTATTTGTCGGAAGCTCCCTGAAACACACAGTTGTAAGTGTGTTCTTATGTTTAAGAAAGAGAATAGCACATGGGAATGGGAGCCCAAGAGCTGCATCTGAAGAAGAGGGTGTTTAAGAATGCTCTGGAAGTTTGGAGAACTGACACCTCTTGTTACCGAAGGAAGTATGCATGTAGGAAAGGGCAGATGTTGTAGATTTTCACAGACCCCTTTATGAAGCTGGCACCGAACCCTATAAACAGACCGTCACGAGCACCTTCAAGCCCCTGATCCCTGACCTCGACCAGCATCGACGGGTTGTGACTGTTTTTGTACCTTAGACATTTGCATCTGGCTTCTCCTCTTTTCCTCTACGTGGGGTTTACAAGGGTGCATCCCTGGTTTGCATGATTGTAGGTGTTCCCTTTTACAGTGTTCCTTACGTCCTTTACGGTGTTCCCCTATATGACTATGCCAGTCTGAGACTCCCTCCTACCATGGACGGGCATTGGGCGGTTGCAGATTTTCGGTTACGGATGGTGCTGCTGTAGATGTTTGAGTAGATATCTCGGGAACCCTGGTGTTAGATGATGTTTTAACCAGCTTCATGCGGCCACGTCCTCCCCCAGCCTCCTGTACCCTTATCTCTTGAGCAAAGCAGAGAGCAGCGTGAACTTGAGTGCACAGTGCTCTTCATTTGTCTTTCCATAGACTTGTTTTTAGTTGGGATGAGAGTAATGAGGTTCTCTTAACAAGGTGTGGAGGACTGATTTAAATTGTGGATAACGGCTCTTGGTTTCAGCCTGGGCTATCATCTTTACGTGGAGAATTATGTTTTACGTCGTTCTTTTCTTCTCTATCAGTTCTTGACTCAACCCAGTGAACTGAAGGTTCAAACTATCTTCAGAGGAAAGAGTTTATTAACACATTGGTCTTACAAGCGACTTTCCTGGGTTTCCCAGTATAATGAAAACCACGTCTTCGGGGTAAAGAACTGGACGTAGGCCATGTGCATGCGTGAGGCGAGTTTGAGAGATGTACCAAATCTAGATCACGTTGCCGTGTGATCTTTTGGTAGAATTAAATAAAAGGCATTAAAAAAATTTATAGCTGCCTTTTACCAGCTTTATGTCTGATTTTTTTTTTCCTCTCCATCTCTAGATTCTTTGGCTGACATGAGTTTTGAAGTTCTGCCACATTCACTTATCAGCCTGTGGCAAATGCAGTCCTCACCAGAGAGAAGATGAAAGACTGAGAGTTTAAAAAAAAAAAAAAATCCATGTGCTACATAAAAATGCCCTACCCTTGTAGGGAATTGGCAGTTACCTTCCTCCCTCCGCCCCCCGCCCCCCGCCCCCTTTCTCTGTATGTGTAGGAGAAAGGCTTATTTCTTAAATTGTTCTTCTTTAATCCATCAGTTGTGTATATCTCTTTAAAAACTCATCAATACATTTTGCAAACACATCCAGCCTCACAATTCAGGGTCTCAAGGAGGGCCAAGTATTTGTCAGTGCAATTCCAATTTTATGGGTATCTCTGTAAACTATGAATCACTTTGTCCTTCTCGCATAGGCACGGGCTAAATTTCAATCTCTACAGTAACTCCCACGAAGTGAGTCGTGAAAACACAAGAAATCTCCACTTCCCGAGGAGAGGAGACAGCGATGTTGGGAGAGGGAGTCTGCGGAAGAGCAGTGTGTGTCCACTCGTCCTTCGTCTGTGTGCTTGTTTTCGTTCTCATTGCTTTGGTGCCCTTAAACCTTTTATCGGCCATCAGAAGACACTAGGCTTCAGCTAACGAGTAGCCCCACAAGCTGGTCTTAGTCGTTAATCTGACAACAGTAAAAGGGACCAAGAGAGGCAGGACCAACCCCTGGCAAAACACTGCCGCAGGTGATTTCCTCCCCTCCCTTCCTTCTTTGTCATTCCTCTCCTGTTTAGAGCTATGATTCCGTTTCTGGCATCTTGATGCTTGGGGCTCCATGCATGGGGGGCGCCGAGAGTCCTTTCCTCTGGTCGGGTGAGTGCTGGTGCTGCTCCCCCTTGGAGACCACACAGCAGCTGACTTCCCCGCCACCACCAGACGGGCCCCTGCTGTACTCCTGCATGTTCATTCGGTTACAGATCCACCGGAAGAGGAATTCTCTACCACCTGTGGTATGCGTGGTGTGAGAGATACCGCAGCTAACAAGACCCAGCCCATGCCCTCAGGGAGCTCGTGGTTAGTGGTTCCAGGGCTGGCGATGTGCAAATCTGCAGCTGGTTACGGAGAATGCGGGAGATGCTCTGGCAGGCACTGGGCGGGGACGGGGGCAGCCCCAGAGGCTGGGGAGCACGGAGGCCTAGGGTGGCCCCTCACACTCAAGAGACTTTACTCAGGTCAGGCAGCTCGTGGTTGTTCTTACAGACCCCAGGCTTTGTGGCAGGCTTGTGAGCAGAAGCGTGACATGGGCTCTCAGAATATTCTTAGGCAGTGGATCCCAGGAACTTTCAACAGTGCTTCAGTCTTTAGGACTCCAGGAGAGTTGGCTTTGCACTCTTGGAATTAAGATGGAATGTATGAGGTTTGAGGGTTCACCAGATACCCATTTCCCAGTGTTGTGCATTTTTTTTCTGTGGTTGGAAGCTTCTTTGCAAGACTGGATTCTACACTTTTGGTTGAGGTTTTCAGAATGTTGGGACATTCAGTGACTTGACAGAATTCACTTGTGCACTTTCAAGGGGATGTTTTAGGTGTTCCTTTGTGCAGTCAGCGAAGCAGAGCACTAAACAGGTTCAGGACCTGGTGTCACCAGCAGCTAGTTTTCCATGAAACAAAGTGCAGTGATGGCACAAGGGGGAAGGAGACCCTAAAACACACCGTTTTTTAATGACAGGATAGATTGCGTGGCACATTTGTTCTCGTCATGCCCGATCAGTGAAACTTGGCTGATCTGTAACTTCTGATTTCTCATTTTTGCTCAGTGTTCCTATGGAAAAATGGCTCCATCTTTGGACTCCAGGAATATGTATTCCGAGGGCGATATTTTAAAAAGCAATTAATGAAAAGCCCTCTGGCCCCCCTGCAAAAAAAACTCCGATGCTTTTACAAATTATTTTAACTCCTGAAACCTTCAAGTGGAAACACAGCAAGACTGTTCGTGTTGGGTAAGGAAGTCTTTTATGAGAACTTTTGGTGGTTTCCGTGGTTTCAATAGTGGTGTTACTCTAAAGCAAAAGGGTTTCAACAGATTCGCTTCACCCGCTAAGGAGTACAGTTTGTTGAGTAGGTTTTAATTCTTTATCTTGCATTATTGCTTTCTCCTACACAAGTATAAAATGCTCCTGGAGTGAGGAGTTTCATTCCTTAAAAAACGAAACCTCTCTAGGGACGCCTGGGTGGCGCAGTTGGTTAAGTAACTGCCTTTGGCTCAGGTCATGATCCCAGCATCTTGGGATCTAGTCCCGCATCGGGCTCCTTGCTCCGCAGGGAGCCTGCTCCTCTCTCTGCCTCTGCCTGCCTCTCTGCCTGCTTGTGTTCTCTTTCTGTTAAATGAATAAATAAAAAATCTTAAAAAAAAAAAAACGAAACCTCTCTTTGGGCTCCTCAAATGGATTGAAACACAGGAGTATCTGGCCATATTAAAATCCCATCTTTCAAAGCTTTATAAAAGTGCAGGTGTGTGTACAGGATTTTTTCAGCGATTATTTTTGCTAGACCCATTAAAAGGGTAAACGAATTTGCAA
Organism: Nasua narica; assembly: GCA_028533885.1. Taxonomy (NCBI): domain Eukaryota; kingdom Metazoa; phylum Chordata; class Mammalia; order Carnivora; family Procyonidae; genus Nasua; species Nasua narica. The sequence continues at coordinate 8,050,739 of CM052806.1, forward strand.
CGTCCTGGATATTCCCATTTTGGAGCCATTCAAATTTAAATGACAGAAAGAGACAGGTCCCCAAAGGTTCCTGGAACAGCCCTTAGGAACGTGTTAAGCATCAGTGCGCCAGAGAGGAAGCTGTCACGGTCAGATGATATTTCTCGAAAACATTACAGACAACTTCAGACATCAGGTGCAAGCCCTGTAAGGTCAAGACTCTGGTGGTCAGGCGGTCTTAGGATTTGTTCCGTGGCTCTGATGTATACGGAAGAGAGATGGCATGTCAGATGGCGTTGTTGGGTCCAGCAAAGCCTTAGCTGGAGAAAAGGCAAATCAGAGAGTGGCGACTCTGAGAAAGAGGTGAGCTGGTGGCAGGGATAAACACCCCTTGCCAGCATAAGGAGGGGTGTGGCAATCAAGAGTGACCTAGAAGATGGCTCTTTAATGTGGGCAGCAAAAAGGAGAGGAACAAAAGGAAAAGCGGGTATGTAGAAATAACTACTTTTTCTCAGTTTTTGGTTTTTTTTTTTCGGAGTCACCGATGAGGCCCCTGGCAAGGAAGACTACAACCTCAGTATTACAGGAAGAGGCCAGTGTGGCCCGGAAATAGGGTTTGGATGAAAGATCCATAATGGGTGAATATGGTTATTTGACAGGAAAAAGACAGGTTTGTGGTGTAGATTTGAAGATTGGGTGGAAATATAAAGAAATGTTTCCTTCTTCCTCTCCTGGACCACTCCTCCCCCAGGAGTCCAGAGCCGGTAAGGCCTCAGAAGGAAGACGATTAAAGACGGGCTCCCTTTCCTGTCGCTTTGTGAGACTACACTCCGTAAGAGCCAAGGGGAGGCAACTTCTCCCAGAGTCGGGATTGAAGTTGCAGTGGTTGCTAATGTTCTGCTAAATGAACAGAGATGCCTTGATTTTATAGGGAAGGCTGTTAGCATTTGCTAGCTGAACCTTACTAGGATTCCCCCCCCGCCCCCGTAAATTACGGAACAGACTCAAGAGACCCAGTAGAACTAACAACATGGTCAGGCACAATAAAATTGCCCAGATTATGTGTTCGGGTTGCTGTCTTCTCAAGCACTTCCCGAAGACTTGAGTAGAATGGTTCCAGGCAATGAGATGAGGAGGGAAGAATTTTTATCTGCATGGCTTGGCAGTAACGTTAAAGCTTTTCTGCCAAGAAATATGAATTTCCACTTGTGTCAGCAAGACGTGAATTAAAGAAGAAAGAAAAGTACAAAACAAACAAACAGAACTATGCAGACGCCCTCGAACCCAAGGTGCAGTGTTTGGGAGCTTCGCAGCGATTGTAAAGACTAAGCTATTCGGTTGACTGTATCCCTGAGGCATTAGGTGGGGGTTGACTAGCCTTCTTGAAAAATCAGACTTTCCCCATTCTCCTCTAAGAAGGTCCGCCTGGTCTGTACGCCCACCTCGCGGCACCCGAAGGACCTTCTCTCAAAGCCAACTTCCCACTTGTCCACTGTGCCAACATTAGAGCTGTCCTCTTCTCAGGTCGTTCCATGTCCAGAGAAACCACAGTCCCAGGAGGCATGAGGGCAAGCAGCTTTTTGTTTTTACGCCTCTCAGATGGCCAGGTTTTGTGCTGGGACACTCGGGGACCTTGACACGGGTGTGTGCGTGTGACTAGAGTATGGAGAAGAGCTGGTTCGAACCAGTGAGTGTTCACTGTGTTCAACTCAGCCGGACCCCCCCCCTGCCCCCCCGGATCCAGTTCTTCATACAAGTTGCAGAAACACTCTCTGGGAACCCTGGCTGCACATGCTTATGCAAGTTCCCAATTTGGTGGGAATTGGAAGTCTCATGACTTGATTCTCGCCTGGGCCTCCTCCATCCCTATTAGCAAAAGTAGGCACAAGTCTCAGTAATCCCATCTTCAAAAACAGATCATCCGGGAATATATCTGGCTCAAAAGAGGGTAAGTGCTCTTGTATCAGAAAAAATGTGCATCGAATAGCTTGATGTGTGGGGAACAGCCTCTGGCCCCTTTAATTTCCAAGATGAGTGTGGCACTGTTTTTTCTCAGAGAGCGAGAGAGTATAACTGTGTGTGTGTGAGCAGGGTGTTGGGTGGGGGGGGAGGGGGAAGGGGAGAGAATCTCAAGCACACTCCCTGCTCAACACAGAGCCCAACGTCGAGCTCGATCTCACAACCCTGAGATCATGACCTGAGCCAAAATCAAGAGTCGGATGTTTAACAGACTGAGACACCCAGGTGCCCTGAGAGTGTGCCATTTTTGACACACACACACAAAAAAAAGTGTACTTGTTTATTTTGTGATTGTTCTTAAAAAAAGATAGCAAAACCTAAACAGCTTCAGACACACTCTAAGCTGGATAAGAAGGCCAGCCCTTAGTCACACATGCCTTGGATTTTATATTTAAAATTCATCGTTTATCCCAGCCCTTAGCACATGGAAATAGGAAACAGGAAACATGTTCTATCTTCTGGTATACGAGAAAAGCCCGAATCTGTCTTTCACCACCGTAGAAATTGTCAGGGTTAGGATCACAGGGAACTGATTTCATCCCTAACTTACTGACGTGTGACTTTGGGCTAGGTCATTTCTCTAAACCTGATTCCTTCATCTGTAAAATGGGGTGATATTAGGATCCACCTTAGAGTTTATCTTAAGGTTTGGAAGCATCAGGTCAATACTAAGTTCTTTGAAAATGGTGTTGCCTTATTTTGTATGTTTCTCAGGGAAGTTCCATCATCTCACTGATGGGTATTCTAGCATGGCCTGAGAAAGGGAAGTCAAGGGATGGCACATTTTTTTTTTCCATTAAGGACCAGCTACTAACAATTTCAGGATCTGAATAGGCCATTTGGTGTTTTCACTACTCCTTTCTGCTCTTGCAATGCAAAAGCAGCCAGAGATGATAGGAAAATGAATGAGCATGGCTGTGTATTTGTGGACACTGAAATTTCAATTTCATGCACTTTTCATGTATCATAAAATACTCTTCTTCTTTTGACTTTTGCAGCCATTTAATAAAACTGTAAAATGTACTCTTAGCCCACAGGGTGTCCAGAAACAGTGGGTGGGGGTTGCCAGCAATCACCCTCAAGGAATTTACTTGATCTTTTTTAGCAAATACTGTCTATGGAGAAACCAAAAAAATGGTTTTCTTAGGAAGATTCCAGTGTCTTCAGTCATCTTAGAAAACCAAGGAGAGAAGAGGTAGATCTTTTCAATGCAACTTCCAAGTAGCCATGCTCTGTCAATGTTGATTATGAGCCTGCCCCAGGATCTTTCAAAGAAGTGGGTGAAAGAGATGACCAGTTGTAATTACAGGTCATTAACTTGAATCTTAGCAGAAATGCTGCCATGTTTAGCCTGGTTCACAGTGAAGGTGGACACTGGTTTGTTCCCGGGGCGGGGGGGCGGGCTTGGAGCTCAATTCTGCCTCGTCCAGTGCAGTGGGTTGGTGGAGTGCATGGACTGGCCATGTAACATCTTATCTAAGGGGGAGTAGTTGGGGAGCTCAGCCTCCCAGCTTCTGGCCCTGGGCACTTGCCGCCCACTGTCCTGCTTTGTGTCATCATCAAACAGATAATGAGGAGATTAGTGGTGGTGTCTGCCATTCATAAATGCCATCGTTTATATAGATGTTTTCACCTACTATGTAACCCTCAGAAAACCCTATCAAGTCAGAGAGACAAGTTTGATTATTTGCCTGTTATGTAAGGCAAGTGACAATCTGCTACATTTTAAGTCACCCTAGGTCACACACCGATGAAGTGCTGGAGGCAAGTCTGGGGACGTGCATTTCTAACTCTTTTTATTATGTCATGCTGCCTTATTACACGACACGGCAGTTGATGTCATTAATACCCAAACATTAAAAAATAAATTGAAAAAGAAATAACATCCTGCCCTGGTTCCAGCCCCTGGCAGTGATTTTTAAGTGGGGAGCTTTGTGTTATGAGAATTTTTGCTTTCAAAATGCTACACACACCTCCTGTAAAAGGTTGAATTAAATGATTTTATTTTTGGTGAGTGGCCCATGTAAGTTTATTATTTATTTATTTTGGGTCTTTTTGCTTCAACTCCTTTGGCTAAACGAAGCACTGCTGTATTTTTATTGCATACCCCATCATTAAAAGAAATTGAAAAGACGCTTGTTAGTTTTAATATTGCATGGATGGAAATATATCTGGCACTTTTAGGAACAGTTACAATTCCTAATAGTGCATTTTAAGTAGTAGTCTGGTTTTGTTCTTGATTAAAAAAAAGAGAGAGAGAAAAAAAACTTGCTTAAATTTGCTATAATTCGATAATCATCTTTTCGTTGGGGAGAAGGTCTCCGCTTAGCATGATGCTGATTTTATGGACTCATTCAGCATTCCTTTCCAGCCTGTGGGAGGGGGTATGCTCTGGGGCGGCATGAAGGGCCTTTCATTTGTTGGTAAATAATCCAAGCAAAGCTGCTTCCAAGCACAAGTTTCCCCCCTTTCTCTATAAACCATATGCTTCTTTAACTATTGGACATATGCCCCTTTCCATAAACCATACAGGATTTTAACTGTTGGATCTGTTGTTAACTTGAATGCAAACCAAGTACGCAGACTGCTTCTTGCACCCAAGCCTGCAAGGCAGTCCTGCCCAAAGACAGTGTAAAGTATTCCTTTGCAGAATAGCTAGCTATTCAGAACCCAGAAACTCTATGGGAAGGTAATAGGTCATTTGATGACTGAAGTGTCTTTTCCGTATAACTATCGTAGGGAAAGAGAGAATAATTTCAACAGTGATAATTTTCCCATATACATATAGAAAGATGGGAGGGCAAATCAGTGTTCTGAGGGCTTCCAGAGACTTCGTATGGGTTACTAGTCCTTTATAATGGATGAGAAGCATGCTGATTTGACCATTTACCTGACGTATGACTCCAAGCGGGTTGCTTAAACTTGCTGAGCCTCGGGTTGTTTACCTGAATGATGAGGGCAATGGATGGATACTGATGGGATTAATGGAGACAACTGGCTTTTAATAAGTGCTCAGTAAATGTGAGCAAGAGCCATGGTAGTAATGATCCTTTGTAATGCAGTGTCCCTTTCAGGGTGGCCTGATGAAAGCTGAGTGACCAAGTGTGGCAGGAAGGGAGGGTAGAGCATTTGTGTATGGATAGGAAATAATTAAAAATTATCTTTAATTATTTTAATTAAAATTAAAATTAATTGAAATTTAAAAGAATTTAAATTATTAAATTAAAATTTTAAAATATTTAATATTAATGTGATTATTTAATATTAATATAAATAAAATGAAAATAATAAAAAATAATCACATAGGGGTGCCTGAGTGGCTCAGTCGGTTAAGCATCTGCCTTCAGCTCACGTCATGAACCCCCGATGCTGGAACCTGCGTCAGTCTCCATGCTCAGCAGGTGGGGAGTTCTGCTTCTCCTTCTCCCTTTGCTGCTCCCCCTGCTTGTGCTCACTTGCTCATTCTCTCTCTCTGTCAAATAAATAAGTAAAATCTTTTTTAAAAATCCATATAGTTTTAGGAGCGCCTGGCAGGCTCAGTCATTGGAGTGTGTGACTCTTGATCTCAGGGTCATGAGTTCAAGCCCCACGTTGGGGGTAGAGATTATGACATAATTAAATAAACCTTAAAAAAATCATCGTATTTTAAATAAACAAGTTTATTGAAATCTGTATACAGCCCAGTATCAGGGTAAAGAGTTATTCATAGGTGTAAGAAAAGCCTTCCAGCCACTTGGGTTTTAAGAGGTGGAATAAATCGTTTAAAACAAGACTTCAGGAGATAAATGTGTGGGATACTTTTTCAATGTATGTGAACTTAATCTGGACTTCCCTAGAGGTTTATTGCAAAGGTCATACTTATGATAGAAGTAAGAAGTAAAATAAGCCAGCTATTTCTGCCATCTAAAGTGATTGGGAAATACAGAAACATATGGAAAAAAGTGATTCATAGAAATATTTTCATGCTATTTTGGCCCATTTCCTTTAAGGTTTTTTTTTTTTTTTTAATTTAGAAATTTTGGATAGAGATAATTATCTATTTCTCTTCTTCCTACCTTCCTTTCCTCCAGAGATTTGGAAGCATGGTAGTCTAGTGGGTAAGTGAGTGGACTCTGGATTTTAACTTAAGCTCTGCCATTTTCTAGCTGTGGTTCCTTGGACACATGTGCCTCAGTTTTTGGACATAGGCAGTGAGGATCATAATAACACTCACTTCATAGGATTGGCCTGGAGGCCTCAAAGTAGTACCTGGGACTCCATGAAGTTCTACTTTCTTTAAAATCCTTGAATAGACGATATTTAATGACATGATATTCCGCTATATAAGATAATGGATGTTTATTTTGTTAATGACTTTTCCTTATAAATAACACTGTGATGAACATCTTTGAATTTAAATCATTCTCTTCTTTGCTACTTTTCCTCTTAAGATTCACCCCGGAAGTGGCATCATGTGATACATTTAGCCAATTATGGAAATACTCTAATAGAGTGAGAAAGTGATTCTTTCTCTGTCTCCCTCCTAATGCTCAATACTATTGCTTTTACACTTTTACTGGAATATTTGCAGTTGTTAGCTGGGTGTAAGTTTTATGTCGAAAGTATGTATAGTCGTTTAGGGTAGTGCTTGGGCCTCTGTTGTGGCCAAATCCTCTATTTTTGTCAGCCCGTGAGCCAAGAATGATTTATTAGATTCTTTTTTTAAGATTTTATTTATTTATTTGACAGAAAGAGAGACAGCAAGAGAGGGAACCCAAGCTGGGGGAGTGGGAGAGGGAGAAGCAGGGCTTCTGGGCTCCATCCCAGGACTGTAGAATCATGACCCAAACTGAAGGCAGATGCTTAACAACTGAGCCACCCAGGTGCCCCTGATTTGTTAGATTTTAAATGTGACATGTGAAAATTATATAAAAATTCATATTTCACTGTCCATAAATAAAGTTTTATTGGAAGACAGCCATGCTCATCGGTTTAGGTCTTTTCTATGATTGCTTTCATCCTATAGAGCAGAGTTAGTTGGTTGTGAAGTTTGAAGACTTATGTAAACTTGAATTTTGGGTGAAAATTCAAATATAAGTTTATTTATTTTTTTTATCCCTGAGTTGGGAGGTCCAGTAACCAAATATGTAAGTGTGGCCTTTGGTGTCCTCAGTCCCTGGGTTCCAGGTTCTGCCTGGCCTGAGAACCAGCTGTGTGACTCCAGTAAGTAACCGAGCTTCCCTCTGCCACACAGTTTTCTCACCTGGCAAATGAGCATAATGACAGTGCCTTTACCGTCAAGTTACAGTGACGAGAAAGTGAGACAGGGGAAGCCCTTCCCACCGCATAGTAAGTAAATGTTAGCTGTCATTAATCGGCACATGGTTATAGTTTAAGTAGGCAGGCTTTTGAGAAAAGCGATTGGTAGGAAGAATGAGTGAAAACAGAATTACGTGTATTTTAGGAAGGCGGATGAATCTGGTCTTTTATTTCCTTAATCACTTGTTTCCTTAATCACTTGTTGTTTCCTAAGAAATCTCTGATTTCTTAGGAAAAACAACAACAACAACAACAAATCGGCATTGGGACAGCATTGGGACGTTAGGTTCTCCTGAAGGTGCCTGGGAACCTGGAACAAGGTCAGGAGAAAGGTCTGAGTCCTGTCCTGGTTCCCGTTCTCACCACAGGGAGGATGGGTGGTTGGTGTCCACCCTGCCCACCTGACTGGGGGATCGGGTACCACAGCATCCTGTGTTGGCCGTGACCATGATGACAGGGTCTGGGAAGATTAGGATTTGTGGTCCTTCCTTCCTCACTCACAGACAGTGTCTGAGCCATAACTTGCAAATATTTTAAGTAGTTGCAGATTTGGGGGGGCTAAGTAAAGCAGGCTGGGGAGGCGCTCTCATGCCTTACCTGCAGTAAAATTGTGAAGGATCCAAATGTGATATTTGATTTAGGCTTCTCAAGTGCACATTTCATAGCTGAGGTCAGAGTGGGCGGTGGCTGGAGGGATCTTCTGTTGTAGAAACCGGACCCGGCACCACCTGGCCTCACCCAGAAGCTAAGTCAGCAAAGGAGAGCTCTGCTCCCGTGCCCTAATCTTGTCACAGGGATGGAGCCTCTAGCTCATTTCGGTACAATAATGATATTCTCTTGATATTTAAATGTGCTCTCCAGGAGGGTCTGATTTCTGCAATGGAGTAAGCATGGTCTTTAAATTTTTATTAAAAATATAATACCGCCATATGCTCAGGCTTTCTCATTATGCAGTCTTCTAAAAACAAAAACCATGCGACATAAACACACCAGATGAAGCCAGTTAAGTTTGTGTTCATTCTTGCAATTTAAGAAATGGTAGAAAGGTTAGGGAAGGGGACTTTGATCTTGAGGGGGAGGAGGGGTGCAAACCTGGAAGCCACCATTCCAGAGTGCTGCCAGAATGTTCCCGTGGGCCTTCAGAGGCAGAGTAGGCTCGTAGTCCTCCCGCTGGACCAGTTGGAGTGGGTCTCCAGACTGATAGGACCAGTCCCATCAGAGGACACTCTCTGGCCTTGTGAACAGACCTCTCATTGTTTCTGCTAAACTGTTGGTTGTGGGTCTTGTGGTGGAGTCTCCATCCACTGCTCACATCTGTTGGGGCAAAATAAGAAAGAGAGGCTCTTTATTCTTTGCTTCTAAAAGATGAAAACCAAGTCCTCAGACAAATCTCTAATACCTAAATATTCGTGAGACTGTTATTCACAGATAGGCATAAACGCGCTATTAAGCAGAAGGAAAAAAAAACGTGGCCCTCTTGAGAATTTATTGTACTGCTTTTGATGTCCCTAATTAACTCACTCTGTGGAAGCAGCGACTGGCAACTAATAGCAGGCTAATAGAAGAAGCTTCATGACATTTCCAAATTCTTAATTCAAGGAACAGTCTTCACAGGCTCATGAAAACGAAGGAAGATCTCCTCCTCCCTTTTACAGGAGGGCCTGCGGGGACCCTCAGGGGCCCGCTGCATCTGTTTCATTTTCTCTCCCCTGGTGTGGGCGGGCTTGGCTGGTGCTTTCTGTCCGGAACTTTCCAAGTTGGTTAGTGCCACTGGGTTTGGGTTTGGACTCAAAAACCCCCACGTGTTGGGCAGTGTTCGCCGAGTCACAGGGGCACTTTGCTGTCCCTGTCACCGATGCCCTTAGCGGGGGGAGCAGGGGAGCAGGGGCACAGGCCTCGGGTTGGTGAGGGTTGGGAGCATGAAGGAGAGTGCATGGAAACCCTGGAGGCCACAGGGCATGCCTGGTGAGGCCTCAAACAAGCTGATAGTATGTTATCAGCTCCTGACTTTCCAGATGGGCACAGAGCCCTCATTGTATCATCTTGGAGGAAGGCAGGAGGCCGCTTGCTGCGTGTGCCCTCAGAGCTCTGGGCGGCAGTGGGGCTCCCAGCCATTGCTGCGTTGGCCTCTTAAGTTTATCTGAATTGTCATCTTGCCTTCTCTGCCTACTTCTTCTATCCCAGGCGCCCCTTTTGAAGTTGCATGGAGCTCTGTAAGAGGAAGAGCGGGGAGGGAGGCTGGAAATTAGCTCTTTGGAGCAAATAGTTTCTGGTGAGGGGCTGGTGAGATGCAGGTCAATCTAGACCCTGTTTCATCCTTTGGCCGAAGAACTCTAGAAATGTTAAAGCAGTGAGGATACTTGCACGCCTCTGATGGATAGCCTTTTCTACTTTCTCTCCTTTCAGCTGGGACTTCGTGCTTGATGAAAGCAGGAGTGAGCTACCCCATCGTCTTGGAGGCAGGGTTGCCACTGGAATTTCTCCAGAGCCTCAAATCCTGCTGCTGGCCTTGTCTTGCAGGCCCCGCAGTTGGTTTAAAGGTTGCAGACAAAGCAGAGCGCTCTCTCCTGATCCTGGGCCACTCCCTCTGTCATCAGTCATTGTCAATGGGAGATGTATGTGTAGCCGCACAAGGGCGATGTCTGACCCCAAGGGCGTTGGAAATGTTCTTAGAGAAGGCATTGTTTGCTCTCTGCCTTTGGAAGCCAAGCTCCAGACATTCTAAGGAGCAGGCCCTGGCCGAGGCATGACTCCAGTCTAGATGCAAAGAGGCAAGACTGCTTCTAAAACCTAAAGAAACTTCATAGTCTTCCTCCCCGGCCTCATTCTCCCAAGCTTCTGAGTCCACATAGCCTCCTCCCTCTTTCCTTTTAGGAGTCCCTCTTTGCCCCAAGTCATGGGGAGACTTCTGAAAGGTGGAGGCGAGGACCCAGGTCCCACTGGTTTTTATTCAGAGAACACTGAAACGTAAATAACCAAAGAAATACAGCTGACAAGCTGCAACACATGCGTCATAGGGAAAAATGATGCTCTTTCCAAACCCAGTGAGGCAGTTTCCTGGGAGGAAAGCAGAAAGCAGGGCTGTTTCTTGCCCAGATCACGAAGGTGGGGCCCCAGGCTCACCGAAACACACTAAAAACTGCAGGTGTGCACAGACGCCATCAGCTGAGCCTCGGCGTGCAAGGGGGGGGGTGTGCGGCCCGGTGGAGGGTGTGAGTGTGTCTCACACCCGTGCGGCGAGCACCTTCCGAGGGACCGAGCCTGAGGTCGGCTGTCGCCGGCCCTGTCAGTTTGTCGTTTGAGCCCCATGGGTGTTTCCGGAGAGTAGGTTGTAGTCATGAAAACCTGGTGGGGCAGTAACAGAGTTTGGAAAATGCCCATGCGTCAACTTGCGATTACTTTCTGTCCTCTTCAGTTGGTGATGGCACTGGCGGTAGAGGCCGGGAGTGCATAGAGACCCCAGGTATCATTCCCCAAGCCCTGTCCCCAAGCAGACCGCCTCCCGCCCGTGAGCAGGGCCGAATGGCATGGTCAGGCCTCTTGCCTCCCTTCCTTGCCTGTTTCCACATCAGAAGCAGGCAGCCTGTCTCTGGACCCGGTCCCTGCTCCCCGGTCCCCGGTCGCACTGCAGCACAGTGGCAGTGGGGATCCAGGGAGATTCTGTGGCCCTGAGGGGGTCCTTCTTTGCTTAAGGAAAGGGGGGCCACATCCGCCTGTGAGGGGTCAGGCGCAGTCATCTGCATATGGACTGAGCCTCAGACCTATGTTTTAATCCATTTGAAGATGACTCTATTATATCATTCCATATGGAAATGGCGAGGTCTCACGAACTCAGACCTTCTTAAACATGGAAATATTATTTTCTTGTTAGCAGTCCCATTTGGCTAGAAACCTGAGTACCCGGTCTTTTTTTTTTTTTTTTGTCCCCCCACCCTTAACATTTTGTTGCCTCCTCCCCGCCCCGTCCGCCTCTCCTTTTGGCTCACCGAAATCTGAGTGCCACTTTTCTGGGAAAGCCTGATATTCTGACTTCAGTTTTGTAATTTAATGATGGAGAGTTTCCTTAGTAAACCAAATTTAGAGTCCTAGAATGCTTATCTTATATCCAGACCTTGAACATAAAAGGCATTTTATACCCGCAATTGTTCATTTAATGAGCAATTGCAGAGTGCAGGCCGGTTAAGGGATTGAGCTATATGCACTATTATTGCAAGAAGTATTCCGAAATACCAGAAATAGGACGTAAGCTCTGATCAGGGAGACTGCGAGCACAATTACCTTCTTTTCAAATCCTTCTGTGACACTGCGGGAGGAAAAAGGACTTTGAAACTTGAAAGGAAAAAGCTTGCTTTCAACCTCAAAAGCTAGGAGGAAAGGGCTCTGAAATTTGCTCAGAATTCCCAATTCACCATTAGCCTGTTTCTTCCTTTAGCCTCAAGGCATTCTCCGCTTTTTGAAAAGATGTTAAGAAATTCAGTCACAATAGAGAGCCTAGTTTTGAACATGTTTCACTCGGTCCATTGAGGTCTGGGCTCCAGCCTTTGTGTAGGGTGAATTGAGCTGAGCGGCTAGCTGGTTGGAGACAGGTGAACGAGGAGTCGCTGTGCAAGTCGCAAATTCTGGCAAAGAAAGAAGCTCCCGCCTCCCCCCCCCCCCGCCCGTCCTTTATTTTACAATATGCATTCCTGTACAACCCTGCCAGTGGTAATATGTGGAGTTGAGCCGGTTCTTAAGTCAATACAGAGTACTTGGTTTAGAGCAACTCTTGGGAAGTTTGTCTTGTAATTGAAGCTGCTGTTGACCTTGCTTGGGGACCATTTGTAAAACCGTTTATTTAGCATAAACTGAAATAATAAACCCTCCTTCTCTCGGGCTGATTGTGATAGGGTGACATTAGTTTGATTTAATGATTAGCCGCCTGACCCTTCTGCTGGAGAGAGCGACTTGAATAGAGAGAGTTCACTCGGAAGCACTCAGAAAGAATACTAATGAGCTTGTTAAATTTAGCATGGCTCCAACCACTTTTAATTCATCTAATGGGAACAGCACTGCCTGGGAGAGGGAGAGGGAAAGGGAGAGGGAGGCAGGGAGACACCGAGAATGTTCCTAGAGGGGTCTGCACACTAGAGGAAGCCCACCAAGAGAAGTTTGCAGAAAGTAGCTAGCCAGAGGCTGGGGTCCGAGTTGTAAGTATTGCCTGTTGTCTTATACTCTGTGTCTTCACTTGTCTTGGGGGAAGAGAGGAGTGATGGCGTGAAGATAGGATTTAAAGGAGCAGTTTAAAAGTTGATGTTCATTTAAGGAAAAAAAAAGTGGCCATGAGCATGCACTGTGTGCTCCTTGATCAGCTAATTTTGCTAGAGTGACTGGAGGTGCTCCTACATGACGACACGGTGCAGGGTTTTATTTTTATATTGGAAGAACTGTCTGAAACTTTCGTCCGAGCTCCAGGCGGGAAAAGCACTGGCTTCCTGGCTTGCGGCGAGAAACAGTGCTGGGGATTGTGAGATCGTGCCCAGCAGCGTGCGTTTGAGTCCTGCTTGACGTGAGGCACCACTCTTTCTTCCAGACTCGACCCTAAACAATCCAAGCTGTGTGTGCCGCGAAGCGACTTCTGAGTGTTCGGAGATCGTGGCACGAGGACTCGGCGTCGGTTGCCTTTGGATGAGTTTGGAAAAATCTGGGACAGTTTGTAAAATGGGATGCTTGGGCAGCTCTCCATCGGGGGCGGGATTTTGTTAATTTCCACTCCAACCTGGATCTACACAAGGAAGGAGGTACAGAGCGGGATTCTAATGACAGTGTTTAAAATATTTTTTTTTCCTGAAACTTTTTAGTGAATTGCATGTTTCCCTGTGACCCCCCCCCCCCCCCACAACCCCTCGCCCCACCCGAATGAGCAGCTGGTGAACATAGAGAAGCACGAACAGTCCCCTTGTGCTTGGCCGGTAAAGTCCATTGGCAGATGCTCCTGGAGCTGTGGGCTGTTTGCTTACATTTTTGCAGCCGACTTCTGCTTGTTGCCATGGTGGACAGTATGTTTCTGTCAATAATTTGGCCTGGCTTTGCCTGTCTGCACTGACTCTCCAATTTTATTGAACAACTCGGCACAACTGAACAAGATTAGGCAGCTTTCGTCTTTTGGCTGACTGAAGTGGTTGCTAAATTTATAAGAGCAGGCAGGAATATTGCTTGGAAAGTTTCCTTTTCACTGTGGAGAGCGTGCTCTCCAGGCTCAGAGCTGTTGGCACTGGGGAGCGTGTGTACTGTCAAATTTTGATCTGAGTGTCCGTCAGAAGCGACTTAGTACACGAGGTAATTAAACCTCATGAAATATTTGTCTACTGGAATTTTTTGGAGAGGAGGGGAGAGTAGGTAACAGCGTGTGAGCGTCGACTGTGGTAAAAGTCAGTCTGATGAGAGTTTCCACACTCAAAAATTTCATGCCCGCCGTTGACTTTACTAAAGCAATTAGTTAGAATTTTCTCTTGTATTAAGTATTTAAACTTCGCTTCGATCTCGTTACGGGTTTCATGTTCACACATGTTTGTTTAACTCTCAGGGAGAAAATAATAAAAGTTTAGTACTTGTGAAAAAAATCACTTAGCTGAAGAGATACCTTCTTTCCACTCCCCCCACCCACCCACCCCGCCCCACCAATTACTTCCTTCTTCCAGGAGGCTGTGGGGGGGTGGGGGGGACATGGGAGGACTCTGGTCAGACCATGCCAATTATTCGGTTATTTGTGAAGTTGGATTCAACTGCTCATCATAAAGGGTTGGCTTCTAAGAAACTCACTCTATTATAGGGATGCAGGTTCTTCTAAGAGAAGAAAAGTTAATTTCTTCTAGGAAGATTAAGTCAAGGGAATCCCGTTTTCAACATGGAACAGATTAGGGGAGCTTCGTTATTCTTCTTAATCAGAGAATGCTAATTACATGTCGCAGCGCCTCTTGGTAAGGGCTCACTGGCTTTCCAGACGAAGGTCCATTCTATAGGACACAAAATTTGCATCTCAGTGCCACAAGTTCATTTCAAGTTGAAATTGGGAATAAAGATTTTTAGACAGGCGCAAATTAATGGAAAATATGACTTCGGCCATTGGTAGATTATAGGAATTTTTATAAAACCGATTGAGAGTTTAAATGTTTTTGACACCCTTTTGCTTTTACATAACTGCAAACCCCTATTCTATAGCCTGCAACTTTACTGCTAATGAAGTACGAGGGTGGAGTGGTGCCTAAAAGTATTAGTCAGAAGGGAAAATAAAATGTAGGGATTTTTTTTTTTGGTACTTTGTTTTTAAATTAGCAAAAGCATGGTTTGAATTGCCTTTGTAAAGATCGATGTGTGAAAATGGGGGATTACACCCATTTTTTTTTTCCTTTTTAGTAGTTATTTGATAGATTAAACTCATAATTTATCCCATCATTACAAGTTTGGGCAGCAAAGATCTGCACAAAACAATGCTAAATAATGTTTCACAGTTACCCTGCAGTAGTCAGCAAATTCACTGTAAAGACCAAAGCATACCTCATTGTCTATTCTGTTTTGCAAGTCATTTGCTAGCCTGAAAAACAAAACAATACAAAACAAAACATTGCTTATTTCTTCCAATCCCAGACACAAGCCGAACGGCGAAAATTGCTCCTGGCTTTGGGTAGTTCAAGTCATTAGTCATCACAGAGCAGTAGTTGTGACCATAGTTTATATTTCCACACTTGCCCATGTTTATAGCTATACTTTCTTCTGAATTTGTACAAACAGCCATGAAACTACTAAAGTATATTTTTTCCTGTTTTTTAGGGGCTCTCAGCCAGATATAACTGCTTTATGAAATCCATGGAAGATCAGATTATGTGTTGGGATAAGATGTATTCAAAATCTGTCCATCCAAGATGCACAAGGCCATTATTACTTAGACATATCTGTATATTTCAGATCAAGAATGGGACATCATCCTCAGATTAGATGTCTGAGGTGGGCCTGAACAGCTTTGTTTCCATCAGCACTTACCTTCCAGAACAGTCTGCTGATGAAATGCAGAGCTGGTTTGGGAACATGGAGTGTAGAATGCGTGTATGACTCTTAACAGATGAATTGGCCCATTTGTTGTGGGTTCAGATCACTCGTTCGGTTTAATTTTATGCATGGGTTCTTTGATCTGCTATTCTAGAAAGGTCATCCAATCACATTTGCAGGGAGCCCTAATGGGTAGATGGGAAGTTCCTACAGATCAAAGGGAACGGAAGTATTAGGAAGCTAGAATACTGCATGTATGTGGAATTTTGTCAAGCTGTTTCTTAAGTGTGTGAAGCAGCGTCTGGACCGCAGCAGAGAAGGAGCCTGTGTCCACATCGCTGCCACCTTCCTGGCCCCCAGAGCCATCTTGCCCTGGGAATTAGTCTTACCCTGTTTGTTCTTGGTTTCTCAGCTCTGTTCTATGGCTGCAGAAAGAAGTGTCTTGCAAAGGGTACTGTGGGTTTACCTTTACCCCTCATAACGAGTGGGTCTTTTGTCCCATTTCTAGGTCCACTAAACCAGGGGGTTACAATTCTGACTTAAAAAAAGAAAAAAGAAAAACAGGAAAACTTTTGGATCACTTTAGGTCCTTCAACCCGCCCAGAGGCGCAGTGGGTGTCCGAGCAGCCGTGAGGACACCTGAGCGGCCCAGCTTCCTCAGACAGACAGGGGGAAGCTGGACACCCGAGGCCTCAGGCTGGCAAAACTTCAAGCTCCACTTGGGACCTGCGGGGATATTGGCAAGTCCCTAATGAAAAGCCTGCCTGGCAGATTCACTTGTCAGCTGGCGATGATAATTTGCGGACCCCCTCCAACTCAACTTAATAGGCTCATTTCCTGCTCCTCTTCGTCCTTCGATTGGTATTTTGGACCCTCATTCATAAGCAGTTTTGTCTGCATCATGGCGTAGCTTTCCAAGTTGCCAAGAACGAGAAACAGGCTTCTTTGGGGGGAGGAGGGCTGGAGAGGGAGACCTAATTGATGACTGTTTTTGTATTGCTCCTTCAAGTGGCTCACAGAGCTGCCATTTCCCCCTCTTTCTTTAGAGGATGAGAGTCCTGGACAGACCTATCACAGAGAGAGAAGAAACGCGGTCACCATGCAGCCACAGAGCATCCAGGGGCTCGGCAAGATCAGTGAGGAGCCTTCGACATCCAGCGAGGAGAGGGCCTCGTTGATCAAGAAGGAGATTCATGGGTCCCTGCCGCACCTGGCCGAGCCCTCCGTGCCGTACCGCGGGGCCGTGTTTGCCATGGACCCCCGGAACGGTTACATGGAGCCTCACTACCGTAAGTAGTCCCTGCCCGGCTTCCCGCGTCCGTCAGGGAGCCGCGAAAGGCTGGGTGCATGTGCGTGTGCTGGGCCGCCCGCTGCAGGAATGATTGGGATGGTATTAATTTGTATCAGTGTTTAATTTACTGCCAATTTTTTTTTCCTTCTCCTACATCCTGTCCATTCCTCTTTTTAGAGAGGGCCATTTTCTTATATCTCTAAGAGAGTCCAAGCCTCCGTGGGGCAGCCCTCAGGAGGGTGTCCATCCGTGGCTAATCCACACGGACCTTTGCTGGAACGAGAACCAGATTTCTTCCACCCAAGTAGACACTGCAGGAGCAAAATTGGTTGATGGGTGTAGTTATTAAAGTGGGCTGCACTGGCTGAAGTCCTGAACAATCGCGATCCTCATTTTGAATGATTTTTGGCTTACTTGTTGAGCATGAACGAATCAGTGCTAAATTCCTTAAATGTGGAAGATTTTTCTACACGTTTTACTTGCTTCTCTAACCAGCAGAGCAGAAACACGGGAAGCTCCTTTTCCAGCGCTAATAAAGTTGAAGTAACTCACCAGGACTCAGAACACAAATAAATATACAATAGCTTTTGCCACAGAAAAATGTATAAGGGTTGACTCTGTTTGTGGCCTGTTTCTAGTTAAAAATATATACATACTTTGGTTGTGGAAGTAATGAAGTTCATAGGTGCCAAAGCTGAAGCTCTTGATTACAGATTTATCACCTTGCCAGGATACAGACTTGCCATTTAACCTTCCCGGCTCCAGTTCCAGATGATCCATTGAGCTCCAGAGAGGGGGACTGGTTTGTGTTTCCCTTTTTCCACATCGTTCAGAAATTTTAGTGTTTTAAGGCAAAAGGTCATTAGCCAGATGACTGATTACCAAGGACAGCTGATTAGTGCCTTCCCCCCCCCCCCCCCAAGAAAGTGCCCAGGATAAAAGCTAATTTCATCCCTTCGTTAGCTGGCTAGTAGCAGAGGGAAATGTTCCCTCATCAGGGTGTAGATCAAAGAGTCTGGAGCGGCCTTACGTCTCAGCAACTGCTTTCTCCCCGACTGGATTACATTGTTGGTAAAGATGGAAGGTACGTTATTTATCTATTTATTTTTTAAGCAGTCAGAAGCATGGAGGAAAATTCTTCTCCATGGATTTTATGGATTTTATGGATTCTTCCAGGCTTTTATGGATTTTATGGATTTTTATGGATTCTTCCAGGCTTTTAAAAAAGGCTGCGACTTCCCTGATTAAATAGAGCTTCTCAGCCCTTTTGCTAATTTTTATAGATCCAGAAATGAAGAGAAGGTGGGCGCTCACTTCTTTTTCTGCCTTCGTTAAAGTTTATTTCGTTTTCTTTTAGGAGCGAGAGTTTACGGTGGTGTTGGCATTTTCTCCATTGTATTTTTACTTGCGGGTCTCTCTGAGATAGAGTCCATGTGGAAAATGTGAGGGAACCTGCAAACGTCCTCCCTACCTTGATAGTCCCTGAGTATACTTACTTTTTAAAAAGAACCAAGTCTAGTTTATTAGCCACAAGTTCCCTGCATTGTTGTCATCCTCATGTGTGAACACAAACTTTTCCCATCCCATATTGATGTTTTTGCTTTCTGTTCCAGATGCCCACTAATTAGTGGGGTCTGTAATTGGGCAGGACAGCTGACGGATACTTCTTTTCTGGTTGATGGAAGCGGGCAGATGACCGTTAACTTTCTCTCTGTGCCGCTCAACTTGCAGCTTGTTCTTGGTTCATTTCTCCTAACGGTTTGTCCGTTGACTCCTCTCCCCTTCGTTTGGGGAGATAGGCTCTCTGTGCACCAGGGATCCTGGGCACCTCTTGGCAGTGTGTGTTTGTGACCCACCTCCTGGGCCTCAACATTAACCAGCACAGGGCACTGTGGAACTCTTAGTGGGGCTTGGAACTGTGCTATTTAGGACATAGACCAATACGTCAGATGTCCCTTAACTTTCCCCACTGCATTGTTCAAAGCACTGTTAAAACTATATAATGACTGACAAACTACAGATGTTGCCTGTAACCAACGGGCAGATGCCATTTTTTTTTTCAGATGCCATTTTTGACCCAGCATCCCAATGCACTCCCTGAATTGTCATAAATAAATGAGATCCTTACATATACAACATGAATGGGGAGTTCTAGAGATCACACACATCGGATTACCATTTAGGGGCTGAGGGCTCAAGTTCCAGCTTTGCCATATAGTGGCTGCACGGCACGGCCAAGTGTGCCGACCCCTCTAGGAATCATTTCCTAACCACTTATTTGGTGTTATGTGAGTGCTGCTCCATGGTGTTTTCCTGAGAATTAAGTGACACAGTGCAAATATGGTATTTAGTAAAATCTCTGGCTCATGGTGAGTGCTTCAGATTATCGCACCTGTTTTTGTGTGCCTCCACTTACCCCTGTTCCTCCCTTTCCATCGTCTTTGCCATCATGACCGTCATCACCACCACCATCATCATTGCCACCATCACCACCACCACCACCACCATTATCATCACCATCGTCATCACCAGCACTACCATCATCACCACCCCCATCATTACCACCACTACCATCATCACTACCATCATCACCACCACCACCATCACTGCCACCCCCATCATCACCACCATCACCACCACATCACTATCACTACCACCACCACCATCATCACCATCATTACCACCACCACCATCATCACCACCATCATCACCACCACCATCACCATCACCATCACCATCACTGCCACCCCCATCATCACCACCATCACCACCACATCACTATCACTACCACCACCACCATCATCACCATCATTACCACCACCACCATCATCACTACCATCACTATCACCACCACCATCATCACCATCACCACCACCCCATCCTTACCACCACCATCATCACCACCAATACCACCATCATCACCATCACCAACACCCCTACCATTACCACCACCGTCACCACCACCACCATCATCACTGTCACTATTGCCCCCATCTTTACCACCACCATCATCACCACTAAAACCACCATCATCACCATCACCAACACCCCTACCATTACCACCACCGTCACCACCACCACCATCATCACCGTCACTACTGCCCCCATCTTTACCACCACCATCATCACCACCAATACCACCATCATCACCACCACCAACACCCCTACCATTACCACCACCACCATCATCACTGTCACTACCACCCCATCTTTACCACCACCATCACCACCAATACCACCGTCATCACCATCACCAACACCCCTACCATTACCACCACCACCATCATCACCGTCACTACCACCCCCATCTTTACCACCACCATCATCACCACTAAAACCACCATCACCACCAATACCACCACCATCACTATCACTACCACCCCCATCATTACCACCACCACCACCATCATCACCATCACTGCCACCACCACCACCATCACTACCCTCACTACCATCACCACCACCCACCTCCTCCATCACCACCTGTACGTGAAGAGTTCTCTCTCCAGAGCGAGTTGTTTTGTTAGTGCTGCCGTCATGTGTGTTTCTCTGCCTCCCTGAGATCTGTGTCTTCTGGAAACAGAGATTGAGTGGACTGTAAACTTTAGGAAGAGGGTTGGTGTGGTTGGTCAGCACTGTGTATGGTGGCCTTTTGAACATAAACTTTCTCCCTGAACCTTAGTGAATTGACTATATATATTTTTTCTATTTTGTAAGTAAGGAAATATTAAAGCTTTTAAATGATTTTAAGGAGTTTTAACCTTTTAAATACTTAGCAGAAAGTGTTTTATGGAACAAATACAAGCAATATATCTGGAAAAATGAAAGCTACAGAATTATTCGTATGAAATATTTTCAAGATATCCTAAACTAAGCCTTGAGGAGTTAGATAGGATGTCACTTTACTTTTCCAGAACCCTAGTGGATGTTTTAGTCTTCTACCAGCATAGTGAGTATATTTTGGTACTTTATAATAAAATCTGTCTACCTTATCTGGATTTAATTATCCAGGGAAACCTAATAAATGACCAATGCAATGCTGAAGTGGATAGGTCCTCCACAAATTTTTACTGTATGAAAAGAGTGCTGTCTTTTTAAAAGCGAGGCATAAAAGTTCAATCACGTTTCTTGACGTGTCAGTCCTGCAGCAAAACTGTCGAAACAAGAGTTCGCTGCAGACCTTCAGTGGCTCCAGGTTCAGAAACATCTTTGTAGGCTGTTCCCTTTTCCTGTGAACTGTGTACCCACTCCTCCAGGTTGTCAGAGAGAAAAGACTCCTCCAATCCACTATAGCTGGGTATGGGAACACTCCCAGGAATTCCTTCGTTTCTCTGTGGTTGGAAAATGTGGACTTTCCAAGACGCCTAATTTGGGCTTCTATATATACTGACTTGGTATTTCTAATGTGTGGGAAGGCTTCCTGTAAGACCGGAAAAGGGAAAATCATTTCTTTCCCCCTCAGAAGGACATCTGTACGATTTTTATGGCGCAAGACTTGATTATCCTTGGGTATGTAGTGTTGCATTCTCACAAATGGCACTTAGCCTGGATTCAAAGTCTTTTAGGTTTTGTGGGTTTGACTTAAAAAAAAAAAAGGATAAGAAAAAAAAAAAAGAAATACCAGGGTAGCAGGCACTTCAAACATTCATAACATATGTTTGGAATAAAATCCTCACAGGGGGCATGGGAGGGTATTCTCTTCTGAACAGTCGCCGTGGAGGGCTTGTATATCAAGGCAAGGAAGTAGGCATTCAAGCTGCATGGCTCAGACGTGGTATGATGCTGACAGCCGGGGGGGGGGGGGGCCGCGGGATCACTGACGCTTTGTGACTGGGGGGAGCGTGGGAGGGGCTGGTTTGCAGAGACCTAACCTGCCTGCACTGGGGACTCCGGATTAGGACCCCCGTGTCCTGCCAGGGACATTTCTCAGCAGTTTCCAGCTGCCCCGCTCCGTGGGTAGCCAAGGTACTTCAAACTCCCATTACCCCTGCCCCGCGTCCCCTTGCTGCCAGGCCTGTGTTCTCTTAGGGACCTGGCGCAGGCAGGTGACATAATAGTTAAAACACCCCTGTACCCTGGCCGGTGCTTAACTTTTATTCTCTCCTCAGTTACGGGAAAACATGTGTTTCATTGTCTTCTGTCTTCCCGTGAGGAGTCTCATTTTCTGACTGTCCCTGCAGGAGGCTTTGTGGGGAGCATCTTGGATTCACGGAGTCCTGCCACATAGGGGCCCCCGCTGGTTCTGTTACTGGGAGCAGAAGGACGCCCCCTTTTCTAAAATTTCAGCTCTCTTTTTACAGCTGGAGGGTCGTGAAGATGCTTTTCTTCTGCCCCCAGCTGCTCCCAAGCAGTAGTAATCCCTCACGGAAAATATGATTCATTCCTTCATGCAAATGCTTTGATTGAAAACATACTGCTGGTATTCTTCCTTATGTTTCCCGAGCTCAGATGACAGAGCTATTAGTTGCTAATTAGCAAAACCTGAGGAATTAGCTTAAAGAAAAGAAACTGAATTTTTAATTGCTTGCATTTATTTTCTGTGGAAAGCTGATGTGCCCAGCCCACTCGCAGTCTTGTGTGTTAAAAAAAAAAAAAAGTAAGATTTTTTTTTCTGTCTATCTTTATATTAGGTGACTTTCTACAGCCCTTAGAAATATGTCTCCTAAGCGAGTGGAAGACAAGTTGTGTATTTTACATATTTAATAGGTGCACCTGCTCACGTCTCTCTTTCTATTGGAGTGTCATCTGGAGACTGAGAGAGACAAAAATGCCTACAAGGCACAGATGAACAGTTTGGGGCCGACCCCACTGCACAGACAGCGACAGTTCCCCGAGCACTCACCATTCCATTCTCATCCAGGCTGTCTGTGACCACTTTGGAGAACAGTTGATGAACCAATCAGGAGTGTTTGTGTGTTCCGTTTTGTTTTTTGAAGATTACACTGCTCTTTTTTGACTTCGAATCAGTTTTGAAGATTATACAGGAAGACGGATGCTGGGTCATACTTTGAGGACTTTGCCAAGCATATTGCTTCTTCCCCTCACAGTCTTGAACTGTAGGGGGATCTGGAGCGGGGAGACACCGTCGATGAACCTTTGCAGACCTGGTATTTGTGAGCTTCAGAAGAGCTCCGTGGTTATTCTTGTCCTTCTGTTAGGAATTCAGTATAACGATGCAGGTTTTCTTTCAGTAATCCAGAGGTCACCGTGAAGGTTTGCAAACTGTGAACCACTTCCATAGGTTTTTAAAGGAGCTATTGCAAGGTCACTAACTCACTCTGCCGAAAGCGGTAGAAGTTTAGGAATAATCCTTAGGGTTCCAGGTTGAGTCTTGCCTGTGAATCTTGACTACCTTTGGGCCTGATAGGACTGTGTCTCTACAATTAAGTCTTGGGAGGTGACCCGAGAAGGTGGAAACCAGTGATGAGAAAAGCTGTTTGGAAAATTTTATTTGATTTTATTCATTGAATTTGGGGAGATGCATCGATTGGAGGAGAGCAGGGAGAAGCCTGATGGCCATTCAGGAGAAGGACGGACAGAAGAGGCTCAGGGAGACCATATTCTAGGGAAAGTCAGTTGGCCGTCGGCCGTACCTTGGCCCAGCGCCCCCTTCCCTGGCGGCCCGCTGCAGTCCCCCCACCCCCCCTCGCAGGCGAGCCCAGCAGGGTCACTGCTTCAGTCAGCCTGCTTATGCTGTTGTTCCTCTTGGAGTCATTCTGTGCTTTCCTCCTGTCTTCACATTCTACTGACCCTTTAGGGGCTGTCTAGAGACCGCTTCCTTTGAAAGTCCATTTCACAAAGGTGTTTCCCTTCTCTGGACACCAGATGGACCTATAATTCTCACCTTAGCTCCTCACGGCTGTGCTTTGTGTTGGCCCACGTACGTTCGTGTTTGGAATCACCTGGCGGTCCAGGGGCAGTCCCCAGCTCTTACACCTGCCACAAGTCCTGGGGCAAGACCCAGAAGGCCCCATTGCTTGACTTTCATCACACCACAGATGACGTGTGTCCTGAGCCTGCCCCTCAGGAGGGGCCCCCTTAGCAAGACACTGATGCTTCTGCTTCTGTTTTATTTCTAGTCCCCATATGCCACCTTGGATCCAAACGTGGTCACCCAGCCCTTTCTGAAAGTAGGCATTTGTGACACATGGATATATTTTTAAATTGTACCTTTCAAATCCAGCAAAAATAATTGCTCTCATGTACATACAGCAGCTTTAAAACTCCTCGGGTTCTCATCTGGCATGGATGGAGGTACTTTGGAATAAGTTGTCAGTTTACTCGCAGACTTGGGTGAGGGTCCTCTTTTTAAGAACCGTGGGATATTAGCCCAGGAGATCCACCTGGCTCACGTGTTTTCACGCCCACCTAAAATCAAACAGGTAGGTATATTTTTCTGTGGTTAAGGTGAGCATGGTATCTGTCTCCCCTTTTCCAAAGTTTTTTTTTTTTTTTTAATTTATTTATTTGACAGAGAGAGACGGTGAGAGAGGGAACACAAGCAGGGGAGCGGGAGAGGGAGAAGCAGACTCCCTGCTGAGCAGAGAGCCCAACGCAGGGCCTGATCCCAGGACCCTGGGATCATGACCTGAGCCGAAGGCAGATGCTTAACCACTGAGCCAGCCAGGCATCCCGCGTTTTCCAAGGTTTCATGATTTGTTTCGCGTTCAGTGATCGCTAGGCCATTTGCAGTTTCAGTAACCTCCTTCCAACTTGTCGGGTCCGAGTCTGCATGTAATCCATGTTAACAGGACCCTCTATCTACAGATCGGTTTGGGATTATGAACCCGGTTGTTTAAATATTCCATGTAATTATTTTCCTTTTCTGATTTGGCACCCACCCAACACAGCGGCCAGAGGCACTTTTTTGTTGTTGTTGCTTATAGTTCTTTTTCTTCCATCCCTTTCCCGACGCCCCATCCCTTTTGTAGACTAAAGCATGAGAAACACAGCAACTCTGGCCACTTCTCAGCCATCTGCTAACAACTTTCTGTCCCATTTCTTAATGGAGCAACATTATCCTTGGTCCCTCCTCCTTTTTCTTGTATAATTAAAGAATGTTACCTTTGATGTCTTTTGAAAGTTGCATCTCCTGTCCTGCTTTAGCTTTCTTGATCTTGTACCTATAAATTTGTGCTGTATCTTCATTCTTCTTAGTGAAAGGGCTGGATTTTTCTCTCTTTGTGCTTTTTACAGTTTGATTTAATAGAGGGTAAATGATCTGGCATTTTATGGCTCTGTCCTTCCTATGTTCTGATAGCATTTGGGTTCTTATGGTACTCTTTGAAAAGCATCCAACTTCCTCAAATCTTTTAGCTTTTACATTCTGTTCTTTATACTTTGGGTCTTTCCTAAAATTAATTGTTCTTATCTTCCTAATGTCTTCCCTTCTTTCTGGGGGCATCCGGGCTTTTCATCATCCTCAGTTCTGGTGAGTTTCTTCCTTTTAGAACAAAATGAAGAAAATTCTTGATTCGTTCAGTTGTTGGTGTTTTTTGTTCATCTGTTCACCATTTGTTATTTTGGTGTGTGCTTACTAGTGGCCTCCTAAGTGCCAGCCCATGTTAGAAAGAACAAAGTCACTGCTTCCACGGACCTTCAGGTCGGTGGGACATTGAGACAAGTAGATAAGTCCATGCAAAAAGCCACCACAAAGGATGTTTCAGAAAGGCAAATCCAGGTCCTTTGGGAGCAGGTAACAATCCAATATGCCTGACCCAGACTTGGGCCCAGTGGGCTTCCTGTAGGAAGGGACATCTGAACTAAATCCTGTGGCAAAGAGATAGAGAGGATCCTTCATAGAGGAAATCCTTTTTGAGGACCCAAGAGGAGGGTGGTTGGCGGATGGAGCTCAGGGAAATGGGTGATAGCAGAGGGGTTCCTGGGGAACCCTGCTTCTCTGCCTGAGTCCCCGGGGTGATCCCCAGCACGTGTGTCATAGCTTTGGGGTATTTCAGCAGATCTTTGGATAACTGTGTTTCACGTTGCTAACCCAGAGTTTCTTTGTCTCAGAGAGTTTAATTCACGTCCTCCCTCAGATTTGCAGGCACGGGATTTCTGTCCCCGCAGCCGCCCTTCTGACTTCTGACCACGGCTCTGTCATTGGTCATCCAGAATGTGATTCCCCTCCTTGTGTGGTGTGTCCCATCTCCCCTTGAAGACAACAAAATCCGTTAATACTTGTTCTCAAACTCCTGAGCTCTTCTGTGTTGGGTAACCTATATAACCACAGTATCTTTCTTCTCTTCTTTTTCCCTAAAGATTTTATTTATTTGAGAGGAAGTGAGTGAGAGCAGGAGTGGGGAGGGACAGAGGGAGAAGGAGAGGCAGACCTCCCCTCCCCCACCCCATAGCAGGGAGCTCGATGCAGGGCCTGTGGACTGTGACCTGTGCCAGAGGCAGATGATTAACCGACTGAGCCACCCGGGCATCCCCCATAGTATCTTTCTTGATCTCAAAGTGCAAATCCCAAACATTGACAATCAATGCGGCTTAGTTTCTAATGAATTAAGAGTGTCCTGAATCAAGAGCCATTTTAACTTCAAAATACACAATGTTCGACAAACCTTGAGGTTTTTTTGTTTTTGTTTTTGTTTTTTACCACAAATGTAACATCAGTCAAGCTAAAGAAAGTGCAAGGGGCTCATGGTGAGGTTGGGGGTGGGGGCCTGAAACAAAGTGAAATTCAGCTGGGAAATCCAGTAGCAATAATGCTGCTTGGGGGGAAATGGGAACAAAGCCTTCCAGTGGTGGCAGAAGCCCGGCCGTTGGGCCTGGGCAGAGAGGATCTCAGAAGAAGGTGGTGGGACCCCTGAGGAGGAGATGCCTCCCCTCCGCGGGGGCTGCCAGGCTAATCAGCAGACATTGTGTAGGGCCGAGGAAGGCCACTCCAGGAAGCTGAGTGTTTACTTGTCCCCTGGGGGGGGGGGCAAATCTGCATCCTGATTGTGGTCATGACTCGGAGGGGAATAAAAGGAATTGCTTGTGTCCTAATATGGAGAGAGGATCAGGTAAGTGTGTGTGGCAGAGGCTGGGACACAGACAGCACCTCTTGCATCAGCTTGTGTTTGTGGAATAAGCCTGCTTTCAAAGGCAGCAAGAATTCACATTTCCTAAAAAAAAAAAAAAAAAAGAATTCACATTTCCTCCCCATCCCTGTTTCTCCCCTTAAGTAAGGCCCATCGCGAAGCATCGTGGCAACCTTCCTCCCTGCCCATCTGTGGTCTGACCGGATCTCACCCTTGCCTCCCTCGATCTCAGCTTGGCTGCACAGATCTGACCACATAGGTTGACCCTTTTGATCAAACAGGCGATTTACTTCTATATTTAATGTATTGATGGCAGTGGGCTGCATCTTTAGGTAGCCTCTATCTTTTATCGCTAGCGCTGTTTTGAATGTAGTCTGGGTATCACTTACAACAAGTCGATGATATAAGAAGACAGTGGACGAGCGGTTGGAGGCCTCTGGTGTCCCCGGGCCCTTCTGAGCACATGCCTGGGGGATGCACTTCAGGTCTTACCCCATCGGTATGTGGTGCGTGATATTTATCCTTATTTCAAAATCCTGTGCATTTTGTGAGAGCCTACTGTGAACAGACACTGTCTAGGTCCTGAGGGGGCCACATTAGCCAAGATCAGCCCACCCTGCAGCTGGAGGATGTGCACCAAACCCCAGGGTGGAGGTGTCTTGTCATCAAGCTAGAACAGCGGAGCCCGATAAAGCGGCTAGTGTCGAGGGGAGAGACTCAGGGCGTAGTAACGTACCAGGCCTTGCTAGGAGGTGTCTTTGCAGCTAAGGCCGAAGTGACAGAAGCAGCCAGCCATGGGAAGATCGAAGGGGAGAGCGTTCCACGTACAGAGTGGAATGTGTGGGTTTGCCGAGGTCACGTCCAGGAGCAGAGAGAAAACTAGTGGGACGGCTTGGTGAAGGAGTGGGGCGGTTTTGGGGGGACAGGCTGGGGACAATTGTGGGCCAAAAGAAAGCTACGGGAGGGAGTGATGTGGTTGGGTTTTTTCTTGGGAGTATTACTCTGGCTGGTGTGTGGGCCTTGTCGTGAGGGGCAGAGTATAGAATTCAGAAGTGACTCAGCAGGCTGTGGTGGTGACCCAGGTGGGAGGGAAATGGTCCTCCTCTCTTAGAAATTATAGCATACAGAAATCGAACTCTCTCTTTGCGCCAAACATTATGCCAGGACTTGGAATTCATTAAATCCCCACAAGAGGGTACCTGGGTGGCTCAGGTGTTAACTGTCCGTCTTCGGCTCAGGTCGTGATCCTGGGATCCTAGGATCAAGCCCCACATCAGGCTCCCTGCTTGCCAGGAAGCCTGCTTCTCCCTCTCCCACTCCCCCTGCTTGTGTTCTCTCTCTGTCAAATGAATAAATAAAGTATTTTTAAAAATTAATAAATCCCCACAATAACCTCAGGAGAAGTTGTCATGATTTTCCCTGTTGATAGATGAGGAAACTGAGGCTCAATAAGGCTAAGAAAGTTGCCCATTTTTACATGGTTCCAAAGCTCCTGAGCCAGGATTTGAACTCACATACTTTGGCTCCAGAGCTCAAATTCTTAATCTGTGCTTTCAAAATGACAGGCCAGGTGGGCAACGGTTCCTGATCAACCCCGTGGAGGAAGCCTGGGGACGGGGCCAGGACCGGGGTGTCGGCGTTGCCAGTGGCAACAGGCAGGGGTGTGGCGTGCCCTTGGGACGGTCTGCTGGCACTGCTGAGTGGATCCCAGCAGATTGGGGGGAACAGTATAGGAGTGCCCTGTGCCGACCTCTGTGGTCACTGTGCTCTAGGAGTTGCTACACGGCAAGGAGGGGGAACTGCTTCTCAGTGATGCTCTCCCAAAGAATTGGAAGCTACCTGTGATGTAATCACAGGCGGGCCTCCCAGTCCTCTCTGCACCCCTCCGTTTTGGGGGATAGGCGTGTTGGGACCCTCTGATGGTCACCACGGCAGGCCCCTATGTGGAGCAGTTACTGCGTGCCAGGTGCTGGGCTAAGGACTCATTTAGTTTTTTGTTTGGTTGTTTGTTTTGTTTTAAGATTTTTATTTATTTATTTATTTATTTATTTATTTATTTAACAGAGAGTGAGCGAGCAAAAGAGCACAAGCGGGGGGGGGGCAGCAGGGAGAGGGAGAAGCAGACTCCCCGTTGAGCAGGGAGCCCAACATGGGGCTCGATCCCAGGACCCTGGAATCACAACCTGAGCCGAAGGCAGATGCTTAACCGACTGAGCCACCCAGGCGCCCCAGGACTCATTTAGTTTTTGCACAAACCCATTTTGGTCCATGAGTTACCTGAGATTTGGAGGGATATTGCTCACGGAGAAGTTGGAGTCTGGACTCCGTGGCTGAGGGTTTGGGAGTGAAGGAGGGCGGGAGGCTCCACGCACGCTGCTGTTCTACTGGTCTTATTAAACTTTTCTTCCGCCAAAACATCTGTGTTAACCTGCAGTGGCTTTGGGGACCTAGGTGGTACGTTTAGACCACAGATTCCTTATGTGAACTTGATTCCAAAGAGCAGCCTGTAGAAGTAGCTGGAGCCTTCCCGTGTCCGCAGAATAATCTGGCCCCACCTAGGCCTGCTCTGGGGACAGCAGTCCCTTACCTGTCCCTCTGTGTGATGGCACAGGGCAGCAGATCACCCTGTTGCAGCCAGGGGAGGACATGGCAGGGTGAGAGCACCTTTATTCTTTCTTTTTCTAATTAACATATAGTGTATTATTTGCCCCAGGGTACATGTCTGTGAATCATCAGGCTTACACATTTCACAGCATTTGCCATAGCGCATACCCTCCCCAATGTCCATAACCCTCCCCTCCCCTACCTCCCTGCCACCCTTAGTTTGTTTCGTGAGTTTAGGATCTCTTATGGTTTGTCTCCTTCCCCATCCCATCTTGTTGCATTTCTCTTCCCCAACCCCCCATAACCCCCTGCCCTGCCTCTCAAATTCTTCATATCAGAGCGATCATGTGATAATTGTCTTTCTCTGACTGACTTACTTCGCTTAGCCTAATACCCTCTAGTTCCATCCACGTCATTGCAAATGGCAAGATTTCGTTTCTCTTGATGGCTGCATAGTATTCCATTGTATATATATACCACCTCTTCTTTATCCATTCATCTGTTGATGGACATTTAGGTTCTTTCCACAGTTTGGCTATTGAGAGCACCTTTATTCTCAAGTCTCTCTGGAATGTTAATTTGCAGAGCGAGCGAGAGAGAGGGAACACAGGCCTGTTGCACAGAGACATCTCAGTGTCCTGCAAACATGGGCAGTTCCTGGTCTTTCTGGGCTTGGGTGTCTCTGATGAAGAGTAAGGATCTGGGGAGCAGCGGTCAGTACAATTAGGGGCGGCTGGAGGAAAGATTTATGAGGAAAGATGAAAAGGACCCACTAGGAATAGCAGGACCAGTGCAAGCTCCAGGGACCCGTGGCGTGTCTCAAATAAGGAGAGACCACGCACAGTACCGAGAGGACCACGTGTGGAGACAGTCCTGGGGAGCCCATAGGATCCCCTTTTCTCAGGCCCACAGGTAGGACCGATGCCTACAAGGCAGAGGGACAGCTTCTCAGATATTTTCTGAGAGCTCGACATTTACTGCCACGCACAGTGGAAATAGAAAGATGTGACCCTCGCTCTTCATTTTCTGTTTTTGGGGGAAGAGACTGCATGGAGCACATGCAAGCGGTGACGTCACCTACCAACAAGCAGAACGTGGCACCGTGAAAGGCACGGCTCGTGTCTGCTGGGGCTGGTCTCTGATTCCGGCGGGGCGATGAAGGGAGGTTTGCAAGAGAGCTCCGACTGCACAGCCAATTTAAATCCAGTATGAAATTTCTCCTAATTAACATTTCCCTTCTTCCTTCCAAATATCAAATTTATGGACTCTTAAGAAACTCACAGAACGCGGATCCCGATGCTGCGTTTTTCTTTCCGCTTCATCCGTTCCGGCTCTTACTAACTTTCATGTCCGCCTCTCAGGAATTTATGAAGGGTTCTGAACTGCGATCTGAAATGCTCCCCTGAATTTTAGATCTTTGAGGGGGCAAATTTCAACATTTCAGCATTCGTTGAGAGTGACCCTTGTGCTCATTTCAGCCAAGCATGCGTGTTTCTCTCTGGTGCTCCCCCCGGGGGCCCTGTGGGGACGCACATTTGCAGACGTCCTCATGGCCCGAGGGCCACACAGCGAGCACTTGTCAGCACTGCTGTCACTGCGCCTCCCACCCCGCAGATCGGACCTCAGTGTCCTCAGTGTCTCTGGTCCCACTCACAGCTCCTGCCCTTAAAGTTGAAGGAGATTTTGTGCGTTTTCACAGGCATCCCCCCGACCCAGGGCAGGTGAAAGTTCTTTGTAGCACTTTCGTGTATCATAGAGGCTGCCCCAAATGCGCTTTTCCTCTTATCTTTGTCCTGGCGTTTTTCCCAGTCACAAGGAATTGAGTTGAGGCCGTGAAGGATTCAGATGCAGTGTTCGATCCTTCACGCTCAATTTTTCTTAAACACGAGTCCCTTTTAAGCGTGGATGTTTGAACTTGAGGGTTTATAGCCGTGGCTGCATGTTCTTACCATCCAAGAGCAGTCGCCACACGGAGGGACAGAAATAGCCTGGCGATGACGGAGGCGAGTGGTCAGCACTTGGGACGGTCCGCCCCACAGAGGAGAGCCTTATGTAGCCTTTCCTTTGGTGCCAGTCCCCTGCTATCGGTCTTTAGATTTTCTGAAACGTCTCTCTGATAATGAGCCACCCAGTGAGCTTGACTTTAAGACATGCGGTTTTTGTTTTGTTTTTTTAGTTTTTTTTTTTCCTGTTGCTTTAGGTCCTGAGTATTAAGATTCCAATTAGACGCTCTCTTACATATCAGATTGATATCAGAACTGCGATTGGCCTCTCTTGGGAGAAGAGTCGAGATCCTGCAGGGTGTGGATAGAGGACGGAAGCCTGAGTCCTTGTGTCGTGTATGAATTCCTCCCTGACAACAGTGTGCGGAAGGGACTCAGGAACGAGACCCTGATTCTGTCTGGCTAAAGACTTGGCAAAACCTGTTCCTATTGTCCTATCCCTGTCAAGTGATGTCACATTGAGTAGAACCATGAGAGCTAACATTCGGTCAATGCCAAGATGAGAGGACATTTGGGCGGCTATGCACCCTCGGTGCACTTGGGGGCTGTGACCGGGTTTTGCTAGGATACCACTCCCGAGTCCTGAGATTCCAAACTGCGAAGCTGAAGCAGGTCTGAGCAGGGTTGTCTCCCTGAAACCGATTGGTAAAAACTGAACAGGAAAAATGGATTCGTAAAAGCTTTTCTAATCTGTGATGATTATTTGGTTACCCTAATATTTGTTATCTTCCCTAGAAAAGACTCAGAGGGAAACCTTGAAGTTCTCTTTGTAATTTAAACTTTTACTGTATTTTCGTTAAAATTAGGGGTGCCTGGGGGGCTCAGCTGGTTAGGCGTCCGACTCTTGATTTCAGCTCAGGTCATGATCTCAGGGTTGTGAGATCGAGCCCCATGTCTGACTCCACACTGGGTATGGAGCCTGTTTAAGATTCTCTCTCTCTCTCTCTCTCTGCCCCTCTATCTCGAAAGAAAATTATATTTATAAGTGGGACGTGCTCACTTCAACAAGAGCTTCGGATGGAAAGCTAAAGTCAGGTCCCCATCTTTTCTACTTCAACCCAGTACCAAGGACAGTTTTTGCTATTTCTGTCTTAGTTCTTTTGGTGCACAACCGTCACAACTCCAGAGTGTGCTCACACCTTTATTTTCCGACATTGACTCTCGCTATTTTCCCTCAACACTATTTATTGACTCTCTGAGAGGAGAGGAAACCTTTGATTTTCCAACATTGTTCCCTTCTCTCCTTTCAATATTGATATTATATTATTGGTGTTGCTGTTTTTTCTCTAATGGCTATTCTTAGAAAGAATCTTAAAACTCTATTGCTTTTTTTCATCAACTCTTTATAGTAATTCTTTATTTTACAGTATAGAAGGTAAGGATATTAGGTGACCATCCCCGGCCCATCTTCTGGAGCTTAGCTTTTCCATTATAGGGTCCGTGTTGTTGTTTTCTCTGTGGGATCAGGAGGCTCATTTAGTGGGGTATCTGCCTTTGGCTCAGGTCATGATCCCGGGGTCCTGGGATCCAGCCTAGCACTGAGCTTCCTGTTCCATGGGGATCCTGCTTCTCCCTCTGCCTCCCACTCCCCCTGCTTGTGCTTTCTCTCTCTGTCTCTCTCTGTCAAATAAACAAATTGAAAACCCTATAAAAAATATCTCCATGGGATCTTACAGTCAGCATCACATCTGCGGTGTTTCTGTGCACAGGTTGACTTTAAAGGCTGAAAAAACAGTTGAGTATCTCCAGCCTTACTTCTTTGTGGGTCTAGCATTTTAATCCCTGACTCACCCAGCAGCGATGGGTCTAGCATTAAGGACAAGGGCTTTATCTCTTCTTACCTTCTCTTCACTGCTTACATACCTGCTCCATTACATTTTTATAGTTGCTTTAGCTTTTCCTCTATTATTTGTCTTTTTAAGATCCTTACATTTCCCCCTCAATCTCCTACCCTTATCATTTGCACTTGAGGGAGAGTGCCCTTCTTTGCTGGGTGCTTCATTCTGCCAGGCAGTCTGGACTAGGTGTCTGGGCACCAGGCTTCATGGTCGTCCACACTGCAATGACCCTTTCTTGGGTCTTACACCTTTGTCATTCTTGCTTTACTTTGTTTTATGTGGTATATCCAGTGACTTCCCAACAACAGATGGGATACATGTTCTGAGTTCTGGCACGGGTAAAAATACCTTTATTCTGCCCTTGCTTTTGAAAAGATAGTTTAGCTAGGATCCAAACTTAAAAAAACCATCTCCCCTGAGATGTTGGAAGATGTTGCTGCATTTCATGTTAACATCCAAAGTTGTAGATGAGAAGTCTGATGCCAGTTTGGTTTGTATTCCCTTTAGATGCAGATCTTTTTGCTCTTAGTGTCTGAAAGCCTGCCTCTAGATGCAGATATTTTAAATGTAATTTAATTTGTCTTCATTCTGCTTATCCAGTTGGTAGACCAGTCTGAAGCTGCACTGGTATCTCTGGGGAATACTTTCTATTTGTTCTGTTTTTATAATCGTTCTACTACCCCGTGTTCTCGGTTCATCTTTTCTAGATTCTGCTTAGTTAACTGTTATGCCTCCTGGGTTATTTTTCTGCACCTTGTATCTTTTTCTTTCATATTCTTTGTCTGTTTCCTTTTGGTTCTGTGGTCTGGGAAATTTCCTTGAATTCATTTTTCAGTGCTTTGGGTGATATTTTAATTTTAGTGATCCTATTTTCAACTTCTGAGAGCTCTTCAAAAAAAATTCCCTTATGGCTCCCACTTTGTAGCATGTGGCTCTTGCCTTTTGTATGTAATACTTTCTTCATAATCCTCCAAAAGTTGCCTCTGGGGGGTTAGTTTTTTTGATGATTCTGGTCCCTTTCCCTTGTGCCCTTCATCTTCTAGGCCTCACGATTCCAGTGTCCACTCACCCTAGAACTGTGGGCATAGAGGCTGCCCTGGGCTTCCTTTGCTCAGGCTTTTATAAGGAAGAAGGCTTAGTTTCCTCACAATGAACATCCTGCCTGTACAAATCGATTGGCAGGATTTCCTTGAGAGAAATACGGCAAGGCCCTCCATATGCCAGAATGTGGAAGGCTTGATTCTGGGGAGCAGTGGGAACCAGTGTGTCTTGGGCACCTACCAGGGGCCCTGCCAACCTGCCCGACCACTGGAAGTTAGAGCTGGTGTGGCTCCCATGGCAAGTGCAGTTCAGGGAGAGACTAAAGTTAATCCACATTAACTTCATTTTCATGGAGTTCATCCAATTGATGAATGATTGATGAATCGGACAGTTCATCCAATTTTTTGAAGAAGAAGCATAACGATATTATTTGGGAAAATTCCAACTACATTTGCCCCTGGTGCCCTGGGGCAAGTCACACAACAGGGGTTCATGTGACCCCTGTCATGTGACAGATGTGCCCAGGCCAACACTTCCTGGGTGGGCCAGCTGCTACTTCTTTCGTTGTCCTCTTCATATTCTAGGCTGTTGCTTCTTTACAAGCCTAAGGTATAATTCTAGTCTTAGCCAGGGTGTGTCCTATAGAAATTAGTTGAAATTTCTTGTCCTGATTTTATGTCATTGAC
Organism: Nasua narica; assembly: GCA_028533885.1. Classification (NCBI taxonomy): domain Eukaryota; kingdom Metazoa; phylum Chordata; class Mammalia; order Carnivora; family Procyonidae; genus Nasua; species Nasua narica. The sequence goes on from CM052806.1 coordinate 8,085,548, forward strand.
TATGTTAAGAGGATGGGCTCTATACCTAGGCTGCCTGGGTTCAAATCCTGGTTCTGCCACTTCTAACAATGTGATCATGGGCAAATTACTTGGTTTTTGCTAAGGAAGGCTGTGCTTTCTTACCCCTGCAATGGGGATTATAACAGTCCCTGCTTCACCGGCTTGTTTTGAGGACTGAATGATGTAACATACATGGAGTTTAAAGTACCCAGCACAAAGTGCTTTGTAAATTTTATTCTTATTTGTATGTATTTTTATTATTACTCTAACATTTCCTTCCATCTTGGTATTTTAAAAACATCTTCGGAGGGAATGGCATGAAATGTATTTGCCCAGGCTGCCATCTTGAATCAGAAATGATAAATTAATTTTTTTTTAATTTTCTGCCTATTGATAAAAGACCTACGTTGATTAAACTTAGGATGCAGTCCTGACTCTGTCACCTTCTGACAGGTGACGTCGAGCAAGCATTTCTCACTCTGGTTTGATCATCTTTCTAATAGGAGCAGTAATGGTGACACAGCGTGATGGCGGAGGGTGGGAGAACGCACTAAAACTCCCAGTTCATCGGCTTCCCTTCTGTGGGCACCATGGCTCTCGTCATGCTCAGGTCTTGGTCTTAAGCCTGGAAGAAGGTACTCACAGACCAAGACAGTGTGATCCATGGCCTGTCCTCTTACATCTTTGGATGCTGTTGGATCCTCCTTTATAACTTTCTTTACTTTTAGCTTTTAGAATATGTCTTATCCTCACTATGATTTTCTTTGAGAAGCTTGAAAATAATGGAATTTAACCCTGAGAAGTGGGAGGAGTCTGCCTACATTGAAAACTAGGCATGGTAATTGTGAACTCATACAACTTCGCAAAGGCAACTCCCTTCTCAGCCAAAACATATTTTAAAGGTCTTACTTCTCACTTGAGGAGCTTGTCATTCATTTCCTTAGGAAAGCTTCCCCTGGTTTATTTTCTTTACCCGAGTAGACCAAAAAAAAATAATAAATAAAATAAAATATATAGCAATTAATATGATGGTTCAGTAGAAACTTGAAGTAAATAGTTCAGCTCTGCTTAATTCATACCAGTGAAAATGGGTATATCAACAAATTAGGTCTTAAATCGAGTGCCAATTTACTACAGACTTGCACACAAAAGTTTTTCTCTTAACACCTGTGTATATATTCCTATATATGTGTCTGTTTTCTTTCCTTTTTTTTTGTTTTGCATATTAAGTACATTTTAAAGTAATTGGCTAATATGCCCTCTTTTTAATTTATTTTTTTAGCAGTGCCCATTTTAATGCCACCACGCTGTCAAAAAATCAAAAGCTCAGAACGATCAGAAATACTGTATAAAACTTAACCTTTCTCTGAATTGGAGAAGTTATTTTCAGCCTGCCCTAAATATCATTAGGGTTTTACGGTTTTATGTCAGTGCTGTATTAGATAGACTGCTGCGTTGTAGAAATTGGCTGTGGCGAAGAGCAGGGCACCGGGAACCGTGGGGGTCATGTGTGCTGGGTAGTGGATAGCACAGTCTGCAAACAGTTTTACAAGTCAAATCTCATTGAGAAGAGGGAGGTGAGCAGATTTATGAGCTTATAAGTACATGCTTGCCCACCTCACATGTAGTAAATGTCAGCGTGTTCCTTTTTTAAATCAAGCATCCCCGAAGAATGCGTAATGGCTGTAGCGTCAGGGAAAAACATCTCTATTGCAGCTTGGACCAAAGAGTATAAGGCAGTTGGTCTGTTCGGAGCCTCAGGGCAGTGGTCCGTCCCTTGCAGAGCCCCTGGGCCCCAGTGGAAAAGGCTCCTTACCAGCAGGGCTGCCTGCAATCGAACCACGTCAGAAACGGGAAGATAGGCTGTCAATCAAAGGACAAGACCGTGTGGTGGGGAGCAGGTGAAAAATTGCAGAGCTGAAAATCCCAGCTGCAAGAGCCTGCACGGGCCCAGAGCTGGTGTGGCTGAGCCAGGGGCGGGAAGTGGAACGAGGCCGGCTGTGGGCCGGCCCTCGTCCCTGTGCTTTTCTGTGGGGTCTCATGCTTTGGGCTGGAGCTGGTCCTACAAGCCAGAACCAAGAATGCCACTGCTTCCCAGCCCTTCGGCCGCCCCACTTCCGAAAGAATGGGTATGCAGCCCAAGCCTGAAGAAGGTTCTGGTGGCAGTTTCAGAATTGCTGGTTTAATTCAGGTGACCTGTAGGCTTTTCTGAAGTTTTCAGATATGTCGAGACAGACAGAAGACTCCGATACCCTTAAGATAAGGAGCTTCTTGAAAGCTTCGTGACTTCTTGAAAAAGGAAGGTCATGGGGCTGATTCTGATTCTCTTTTCCCTTTGGCTACTGGGGAAGTCAGACCTAAATGGGCTGCTTAGTGAGAGCAACGCTTGTGGGATCTGGGGCCCGCATCTTTTCTACGTAACTTTCCCAATGTCGTGACCATCTCAAACTGTTCTCTGACTGGATTTTTATCCAGTCAGCGTTTTCTACGTTTTCACATGAATTCTTCAGTGCTTCAATGAATTTTTTAGTGAAATGAGGCAAAGTATTAAAATAATACTTCTCCTAATCAGTCAGTAAGGAGGGTTAGAATTTCCCTGGATGTGAGAAGCAGTCACAGAAGTGAGCCTTACTGAAGCACTCTGTGGAGAGAGACTTGGGTGACAGCGCAAGTAGGTTGCTGAGAAATCCAGTAATGAGTGAATTTGGAGCTCCCCTTAAATGGCAGACCTTTTCCCGGAAACATAGATACTGCCCTTCGTCCCCAGCTGATCAGGAAATGTCAGATACTTGCAGCCTCCGAGACAGAGGCAAACGAGTGCGGGTTTTAAACTTTTCTCACCGGCCATATTTGTATGTATTAATGTTTCTCTTTTCAATCAGTTTCTTTTTCTTTTCTTTTTCTTTCTTCTTTCTCTTTCTCTCTCTCTCTCTTTTTCTTTCTTTTTTTATCCCTTAGCATCGAATCAGGTTGAGGGACACTTGCAAGTGGCCCGTCCTATTCCAGGTCCCAAAGGGCAGTGACTTGGTAAGCGCATGTTAACATTTTAGAATTGGTGTTCCTCCCGTTAAAACACGGGATTATTAATTAAGTTCTGTGGGGCCGGTCGTGCGTCCTTAAGCTATCACCGGTATGCAGCTTCGGTTTCTTGGCGCCCAGCACCATCGAGCCCCATCACACCGCTCCTCCGTGTCAACGTGGTCTAGTTATACTCTCAAAAATAAGAGGCTTGTCTCCGGAGGACGGCTCCACATTACAGGCGGAGTATAATCCTTAACATTGTTTTTCTTTGCTTTCAAATGGCTGGGGACAGTGAGTCAGGAGTGAGAACTCCCTTTGTTTCATGTCGTGTGCGTGGCAGGGGAAGAATGTAGCAGGGCAGAAAATGAAGAAAGACATAAAAGGATCTCAGCTCAAGGAGGTCAGATCCATCAGAGGCTTAGCGTCGCCTTCAAAGATGCCTGGGACAGGTGGTAGTTCAAGACAATCACAGCGGCCGTACCCGCTGGAGCTGAGATAAGGGAATCCTGCAGCAGCCTGCTATCTGGGGCCCGTTTGCTTTGATGTAACTCTGCCAGCAAGACTTTGGGGACCAGGCGACTGCCTTCCTCCGCGATAGGCTGCTGTTGTTCAGTCTTTTAAGGTCTCATTACAGTGCTCCTGGAGGATTAATCCTCTTTAAGGTTTACATGGGATGGTTTTGTCCAGAGGCCCAGCCGGCGACCACAGTGCCACCTGTACGAGGCATTGGGACAGCCTCTCTGTCCCCGCCCCCCCTTCCCTCTCCAGACTGCTGGTACTCACACTGAAACATTTAGCATCCCTCGCCTCCCTTACTGGCGATGGCTTCTGAGGCAGAGGGCCATTAGCACTAAATAGTCGCTTCTGCTCCTCCTCCAGCCTGATCTTTGGGGTTTTAATATCTATTTTCCCCCCTCTATTCTCACGTCTAGTTCTGTCCCATTTTAGAAAGAAATCACCACGTTGCTTGGTTCCACGGTGTGCTGGGGAGTTCTTTTGACCCATTGCCTTTAAAACACAGTTTTGAAGACAGATTCTGTAGGGGCACCAAGGAGAACATCTGTTTGCATAAATTGCATATTTGGGACACTTAATTTAAAAAATAACTTCCTCTAAAGAACAAGCCAAATTTACATTTTAGGAGACTCTCTTCCATCAGTTAGGAAAAGTGCAGATTTTTATTTTTGACTTAACACACAAAATTGGGGCAAGCAAACCAAAATTCTCTCCTGAATCTCAGAAATACACTTTGTCCTGACAGTTGGAACTTTTGGTTGAACAAAGCATGTCACAGACTCTCAAGTGGTACTTGCATGGGGGCAGTGGGGATCTTTGAGGCCTGTGTTTGAGTGGGAGCAGGTGGAGGGGTGACTTTCGGCCCACGGGGGCGATACTCAGCTTCCCGTCTTTGGGGCCAGGACCGAGGCCGCTTCCAGGATCGGTGGTGGGACATGGTGGCTTCTCATCCCTAAGTTAGTGCTTCAGTGCAAACTAAAGGTAGTTAGCATCCAACTAACTGCCTTTAGCCTGCTCCTCTGGTGTCAGTCTGGGGAGGGGACTTCGCTTGAAACAAATGCCATAACTGGTCAATTTCCCAGAGTAAGTGCCATGCACATATGAATTCTCAGGAGATCAGACCCTTTCCAAATTTGACATAATATTTGAAATGACAGAAGCCAGCTAAGCTCCAGCAGTAGATTGAATGAAGGAGGAAGAGCTGGTCATGTGGTCCACCCTTCATCACAGCATGTGCTTGACTTTGAAACTTCTGCAAGGGATGGTTTTCTGGTATGTTCACACTGCTTGAGACTTACCTGGCTATTGAAAGGTGGTCCTCTTGTGGCTGTGGAGAATCCTGGACCTCACCCCAAATCTCCTGAGTTAGAATTCCTGGGAACCAAGCCTGGGATTCTGCACTTTGAACCAGTCTTTATACAAACAGAATGTGAGAGCCACTGCCTTCAGGTAAAGATCAGGTGTCAGTTGAATTCTTTAAATTCCTAACAGTAAATACAGAGATTTTTCTGTCTTAAAAAGAGCCTGTAAAGTTGCTCAACTGATTGCTATACATTCTATCCCTATTTGAATTATACTTTACCATTGTTTGATAGTTGCTTAGCTATAAATTTGAATACGTATGATGAAATCAACTTACTTTCCCTATGTGGTAAAGAAGGTTGGTTACCAAATTATTTGACACTATGGAGAATTTTTATTTATTATTTCCTAAGTGTTGTGCCTAAAGTGAATTAGCTACAGGCAGTAAAGGATAATTTGTCCAATTGTTTTTGTGTACCTGATTTTTTGTTTAGGGGATAGAAATGGAAACCCCTATAGGCTTTTTTTTTTTAAAGATTTTATTTATTCATTTGAGAGATAGAGACAGAGACAGACAGAGAACAAACAGGGGGAGAGGCAGAGGGAGAGGGAGAAGTAGACTGCCAGGTGAGCTGGCAACGTGACATGGGGCTCGATCCCAGGAGCTGGAGATCACGACCTGAGCCGAAGGCAAACACTTAACCAACTGAGCTACCCAGGTGCCCCCTCTGTAGGCTTTTTAATGCATATATATTTAGATGTATGTTGTCAACAAAAACACAGACCTTACTAAATTCAAAAATACTGTCATTTGCTAGAATAACCATGAAATTTAACAAACATAACCATATTTGGTATGTTTAACAATTTAACAATTATTTGTCTATTGTTAATATTTTGGTAAAGACTCTGCATTTGTTTTAAAGTAAGGTCTTATAGCTGAGATTACCAGATTCAGGATATGGAAATGTTGATTGAGTTTGATTATCTTCAGAAATGGGAAAATATAGACATGACTGGTTGAAAAAAAAAAAAAGTTAGCCTGGTGTGTCCAGTAACCCATCAAAATGGAAGCTGAAATTGAAGAGCTGATTAACACAAACTTCAGACATACATATCTCAAATAAATGCATTAATGGGCTTATCATTAGATTTCCCTTGATATGAATGCTAACATTTTGTTAACATTTATCATAAATACTATGAAACAGTAGAAGCATGAAATAAAATGAGATGTTTGGTGTAGTACAAGTTCAGTATTTAATATCCAGATTTATCCTTTTGTCTATTTGGATGGTAAGGTTGAAGAGACACTTTTGTTTCTTATAATAATAAGATTCTCTGTTCAATTATTTCTTGCCCTGCTGAAGGTTCTAGGAAAATCTGATACACAGCGTGACGTCTTTTCTCAGTGTCACTTGGTGCATAGGGGATTAGTGAGCCTGGGTTCTTCTCAGCTCTTCAGAGGCTTCTCCTGAGGGATGGAGCAGGTCTTTGAACGCAGACTTGGGCATGAGATGGGCCATCTTATCCGCATGAAGAACCTACCTCACCTCGGTGAATTAAGTCAGGAGAATATGACGGCTGTAATTACCATATAGCACTGCTGTATGGTATATTTGAAACTTGCTAAGAGAAGTTCCCATCACAGGGAAAAAAAAATTATAACTTTATGAAGAGGTGGACACTAACTAAACCCACTTTGGTAAAAATTTTGCAATATATGTATGTCAGATGATTATGCTGTACAGCTTAAACTTACCAGAGCTGTATGTCAATTATATTTCAGTAAAAACTGGAAGAAAAAAAAAAAAAAGAATACTCTCGGCACAGAGCAGTTGTTTCCTGCCCTAGCAGTATCACTTTTGGCGAACTTGAGCATACATGCAGACCTTGTCATTCTTCCCCAGTAAAAAACATAGAAAATCTGATTTTACATGACCAGAAGGTGATGGTTTTATAATTGGAAAAACTATGTAAAAGCCAGGATCTTCTCTAAAAATATTTTTAGTTAAAAAAAAAAAAGACACCTGATTTTCTTACCTGGCTTACTGTTATGTAATCGCATCTTTCATTTCAATATTCCTCCTTGGTTACTGATGCATTTGTCTCCTTGTCACGACTTTGGTGAGAACTTGTGCCGTGCTCTGGTGTAAAGAGCGCATGCGCCTGTTGCACGTGCCGGGGCGCATGCGCGCCACAGTTAGGGCGTGGCGAACTTGGTGCCTGTGTCTGTTATTCTTCTCACCAGCCCTCCACGTCATGTATCTGCTTGCAGTTATTTTTATTTTAAGATCTGGGACTTATTAATTACAAATGCTAAATTTATGAATATCCAAGCTGCCCGGCTGAGTTTTCAGCCTCCGGGGAAAGCAGAGCTATTCTCTTTCCTCTATTTTCGTGTTCTGTTTTGACCTTAGTGATCAGGATCTTAAAAGGGCAGCAAGTCCTCTTCAGTGAGTGCCGGATGCATGCTAGGTGCTGTCCAGGTGCGCACACCCACCTGGTTGTGGGTGCGCTGAGGGAGGAGGCCGGGAGCGGATACAGCGCAGCCCTTAAAGGAGCAAACATGCAGGCTGGAAATCTCACTGCCGTCTAAATCCTCAGAGCCGGGGCTTCAGACAGAAGGAAAGGCAGGACCGGCCTTGGTAATCGGAAGTGGAAGCAGAGTCTCCCACCATGTGTGTAAGTGGGTGGCAACTGGCATTTGTGGGCTAAAATCCCACACATTGGTATTTCATTTCTGTAGGAGGAGACAGGATGAAAAGCAATCAGGTCGTCATTATTCGCTATTTCGGTACCTCCTGCTTTACTGCTCTGACTTCCTGCCCATCTACCTGCTAGAGGGGCAGTTCTCAAAGTGTGGTCCCGGGGACCGCTGATTCTGCATCCCGGAAGGAGCTTGTTAGAAATTCGGATTCTGGAGCCCCACCTCAGACCTGCTGAATCACAAGCTCTCAGTCTGGGGCCCAAAAACTATTTTATTTTAACTTATTTTTTTTTAAGTTATTTATTTATTTATTTATTTATCAGAGGCAGATCACAAGTAGGCGGAGAGGCAGGCAGCAGGGGGGTGGGGAGGAAGCAGGCTCCCCACCAAGCAGAGAGCCCAATACGGGGCTGGATCCCAGGACCCTGAGATTATGACCTGAGCCGAAAGCAGAGGCTTTAGCCCACTAAGCCACCCAGGCGTCCCCCAAAAATCTACTTTAACAAGTTCTCTAGGTGAGCCTGATGCATCTAAAGTTTGAAAACCATTGTGTTAGAATATCTTGCAGAACAATTCAGATCCATCCTTAGAATAGGGACCCTGAAAGCAAGTAAAGAACTCTGGCCAAAGTGGGGAGGAGGAAGGAATGTCACCTGTCTGGTGACTTTCCTTCACTGCCACATGAAAGCCCAAAGTAGCAGGTAGGAGGGAAAATCCAAGTCAGGAAGCAGTGACCATAGAATCTCTTTGTTGTTTAAGTCGCACCCTTATGAAGGTAAGACATTCTGAGCCCCTTGCTTTATCCTTCGGAACTTGGGCCTTTGAGCACTCAGGGTTTGTAAGCTCCAGGGCAAGAACAGGAACAAAAATTGCATAGGCGAAAATCATAAGTGTTGATCCCCCACTGATGGGTTCATGGAAACTTATGGATTAAAAAGAAAGTGAAGATTTACAAGATGAAATCAGAACAACAGTCTAGAGACCCTTGTGTGCTTCAGCCCCAAGCTCTGTGAGGGGCAACAGCCACCGAGAGTGCTTGTCCAATTTCAGCTTCTTTCTTACATTCTTTGAAATACTGTTTTGGCCTGTTAATTTAAAGAAATGAAAAAAGCCAAACACTTTATTCCTCTCTGCAAGGCATCAAGGGGAGGGGGTAATAAACAGTGCCTTGCTGATGTATTTTAATAAATACTGGTTTACTGCATCCCACAACAGAAAGCAAATACATACAATTACTTGCAAATTTCTTCAGTGTTTGTACTTATAAATCTCTGCCTAAACCTTCCCAGCTGGGAGTTCGGTTAGTCTTTCTGCTGTGGAACCAGGGCTTTGTTCTCCTGTTCAGCCTCTGCACGGTCTGGAATAATTCAGAAACGTATTAGAGAGATTGCTGCTCCCAAAAGGCATAAGGAAATAACCTTCACTCCCGGCCTTAGGGAAATCAGCCCAATCAGAGTTCGGGCAGATTTCTCGATTAAACAAAGAACTAACTGTGCACAAATTGCACCTTGACAATTTGTAAGGAGTTCACCTTAGAAATGTCTTGCAGATGGAAAGCTGATATTTTTTAATCAGGGCAGTGGGGCTGCTGAAGTCAAAATGTCACCAGCCTTTTCCACTGCTCCACAATTAGCATCCCCCCAAATTAAATTTAAAGTTGCATTCAGAAGCAGTCCTTAAGCTTCGGACCCACTGCCCTGAGTTGAGGAACGCAGATGGAAACAACTCCCTCTATCAGTGTGGTGGTTCAGGGTGTGTGTGTGTGTGTGTGTGTGTGTGTGTGTGTGTGTGTGTATGACTCAGTTCATCTGGAACACATCCCCAGGAGCTTTGGGCTGCCAATTTTTATTTCAGTAGATTTCATATTGGGAACCAAAAAGGGGGTAGAAAGTTATTGCCCTTAATGTTGTTGTGACTTTATGTTCTCCTAGTCAAATTATTGTGAAATCAAAATCAGACCAGTATCCCTGTAGAACATTGTTTAGAAAGGGCGTTGGGGGAAAGATTTAATAGATTTCTGCTCCTCCTAAGAGAGACTAGTGTCAAACCACACCCTTATGAAATTTGTATTTTTAGGCGGGAAACGTGAGATAGTGGTTGTTGCCTCAGTTCTATATTCATCCTACTTCAGTGCTTTGTGATTTAATGCATCGAGGAGACCCATGGTCAGGTGAAAACTAATAGGCATTCGGGAGCCATAGTGCTCTTGGTCAGAAGCTCCCAGACCCTCATACTGAATTTCAGAAGAGGGCGTACATTCCACGAGGTGTGGTAGCCTCATCCTGGCCCTACGAGATGGCCCCACTTCCTCAGCCTAGTAGAAACACCAGGGCTGCTGGTCACTGTGGCTCACCTGGTTCAGAGCTTGGAGTTCCATGTTTATGTAAAGAAACTACCACCCAGTGGTCCCATGGAAACTCTTGAGAATTCCTCATGGGAATCAGGAACCAGCCTGATGAAAAACACCTCAGTTTGGACTTCTCTGGACTTAAAAATGGTTTTTGTCAACTATCCTTTTTGGTTTTCTTTGGTTTACATAGAAATGCAAGCATTGGGCAGATTGATCAACAAGGCCTCTCTCCCTAACAAGTGTCTGAAAGCAAGACTGCACAGAACTTGGAAGAAGAAGGGGGGTTTGAACCCACTTCTTGATGGGGCAGGCTGGCGCGAAGGTGGCTCCCTCCCACCTCTCTCTGAATCCATCCTTTGTTCCAGAGGGAGGTTGACACCAGCCCACCGGGCACAAGGCCTGGATGCTTGATTGGAAGGGGCGACTGAAGGCCCCAGCTACACTGGGAAAGGGGTCACACGTCGGCGCTGATGTTATTCTGCCTCTCAGAGTTCGGAGGCCCTTTCAAAATGCTGGTTTTGCAGTTTCTGTTTCAAAACCGTGATCGTCCAGCTTGTTTGGAATCACGTCCCCACCCCCTTACTTTAGGGGCTCTGAAACTGTGGAGATAGTCTGTCACTCAGTGTTTACCGTGCCAGATGAGTAAGTGACACCGTTGGTAACTTAGCTGTGGAGCTTGCAGGGCAGCTGGGATTGGTGCGGGTCATGTGTGCTTAAATGTGTGCTTGAGATGCGGTAGAATGAGAAGGCCTATGTTTCGTCTTGGCTCAGCCCCTACCCAGTTCTGTGACCTTAGACCGCTGCTTGGTCTCCTCTACTCCTTGGGCTCAACCCCTGGACATTGGGATGGAGGTATTGTCTTCCCAGACCCCTGGCGAGGAGGCCGATGAGCCGATCTACCTCCCAGCCCATGGTGGTGCTCCATAAATCAGCACTGTAGGCAGCAGGGAAGCTATTTTTGGTGCTAACTTGTTGTGAAAAAAACTTTAAAAAAAATGAATTGCAAGGTGAAAATACCTCTGGATGTATCTCATTATGGTTATTGAGCTTTAGAGGGAATGAGAGTATTTACAAATCTGAGGTTGGTATTTTGAGTTCTGTTAGAAAAAAAAAAAATCCCCCCAGTAGAGGTCTGCTCGTCTAACATCTTTATGTTTCGTGTTGGGCAGGACCTTCTGACATGCTTACCTGTGTAGCTACACTTGCAGGGGTAGATGGCAAGCATCGCTGTTTGAGTGAGCGTTTAATGAATGACGGTGTTGTCCTGGCCAGGAGACAGCCCCAGGTACTCCTGGGGCAGCGCCTCCCAGACCACGGAAACCGCCGTGATGGGGGGGGGACAGGAAAGCTCCAACTTGGTTTTCTTTTAAAAGAGCATCTCAGGGGTGCCTGGGTGGCTTGGTCGGTTAAGTGTCTGCCTTCTGCTCAGGTTGTGATCCCAGGGTCCTGGGGTCGAGTCCTACATTGGGCTCCTTGGTCAGCGAGGAGCTTGCTTCTCCCTCTCCCTCCACCTGCTTCCCTGAGCTTGTGCACGTGCTCTCTCTCTTTCTGACAAATAAAATCTAAAAAAATAAAAATAAAAAAAGATAAAAATTAAACAGCATCTCAGCATACCCCAGATTCACAGCCATCACTTCCATCTCTACTCTCCCATAAATGAGCACATATGTTCTCTAGAGATCGTACCCAATACCGGAAATTCTTTCATGTAACCTGGCAACTTCAGCCCGAACCATCATTTGTCCCATTCACCGGCAAGAACAGGCATCGGACAAGTTAAAACTGTTTTCTGTCATAAGTCCTGTTTTTTTTTAAAGCTTGAGCTTCTGATGTTGCCTCTCCTGCGTCCATTTCGTTGACTCCGGTGGCGCCTGGTGGATGAGATGGTTTCCCCATTCAGAATGCTCGGTTTTTCGTTTTCCTTAAAACCAAGTCGCAGCCATTAGGATCTCAAACGCCTTGTTGCTCTCAAAATGTTCCTACCATTAGGAATTTGGGGGTCAGTATTAAAACACATAAAACTATCTGTCAGAGAGTGGACAGCACTATATATAAAGGATTCAGGCCATGGGAAGGTGCTCCTAGGTGGTGAGGGTGAAGACACTGCTTGAAGGCACATTCCTGGAATCAGAAGGCCCTGGTGTGGGTTCCTTCCTTCCTCTCCTTCCTGGGCTGTTGCCTTTCCTCTCTCTGCTCATTCATGTTCTTCCAACCCACCTATTGTATGAAAGCCAAGCAAATTGTATGCCTTAACATAGTGAAATTCAAATGCCAGGACCCCAAAATTAGTATTGGGTGAAAGACCTGGGAATCGCAACAAAGTAGGGCATTCTGGTTGGAGAGTTGAGCCTTCGCCCTGATTGAAAGTGTGCGTCTGTGCAATGGAGGACAGGTGACAGGTGACATCTGTCTGTGGAGGGACCTTCAGATGGCTCACTCATATTGCAAGACCTTGAACTGAACTCCCACTAAGTTATGGGCTGGCGGGAGGATGTGGCTTGAACTACCTCTGTTTATGAAGTCAATTAGCATTTTGGGTCGAGATTCCCCACTCCCCAAGGCAGGCTGACCTTCGTAACTGAGGAGACCGCTGATATCGTCTGAAGAAGGCTTCGGCCCAGTCGGGTGGCTGGTGTTGGCCTCCCGGACCTCTCAGAAAGACACCTATCTGGCGTTTTATACATTGTTCCTATCCCAATAAAAGCACATGGGTCAGTTTCACGAATGCGTTTAAGAGGTTTCCTGCACCTTCAAAGAGGGCTTAGAAAAGTTTTAGTTTAAGTCATTTCTTTGCGGAGCTACGATTTGGGCCCGTGCCTCTGGTTATTAAGGCAGATGCATCATGTCTTTGTCCAGTTTCAAAGGCTCAGAATTTCCCCGCGTAAATGCAGTCTATAGGTTGTTCACCTTGCCCTTCCCCTGTTTCCTCCAGGCATTTAAACCAACCCCCATGTGTGATCACGTTAATCCCCAGAAGCTCTTGCATTTCTGTTGAATAAAATTTCAGAGGCTTTATTTTGTATTTTTAAAGATTTTGTTTATTTATTTAGAGAGCGCATATAAGTGTGCATAGATAGGGGGAGGAGCAGAGGGAGAGGGAGGGAAGGACTCTCCGGCAGACTCTGTGCTGAGCACGGAGCCCGACATGGCGCTCGATCTCATGACCCTGAGATCGTGGCCAGAGTCGAAACCAAGAGTTGGGTGCTCAACTGACTGAACCACCCAGACCCCCCAAAACGTTTCAAGCTTTGACCCAAGCACGTCGGTAGGGGACCTGTGCCTGAAGGTTGGTCACATCGAAATGTACTCTCCTCTTCGTCTGACTTTGACTTTTGCTTCCGTGTTTGGGATCGGATAGTTGCGGTCAGGGCGGGTTTTGCAGAAATGTGTGTTAATGGAAAGTTTCTTGTGGCTTTAGAAAGATGTCAAAATGGCTCTTACACATTGAGAAAGCGTCCGCCGTGGTCACCTCGGGCTGCGCCGTCTGCTGAAGACTGCTGAACACAGAGTTTTTCTTCCTCAGGAGTTTTGAGGGAAAACCCAACACAGCCCACAGCCATCCCTAGTTTGGTCCTATCTTTACCAGAGTCGTGGGTAGGCGTGACAGATGTTATTACTTGCCACCAACACAGAGTTATATAATGTGCTATGAAAATAAAAATCTCTATGCCAACCCCTTCCCACTCTCAGGTAGGACAAGAAAATAACAGGACGTAAAGCATCTATTGTGTATATTGGACCACCATCAAATGACCTTGCTTAGACGAGAAATTTTGTTCTTTCATCCAAGCAGCTTAAGGCATGACTGGCCCCATCCTCTGCCCCCTGGTATGCCAGGTTGGCTCCCAGGGACCCCTGCTACAGGAAGCACATGCCCTCTGGGGGCCCGACAGGAGCTCCTGCAGGAGCCCTGTCCTCTGAGCTCTCAGGTGCGTGCAGGAAAAGAAGAGGGATGATTTTCCCAGCATTCTCTTTGGAGAAATGAAAATGTGGGCTAGTTCGAAGTTCGCAGAAACGAGGGAAAATGATTGGGTGCACATTTGAGAAAAGGGCCTTGCATTTTTATCCTACACATTTTTGGTTCCCTTTCTCCTTCATTTCCTCATTTTTGAAAATCCTATGCTGTTGTTTTCTGAAATTACGCTCCTCTGGAGTATTCACATACATACACGTCTACACGGACAGATTTCTGACAGAATTAATACTACCCAGGTGAGAGCCTCTGGCTAAAACACGACTGTAGGGTTCTTGGATCCTTCCTTTGCAGAACAGATGTGTCCCCTAGAGAAGGCAGAGGAACACCTGCTTCTCCCTCGGGCCTCTTTGCCCTAATGGCCAACTCCATCCTACACACGTTCTCGCTGTGAAGAAAGCACTTCTGTACTTCTTACATGTCGTGCTACACACCTGTCATTCCTCAGGCTTTTTTTTTTTTTTTTTTAAACTGGGTATCTCCTCTCTCCTGGCCAGCCAGGGGTGCGTGGTCTCACTTCCTTCATCTGTAAAACGGGGATGACCGTACTATCTTCTTCATAATGTGAATATGTTTCCAGCCCGTGGACTCTTCTGGTATTCAGCATTATGTCAGCCGTCATTATCATTCATTACTGTTAATTGAAAGAATGTTAGATGGTTAGAATTATTAGGTCTTGGAACCTAATAAAGCTAACTAGGTCATTAAGGAGTGGAATGTACGTCGTCCCTCAACTACTGAAGTTGCTTGGTTGGCTTCTTTATCTGCGACAATAATGGGCCCAGTTTTGTGGTGCCCAGATGTACATGGTGAAGCTTAATTCATTTAGACGAAGAAAGCCTGGGTTTCCAGAAAATCTTCATGAGGTCTTCCCAGGCCCCAGACGAAATCTCTGTCACAGAGAAGGTAGTGGGGTAAAGTTTCCCCGGTCGGGGTTTGTAGGTGGCCTCAGCTAGGGTCCGTCTCTGTCCCAGACTCTGCGGTCGTCCTTGGTGACTTTGTGTCCCATTGTTTCCCTTGGGCTCGTACTTCCTTGATCTCCAAGGCGTTACTCACTGGGGCTCTGTGCCAGGATGACCACTCTGTGGCCTCACCATGATGTTCTTCAGGTCGGGTCATCTCGACGGAGAGCCTCCAGCTTGTCCAGTGGGCCCAGAATGCTTGCCATCACACCGTAGCCTATGCTCCAACCCGAAACCCTCACTACCTGTATTCTGTGCATTTTCCTGACTCTAGAGTGTGAGCTGACAAAAAAGCAGAGCCAGCTGGCCCAGCAGAAATGGTGCTTGTCCTCAGGGATCCTGAGAGGTGCTCCCTAACTGTATTTCTTCTTGTTGTGTCTCGTGCACCTGACGTTTTCCGACCTTCCTGAGGCCCCCCCGTCCTCCCCTAGAAAATAGTTTCATGTTGTGAAGTTACCACTTTCATTCTCCTCCCGATGCGTGCACGGTTTACAGCAGCCTTCAGGCTTTCTCATCTGGAGTCTGTCCTTCCTGTCTCTGCCTTATTAATCTTCTCTAAATGCCCCAAGAGCGTATTACCCTCCTGCTTGATGGCCCTGGCTCCCATTGACGTTACCGTCCAAATCCCTCGATCGGATCTTTGATTGCCCACCACTAGGCGCCTGTGAGCACGCTCTGCCTTAGACCACTCAGCTTGTCCTAGGTCTGCCGTCACCCACCTTGGAATGCTCTCTGACCCTGAAGCTTTGCATGGCCCTTGTTTGGGCCTCAATCTGGTGTAACCCCTCCCAGGCTTTCCCTGCAAAACATAGTTTGGAGAATGGCAGATATGACCGTTCACGTTGTTCCACCTCCATTATTTATTTCCGCTAACATGCGGTCAGTCCTCAGTAATCTCTACTCTCCCCCTTCCAACTAGGACCAACAGTAATTATAGAGGGAAGCCGAGGCTCAGAGAAGATGAGTAGCTTCCCAGAGTTTGCATAACTAGTGGTGGAGCTGAGATTAGAACCCAGGTCTGACTGGTCTGCAAAGCTTGTGTGGTTCTGGACTCCGCCTCCTACTCCATCCTGGGCTTGCTTGGTTCCCAGCCAGAACTGGGTGGGATCTGTGAGGAGAATGCCCTGGATGTCCCGCTGTCCTCTAAATAAACATCCAGCAAATAAACGGACCTCTCTCTGTAGGAACACATCCACTACGAGAAATGAAACCTATCTGTGCTATGAGTTATTCCTTTCGCTGCAAGCCCCCTCACGTCTCCCCATCACTTAAAGTTGGTAAATGACTTACTTCTCTTTAAATAAAGATATTAGGGGCATCTGGGTGGTTCAGTCCTTAAGCATCTGCGTTCGGCTTAGGTCATGATCCCGGGGTCCTGGGATCGAGCCCCACATCGGGCTCCCTGCTCAGCAGGGAGCCTGTTTCTCCCTTTCCCACTCCCCCTGCTTGTGTTCTCTCTCTCACTTTTTCTCTCTCTGTCAAATATATAAATAAAATCTCTAAAAAAATAGATAAATATATTTTATCATTATAGTTTTAATATCTTAAGATAACTGGCAACACTAGTAGCCACAAAACTGATGACTAATATTTTGTAGATTCCCCAGGTAAGCCTTTTTGACATGAGTTTATTCTGAATTACCTGGTTAACCATGGCTTTCTTATCACACGCTGGGCTTCGCCTTCCCTGGATTCGGCAGTTTTTAATTATGCAGGGTTTTTTTTGATGAATTAACGTGTTTCTCAAGATCCAGCTGACTGCACGAGACCAAGGGCCACGTCCTGCTGCCTCGGCCAGGTGGCAAACGCCCAAGCACAGGGCCTGACATACAGGAGGGACTGATATTTGTTGAAGTTTGAATGAGTCGAATGAATAGATGGGGGCACCTTTATTCACACGTCCTATTCAGGGCTTGCAGAAAAGTTGGCTGTTAATGGAATTTTTTTTTCTATTAAATCATAAGACAAAATTAATTTATTTAGTCGGAGAGATTTCAGGCCAACTTTGGAGATGTTTGAAAAAAGAATTAAGGCAGAGGTCGAGTCCTCTTTGTTACATATTATTTTTTGTGAGATCCTTCTGCTTGCTACTTTGTATTTTCTTGGGGTAATGTCTGCAGCTGCCTTCAGGCATCAGACATGATTCTGGCTGTTCTCGTGAAGATAGTGAATAAGAAAGGTATGCATATTCCTCACATTTAACCCCAGTCATAGGAAAGTAATGCTTGGTTGGTTGGTTGGTTGGTTGGTTTTTTAAGTAGGTTCCATACCCTGTGTGGAACCCAATGTGTGGCTTGAACTCAAGACCTTGAGATCAAGACCTTAGCTGAGATCAAGTTAGTCGGACACTCAACTGACTGAGCCACCCAGGCGCTTGCAGCCCAAGAAGGCGCTGGGGGCTGACCGAGCCACCCAGGCGCCCCAGGAAAGTAATGCTTGGTTTCCTATAATCAGTGGGCAGCCCTTCACCTTTACTTGTTGATTCTTTGTTCTGAAGGCTCTTGTCCAGGAGTCCCAGCTTCAGCGCCAGGGACCAGGGCTCTCCGGAGAAAGCCTGTTTGCACTCCGCTGTGTGTTTGGTTCTTTCTTTCACCGTCAGCTCAGAAAGCCCAGGGGGAGGATGCCAGTGCCCCGCTGGTTTCAAGTGCAGCCCATCTCGCCGCTCTTCATGACAGTCTCTAGCCCACTTTCCTCTTGTGACTCTCTGCTGGGTGTCCACCAAAACATCAGTTTGGGCTCATCATGGCTCATGGGGTTTGGGTGCTCCTTACATTTCTGAGGTGCCAGACTTCCAGAAATTCTTCCCGAAACGTGGGCTTGCCCATCCGTGGAAGCAGGCTTGTTCCTCACCTGATTCTCAGCCGCTTTGCATTGTGTCTAGTATTGACTACCGTAGAGTTGGCGGAAGGTGGGGTTAAAGCAAGGGGCTTTTAAGTAGATTGGGAAGAAAAGATTCAGGGAGCCATGGTTGTATGCCTTCAATACTAAAGAGCCACTGCTAGGAAAAGGAATTGCATTTAATGTAGGTGGTTTTCAAGTCATAGAGCAGTGCGAATGGCTTCTTCAGACACAGAGTACTCAGACCCCGGGGTGGGGGGCCAGGCACCGTGGGAGGGATCCTTGCAAGGCAGGATTGTGGTAGATAACTCTCAAAGTGCCTTCCAGCTCTGAAATCCCATGGTTTTATTACACTCAGGAAAACTACTTTCATGCAGTTTCTTGTCTGTCTTTGGTGTCTTTCTTCTTTGGTTTCTCTCTTCTCTTCTTTTCTCTTCTGATCTCACCCAGTCTCCTCTCTTTTCTTTTCCTTTTCGTGGAGCAAGGATTGTGGATTCTTTCTGCAGCTCAGGTTGAAGAAGAAGTCTTATCCGGGCCCATTTCCTAGCCTCTTGCTTTGAAATGGTTATGTGTCTAGTTAGGCTTGGACACTGTGTTGTATAGGCTGTTCACTGCACAAAAGGGGCCAGCTCAGAAAGTTGAGCTTTGTACCTGGATGTCCACCCAGAGGAAAGGTCCCTCTTTCTAGTTTGCAAGAAGATGCCATCAGCTCGCCAAACTGAATGCCGGGGGAGCTGGGTCTCCCCTGAGGAGGCAGGGTTTCCTCATCTGTGGGCAGATAATGTCCCTACAGCTGGTCATCCTTCTGGAGGGAAGTATAATATTTCTTTCTTGGCTCATCAGGATTGACAAAGTTAAGCCTAGAACACACCTGTGGTTTTATTGATGGGCTGTACTAAGCACAGCACTGATCATGGCCCCCAAGAGTGACAGGTGAAGCCTCCCGGTATTTTGGTGAGCTCACCAAGCATTCAAGTTCTCGGAAGCACCTGGAAGGACCGGCCACCTTTCCCACTTTTCTTCTGGCTGTATGACATTGTGTGAACACAGCCCGGGGCGTGATCCTGAGCCCTTGACTTCCCTTGACTCTTCCCTTGACCGCCAGCCCTTAGGGGCAGCAAATTTGATCAAAAAGCAGTCAGTGACTTCTGAACGCCAGGCACAGAAAGCCTTGGATTTTTCAGACTTAGCCGAAGCAACCTTGTCAGTGCGCCTGTGATCAGAAGGAACGGTAAGGAATCCAACGCACCCCAGGCAAGAGTGGTTATTTTTTAAAACTAACAACAGCAACAAACAAAATGGAAACAGAACACCCATTGGGCTGCTGGTACCAGGGCCTCGGGTCTTTGAACAGGCTGCCAGCTACGCTGGGCGTCCCCCTTGGAGACGGATTCTTTCAGCGTGCCAACACCCTCAGTTGTCCCTGCCCCTCCCTCCTCTGGAATGCTCAGGAAATGAGCGCTCCACACCCACCCATTCACAAAATCGCTGGAACAGAGCCATCTTCCCTCCCCTGTTCTCACCTGCCAGCTCCCCATCCCTGTCCCCCAGCCCCCAGCGCCTTCTCTGGCTGCAACAAGCAAGCGAGGAGCTCAGGCTTGGCCTCGCCGGCCGCCTCAGTCCTGTGACTGCTGTACTGTGACCTAATTCTTACCGCCAAATACACTCCGTCTCCAGAATTTCATCCACGCTGTGCTCCTGTGCACGTTCGCCCGGGACTCGCCGTCCTGATGCTTTTGAATTTGGTTGCTCGCTTCAGGACCCTTCCCTGCTCCTTCATGACCACAAATCAGGGGTCCCCAGATGTCGGGCACTAAGGTCTAAAAAAACCCAACCAAACCCAACACCGTGGGAGAGGCCAACGTCCCTAAGGATGCCAAGTACTTGTTTGTCTGAATAGGGACACGAGGGCCGGGGTGGGTTGGGATGCTGGAAAACGTAAAACAATAACAAAAACATCATCTGCTGTTGCCATCAGTTCAGAACAAAAAGGCTGCTTTCGCACAATCGGGTCAGAAAAACACATTATCGAGCAGAGAACATTCTTTTAAGAAGGAGAACTTCAGCTGTGTGGACGCTTGCCGCCTCTAGTCCGATTCTTTCCACTTACCTTCTGTTCATCCGAGGTAGTTTTAGATTTCCAACCGGTATTTGGAAGCCACTGCTGCAAAGGGACCTCAAAGAGTGAGCTTCCAGCAGCAAAGGAGACCTCAAGCCCACCAGGGAAGTCCGTGGTACCGGGGCAAGGCCCATCCGTGGTCACGGGGCCACAAAACCTGACGAAACCTGACGTGACTGGGGGGTCCTGTTGCCGCACAGCTCCATCCCTAGCCCCCCACCCCCTAACCCTGTAGCCCTGACCCCTGTTGTGACTTGGGGACACTCGGGCTCTGTTGCTGTGGCTTCCACGGTGGCAGCTCAAGGGGCGCTGAGAGATTGAGGCAACCATGAGGCAGAGCTTTTTGCCAGAGCAGGTTAGAGAGGAAAGGTGGGGGGGGGGTCCCCGGGGCCTGAGGGGGGAGACAGCTCAGTACTGAGGGTGTTCAGCTTCTAGGTTTTTCTCTCCAGAGAAGATGCACATGTCAAGCATTTACAGTCGGCAGCAGGGAGACAGCAGGCTGTACGCAGGGGGTGCCTGCTGGACAGTGAGGTGAGCCTGCTCCATTTTGGAACATACGGGAACCGCTATGAGATGGGGAGGGGGCAGAGAAACGCGCTCTCCCGGCCTGCTCGCCCAGCCGCTCCCACGCCAGCCTCATTTGGCTGTTAAACCGTTTAGCCTGTGTGACTGAAAACCTAATATAGAAAGGATGAGAGAAATCTTGAGGGACCAAAAGGAAGGCTCGAAGTTTAGGGGTGTACTGAGAAATTTGATTTTCTGCTGGGGCGTCTGGGCCCCTCAGACGAGCTGATGCGTCTTATGGGCGTCACCTCATGCCTCGCTCGTTAAAGTCCCTCTTCTGGGACCGTGGCCGGGGAGGTGCTCACATAGGACGAGGCACAGCATCCTCTGGGCTCCAGGAAAATTCATTTCCATTCGACTTCCAGCCTGCAGCTCCTGGAATGCTGCGTTTGACTTCAGACAAGCATTTCCCGAAAAGATTTTTCTCTCACCTCTCCTTTACCCAAGTACACGCACTCTTCTTCTTCATCTTCTGTTTTCTTTCTCCTTGCCCACCGCCCTGCCACTTCTTTCCCACACCATCTCTGGCACGTCTCACTTTTCTCTCTCTCTCCACCCATACTTTTTTCCCCCATAGACTTTCGCTTTCAGGTACTTCTTATACATATTCGAAACTAAATTGATGCTTCTCAGAACCAAGATTCTTTCTGAAAAAGAGAGAGGGATTCGACGTATGATCCAGTTCTGTATGTAGATGTAAAATGTGAAGCAGAAAAAGAAAACAAGCCGTTTAGAGCCTGGTTATCGGTCTGCTGACACGGAAAGTCAGAATATTCTCCTGAGTTTGCCCACCTGAATTCAGGGTACCCAGATGGCAGACACCTGCCGGGGTAGGAGTTAAAGAGACATAGTTAAGAACACAGAGCGGGGCACCTGGGTGGCTCAATCTGTTAAGCGTCTGCCTTTGGCTCAGGTCGTGATTTCAGCGTCCTGGGATCGAGTCCTGCCTCGGGATCCTTGCTCAGCGGGCAGACTGCTTGTCCGTCTCCCTCTGCCTGCCGTTCCCCTTGCTCATGCGCTCTCTCTCTCTCTCCCTCTCTCTCTGTCAAATAAATAAATAAAATCTTAAACACACACACACACAAGAAAACACATAGCTCTGAAAGACCTGGGGCAAGTTATTTATCGTATCCAAACCTCAGTTTTCTGACCTATAAAATGAAGACAAAAGTCTATGGTTTGTTTTCTGTAGGTAAATCCCGATGTTAATGTTCCTGGCTGTCTTAGTCACTTAGGGCTCCTGCAGAAGATGAGTCTACAGTGGTTGACTTATAACCAACAGAAATTTATTTTGCACAGTTCTGGAGTTTGGGAAGTCCAAGATCGGGGTGCTGGTAGATTTGGTAAAGCCTGCTTCTGATTCATAAATGGGCTTCTTCTTGCTGGGGTGCTCACAGGGTGGGGAGAAAGGGCTAGCTAGCTCTAACCTCATAAGGGTATTAATCTCCTTCACTAGAGCTCCACCTTCCGGATCTAATTACCTCCTGAAGGCTCCCACCTCCAAATACCATCACTTAGGGGTGAACGTTCCCACAGATGAAATTTTGGGTCCACCATAACTTTAAATGTTTCCTCGATTCCCTTCCTCTTTAAACATTTGGAAGTCAGGAATTCAAGCCTCAAAAATGTGCATTTGTCTCATAAAGGTTTTATTGTCTCGTGCCCATGACACATGATGATCCTAGAGGTGGTTTGCTAGTTCAGTAAATATCTGGAAAGTCCTCCGCTATGCCAGATTCCCTACTGGGTTTATGGATTCAAAGGATAGCAAGACATTTTTTCCCCATGCAGTCTTTCTTCCCATTGTGAAAAGGGAGGGTGGGATGTTCTAGAACTGGTGCTTGTTGACAGTGGGGAAGCCTTCGTAGAGTAGGGGGCATTTTGGCTGGGTATTAAAGGATGTTGGATACCAAGTGGCTTGAGGTCAATTTTATGTGATGTGTAATTGCCTTTCCTAATGGCCTTTGATTTAGATGTAATATTGAGAGTCAAAGAAGTTAAGTTCCAGATTTTGGTGAGTCTGATAGGGTCTTAACTAGTGGCCTGCGAGGCAGGAACGTTTTACTACATGATGCCTTTGTCTTCCTCCAGTGGAAGTAATAAGCCTTCTTGTACACATGGCATACTGGGTTCTCGCCGGCATCACAGCAAACAACCAGAAAGAAAAGGATCTGGTGAATGCTGATAGGTTAGCTGACCGCTCACCTCACCCACCACGCCAGAGCAAACCCCGTCTGTCTTCACGATTATTATCTCTTCTTTTAGCCCTTTGGCTCTCCTTTATGGTTAAGGGTAATGCCTTCTCAGGTGGCCTGCTTTTATGTCTACGTTTGCTTTTTTTCTGAATCTTTCCATGAGTCATTTTATTTCTGAAGAGGCAGATTTAGGGTCCAACTTCTTCGTGGTTCCGTGTTTGCAGCCGAGAAAGGAAGGTTCAGTTATCTTCTTCGTGGGAATGGGAAAAGGATCCGATGAGGTCGTGTGGGTAGAGTCCTTAGCGTGGTGCTTGGGCAGAGTGTAAGAGCTAAGAAAAGGAGTCGCAGAGAGTTTTCGCCAGTTATCTCGGGTCCTACAGAGTGACTGTCGGAATTGGATCAAAGCCACAACGTCTGGCCCCTCGCCCTGCTTCCTTTTTAATAGGATACATTTGATCTTTGAATCATGTCACTGGATAAACTGGAGATTAGGAATGAAATTCAGCTATTTATAGCACAGTGAAATGGTGCGGATGTGGCCACCCGGTTTTGATTGTCCTGCTTCGAGAGGTGGGGCCCATTCCTCTTCCTTGCGTAGGGGCTGGACTTAAAGACCCTTCTAGGGGCGCCTGGGTGGGTTAGAACCTCTGCCTTCAGCTCAGGTCATGATCTCAGGGTCCTGGGATCGAGCCCGGCATTGAGCTCTCTGCTCGGCGGGGAGCATGCTTCCCGCCCCCCCTCTGCCTCTCTGCCTACTTGTGATCTCTCTCTCTCTCTGTCAAATAAATAAAATCTTAAAAAAAAAGAGAGACCCTTCTAGTAAACAGAGTGGGCAGGAGTGAGGGGAGGTCACTTCTGAGATGAGGTTATTGAAGGATGATGGCCTCCTTTGTGAGTGGTTCTCTTGCGTGTTCTCGGAGTGCTCCTTGGGGGACCCAGCTGCCTACCTGTTGTGAGGTCACGTGAGGTCCTTGCCTATGGAAGGACCTAGGCAGCAGCAGGAACAGCCCAGTCAGGCCCTGGGGTGCCCATGGATGGCCTGAGGCTGAACCAGCCAGCTCAGCTGCTTCCCCATTTCTTTATCACAGAAGTGGTGAGGTCATAGGTGATTGTTGTTTTAAGCTGGAATATGTGAAGCAATTGGGTATGCAGTAGTGTCTAATTAATGCAGGGTCTGACCTGCAGGATGGAGGTTGAAGGGCTTTGAGTTTTAAATTTGCAATGTGCTGGGTTATGCCTCAGTTAAGCAGCCTTCTGCCGATGTGGTTGGTCACCGAGACAGCACTCCGTGCTCATGTATTTAGGTAGTTTTTAGGACTGAGCTTTCAAAAAAGCCTGCTCAAGTTTTGGGCAAGCCAGAGCAAGGCTAGCCTATACTTGGAGTTCCCATTCCCATTTCCAGACCTTCGATAATTCACCTCCTCAGCAGAAACATTTAGAATCCCAGACGACCTAATCATAGGTATCGGAAGAGAATTTGGGGTTACCTGACCCAGGGCCTGCCTTCAGTTAAGCAGTGGTACCCTGACTTCCCTGAAGGGTCCCTGCAGTGACCTCAGCTGTCAGAACCAGGAGCCCTGCCTGTCCTGAGGCTCATGGCTGTTTTGCTTGACCCTCCCTCCTACAAAACCTATATACCACAGAGGAGTAACACCCCGAGGGAAATCAGAGTTCTTGGGGAAGTAGGAATGGTGGCTTCGCAGCCAGAAAAAAATGACCGAGGCTTACTGCAAATGCTTTTCTCTCCTCTGATTTTCTGAGGACTTTTATTCTGTTGCTTGTAAATACTCATCAACGCTCCTGCAGGAGAAGGGGTGGCAAGGCAGACTCCTCTTCAAGATTGCAACATTTCCAAGGGCCGCCGTAACAAAGTTTCACTCACAGGGTGGCTGAAAACACAGACATTTGTGCTCACAGTTCTGGAGGCTTGGAGCCGGCAATCAAGGGCCGTGCGTGCTCCCTCAGACACCTCCAGGGAGCAGCCTGCCTTGCCTCTTCCGGCTTCGGGTGCCCTTAGCTGTTTCTTGGCAGCGGCAGCCTCACTCTGTCTCTGCAGGGTCCTCGTCCTGTCTGTCCTCATCTCCTCCTCTTAGGAGGACACTAGTCTTGCTGACTTAGCCGCCCCTCCCCCACCGAGACCTCCTCTAACCTGACTCCTACGCGTACCTGTTTCCACATAAGATCATATTCACACATTCCATGGGTTAGAGAGCTTCTTTTGGGGGGACACAGTTATATGCACAACACTAGGTGACTTATGACCTTCTTGTCCCAAAGCATAGAGGCTGGGCACGTGCCCCTGGATAGTCACAGCCGCCGAGGGTCTTTGTGGGGGCATTGGCAGCTCTGGACAGCATAGCTCCCAGAGCACGTCCCTTAGCTTCATGAGAAAACACTCTGGGGAGGTGGGGGCGTCTACTGGTTTTGAGTGCCGAGGCACGCTAACTACCCACTTGCTTTCAGAAAGCTGCCTGTGTTTGGGCTCCACGGAATGGCATTGCAAGGATGACACAGACTGTAACACATAATCAAAGGAGAAGGTCTTCATTGCAAAGACCTGTGGCTGCCCATTCGAAAGAGGGAAGCAGAGTAGCACGGACGGGCAAATCCTGCTGCTCATGCAGAGAGAGTAGCCTGGGATGAGTGTGCTTTCTGCAGAAGCTTCTAGACTGTCAGGTTCTGTTTTAAAAGTGGTGGGGTTTTTTTGTTGTTGTTGTTTTACTTTTAAAACACTATCTGTTTCTTGTAGAAAAATGTGAATTTACGGAGGACAAGAAACCTAGTAAAAAATATTGTTGCTACTAACTTAAAACACTATTCGGTATGCTCTGTATTACTTATTGATTGATTGAGTCACTGATTGGTTGGTGGATTGACTTTCTGTCATAAATAGAACATGAGAGGTGGCACTGAATTCAAAAGAAGTAATCACTCAAAGTTAGTATCGTGTTGGGAGTGTGAAATCTTAGTTTGCTCTCGTATTTCCTAGCCCTCGTTTTTGGCACTAAGTTGATCAAACACGAAGTTACTATCTTTTTAAAATTTTTTTTAAAGATTTTATTTATTTATTTGAGAGAGAGAGAGAGAATGAGAGAGAGAGAGGTCAGATGGAGAAGCGGACTCCCCAGTGAGGAGGGAACCCGATGCGGGACTCGATCCCAGGACTCCAGGATCATGACCTGAGCCAAAGGCAGCTGCCCAACAACTGAGCCACCCAGGTGCCCTTTTTTAAAAATTTTTTTAAAGATTTTTTTTATTTTGAGAGAAAGAAAGAACATGAACAGGGGAGGGGCGGAAGGCGAGGGAGAAGCAGACCCCACACTGAACGCAGAGCTCAACACGGGGCTCGAACTCACGACCCTGAGATCATGACCTGAGTTGAAGCCAGGAGTTGGACGCTTAACTGACTGAGCCACCCAGGTGCCCCACGAAGTTACACAGCAACCGGTTTCTCTAAAAAAAATGGCACATCCCAGGGGTTCGGTGTGTGGGCTGGGCCATTTGGAAGCTGGTGAATGCTGGCTCTCATGGGGCAGAGCTTTCCTGGCCTCTTCAGACGGTGCTCCTGACATCACCATCCTCTCTGGGTGGGCTGTGGGGCTTTCCTCCCTGCAGACAGCACCTCGTTTTCATTGGTGTTCCACCTTAGAGTTCAGGAGTACCCACAGACGTCACCACTTGTGTTCACCCAGACTTACATGTCCCGGCTTCCACACACGTGACAAGACAGTAGGAACTGAACTGTCCCGTTTGCAGTTCATCCTCTCTGGAGCCCTGCGGGGTGTCCCGTGTGGGTTTTATTAGGGTCTCTGAGCAGTTGGACCCACGAGGGAATTAGGGACATTGAGCAAAAAGCACTGTTCAAAACAAAGCATTAAGGCTAGTTTCAAATGACGGGGGTGGGGGGGAAGATGGACCTGACACTTTCAGTTTCTAGAGCACTTTTCTATACATTATCTTATTTTGGTTAGGATTTCTGAAATGACCTGCGGGTGCATGCAGCAGGTTTCATACCTGAGAAAATGGATGTTCAGAGAAATGGGTAATCTGTACAAGGTTATCCCAGGGGACGTTTGGCTCCGGGCTATTTACCGCGCGTGACATTGGTACACCGTGAAGGGGAAAGGGATCACCTCCCTGGTTCTATAGGGACAGAAATTACTCAGAAATCTCTAGAGGGAGGGCTCCAGAGGTCTCGACTGCTAAGTGGCTGAAGTGGGGCTAATAGTGAGAGCTGCCTTTTCCCTTGCTATGAATGCACCGCCCTTCAGTATATTGCACGAGGTCAGAGAGACGAGGGAACCTTCTCTTCATTTGGATTGTTTGAATGTGTGCTGGGGAAGGTACATGCAGATGTACTTGTGCTCACTCCAGCTTCCTGGTGGGAATTCATCACCCTTCTTCATCTCTCTGGAGGGTACCAGGTTGCAGTGGAAAACTGAGATGCTTTATAGCCCCAAAGTTCTAGGTGTAGATCTCACTCTTGGCCCTTTGCTCTTCCACACGCCGGCGGAGACTATGGGCTTGTGGCTTAGCCTCTCTGAGCATGACTCTCCCTACCTGGGAAGAGGCTTCCTGGGTTTGTTGCGGGAACCGAATAAGGTAAATCAAATTCTCAGAAATGGGCTAGACACACAGTAAGCACTCGGCAGACGATCTTTTTTCCTTTTCATGTCGAGCGCAGAACCAAGGGGACATCCGTTCCAAGGGCACATGGCAGGAGCAGCACCCAGACCCCATCTTTACTCAAAAGATTGTCATGGAGAAGGGGATTGGGCTTATACGGATGAGTTCTGTGTCTTCATGTAGTTTACTCACTTCGGCATGGAGAAATTGGCATGATAATGTTTAAATAGTTGTTTTCTCTTCTTTCCAATCTGCCTAGAGGCAGACGGCCTAGGAGAGAAGATTTTGCTAAAATTCTGATCAATAAAGAGAGCGTGCCAAATAATCTTGCCAGATGGTGTCTAAGAGGGGAGATCCTGGCTGGCCATTTCCTCAGATGCCGCCAGCCCTGGTGTCATCCCCATGCTCCTGGCGGTGGAGAGCAAGGAGAACTGCAGGGGCCCTGGGAGGGCCAGGCTCTGGGGCAGGCTTTAGCATCACCTGCTTCTCCCACCAGCCCATCCTACTGGGAGCCTGAGCCTACGGGGCTGGGAATGTCTGGGGTCTGATGCCTGCTGCTTTCTGTCTCACGTCTTCTCCCCCATGCCTCTCCATCTTCCGGGGAGGGGGGGGGAGACTGTCTCTAGGAGGGTGGGTGTGACAGATGCTGTGGGAATTTGGAGTTTGGAATAATGAGCTGTCATATGTCATTTCACTTAAACACAATAATACAAATATTTTGATCAAACATTTTCTCCAGCTGTTGAGCGAATGCAATAAAAGCAGCAGGGAGTGCCTGTGAATTCTCTGTTTCTGAAACGCTTTACCCTGTGAAAGCTGTTCCCTGTTAACTCTTTCTGCCTCTGTGTCTCCCTCCCCACTCTTTTCCTGGCTGCTCTGAGCTCCCATAGCATGTCCGGGTCTGTAAATAAAGAGACCAAACTCAGGACCGTGAAAGGGGTGAAATTGACTACGGCTTTTACTAAGCATCCCTTCTGCCGACCTCTGGGCAGCTGCAGCTGCCGCCACTTGCTCAGACCCGCCCAGCCCGGCCCCTGCAGCCCACATCTGGTGCCCCCACCTGCCTCTGCCCCGCTCCCCTTTGTGATCCCGCTCCTGAGGTCTCTGGGCTCCCATCCGGCTTTTAGGGCACTGTCTTCCAGGGGCACCTGGTGCTTGGGTCTTTCTCCTGGGTGGAATCTGGTTTGATAGTGGATTTCTACTCTACATTTCTCTGTCTTGTTTCTTTCTGCTCTCCAGTGCTCTGATCTGGTCCCCGGGATCTCCTCCTCCTTTCTCTCCCAGCCAAGAGCATCTCAGGGGTGACAGAGGGGCCATGGTGGGTCAGGGATCCAGAGGGACCCAGGTGCACAAGCTCCTGGCTGATAGTAGCAATTCCGTTTGCCAGCAGGAAGGAAGCGAGGAGTGTCACCATTCTGAAGGCATCCTTTGAGCCAGAATTCCTAAAAGTAATGGACTGCACCCTACCTTTTGTTTAAAAAGACAGACAAACAAAAACTATGGCCTCTGTTTTAAAAGAGCTGCATATGACCCAGCAGTGCCATCAAGTCTGACATTTCCTGCGCGAGCCAGGGGTGGGAAGAGATCAGGCCCTTTACCCAACACTGGGAAGCTAGTCCCTTCCCTCTCCTTTCTGGGGAATGGAGTGGGCTCACCTGCTTTCTCTTCTGGGCTGGTGACTGGGGCCATTCGCTCTCTTTCCCATGGGATCAGAAGGCCCTTATCTGAGCACCTCCAGTCTCCAGGCCAGACGTGTCTGCAGGATGCCAGACATGGATACCCCGCAATCCAGGCATCTACCTGGAGCCCAGAGGCCGTGGTCATCCCAAAGCCCACCCATCCCAGACGGAACCAGAACCATTCCCCGCCCGCCTGCCTGCCTGCCTTTCTTCTGTGTTCTGCCTAACTTCCAGGGCCAGGGAAGAGAGACCTTAGGAGTCACCCCGCCCTCCTCTGTTCTCCCTCACCCCTCTGCCCGCCCGGTCCTCCTCCTTCCTCATTTTCCCTCCTCCCCCTCACTTCATCCCCACTGCCCTGCGCTACTTCTGAGACTGCTCATCTCTCACTCCTCCCCTAATTAATCCTGCTGCAACCCGGCCTCCCTTACCACCAAGCCTGGACTTCCCACATGGGGGGCTGGTGCGTTCCATATCTCCGATGCAGTCCTCCCTGACTGTAGGCATGGTTTTGTTTCCTTCCAGGACCCTCCAAGTGGGTCCCCCTACCAGCAGCATCAGCACTGGGAGGGAACTTGTTAGAAATGCAACTCCCCCATCCCCAGGCTACTGAAGCTCTGAGGGTGGGCCCAGGAACTGGCATTTTAATGAAGCAACCAGGGGTTGGAGGTACCCTGAAGTTTGTGGACCTTCTTCTAAAGCAACCCTGGATCCTTACAGGTCACCAAGCACAGCTGCTCTGGGCCCTCTGTCTGCGGGTTCTCTCCCTAGGCTCCCACTGGCCTTTCTTAACCAGGCTTTTGCTTCCTCAAGGAGAAGAGGCTTCTCTGACCCTCTTGCCTTCCCTCCTCCACCTACCCACTGCTCTCACTTTAGTGCCATCTTCTCTCTTGGAGCTGGGATCCTCAGTAGTGGCTTTGTGACGTGTGGGTCCCCGTGTGCCTCTTGGGCCGGACTGCCTGTCAGGGTCTTCATGGTCTCAGGACCCGCACGGCGCCTGGGAACCAGCAGTGTTGGTTAGGACCCTGCCGATTTTTCCTGATTCGCGTTCTACCAGCGGGTCTTGGAGTCCTGAGCTGTAAGACTTGATGCAGTCCAGGAAATCATTCCTGATTCTAAGGATCCTATCCAAAATATTATGATTCAGAGTCACTGAAGAAGTGAGAAAAAATGGTTTATCAATGAAGTTGTTATGTGGTCATAGACATGAAGTGGTAACATGGTAAAAACAGTGACTTTCTCCTAAAACTTCCTTTCAAACTCAAGATGCCTCTTGGACAGAGTCTGTCCTTGTCTTCTGCTTTCCTTCTCCTCTGATCCTTTCTGTTTTCCTTACCAGGATAGGGCAGAAGTAAAGTTCTGGCGGTGTTTTCCTGCAGTAAAGAAGGGCAATATGTCTTTGGCTCATGGGGCCCTTCAGTGATTTTTTTTTTTTCCATCCCAATGAAGACCACTGGCTTTGGATAGGAAAACAGGCAGACTTTATTTAGGGGGGCACAAAGATCTGTCATAAAACTCGACTACATGAGCATTCCCTGACTCTTAAGATTCTGCATTTATTGTGTGTGTTTTTTCCCTGTTGTAGATTTATTACATTAGCACTTAATTACTCTCCACGACAATATTAAATTTCATGAGTGATTTATAGTTTTAATAGAGACTTGTATGATTTATTGCAGTTGGCATTTGAGGTTTACCCACTTCTTAAAAGCCATGAGTACTAGAATCGCTGGATCCAACCCTGTCGGGCACAACCACAACATGGGGGAAACCCCAAATTCAAGTGTGATAGGATGACTCTGTACCGCCCAGACCATTCTTGTTCCATGTTCCAGTTTCCCGTTGTGATATGTGTGTGTACAGATGGGATGGCGGCGGCGGCGGTGGGTACACATGTGTGCTTCAAGAAAAAAGAGAGGGAAGTCCTCTGTTTTTAAACTCTGCTCCCCAGAGGGCTTCCAGCCCTTTGGCTCTGAGTGGACAGGTGTGACGGGAGTCCCTGAGGTCCAGACAGGCCAGGGGCTCTCTCATCTGCTAAGGAGCTCTGAGGCCTGGCCGTGTGCCTGGAGCCATCGGGGCATGCCTGCCGTCCCATAGGTAGCTTCCGGTTCCCAGGAGCCACCACCGACCCTTTCCACTGTGGGGTGGGTGTCTCACAACAGCCACAGAAGAACTGGCTCTAATCTGCTCACCATGCCTCCCGCGGGCTCCCTGGGGCACCCTAGGTGTTTGCCTGGGAAGCTGGGAATCCTCAGGACACCCCAGTCAGTGGGCATCACGCTCCCATCCTGGTGCCAGTCCCGGACATTCTGTCGGAGGTCTGTGCTCTGCTTGGTGCCGGGGGCCCTGTGTTGTTCGCAGGCACAGCTGTGCAGCTGTTGCAGAAATGAATACGGAAACGAATACATTGTTTCGATGGAGTGTTGCTTCGTTATTTTAAACTGGGGGTAGCGGTTCACTTTGGTGTGTTCCCAGATGATTTTGTTGACTTGAACTTCTAGAAAAAGAGGTGTGCCCTCGTGGCCCTGCCTTCTCCAGAGCAGCCCTTTGGATAATCCTCTAGGGCCCTCAGCCTCCGGGCAGATAATCTCTTCGGGGTTATCTGTTAATTACCAGTGAATGTGTGAAGTATTTGTGAAAGGGCTTTTGAAGTGAGTTCCACGCGCTGCCGGCCCCAGGGCTGGAGCGCCAGGCCCCGGTTTCCCTGGCGTAGGGTTTCCCCGGGCCCAGCTTGGTTCCCCTCAAGTGCTTGGTTATTCTCTTGCTAAATTGTTTGCCTTTCTAATGAAGTGAACTGTTTGTTTGACTCTGCCGTGGAAGGTATTTAACCGGGACTAAAGTAAACGTCGGAGACATTCAAATAAGTCATGCATATCTGCTTTGTGAAGGGAAGGAAAACAGTCTGGCTTCGCTCCCCTCCGGGAAGAGTCGTTAAGGAACTGTTGAAATGATAAAGGAGCCCAGCGAGCGGATATTGCCGGCCAGGCTGGAGCTTTTGTGCGGGTCCTGGCGGGCCTGGGAATTCCTCTGCCGAGGCCACGGGGGAGGAGACAGCGCCATTCAAGGCTCGCAGTTAGTAATTGTGATTTATTTATGTGGAGCGGGACTTCTGCTTCCTTCAGTCTTGATTAAAGCCAGCCAATTAGCCCTCAGGATGGCTGGCGGAGGGTGGGGCTGCGACTCCTGTGAATGATCCTGGAGGCTGGCGAGAGAGAATCTGGATGGGGGGCTGGCCAGCCAGCGTCCTCACCAGCCAGGCGTGGTGGTGAGGACGCACTCCCTGCCGAGCTGGGTCCCCGGTGTCTGGGAGAGGCGTCTCAGGTGCTGGGGCGAGTGGCCCCAAGGGCCTGCGGCTGAAAGGGGCCCCACCTTGTCCTTACCTCCGGCCCTGGGTGTAGCTGGGTGCTGAGTGGTAACTCGGTGGGTCGAGGAGGAGGACTTTGAGCTGCTCTACCTCATGTCAAAGGGGGAAGCAGCAGGGCACCTGGGAGGGGAGGTATGGCCGTACCCAGGAGGAGCTGAGTGATTTGTGGGGCCTGCTGCAAAAAGAAAATGATGTTCAGAAAATCATTTTAACTTTAACTTCCTGTCTGCTCTCCTCCCTGTTTTCTCATTTGTGAAACAACGAGTACCTACTTCACGGAGATGTATAATATAGTATTAAAAATACGTGAAATGTGCTGAGAGTAATCCTTAGCGCATAGTAAGTGCTCAGTGAGCAATAGGTGTTTATTATTTGAATCCTTCCGTGGCTGTAATTTTTTCCCCCTTCTCCCCCAGTGGTTGAGCTGAAGACCACATAGGGTCTGGGATTCGGGGGACCGAGTTGGGTCGTTGCCGCGGAACTCACTGAGAAACAAAGGCACGGAGAACCTTTTGTGTGCCCTCCCGATCAGCGAAGGCTTGATTGCCAGGGAGAAACATGGGCTGGGCCATCAGATGAGGTATGAAGTCGAAGATATCTGTGTGAAGATGTTGAGGAATACGGATATTATGGATATTTATCTGGACGTTGATATTGAAGGAGAAGCACTTAAATCTAACGGGGACCCCCTTAAATGTGAGTGCCTTAGAAGTTATGAGCGACCTTCACCTATGTCACTTGGCCCCTTGAACAACTTTGCGGAGTAAATAGGGCTGGGTCTTACTGGCCTTATTTTATGGGTTAAAAAAAAAATCTATTTTGATTATAGTCATTATTGTGATTTGCTTCTATGTAAATCTATAAAATATAGCGTATAGTGGGAAGCATTTTCAGCTATATGGACAGATGGAGAGAAGCCATTTATTCTGGGAAGGATGTACCTAGTAGATATTGTTCTACAAAGGCTACCCTGTACATTCATTCTTCAGCGTGCCAAACATTTGGCCTTCTGGTTTTGAACAAGGGGAAACTGAGTGGGAAGGATGGCTTTTCCAAACTTTCCTACAGAAAGCGTATTAGATACTGTGCAAGTGCGCCTCGGCTCCAAGATGACCTGTAGGTTGCCATCAATTTGGTCAATTTCATGGAACCAATTACTAAACCCACCCTTTGTTTTAAATACACCCAAGATTGTCCAACTATTTTTCTTTGGGGTCTTTCTTAACACTTAACGAACAGCAGCGTGTGAGAAGCAGCCTTGCTGTCTAGAAACGTGTCTAGACTCTACTTGCTGACGAGTGGAAACTCGTGGAGAAAAGTGCAGGATCCAGTCATCTTTGGAAGGGTGTGTCTCCTATTACCAGAGGGGATACAAGTCTATGTATCGAGGCCATAGTCCCTAGGGCTTTCGGTACACCCAGGTTAGATATGGACCCTAGAAGTAGATTGTGTTCTCTGTCCTCAGGGGCCCGTGGAGAGAACAAATGGATGTCACAGAATTTAGACACCTGCTATGTATAGTTTGTAAGGACCGGGTCCCATGCAATTGGTCTAGAAACCAGGGTCACTTTGAGGAGAGGGAAGGGAGGACCCGGATGGAGATCACCTTGAGAGCCTGGGCCTTTTGAGAGAACGTGAGCAGGGGCCACCGCCTGGTGGAGGGCCCGGGGAGAATGGACCAGTTAGCAAGGCCTTCCGAGGCAGTGTGTCTTTCAAGGATCACTGTGGAGGTCGGAGGAGGGACGCACGCTGATGGGCTATAGGCAGTCCTGGGAGCAGTAGGGGAAGTGGGCCCGCAAGCTTGGGCCTCAGGGGGCTATAGGCTGCGCACCCAAAGCCCATCTCAGCGAAAGCAGTCTTGAGACCATTGGCCTCTCCAGAGATAACTGTCCCTGAAAGTACCCAGCTCAATAGACTAGAAGGTTCGCTGACACCCGCAGTGTCATTACCCTAGTCCTAAAGTGGAATGCTGGAAATGTGAATTGCTGTTGGGTGTTTTTGAGCCATTGAGCTTGTCTGGATGGTGGGAAACATAGAGGGGAAGAGGGGAACAAATGGCCTGTGTCCTCTGTAAGTGTGGTGAGGTGTTGTGCCAGAAGTCTGGGCACTCAGGGCCAGGTGCCTCTCACCTGCTGCACGGTTTAGACACCCAAGTCCATTACCATGAGAGCAGGTACACCACGAGGTGGCAAATCAGAGACGATCTGGATTTATTTAGCAACCCAAAACAACTAGGCTAAGAATCCAGAGGAAATCAGATGAGATGGTGGTGAAAGGGAAGGGGGCAGCCAACAAGAGAGGAAGTCCCAGTGTGAACTTGGGGGGTGTGGACCTTGGAGTTGTTCTGAATGCACATGTGGGCAGCTGTGGGCTTTCCAGCTCCGGGCTGCAGGATGCCCGATGGACGTTAGAGGCGTTCTCTTCTGTCAGGCCTGCAGTGAGGGGGCTGCGCATGGACAGGGGGGGAGCAGGTAAGGTCAAGGCCCCTGCTCATCAGGGGACTGACGGCTAGCGCTGCAGATGTCCAGCGCTCCAGGAAGGGTGGAGAGAGAGCTCAGGTCTAATAGTATGATGAGCTTAAATAGGCTTTGATTTTTTTTTTTCCTTTGAGTGTTATCCTTTCTAGGCCCATATTATCAGTGTGAGGATAAGCTCAGGTTTTGATAAGCTTAGTTTTAGTAATGGACCAGGGGAGGTCTCAGGCATTGGGAGTTTCCCACTCTCTGGTCATCTCCGTCATTAATGACGGGGATGCCGTAAGCTCAAGCGCTGTATCTGGCCATTAGAGCCCTGTTCTTAAGCTGAAAGATGTTTCCCTCCAGTGATGCCATTTAATCTAAGCTACCATGGTCCGTGTCTTTGGACACATGTGTAAAACACAGGCCTAGTGGCTAATACAGGATTGGAGAGGAAAGAGGAATAAAGACAGAGGAAGAACAACCGGTTTAGTTCTTACATTCTCCTGAGCCAAAAAATGTGAAGGGGATTTTTTTTTTGTGCCCTAGCAGCAGCGGATTCTCCCCGTTTTCTCAGACTTTCTTGCTCACCCTTGCGAGGCAATCACATTGTGGGCTTTAGTATAGGACAGTCATGGTGAAAGGAGCTCTTAAACTCTTTTCTTAAGAGCTTTGTGTGTTCCTGCTTCACGAGGCTTCATAGACAGTGAGAAGTCAGGGTTTAAGGGACAGGAAAGTGGAGCCTTTCAGGGTTCCCGGTGTGCAATAAATGTGCTGGAATTTCAATGGATTCCAAAGGCGTAACAATAATAGCATTAAGAACAGGCCAGGGCCTTTGATGCTATTGACATAAAGAGGGAGAGTGTGGGCGAAGGGGCCCCTGTCATTTGTGTCCTAAGCTTTTAAACTTTTGACCTCCAACCTTTTGTGTCCAAGAGCTTTTTCCATATGGGTGTTAGCCCGCTCAAGTATCCCGAATTCACTGAAGCGTCCACATTTTCTTGGCGGGAAAGGGCATTCGCTGTCTTGAAAAAGGTCCAGCATGGGGACGTTATTGCTGATTGCCCACCATTGTCTCCCCCAGGCTGGGGGGCAGTGGAGTGGGCTTGGAGGATGGCTTCGCATGCCCAGGGGAAGTGACTGACCGGGTGGCAGGTGGCAGGCAGCCTCGCAGGTCTGGGGTTGGTGGGTGGGGGCCGGGAAGCAGAGCTCTGATGTAGCCCAGCATGCGCCAGCATCCCTTTGGACTGACCCTGTGCGTGTCCTGCAGCGTTCGCATGGGAGACTGGCCTGGTCCACGGCCACCATCCCGTGGCCTCAGTTTCCTTCCTGGTCTTCCCTGCACCCTTCACCTTTCCCGTAGTAAACACTTAGTGGGCTCCTACAAGGATAGGTGCGTCTCCTCTGGGCCTGGGACAGAGAGTAGACAGTCCTGATCTGACAGTGTCCCAAGACAGGGACGCTTGGCATGATCTCAGAACAGAGTAAGTGTCGCTCTCCTTTATGGCTGTTCTTCTCCCCCAGCCGGGCTTGCAGCTCAATCTTGAGTCATCTGATAGTCGCGCGAGGGAGAGCGCTTGGGGAGGAACAGCAAGGCCCTCTGAGAGCCTAGAGTCTAGTGGGAGAGGAGATGGGGGAGCACGTGGAGGTGTGGACAGAGTTGCACAGGTTGTCCATGGTGCCTCCCGCACAACCCGAATGATGGAGAAGGGAAGAAGGAGCAAGTGTTCTCTCGGGGTCCCTGAGAAAGCTGGATGGAACAGGTGGCATGGCCATGAATCTTGAAGAAAGAGGAGGAGTTGAGTGGGAGAGAGTTCATTCTCCACTGACAGGACGACCCCAGAAACGATGAACAGCTGTGCCCAGGAGCTCTGGTGTGGGAATGCAGCCTGGCGGTTGGGGGCCTTGGCTGCCCGTCGGTGGTTGCGTTGGATTGGGAGGGCGATCCTTCCATTGCAGGCTGGGGGAGCAGGAAGGGACGTGGCCAGTCTAAGTGACAAGAGTATAAGTCTGGAGAATGCAGTTTAGATAACTGATAGAAAGCCTGAACCCTGGGAGCCTTGGAAGAGCCTCAGCTGGCCGGCTTTGGAGTGAAGGAGACACTGGCTGTGCCGTGCTCTTCTGCATTTGCCTGAATGAGGGCTGTCACCATTGCTCTAGTCTCAAAGAACAGACGTACTCATCGTGCCTGCTCCCGGGGTCGTAGGGAGACTTAAGTGAGGTCATGAGTCCAAAAGACCTGGTACAATACCTGACATGTATTAAAGTACTCCTACTCGTGACTGTTTCTGTTATTATTAATTACTGGTAATGAGGTAAACCTCGAAAGACCTTTGATTACTGATTGATGGGAACCCGAAGCCCAAAACTGTCAAAAAAAGTAGACAGTGGAGTTGAAAGAGGGGAGAATGAAAAGTCTCTCTCTTTTTTTTTTTTAAAAAAAAGATTTTACTTCTTTATTTGACAGAGAGAGATACAGTGAGAGAGGGAACACAAGCAAGGAGGGTGGGAGAGGGAGAAGCAGGCTTCCTGCTGAGCAGGCATCTCGATGTGGGGCTCGATCCCAGGACCCTGGGATCATGACCTGAGCTGAAGGCAGACGCCTAATGACTGAGCCACCCAGGCACCCTGAAAAGTCTCTCTTTTTAATTGAAGATTTTTTTATTTGAGAGAGCAAGAGCATGATTGGGAGAAGGGCAAAGGAAGAGGGAGAAACACACAGACTCCCCGCCGAGCATGGAGCCCAAAGCAGGGCGCCATCCCAGGACCCTTCAACTGTGACCCGGGCTGAAATCGAGTCAGACGTTCAACCGACCGAGCCACCAGGCGCCCCAAAAATCTGCTCTTCCCCAGTCTCTTGTCTGGGATTGAGCGAGTAGCTTAATAGGGGCCTCATTTATTTCTCCTTGGCACAGATACCCCCACCAGCACACCCTTGAGGTCACTGCTGGTTTTCCATTGCCACTAAAACGTTTCCCACGTGGACTTGGCTGAGTGGCCTCACTCTGTGCCGTGAGACCCCACAGACACAGCCGAGCTCCCTGATGCTCCAGACATCAGCCCCGTTAGTCTCTGCCCAGGGTGGGTTGGGGCTCCTCGTGTCTCCTGCTTCAGAAGCAGGATTGAGACCAT
Organism: Nasua narica; assembly: GCA_028533885.1. Taxonomy (NCBI): domain Eukaryota; kingdom Metazoa; phylum Chordata; class Mammalia; order Carnivora; family Procyonidae; genus Nasua; species Nasua narica. The sequence goes on from CM052806.1 coordinate 8,123,352, forward strand.
AGCGGGGCTTCTCAGTGCCTGGAATTCTGCCACCTCCAGCCTGCTCTGCCCACCCAATAGGGAGAGCACCGACTTGGGTCATAAGGCCTTAGTTTTTTGCAGCTTTGGGTAGATCATTTAAATTTCCTGAGTAGATAGTGGAAGTTTCCCTTCTAAACTCTCCAGACTGTCATGATAATAGGAAATAAAGAGAAATAAGACTCAGGGGAATAATAATAAAGCTTTGGAAATGATTCTTGGGGTTGCCAAGGGCATCCCATGAGGAAATGTGTATGAGTTTTATAAAATATAAAGCATCGTATTCCTTGGCTATCACATTTCACGGCCTGCTGCTGCTAATTTTGCAACACTGAGAAAGTGTTGGAGAGCTCTTCTTTGAGCAGACTTATTTTGAATGGGATACAACTTGTAGACCTTACCTTTGTTAATTAATTATAGGCCTACTAACTAAACCAGGCAACTGCGGAGCCCGTTGTGTCTCCAAGGCCTCTGTAGTTAGATCCGATGTACCAAACACTTTTCCTGCAAACATTTCATCCTCTGTTTTCATTTTATCAGCCTTAAGAATCCTACTGCATGTTTTTGGAGCTAGGAATTTGGCTTTGGAATTGTGCTGTACCAAAAAGTGGTCATTGGTACAAGGCTTTGTGATTGGTAATCAATTCCCATCTTTTAATTTCCAAGCTTACTTATGGTCGCTGGAAATGCACCATTAGTATATTTCAGAGTAAATGGATTTGCCACTCTTGGATGTGGTGATTCCTTATATGTTGTCATGTGATTTCCCCCAGAGAATTCTGCGGTTTAGCTGTAATGGCTGTGAACCTTCTTTCATTTCTCTGTGCTGCCTTTTCTTCTGTTTACTTTTTCTCTCCCATCCTGGCAGGAAAGCTAGAAACAACAAAAACGTCACGGATGCACATGTATAGGATCATAAGCAAAACACATTCCAGAGACTGGACGGAAGGATTCCTTTGGCTGGCCAGTGGAGAGATGTGGTCTTTTTCCACCATTGAGAATGTAGGAGATGAGATTTTTAGCTGAGACGTGTGCAGAGGCTTGCTGATGAAGGAAGCCAGAAGGACCAAAAAGGGGAGAGATCAGTTGTGTGTTCACTACCCATGACACATTCGAGGTGGGAAAGGCAGACGGCTATTTGTCATTTTCTTGTGGAAATGCGTAATTATGTGTGTTAAGGAACGTGGTACGGATAGATTGTGGTCTGACCAGAGTGTAGTGCTGGGTAGCATTTGGGTCTAAAATATTAATTAATTTAATATGCCTGCGTGCTTGCACGGAAGAAATGATAGAAAGATGGCTGTTTAAGTAGTGGGGAATCCCCACGGAAATTTACACATGAGAGTTCGGGAATGTTGGATAGTTACCAGAAATAAAATTTATTGGGTTTTAGAATTAGCTTTCTGTGGAGCCACCTGGGTGGCTCAGTTGGTTAAGTGTCTGCCTTTGGCTCGGGTCATGATCTCCAGGTCCTGGGGTCAAGCCCTACCTCAGGCTCCTTGCTCAGAGTCTGCTTATCCCTCTCCCTCTGCTCCCCTGCCCCTACTCATGCTCTCTCTCTCTCAAATACGTACATACATACATATATACATACATGCATACATAAAATCTTTAGAAAATAATCAGCTTTCTATGAAGGAAACTTAAACTTGCAATTGTTAAATGACTATTGCCCATATTTGCTAAATTTATAGGCAATCTCATCCATCAACATGCCTATCTTAGAATCTGTTTAGGATGGGTTTAGCTAAAATCACAGGATAAGTATCCCTTTTCAGAACAATTACTAGTACGGACACCTCTCTAAGGATATTTTTCAGTGACGCAGATTTGTGACTAAGCACTTTACATGTGTAGTGCTATCACTCAAAACCACATGGATAAGCATGAAAAAAATCTGTGGGCAGTTTTTCCAAAAGGTAAGAATTTCGGAAAATTACTTTATTGTGGTGCTCTAGGACATGCAGCGTTCATCAAATGTTTTTCTGTAAAAGGCCAGGCAGTAAATATATCAGACTTGGTGGGCCCATGTGTTCGCTGTCATAACTAGTCACCTCTGTCGCTGTAGTGTGGAAGCCAGGAAACAAACATAAGCAGTTTGTAAGCAGAAGAGCACATGTATCCTTTAATAAAACTTTAATTACAAACCCTGGCTCCCATAGGCAATAGTTTGCAGATCCCTCCCATAGCATATTCTTTCCAAGTAAGGCTCCTGCCACGGTAAAAAGTAACAAAATAACTGATCTTTTTTGTTTGTTTTTAAGTGCAAGACATCTATACATTTCTAGAGTATATTAGAACCAGTTTCTTAAGCTCGCACCATCCTGCAAAGGGTCTTATAAACGCTAATGACACTGGAGATGTTTCCAGTTGTGTGCCGCGTGCATGGGACACCGCCAAGAAGACTCCTCATGTGCCAGGGGGTGAGTCCGCTGGGTGTTCGAGTCAGTCCATTGGGTGATGTCTCCCTCAGGCCACTGAGCCCTGGCAAAGGTCTCACGGGCACTGAGGTGAGGACTGGAGATGTCCAAGGCGGAAGAGGCAGAGATAAGACCCCGGTGACTCTTACCGTCTCCCTGAAGGGGGAAGGGTCTCTCTCTGTCGCTTTCTCCGGCTTGAGACTTCTCATTCGATAGTCACCAGGTAATTATCTTGGTTCTGGCACAGTGGCTGTTGGCCACCTGGGATTTTAATGATATTGCTGCTGACGACAGGCGATTGAGTGAATTTGTGACAGGAAAAATAATCTCTAGTTCTGGTCTCAAATAAGTTCCAATGTGAGTGCGCAGATGATTTCAGTATTTAAATAAGCCGAGAGAACTCGGGCAGTGGACTCTTGGGAGTTCTGTGCGTGTGTGGTTTCCTGGGTATTTTTGGCCCCTCAAGTACCCTCTGTGAATTATACTCCTTTAGGACATGAAGTGAGCCCAACTTTGATCTCTCTTTTTGAATCTGCAATTTTTATGTGGAAATTTCATACCTTAAAAGACAGTTTTCCAGAATGGCATTGAAGGAATCTTCTAGCCGGAGGATACCGAAACCCTTTCTTGGGAGAAAGACACAACCGAAGATAAATCTCCGAGTGTCTTTCTCTGGCTACAGGTTTTGGGATCAACCCTGGCTGTTGGGAAGAGACCTAGAAATCAATGCCTCTCGTTCCTAATGAGACCCTTCATGCGGAGCCTGATGATAGCCAGCATGAAATCGAATACTGACAGCTACACCCAGCCCAAATATTTTTACTATGCATTTCAATTTAAACACGTGTCAAGCCAATTACATATTTATGGGGTTTAAAGACTGTTCCACTGAAGCCTCGGATAATACGCCCCCCTCAAATCTCGGTTTCGCATAAGAGGAATTTGGTCTAATAGTCAAGCCTCTTGCAGGTATGCAATAAATCATCTTTGCAACCATAAGCGCGTACAGTTGACTGCTTACCACGGCCCCGCAGCCTCCCCCCGCCCCCCGAGCCCCCCCACCTGGTAGAATTTTAATTCCCTCAGTAAAATTGATTCCCCCCCCACCCGGTTCTGCACATTATTCTCCCTGTCTCCCATTTAGCCCGTTCGTTTGCTGACAGTAGAGTATACAGCCCTTAGCAGCTGGTTTGTGGACCCATCAGTCAGGAAATTGTATGATAAATAGGAGGTAGCCAGGTCCGGTGGCACTTCCTTCTGCTTCAGCAGTTTTCGCCTGACTTCGGAAAAGCCATCATGTGGTGTTTTGTCAAGGGCCCGAGCGGGAGAGGGCTGCGGTGCGGGGGTCTTACCGTTCGGCCCCTTGAGTTATGACGCACCCCCACCCAGCCCCGTGCTGCTCATGTGTAATCACCCGCGAGCAGGATAATTCTGGTGGCTGCTGGCGACACGGGCCTGGTCCTATCGCACGGGTTTTCTCAGACGGCTTCTTGGGCCCGTGATGGAGTATGCTGCCAGTCATCCCCTATAATAGACGACAGGCCGAGGTGCAAGGGAAGCACCCAGCGTTGGAGGATTTGGGGAGTTTTCTCAGATTCGAGAAGCGTGTGACGGTTCATGCCCTGAGATACCACAGATGGGACAGGACAGGATAGTTGTTTTTTTTTTTTTTTTAATTCTTTGTTTGCTGTTACGCTGTGCCCAGGAATGTCTCAAATTGGAGGAAGGGTGTTTCAGGGCATTTTTTCTGGAAGGTAGCTCATGAGCCATGGTCTCTGTTGATCATGGATGCACCAGGTATAGTGGTTTGCACAGACTTCGTGAGTCCAAGAGAACTTATTTTAGGCTACGTCAAGAGGGAAGCAAATAATAGAAACAGTATAATGCTTAAACAAAGACCGGATGTGTGTGTGTTCAAATCAGATCAATCCCATTAATTTTTTTTTTAAAGATTGTATTTATTTATTTGACAAAGAGACACAGTAAGAGAGGGAACACAAGCAGAGGGAGTGGGAGAGGGAGACGCAGGTTTCCCGCCGAGCAGGGAGTCGGATATGGGGCTCCGTCCCAGGACCCCGGGATCATGACCTGAGCCGAAGGCAGAGGCTTAACGACTGAGCCACCCAGGCACCCCTCAATCCCACTAACTTTTGTTCTTTATTTACCCTAATTCCAGAATGGAGAATCCGCAGGTTTCCTTAGGAAAAACTCTCAGTCAGAATGAACTTTTAAAAAAAAGCTCATAGGACTCCCAACTCAACAGTGAGGAAGGACAATGGATGTCCCAATAATCGCGTCTTCCCTTTTCCTCTCAAATGTTTTTGCAGTCCTTGGTCATTTTCTCTTTCATTCTGAAAAGAGAGAGGGTGAGAACAAGAGTGAAATAAAATCTTGTTAAAATACCTTCTTGCTAAAATGAAACATTGGGGGTGCCTTTTAAATGTCCACAACAGCCCTCCAGGTTTTCTTGGGGAGAAGATTTTATGTCGCTTGGGTGCACTCTTGATTTGCTAGAATCAACAGACTGGAGTTCGCCCGTGTGCAAATAATCAGCACAAGTTCATCATCAAAACTCTGACGATGAGGAGGGGTGTTACCTCCTGGACGTATGGAGGCAGATACTCAATGTGGAATACACACATTTTGAGCCCTGTGTATATGAAAAATGTGGATTCGTGTCTTGTCATAATTCATCGTCGAACTTATGTAGAGAAAATCAGATACGGTTGACACCCACTTATCTGGTGGAGAGAATTTAATCACACAGACCCCAGCCAAGAGGCAGGAAGGGAAGATGTGAAAAGATCTTCCAACTCTGACGTACTTGTCACAACATCCTTCAAAGCGGTCCTGGAAAAGGTGTGGGAGAAACCCTTAGGAGGCGGTCAGACTTTACGAAGGTCAGACTGAAACACGGTGTCCGTAACCTTATTTCTCTGATTTCCAAGAGCAGAGGATGTGAGCTGAGTTTGAAGCCCACGGGAGGCAAGCATGTTGACGGGAACGGTGACCACTGAAGGGCCACCCCCATGTCTGGGGGCCATCTTCCTCACCCTGGACTCAAACCTGATGCACTGAGTCCCGGTTCAAAGTTCAAAATCAGGAACTATTTGCTGAACGAGTGTCAGACTTACAAACTAGTGGAAAAGGTTACTCCACTCAACTGTAGGTTGTTGTAAGAGGGATGAATAGTCTTCATTGAAGATGGTTAAGCGAAACTGGACATTTTGGCTCCCATGATGACTGACTTGTGGGGTGCCCGGACTGAATTGGGACAGCAGTGCTGGATCAACTCTTAAACTCAGCAGGCCAGCCATCAAGATTTGCATTACGAAGGAGTGACTCCCAACATCCTTTAATATTAAGTCCTAAGCAGTGCACTGAAAATAGAATTGATTTTTTGGTGTGTGGAATTTATACGGCGTGTAGTGTGGCAAGGGGTGAAGTGGCTGGAAATCCAGTTTCCAGCATGGCTGTTCTTGGTGAACTCACGGTGACATGGCCCCACAATGACTCCTCACCTCCCTATTGGCCACTCCCTCCCTCTTTTATCCTGCAACAAGCCCTGGATATAGTCAGGAAGCCTTTGTGTTACAACATTCCTCTCCCAGTCCCGAGGTGTTCTAAGAAAATTTAAGAGAAAAAGAAATGTATAGGGAGGAAAAGGAAAAACACTTGCATTTATCACGCACACACATACACATACCACTCAGACACGGGGCAGGGGTGGGTCGCACAGCCCTTCACCACCACCACCCCCCACCTAGAGATTTCGTGTCACTTCTTGCAGACACAACCCAGAGCCTGTTGTCAGGTCTAGGCAAAACCTTCAGACCTTTAGAAAATGCCGGAAGCCCTCCTGAGGCCCCCTTTGCTGTGCACATCAATCCCTGGGACTGTTTTAAGGCAACACCAGCAGGATGGTTTTGTGCACGTGTGGAAAGTAATATTTGAATAAAGCCTTCAATGTACGTGCTGAAACACAAGGCTCATGGCCCTGGAGACATACCTTTGCTCCGTCACTTTACTTCTTGAAACTTGGGGAAAGACTCAGGACCAGCCAAGCTTCTCATGATACAATAGGGCAAAATTCTCTTCAGTTTCTGCGGTGAATTTACTATTTAGGAAAAAAAAAAAAAAAAAGTCGATGTTCAGATCTGTCAGAGGCCATCAGCTTAAGGTACTGTAATCACCAGGAGACGAGGAGCTGGGCTTCAGGAGCCCAGAAAACGCTAACACCAGCCTGAGCCGCACAGGAGGGAGGCCAGTCTGGGTTCAAGGTGAATGTCAGGGCTGCGGGTAGGGGTTGCTTTGCTCCCAGCTTCCACCTGTCAGTGTGAGAGGGTCTGCCCACCTCTTCCAGGTGGGTTAGCCCATTTCTCTGGACAACCTGTAGATTTGCTGCCCTTGTCCTTACAAGTCAGGACTGTGGAGGCCTGACTCAGGACAGGAAGGAGGGGAGTGTGCATTTAAATGTTAAAATTGTGCTTGTGTGTGTGTGTGTGTGTGTGTGTACCATACACATATGTGGGGGGTGCATACATACATGTATATGGACCCTTGGATTCCAGCAGGGACTCTCTTGGATACAAGAGAAACGAAACTAATATTTTATTACGTCTTTGTCTAAAGTTCACTTGACAGCACAATTATAAAAGGAACTATGTCTCTTGGAATCTCTTCCTTTTGGTTTTGTGGCTCCGTTCAGCCCTTCTTTCAGGGTGGGACATGCCTTAGCCCCCTTTCTCGATTTTCCGTGTGGGTCGCTACTGCGTTCCTCGCCCCCATGTCCTTGGGCGCACATGCAAGGTGCTTGGCCCTACTCCCGGGAGGTCCCCCGTGGCCTCCTAATGAAGTCGAAGGAGTGCTCCCACTGATTCTCGAAAGTGGACGCGGCCTACGTGGCGAAGACAGCAGAGTGGTGTGGGCCGGCCGTGGGTTGGGACTCTGTTTCAGAGTGTTCCTTTTACACATGCTGGATTTTCTTTCTGTTTCAGACCCTTCTCATCTCTTTCCTGCGTTCCACCCTCCTGTACCAATTGACGCAAGACATCACGAGGGGCGTTACCATTATGACCCATCCCCGATTCCTCCACTACATGTGTAAGTAGTAAAACCGTACCCCTTAACGAAGCAGAACAGAGCGCGGGCCCCTCCTGTCTCACGAGGTTCTGTTAATGGCGGCGCTCCTGGGCTTTGAAGATGCCGTAGGACTCTAAGATTTACTTCTGAAATATGGCAGGCCTTTCCGTTCCTGGACCCACTGAAGCAGAGCCCCATGGCTTCCTGAAGTAATGCCTGTCACCCCGGGTGCCTGGCAAGTATCCACTCTGTGTTTTTGCTGACGTGTGTTCTGTGGGCTATAAATACTAAATTGAAAACTCGTGGAAAGTTACCCCGTAGACTAGGCGTCTGGGGGAGATCGGGTTTGAAGGGTCTCATGCCAACAGGGTTACCCGGAAGTCCTTCCCGTTCCAGTGATCACAGCGAAGTGTCATGAAATTTTTGTGGGGAATTTTCAGGGCCCCCGTGATGGGTATGGCGACAGGGACATGACTGATGGAAATGTCTCCTGAGCAGAATGGCACCCGTGAGGGAGCGCGTGATGTACACAAAGATAAAGGGAGAGAGTGTGATGGTGATCGAGTACATTAGAAAAGAAAGCAGAGCGTTTTGCAGAAACGAATACTATCTCCCCCAGGCTGGGGGTGAGAGAGACTTCCACTCTAAGACGGCATTCTCTCGTGGTCAAGTCTGGAGAACCGTCTGGAACTGTAATTACTGGGCCCAGCGTCTGGGGGCAGCCGCCCTTTCCTAACGGCCTTGATGTATACGTATAGTCAGATCTGGTAATCACCCTTCATTCTGAGACAGTAAAGTTAGAAACGCGCGAATAATACTTTGAAGAATAATGCTGGTTATTTAGATGGTGGATTGCATCTCTGTGGCCATTAGTTAAGTTGTGTAATTACGTATATGCCAAAGAAAAATGAAGTTGTTTTAAAACAAGTCCTCCTCTGTGGACAGAATTAATTGATATTAACAGCCATAACTACATGCCCAAGTACACATATAATATTTTACCAACAGTTTTTTGGATCCATCCACCATTATTGAATTGTAATTTCAGAGCAGATTTGCCTGGGGGTAAGTAATAAATCTGTGTTGCAGACTTCCACCAGCATTAAAGGAGAAGTGGGTCTTTATAGAGAGAGAATACAGAAACTTGTGACTTAGTCTCCGACTTTTCACTGGAACCCAAGTAAGTGTTTACAGGGTTCCGAGGCCTGCTAAAAATATACTCATATGAAACCATGAGGCCAATTAAAACCCCCTATACAAAAAGGGAAGGACATTCCAAATTCAGGCAGAAACCTGCCGTGTAATTCGGCCTGTGGTTTGGAGGCTTTGCAGGACAGATGGGCCCACAGTCTCTGTGGGTCCTCAATGAGTCTCTGCCCCGTGGTAACAGAGCCAGCAAGGGCCAGATCCCCCTTCTTTGGAGATGCACAAGGCTGATTCCTCCCAGACTCCAGTCTCTGATGTGGCAATTTAAATCTGATTTTCTGTGGAATTTCAGAATTCTTTATGCTACCAAAAACCCTGTTCTAGAGAGACTTCCAAAAAAAAAAAAAAGAGTTTATATGATGGAATGAACTTGTTCCTATGGGTTCCTTATAGTTTGCCTTGTTATTAAATTCAAAGATGAATTTAACCAGCAAAAGTCCCCAGTCTTGGTTCTTGGGCAGAATACGATAGCAAGCCCGCATGTAGCCCACCCGTCGTATTCTGGGCCCTGATCACTATACCTTCAGTATTTGCTCACAAGATGAGGTAGGCCAACTTTGGAAAGTCCTTGGGTTCGGGGTTGCGTTTCAGGTGTGACTGCTGAGCTGGGATTTCTATAGGTTTTTGGACTTCCTGCTTTTCCGGCCAAGCCTTCAGATACTTTCACACAACTGACTAACTAGATCTCTAGCTGCCCAACTGGACAGTTATTAGAATTCATATTGTCAGGCTAGCCGACCATCCCGAGGCCCGCAGGAGAGTCCTGGGGGCTTCTGGGACGGAGCGTCATTGCCGCGGGCAGAGCGTAGTGAGAAGGTGGGTCTGTGGCCGCCGGGGACTGCTTGTCCTGGCAGGGTTCCAGGTGGAGACCCCAAGCCTATGCACTTGGTTCTGTGAGGCCAGGGCACACCTCTCCCGTGCGTCTTTGTAACAGAATATTCTCTCGGTGTCGCCCTCCCTTGCTGCGTGCCCAGCGCCTGCTTCAACTCCTCAGCCTCCAGGCCTAAATCAAATGTCATCTCTGCTGCGGTCCCCGAGGCTGTTCCTCAGAGCCCCCCAGGTGTGCCTTCACTGTGGTACCTGTCCCCCTTCCTGGTGGTTTATTGTCCACTGGTCACCACCCTTGCTCATTTGGTGGGCAGGGCCCAGCCCTGGGCCAGGCACCTTGTAAAAGGTTGTCCATCTGGGAGACGGGATGAGCAGTTCAGCCCAAATGGCCCCATGCTTGCCTTATTTACCCTCAGCTGTTCCGGGAACTCTGGTAACATAGCCTTGCTTGGATCGGTTTCATCCTCTGCAAATGTGGTTTTCTGCCTTCCGGACTCTCCAAATTGCAGGAGGAGTTCCATGAAGTCAGAGCACAGAGCTCTAAGCAGATGCTGGGAGTTAGCATTCAAGGCAGTGGGGGCCTGGGAAACACTGACCTCGACTGACCAAGAACCCCTTAGACGCCTGTGATCATTTTCAGAGCAGAGGGTCGCCTGGGTGAGGATGGCTTTGTTGTGGAAATCTAGACACCTTTGCTGAGGGGTGAAGCAGTATCCTGGAAAGGTAAAAGGGCTTTATCTAGAACTCAGGTTTCAAAATGCTCGCTCTCTAATTGTCTCACAGAAAATGAGATCAAGTGCGCTTCAGAGTTTTTAGAATAAACCTTTTTAATTATACCAAGACAAAATTTGGGGATATTCTCATTATTTGGTACACATAATTGTCCTTCTGGTGCCAGCTTTTAAAAATGAAATTATAAGTCTCTTGAAAACAGGATTTGTGTTGATGAGGGAAGTACCAGCAGATCTCTGTTTGGAAGGATGGCAGGCGCTGTGATAATTATGCTATCATATCCTATCATTAAAGATTCTATTGAAAGAGGTTTATAAATTGCTCCTCTTTTTAGATAAACCACCCTATATTAAGGCATCAACGATATGGTGCAGAATTAAATTAAAATCTCATAAAATGAAATATGTTCTGTATTAGCTGCTTGACACTTAATTTGCCTCTGAATGAGTAGAGGAAATCACAAATTAACCTGCCTTTGTTTTTCCAACCATGGCTTATTAGGTGTTAGAACAACTACAATTACAGCCTAATAATAACCACCGAGCCTTATAAATATGTACGGAAATGCGTCCGTCTGTGTTAAAAAAAAAAAAAAACAACAGCTTGTTAAAAGCAGTGCCTTTAGCTTGCCCTGCCTCTCTCTCTAGGGGCCTTAGCCAAGGTACATGGTCAGGCAGCACAGGCAGAGCATAGAAACTCCCACTGTTTAAACTGTCCTGGAAAGAATAGCAGATTTTCTTAGCATTTCCTGTCTTCAGTCAAAATCGTGACTTTAAGATTCATGGGCTTAACAGGTGGGACGGAGGAATGGAGGCATCTTCTTGCCCTGAGATGTCAGGGAAGGGTGGTCCTCGAAAACGTAGGATTCCTGCGTTGCATTCATTTAATTCAAGTAGTTTGGAAATGAAGAAACCCTGGAGGTGGGGAATGCCCCCTTTCCCTCTGCAAGTTACTCTCCACTGACTTCACCAGGACTTGTGCCCAGAAGATAAATGGAAACGTGTTCTCGTTCTCTCAGATCGTTTGCTCTAATCGCAGCGTCCGTGGGGAAGCCACGCGGTAAAGTGCAATGTTTTGGAACAATATCAGTGAGTGCACTTTATGAGATTATTGAGGTTTTTTTGTTTTTTTTTTGTTTTTTGGGGTTTTTTTTGGAGCAGTCACGACAGAAGCTGAATGCGTGTCCAGAGTGGAGTAGATTTTTCCTTCCTGGTCTTCTCTGTATCCCACACCTTGTGTCGTTCTCCTCAGGCCCGCGGCCCTGCACAACTCCAGGAGGCATCACTGTGTTCCGTGGGGGAGCGCGATGCTCTTGGGGCTAAAAGTTACTGCTTGTTTTCAGATTTCATGTGGAAATTTAGAAAATTACCATATTACACATCCTTCCCCCAAAGTACAGTTGTAGGTTCCAGGGACTACGTTTGCCCCCGTGAAGGAAGTACTTTTTCTCTTGCATTCTTGAGTGTGGACTTTTTTTTTTTAATTTTATTTATTCATTTATTTGACAGAGAGAGAGAGATCACAAGTAGGCAGAGAGGCAGGCAGAGAGAGAGGGGGAAGCAGGCTCCCCGCTGAGCAGAGAGCCCGATGTGGGGCTCGATCTCAGGGCCCCAAGATCATGACCTGAGCTGAAGGCAGAGGCTTAACCCACTGAGCCACCCAGGTGCCCCGTGTGGGCTTTTTTTTTTTTTAATTTTAGTGTCCGAATTCATTTAACAATGCCCCCTTTTTAAAATGGCATAGAGTGTTCCTAGAAACCCAAATTATAAAGGTTTACATTCGGCATTTATTCTGGATTTCTCTTGGAAGAAATGTCTGTCTTGTACCTACAACTTTTGGGAGCCAATGTTGTCTCATTTATGGGCCCATATGAATTGAATTTCAGGCCATCATTTGCTTCCTACTGAACTCTGCAATTCAATTTCCAGACCAGGAACCTTAGTTACTGATCCATTAGGATCATTCAGGCCCCACAGACCTCCTTGCCCGCAGAGCCAAGAATAGCCCATGTTCGGAGCTGGGGTGCAAACAGGACTGCACCCCCAGCCAGCAGTCACAGAGGCTGTGACCCTTCCCCATCCGCTTCACTCACTGGTCCTAAAAAACCAGTTTCACCTTTTCTCACTTGGGGGAAGCGAGTGCTTGTGTTTGGTCTTAGTCGGTGGCTCTTTATTCTCTTACTTGAGTCAATGTGTGTCTTTCTAGGGCCTCCTGAGTCCCTGAAATGATTCCACCTAAGTAAGAAGAGGGGCTCTTCCTACTGAAAGTGCTCCACAGCCTGGCCCCTGGGGAGAGGATTCCAGGCCCAGCAGACCACTCGTGTTAGCAGCAAAACAGAGGGCACTGGAAATAAGAAAGGCTTTGCCCCATGTTTATGATAGCCTCGTAGGAAGAAGAGTAGCAAGTGTGGAGAGTGAATAAATACATTTCTTTCCGGGGAGAAAAGGTCCAAAAAAAGTATGTCATTATGGTAAAAGCTTAGAGAAAGGAGGGATGAGTAGCTGGCAGGTTCTGCTGTTCCATTTCCTTCCCTCATTTCTTCCCTCCCTCCCTGAATTCAGAACCTTGCGTACTGTCCCAGGTACCTTACCCGTCCGGAGCTCATGTAGTAGTTATTTCAAAGCAGCCTTCAGTCTAGCTGCCTACTTAAAACTTTGTGATCGGCCCCTACACATAATAGTGGTTTTATTCTTTCCATTCCCTTCAGTAAAGTACAGAGATTGAACAAAACCTTGTATTTGCATCTGGGAGCATACCCAGTTTGGAAGACTTGAAGAGAACCATTTAAAATAAGAAAGAAAAGGCCGTTTTTCCCCAGTGCTCTACCATAACCCTTATTAGGACTGGTAAAGGGTAGTAACAGATCCCATCAAATGACTAGAGCTATTAGAGTCTGACAGTCACGCCCCTCTCCTCCTGATCCCCCCCAAAAAGAAGAAGAATAGAAAAGATGTATAATTGCGTTGGGGGGGATTTTATTTATTTATTTGACAGAGAGAGACAGCAAGAGAGGGAGCACAAGCAAGGGGAGCAGTAGAGGGAGAGGAAGAAGCAGACTTCCTGCCAAGCAGGAAGCTCGATGCGGGGCTCGATCCCAGGACCCTGGGATCACAACCTGAGCCGACGGCAGACACTTAATGACTGAACCCCCCAGGCGCCCCTGTATAGTTGCGTTTTTTTGAGGACAAAACCATCTGTGCGGGTTTCGTTGCATTTGCTGGGCCAAATCCACACCTTATGCATAATGGCTCCTAAATCAGTGTTATTTTTCAGAAATAATAAGGGGTCTGTTTATCTGAGGATGCTGCATGATCACGGCCAACACCTATCCTTAGTTTTTGTCTGTTTACGGTGGTTAGAGCCGGTCACCTTTATGCCAACAACTCTAGCACACTTAGAACTCAAAGCCAAAAGCTCAATACGTTAATACAGTCATATTCTAGTATCTCTCACGATGTCGGATGCCCTGCTATTTAATCGGTTACTGGTTGTAAAAGGCCAGAGTTACCTTCTACGACATTTATTACTGGTTCCCAGGCCCTTGCTGTGGAAATAAAGTTAATGAAATTAGCAATCTTCCGTGGAAACCCGAAAAGGAAGAGCAAAATTTTAAAACTAAGATTAGGGAGGAAAAAAAAAAAAAAAAAGACACAAATAGCACAATGTGGGAAAACATGTAGCGACTATGGTTTTCCTGTGACATTTGTGTGTATTTAACTATGGGCGAGGCACGATTTTAGAGACTTGACGTAATCATCTCATGTTAAACTTAAGAGAAGCGCTGTGACAGAGTTGTTATGACCCCGCCTCCTTCTGAAGATACGGAGGCCTCGACACACGGCGTTTATACAGCTTGGGAGTAAGTCGTGCCCCAGACATTACCACCCCCTTACCCTTGACTTTCATCCTCTGCTTGTGAAAATCAGCGCTGCACACTTTGCCGGCCTGCGCTTACTGGCTGGGCACAAACCATCGTAACAACGCCCGACGACAGGAAGTTCTCCGAGTCGCCAGCTGTCCATGTCTTAGGCCGCTTTCTGAGGTAGGAAATATGGCAGCGTGAAGGGCCGTAAAAAGCCTTCTGACCTAATAAACCTATCAATAGCCAGCGAATGAGATACATAGCGGTGTTTGCTGCTGTTGAATTTGTGACACCAAACGACAGCACGGTGTCCACATCCAGCCAGAGGGAGCGGGTTGGTAAGTCGTGAGGGGTCAGCGTGGTAGCCCGTGAGGCCATGCTTCATGGGTGCGTTTGAGAAGAAGGGATCAAAACCTGGGTAACTAATAATCAGTGATTATAGCGGTGTACTCCATAAAATGTAAGCCACGTGTCTGCCTGGAACCTTCTTCCCTCAGAGCCCCGCGGCTTGCTCCCTCACTTCATACACATCCCAGCACTGATGTCTCCTTATCAGCGAGGTCGTCTGTGAGGACCGTCTAATGGAGTTAGGTGAACTACTGCCCATGAGTCTAGTAGACCCACGGCCTATTTTTGCGAATAAAGTTTTATTGGAACACAGTGGCCGCCCCTTGTTTACTCTTTGACGGCTTTAACAGTCCAGGGCCCGCTTGAGTTGGGAACGTGAGACAGACAGAATAGGGCCCGCAAAGCCTAAAAGATAAGACTTTGCCGACGCCGACCTAAAATAACACCTTCTTTCCAGCCCTACTCTTTGTCCCCTCTTTCTGCTTTCTTTTCCTTTCTTTTTTAATAAGTGAACACCATGCCCCGTATTTTCAACTTTTAGACTTTCCTGCTGCTAATCCCAACATTTTTCATTGCATATCCTGTTCGGTTCAAAAAAGAAAATAACTCTTACAGTTTGGTTATCATTTCTCATGCTTCACTGAAAAAAATGTAAAGCCTGCCTAATTTTCAAGAACCACGTGAGGCCACCTGCAGCCAACGTTCCTTGTGTAAGTATGAAAATGGGTGTGAGTTTCAGTGTCTCAACTTCAAAAATTTTCATGGGCCGACAGCTTAAATTCAGACCAACGGGTACACACTTTCCTTTGCGTTAAGGAGTGAACACGACACCAAGTACACCCAAAAGACATCACACTTACTTCTGTTTTGCAGGACTTCTAATGATTGGAATATTGAATTCGGTCATCGGCTGCAGAGAAAGCAGGCCCTAATTAGAGTGCATATTCACGGAGTGTGAGTGGCAGCTTCTTGGATAAAATTCCTGTGTTCTTTGTGCTGCGCTCAGCAGTCAGGTCCCGGAGTAGATATTGACTGGAGGTATTCACGGTCACTGAACCGGAAGCCGCCGGCTCTGTAGAGCCTGCTGTCAAACCTGTTGCAGGGGCCTGGGGGGTACTGGACTGTAACAGACTTTTTTCTCGGAGTACAATGCTTCCACTCATGTTAAGCCTGGCTTCAAAGAAAACAGAAATTTACTGCCACAGTTTTATTTATTTTTCAACACATGCGTTTGAGAAAAATCGAACTTTCACAGCATTTGTCCCAAAGGGAAGAAGACACTTTCGAGTGAGTCTTGTGGGATGATGACCGCCCAAACGGAAGGGGTCCGCAGCCCCTCCTACTCGGTCCTCTCTCTTCCCTTAGGTAACAGAACCCGTTTTTTCCAACTACACAAAGACCTGCCGTTTCCTATAGTAGCAAGACACGCTGAGTTCATTTCAGACCTTTCCCCAGGGGAACAAAGGCCCATGACACAGGCTTGCCCGTCATTCATTTCTTTTTGTTACTGCCGCAGCCCCCCCATCCCTGCCCCCAGCGAAATTCATACATCAAAAACTGAAATGGTCACAGACTTGTTTCCAGAAACCTGCTCGCTCGCTTTCTGAATCTGAAGTAACAAATTAGCTAGATTTTCGCATCTTTGGTGATGCAAGGGAATGGGGCACACTGAAAGGAATTAGCAGGGACCCGGTCAGTGTGGAAACTCATCCTCTGAGTCCTAAAGGAGGGATGTCCGGGCAGCACGTTCATTAGATAACTGTATTGAAAAGAACTCTGAAAAGCAAAATCTTGACCATTTTTATTCTCGGTGTGATCTTTGTGGAAGGCACGTCAGAATCGTAATGGGTATCATTGCACTGCACGTGGGTAAAAATTAATGAGTTGGTCCCGTGGCTTATGGTGCCATGTTTCCCTCCCCCACTAACCGAACTGAGTTGGTGACAGTGTAAGTCTGGCGTTGAGAATCCATCAAGTGCAATGCTAGATCTCTCCCCTGCACCTCTGTCTCTCCCCTCCTTCCTGTCTCTGTCTCTCTCCACACACACAGAGGAAGAAAAGAATGTAGAGAAAAGGGTAAGAGGTGGCAGAAACTGCCTTTGGGGCATAAGAGTGCATGGGCAGTAAAGAAAAAAAAAATAAAGGTCTGTAGTCTAAACCCATAGATTCTCTGAAATCCAGTCACTTAATATTCTGGGTTATGTGCCCTCTCATGTTTATAAGTTACGGGTACTTAAAACTTTCATAGGTAGCTTCGGAGAGATGACAGATTCCTTAGAAAGTTCTTCATTGGGACTAAAAGAGAATAGGAAGTTTAGCCCCCAATCTGACGATCGAGACTAATAGCAAAATGCACTGTGTATGTGTAGAGTCACAATTGAAGGAATTCTTTTAAAGGTTCACCTCTGAGAACCCTGCAACACAAGTCACCAGTCTTACCTGTTAACAGTCCCTAAGGACCCCCATCCTCCCCGAGCCCCAGATCCTGTCACCCCCGCATAGTCAGAGCTCCGCCTGAAGGAATTACATTAACCCAGTGCATACGAAGTGATCCCCAGGGCCTGACAAGTCTAATGTGTGTCTCCTGCCGCCTGGGAATGAGTTGGGCCCTAACCAGAGAACCACCAGTCCTCTTCTCACTACATTCAAATAGGATCCAAATATTGCCAAGTTCATCAGCAATGAACAACATCTCTATTATGGGGGGCTAGCAGGGGGAGGCCCTGGCAGTTAAATGATCTGCCTCATTTGCAAAACAAATTCAAGCAACCATGTTGCTTGAATATGATTTACATTTTTGAGACAGAGTCCAAAGAAAGCATTCCGGGCTTACTAAAATGCTTCTTGCCTCTATTCAATGGAGTCTCTGGCTCCCCCATAGAACAAAATTCCCGTATTCCCAGCCTGCATTGTTTTCAACCTAAACCATGCACACCATTGAAAGTTTTCAGACACAAACTCAAAATTGTCCATCAGTAACAAAGGCTATGGAAGTTCTAAAAGGGGCTCTGATTTTAGAAGTTTTCTCAGATCATATTTGCTTGGGATGGGACAGATTGTTATAATTACAGTTCGCCCTTGAACAATGTGGGGGTAAAGGGCACTCACCCTCCCCCGCTGCAATCAAAAATCTGTGTATAACCATTGGGTCCCCAAAAACCTGATTGCAAACTGATCTGGGGTTGATCAGAAGGCTTGACAATAATATCACCCAGCTCACACGTATTTTTTATATATGCAGCATTATATATTGCATTTTTACAGTAAACTAGAGAAAAGAAAACGTGACTGAGAAGATCATAAGAGAAAAAACATTTACAGTGCTGTTTCACCAGAAAAAATCTGGGTATAAGTTGAATGTGCACATCTCCAACCTGGATTGTTCAACTCAATTATATATTGGAATATGTTATTTATGTTGCCTGATATGTTTACCGGATTTATTTGTTTATAAAGTAAGTATGCTCTGTATCTTCACGGTTTTATGGTACATCGCATATATATTCTGTCTTACACACCCAGGGAGCTCCCTTCTGTCCATTTTCCGTGTGGTAGTTTCGGTTCGTCCTTGGGGTTAGTCCACGTGATCTTCCGTCTTAATGGAAGGAGTCAAGAGGGGAAAAGAAGGTCAGTCTGAGGTATTTTAATCTTGTTTTAATGATCAAAATCTGGTCACCTCGGACTTGGGATTTCAGGACACAGCGATACACACACGTCATTATGGGTATTGAGAGACTGAGTCAGCGTTCCCGTGGAAATCGGGAAGCGTGGGGGCGGGGGTTGGAAGCAGGGGTCCAACTTCCTGTGAAAGGCAGTTCGAAGCCTGAGGAGGGCTTCTCTCTGAGAGTCGGAGAGTTCCCCGACTGCGAATGTCCTCTGCTGTCCGTGCGAGAGGATTTCCCCCTAGAAGGTGGCTCGCAGGCCGTGTGGGTCTCAGCTGGGCAGCTCGCGCCCTGGCCGAAGGCCTTCCTGTGATGTGGAGAGCAGTCAGAAGATATAGGTTGCACCACACGGACTTTGGGCTAACCTCCCCGCCTTCCCCCATCTTTTGACCCAGGCAGACATCGGACTTTTCAGTTATTTTGGTGATCGTTGTATGCTGTCTCTCCGTTTGTTGGGAAGGGGGAGGTTTGTGGAAGCTGAATTGCAAGGCATGAGAAGTGCAGTCTACCCCATCCCCCTCTCCCCCAAGTGTATCAGAAAGAAACATCCTTCTTGGTCTGTTTGCTTTGCAAGGGCTTTCTTTGATGAGGCCTTTGTCCGAGGTCCCCACTGAAGGCTCAGTGTACTCAAGCTTCAGAAAAGGCTATTGGCCCTTCTTTGTTTTCTTTGTTGAACTGTTTATTTTGCTTTCTTCCCACGAGGTTCCCTGGCCTTGCTCTGACAACGCTTTTCTGCATGAATTACATTCCTCGGAGCCACAAGTCTCTGGATTCTTCCAGCCCATTTGATGCCAGCCTGTGTGATTAGTCCATTGGTTCAACCTGCCATGGGTCTCTGCCAAGCAGGGTGCTTACTAAGTGCCCCTCGCGTGGAGACCTAAGGACACTGGTCGCCTCATTAGTGAGAGGGTGGTCACTCCAGGGTATCAGCATAGCCACTGTTGAACCATCACTAGGTTTAAAATCCCTGAAGGCCTCTTCTGGTCATTTGGCTTCCTTGCAGCGTGAGTGAGGCTGTTGAAGGAGGTAGTTCAGGGCGCTCATCCGTGCCCCCTTCAGTGACAGAAATCGTCCTGCGTGGGAGCGCTGGAGAGCCCCTTAACGCCATTTAAGTTAGATTTACATTTCGAAGGAATTTCATGGTCATTTGCATAAAATGCATTTCCACCTGCATAGATGTAATGAACAACAGTAATAAAAATTACTCAGATATCTTAAGCCTGGCCATTATATTTTCTTATGCAAAACGTGTCATTTTGTGAAGTACCGTTTATGACTGAGACTGACAAACAATTAACAGACTTAAGAATTACGGTTTTTTAAGTCTCTCTTAATGAAGATTAAACATTTGTTTAAGGAGTTTTACCTCCATTACAGGTAATGGTAAAACCCTGGGATACCACTCTTCAAAATTCAACTCCCTTAAAAACCAAATTCTAAGGGCGAGTGGGTGTCTCATTTGGTGAAGCATCTGTCCGTGGCTCTGGTCATGATCCCGGGGTCCTGGGACCGAGCCCCGTGTTGGTATTGGGCCCCGTGCCCCACGAGGATTCTGCTTCTCCCTCTCCCTCTGCCTCCCTCCCCTGCTCCTGCTCTCTCCCAAAAACATAAATCTTTAAAAAAAAAATAGGGGTGCCTGGATGGCTTAGTGGGTTAAGCCTCTGTCTTCAGCTCAGGTCATGATCCCACAGTCCTGGGATCAAGCCCTGCATTGGGCTCCCTGCTCAGCAGGGAGCCTGCTTCCCCCTCTCTCTCAGCCTGCCTCTCTGCCTACTTATGATCTCTCTCTCTCTGTCAAATAAATAAATAAGATCTTTAAAAAATAAAATAAAATTCTGTCAGGGATCTGTTTGCCCATGGGGTGAACACGGGCTCTGTAGGAATCCAGTATTTCATTCTTGAGCGTCTTGACTCTAACCTGCAGGTGAGGTACACCATCCCTAACCACTTTTTCCATCGTGTATCTGGAAGTAGTTTTGACTTGGAACTCCCCAAATGGAGACCCAAGATTTTGTCAGAAGTGATTGAACATAAACAATCTGTGATGAAAACTGTATGCAGTATACATACTTCTTTATACACAGAAGCTCCTCCTTCATGAACTGGGGAGGACCCCAGACAGCGGGGCCAGGGAGTGGTTCTGATTCCTTGAGATATGCTTCTTTCTTTGCTGGGCCTGGTTTGGACTGGGCTCTTGGTGTCTGATCTTCGGGAGCCCTGGAATGGCCATAAACTGTGAGCCACAGACTTTCTGTGAGGGGCCTTCACCAGCCTTCTCTCTCTCTCTCTTTTTTAATACTTTACTTACTTATTTGACAGAGAGAGCTCTCTCTGCACAAGCAGAGGGAAAGAGAGAGAAGCAGGCTCCCCACCAAGCAGGGAGCCCGAAGCGGAGTTTGATCCCAGGACCCTGGGACCACGACCCCAGCTAAAGGCAGACGCTTAACGACTGAGCCACCCAGGCGCCCCTTGCCTTCTCTTTGGCAAAGATATGAGCTCACTCTGTGGGATCAAGGGTCTTCTTCAGACGGGGGGCACTTGTCAGGAAGGTGGAGGTTACCCCTCTTTGGGCTAGAAGAGGCACTTTCTCCTTGGAGTGGACTCTGAAAACAGATTTCCCCAGTGAGCTGAAACATAGCTGCCATAATACTTCCTGTGTGGCACAATTAAACCTCTCTCCCAAGTAGGACCGGATTACAGTTTTGCTCAGTAATCACCTCTGAGTGCAGCCCCAATATAATGTTGGCTACATTTGCCCATGATAATGCTGTTTTCTTGGGTTTCAAAGTGCAATTTCAGGAAATTTGATTAGAACTCCGTTGGCATATGGCTTCTGGTGATCCTCTTCTTTTTTTTTTTTCTCCCCAAATTTGTTTATTTTAATTTTTCAGTGTTACAAGATTGATTGTTCATGCTCCACACCCAGTGCTCCATGCAGTACGTGCCCCTCTCGATACCCACCACCAGGCTC
>CM052806.1:8145600-8209280 GCA_028533885.1 Nasua narica
AAACCTCAGTTAAGTTCCATTCTCTGCTCTGCCTCAAATTGGATCCTTGAACTGGATCCTGGAACACTTTCCCTGACCTCTCTGGGCTTCTTTGTTTTCATCTGTGAAATAAAACAGTTGGAATAAATGATCCGTCCAATTCCTTCTTAAAATCCCATAGTTATGGGCAAGTTTGGGTCGGTTCGTTGTTTTCCCCTTGTGTGTGGGCACTTAGAATAGGGATAGAATATGAAAACATTGTGGCCCTAATACGTATATGCCCTCATGTCATTTTTATCTCCTGCCTTTGTTTCCTTATGGGAAGATCTGCTGAGAGAGGGGCATGGCTCCCTCCCTCTTTCTCCTGCTGGCCAAGTATGTGTGAATAAGTCTCGGAGACCTCCTTTGGGGGAGTATGAAGCAGAGATGGAAAATGGTGAGCATTGACATTCTTAGTGGGACCTAAAATAATGTTGCGTCTTTAGATCAATAGCAATGCAGCTTTGATGGAATCCAGTGTATCTCCTACGTAGCCCATATACATTGTGCCTATGGGTATGTGGTCGGCAGGCAAAAAACTGTCTCACTGTCAAGTTGGTTTTCTTCCCCCCGGCCCGCCCCCCAGCCAATTCTTTACCCCCACACAGCCAATTTTCCCTAAGTGTTCTAATAAGGGACCTTGTTGTAGGACCTTAATGCTAAAACACAGACGATGTTTGGGAAATGCTCTTACTCCCTAAATCCTACAAAACAGGAGCGAGGCCAGCTTCAGCCTGGAACAGGGTAAAGGAGGGAAGCCTGGGTCGTGCGCTAGTTGTGCTGGGGTGTATTCGTGCAGAAGCGTAGCCCAGGCTCTCCGAGGGTAAGACTCCATGATTAATGGTGTTTATTCTTGACGGAAGCCTCCTTTATTTATCTGCAATACAGTTTAGTGATTTTATCAGGCCCCTGAATGAAAAATATTCAGTCATACCAATATTGCAGTGTAAATTGAGTAGAGTCACTTTTTATTATATCTTTCTGCCTTATCATCTGCACAGTAATTTTCTAGCAGAGGTTTGATACGGAAAGGCTGGATTTAGCTGTACTTGACACAAAGCCTCTTCAATTTCCCCTAAAAGTTCAGGCTGCTCTTAGAAATGTGTGTGTGTGTGTGTGTATGTGTGTGTGTGTGTGTGTGTGTGTGTAATATATAAAACCCTCCCTCTTATCCAGGCAATTTCAGGATTTGAAAGAATAAAGATAAAATGCACAAACCTGGATGGGAAAAGTGTTGTTAATATAAAAATATCTAATAGCTGTGAACTCGCTGGTAAAAAAAAAAAAAAAAAAAAAAAAGCTCCTTTAGTGTTTAAGCTGTGGCTCAGTTCTGAGCCTTTGGTGTAGCCACACAGTTCCACTTTTTTCTAATCAGTCACCATCCAAATCCAATCAGCATAAAACCAGGCCCTTTCATTTCTCCTGGGAGTAATATCAAAGTTGAAGTCCAGAGCGGCCCAGGGGGGACATTCGTCGCCGCGGTAATGGAAAATGCCATTCCAGACAGGGAGAAGGGAAAGAAAATGAGATCTTGTTGGTGGGACACTCGAGGAAAGGGTCCCGAAATTTTCAACCGAAGTTTATTCAAGTAACAGACGTGATCACATTAGATGTCAGAGCAAATCAGTGGCAGACGGGGACCAACAATTTGAGTCATAGAAAAATTTGGATTGTAGGACCAAACGGACTTTTTAAGCCTGGTGGGTGGACTGGTAAATCATCTCTGCTGAAGGCTCACATTTTACCAGGGAGCAAAGGAAACCCCAAGGAGCCATTAGCAGTAAGCACATGGTCCGAGGCACCTGTTTTCGAAGGGTAAGAACCTCAGGTCATTCCAGCACAGCATTTAGATGTTTCTGTTCCCTTCGGCCTGTCCCCACTGTGGCAGCAGAATAGCAGCTTCCACTGGGAAGAAGGGGACGCAGGGGGAGACCTTGTGGGTCTTGTCCGTGTTTCTGTGGTGTTCCTCTGGACGCCTGGGGCAACCGGCTCTGAAGCCAGGAGAGCCGGAGCCCTGGGGAGGTTCTTCTCTCTTTGCATGGAAGGCACTGCTTCCTTTCCATGGAGTGACATAGACAAATTGTTCCCTTGTACGTTAGATGTATTCCTTTGCCATATTTAATTTATTTTTGAAAAGTTTGATACCTTCCCACGGGATAAAGTTCTGGAATGTTGAGAACTGTCCTGGGATATAAAGTCTTAGCACATAATAGAGTCCTACAATGTCCATTGCTAGTTAACTCGAAAGAGGCTGCCAAATAAAAAAGGCCCACTATTTTACCTTCGCTAGGCCAGAGGGCCCTAGCAAATCTTGGGGGGGGGGGGTCTTATTCTGGAGGATAGCCATTTAGATAATTAATAATAGCTCCTTGATGGATGTCCCTCTTATCCTTTGCAATAAGGATAATTTCAAGAATGATGGAAAGTCTGAGTCAAGGATCCTAAGAGACAAACCTGGAAACCCTCTAATCAGTGGTTAATGGTAATAATTATCAGCATTTCTGATGGTGATGGGATATGGGAGACGTCCAGAGCATATGTGTGTATATATATATATATATATATATATATATATATATATATTTTAAGATTTTATTTATTTATTTGACAGAGAGGAGAGAGATCACAAGTAGGCAGAAGCAGGCAGAGGTGGGCTGGGAAGCAGGCTCCCCGCTGAGCAGAGAGCCCAATGCAGGGCTCGATCCCAGGACCCTGAGATCATGACGTGAGCTGAAGGCAGAGGCTTTAACCCACTGAGCCACCCAGGCGTCCCCAAACCCTATATTTTTATATTAGGTTAGGAAGACCAACCTAAGCTCAGCATGCCAGACGGCTGCTGTGAAAGGATATTCTAGCTGATTCTTGAGGTTACCCATCCAACTAGAAATTAAAACAGAAGCATCTTCTTGGTTCAGTTTTCCAGATGCACCCTGGTCCTTGGTATAAATCTCCCCCATTCCACCTGCAAGGGGACTCAATGTGAAGCAAGGATTAAACCGTTGGAACCAAACTTCCTCTTTCTAGTTCTTTCCCCGCCAAGACCTAAAGCCTCCTGCTTGGCGACCTCTCGCTTAAGTAACAGATCCTGGCTTGGGGCTCTCGAGATTTTTAAAACGTCTCTTTACCTTAGATGGTCGAATTTACAAATTTTGCAAATTTTGAATTCAACGTTTTGGAATTACAAAAATTCAACCTGAAATCTCCAGGTAAGTGGTGGAAGCACAGACTTGGTTTGTTGAGTTGGTTAAATCCAACATTAAATTGAATTTCTTGTATGTACTTTATGGTCCTTTTTCTTCACACGTGGTGGGTGTCACGGTGCAAACCCGAAGCTTCCTCCCAAAGGGGTGTCACAGTTGACAAGACTCTACCCTATCAGAAAACCTAACGGCTTGAAGAGCAAATGCCACGTGGCCCCGGCTTTTTCCAGATACTGTTAGTTCACGGGACTTAGGCCTGTGCTGAGTCATCCACACTGTTGTCTTCCAGTATCTTTTTATTTTGCTGTGTGTTTTCTTTTTGGAAAAGAACGCCGTTTTGCCACTTTGAATGCTGCTTTTGGATAGAACTGGTAATTCATTAGATTCCAAAAAAATAAGGTCTGTTAGAATGAATGGAACATTGGCAGCAATGTCAGGGAAATCAGACTTGGAAATTTCTGTCACCACCCCCCCCATTTTTTTTTTCTTTTCTCGTAACAATGAATTTTTGAACTAAAACCAAGAATCACCATGCCCTTGAGTTTACTTTTAGAAAGAAGAAATCCTGTGCATTTTACTGAGGTCGAGTGAAGTCTGTAGTTTATTTGCTGTGTTAAAAGAGGTGAGGTGAAGTGCTTCTAAATGATACCAGGGATGTCAAATAGTAGGCTCCCTGTAGGAGAGAAGACCCCCCTCCCTGTAGGGTCCTAAGAAGTCAGTACACGAGGAAGCCACGGAAGCTGGGTGACCTAGACCGTACTCAACCCAGAGCTCGCGTAGTAACAGCAGCAGCAAGGAAGGTGTTGGTTGTAGGGCCAAGGTTTACTGGGAACTTCCCATGGGACAGCACCAGGCTCAGGACTCTATGCATCCTTTCTTGTTAACAGTTAAACACTACTGTGTCTCCATCCAGGCCTAAAGCGCTTGGAGCAACGCTGACTTTGAAAGATCTGGTTCTCTCAGCATCAAATCTGTCCTAGGGCTTGCCGCTTCGATGTGTGGGAGGATTACCTGTTGTAGGGAGAAATGGGGCAGAGGGAGGGTGTTTGGAGCAGTAAGACAGGACAGCCTCTGGAGCCCTGGCTGGGCCTGGTCGGACTAGCCTTCCCCGTGGTCTGCGTTCCCCCCCCCCGCCCCTAAAACACGCACACACACCTGAAGAAAGAGAGAGCATCCACAGGCAAAGGTGCCTATTCAAAGGGACAACCTGTTGTGTTAGGGAAGGAGGGGAGAAAAGGATTGTGTTCCTTCACTGTGTTACCACAAACCAGTTGGGAAAAGTTCTCTAGAAAACGTGGCCCCTTAAAATGCCCCAGAACCTGACCCCTGGGAACAACTAAGTCCCTCCATCTGCCGGGCATCTGGTAGGAAAAAAACCACCGCTGGGCTTTGGAACTTGTGTCCGAGGGAGCCACAGTGGTTTTCTCACTGAAACCGTGTTTCTGTGGACTTTGTGAAGGAACCTACAGCATATTAGTTCTTCTAACACTTAGTCCTTATATTTACATTAATCCATATTAATATATGACATGTAAATTACATATGAAAATAGATAATTATATATCGTAGTAATACTAAAACTACATAAGCTTCATTAGTTTAAATGGTTTTATTTTTCTCACAAACTGTATAGTAATTGGGGCGAGGAGATAAAGAAGATGGTTTTTCATAGTTATTACACTTTGGAATAAATACTTCTCCAGTATACCTTCGTTTGGAATATTCAGAATCTATAAGGACAGCAGAAGAGGCTGCTAGAAATAAGAATTTAGAAAATAAATACATAAAAATAAGAATTTAAAAATATTCTGCCTTCCTCAAACTGAAATATTCAAACCTGATAACTGGTTATTTAGAAACAGGTTCGTCAGCCAGCATTCGGATCAGAGATCCTGCCTTCCTTTCTGATTCTCTCTCTTCTGCCCTTGTTTGTAAAGTGTTCCGGACATGCATGGGGCCTCTCTGTCCATGAGCTGGGACAGAAAGAAGACTCAGGCTGTGGGACGTCGTCATTTAGCTCCAAGGGCTTATATGAACCATATATGTTTGTTTGCTTGTTATGTTTGTTTATTAGGAACGCTTTTTATAACAGTGCACCGCACTTTGTAGTTACTTGAATGGGCTTTCTTTTTTACTTTATCTTACTTTTTTTTTTTAAGATTTTTTATTTATTTATTAGAGACAGAGAGACTGAGAATGAGAGGGGAGAAGGTCAGAGGGAGAAGCAGACTTCCCGCAGAGCCGGGAGTCCGATATGGGACTCGATCCCGGGACTCCGGGATCATGACCTGAGCCGAAGGCAGTCGCCCAACCAACTGAGCCACCCAGGCGCCCTATCTTACTTTTTTAGTTGAGGATAGTTGACCCACAGCGTTACCTTACTTTCAGGGGCACAAGAGAGTGATTGGACAGCTCTGTATGCAGCACTCCCCACAGAGGCCCCACAGGATGCAATTATAATACCATCAACTGTATTCCCTCGGCTGTGCTCTTTGAATGGCCTTTCATTTAAATTCTTCGACTATCTTCCGGACCTTGGAAACTCAATCTGTTAATGTAGAATTGTATTTATAATACGGAATGGAGGTAAATTTTGTCAGATTATTTTTGGCGGTCATCTCAGGAGGGAATATAAAATCAAATTTAGCCACAAACAATTGCATTATTCACGTGCTACAAATCTATTGATGTAGAACCTCGTTTCAGTTGCCTAAGGAGATGACGGACAGGGATTGGAGATTCTCACTTGGCCTTTCTCTTTCATTGGCTTAGCAGGGCCTTTCTTCCCCCAGATTTCACGGACAGAGGCCCATCGTCCATAGTCTACTTTGAATTTACACTAGTGCATCAACTACACTATCTGCTTAACAGCAGTAAATATGTTATTATTTATGGCATCCTTTGAGCATCAATAATTTGCAAATTTGGAAAATACACATGTATATGTATTTAATTATTTGAATGGAAATGGTTGAAACCACTGTGGAAAATATCGATGTATTTGACACATGTGAAGAGGTGTATCCTTTTTTAAAAAATGGTAATTTTTTTAATAAGACACTAACAGAAAAGCGCACAAAATATACATACACACAGCTCAATAAAATCTAATGAGTTATCACGGAGTGAGAGCCTCTAACCACTAACCAGGTCTAGAAATAGTGCACTAGCACCCCAGAAGCCCTCATATCCAGAGGTACATATCCAGAGGTAAACATTTTCCTGGCTGTCCTCAGGCTACCGTTTAGGTCTGTGCGTTACTGACCTTGACCTAAGTGGGACCATACAGTGTATTGGAACCTTTTTACGCCAGGC
This sequence comes from Nasua narica, assembly GCA_028533885.1. Classification (NCBI taxonomy): domain Eukaryota; kingdom Metazoa; phylum Chordata; class Mammalia; order Carnivora; family Procyonidae; genus Nasua; species Nasua narica. The sequence continues at coordinate 8,152,134 of CM052806.1, forward strand.
TTCTTCCGGTCCGCATTACGTTTATGAGATTTTCCACACCGCAGTTTGTTCATTTCCATAGCTCTTCACTGTTCTGTGGTGTGTATTATTTACCCATTCTGCTGTTTGTGTGTTTGAAGATTTTCATTTTTTTTAAGTAATGTCTACACTCAGCACGGGGCTCGAACTCACAACCCCGAGGTCGAGAGTTGCAGGCTCTACCCAGGGAGCCAGCCACGGGCCCCCGCCCATTCTACTGTTGATAGACACTTGGTTGTTTCCGGTTTTAACCTGAAAGAGAAGCGCTGCTCTCAACAGTCTAGGAGACTGTGGGTCTTGGGCACGTACCACTGTTGTCACTACATCAAGGAAAGGAACGGCCGGATCATAGGGTGTGCGTTTCCTTGAGTTCATTTTGCCCAAATGTTTTTCCAAAGACGTCGAATCAGCTCACACGTACGCACGTTGTCGTTTTCCAAAGACGTCGAATCAGCTCACACGTACGCACGTTGTCGTTTTCCAAAGACGTCGAATCAGCTCACACGTACGCACGTTGTCGTTTTCCAAAGACGTCGAATCAGCTCACCCGTACGCACGTTGTCGGAGAGTTCCTGTTGCTCCAATCCCTCATCGACACTTGGCATTGGCCCTCTTTCTAATTTTAGCCATTCAGTGATCCCTCATTTCGGCTTTCGTCTGCCCCGATGTGTATGCACAGTCTGCTAAAAGATACTAGAGAAACCTTTTAATATTGAGGGAGAAACTATAATTCAAAATATACTCTTATTTGACTGTGTCAGAGGTGTCTAGTGCCCGAAAAAATGCTGGTACTGAATATGCTGAAATACTGACATGGGTTAGATCCGGAGAGCTTGGGCATGAGGAATAACTTTTTTAACATTCATTCAAAATAATCTTGGCTTTTCCATTTACGGATGTAAACTCCTTTTATTTATTTGTTTGTTTGTTTTAAATATTTTATTTATTTATTTGACAGAGAGGAGAGAGATCACAAGTAAGCCAAGAGGCAGGCAGAGAGAGGCGGGGAAGCAGGTTCCCTGCTGAGCAGAGAGCCCGATGTGGGGCTCCATCCCAGGACCCTGAGACCATGACCTGAGCCGAAGGCAGAGGCTTTAATCCACTGAGCCACCCAGGCGCCCCTGTAAACTCCTTTTGTATTCAGACATAAATAGAAAACAAAAATAAGAAAGTCGTTCTTAAAAATCCTTTTGAAATGATGTTTTACCATTAAAACAAATGTTTCTCTTGCTTGTGTTTTGTTAGAGAAATTAACCACAGGTCTGAAATTTTATATGTAAGGTCATTCTGAGCACTTTGCATTAATGTGCACAATAAGCAGTATTCCAACCTTCCTCTTCAGCAGCCACTTGTATTCAAATCCTATCTACATTTTGTAGTGCAGTTCGCATCCCATATATTTGGTAACAAGCACGTGTTAGGGAAGCCTCCTGTCGGTGCCTTCTGACGCATCCGATAACACTCGCTCTTAGACACCCACGTGCTTGTGCCTTTCACCCCATTTGGCTATCCTCTGAAAGCAGGAACTAAATGATCGTATATTATGTTTACTGAAATTCCTCTAAGTTCTGAAATCATAAGGGATTCTTAGTGAGTGGCTCTTCCATGAAATATTTTTCAAATGAACAAATCACTGAAATATTCGTCAGTGTAGTTATGTGTGCAGCTTTTAAAAAACTGAGATTCAAAAAAAAAAAAAACCCAAAAAACAAACAAACAAAAAAAAAAACCAGAAACTGAGATCCAACACAGTAAGTTTGTCGAAGACTGGAGTCAGTTATGCCTTCATGGAAATTATTCTTTAGCTGTAGAGATGATAGCATTGGGATCTAAAATGGATCCATCTTTTCGGATCGGGCTGTGGCCATTGAAAGGAGCAGGTGTTTATGCAGGGTTGGGGGGCAAGGTTAAAGACCCCCAAAATGATAGTAGAGCCTTTGGGACTAGCAGAAGTTGAAAGCATTGACCACCTGTAATCTGAAGGTGCAAACGGAGGGAAAGGTAATTCAGGGAAGGTTAGAGCCCCAGAAGGGGTCGGCTTGCGCAGCCGTGGCCGTGGGGATGGCAATGCCCCCTGTAGAGCTCCCTCCTGTGAGTGGAGGTGAGTGGCATCAGTGCCTTGACTCTTGTGTCCACTGCCAGCTCCTCCTGCCTGTGGGTCTTGTTCCTAGACGCCAGAGGGAGGGTAAGCCCGCTGAGTCAGGCCGTACAGCCCAGCCATCCTGGGCAGGCACTGGTTGCAAGGGGACGGCCGGCAAATGGAAGGTAGCCGGCACGACCATCTGTACATGTCAGGGTCACAAGATGTTTCTGGAAGCTTGCCTCGAAGAGAGGAAGAGATGAAGACCAGGATTGTGACAATTTCTGACCGTGTCTAGCGCATTCGCTGTGGACTTTTTTTGTTATTTGTTTCCTTCACTGGATGGAAAGCTAATTTTTATTACACATTTTGATTTATTAAAATTGCACTTATTGAATAATTAATTAGTTGGTTAAAAATACATTATAAGGGATAACTCCCCTTTGTTCTCGGTTAGGCCACTTCTTGAATATGGGGAGTATCTACTTGTCAGACAAGGTGAAAAATTAAACAGAAAATAAACTTGTTATGTAAAAAAACCCAACACTGGGGCGCCTGGGTGGCTCAGTGGGTTAAAGCCTCTGCCTTCGACTCAGGTCATGATCTCAGGGTCCTGGGATCGAGCCCCGCATCGGGCTCCCTGCTCAGCGGGGAGCCTGCTTCCCCCTCTCTCTCTGCCTGCCTCTCTGCCTACTTGTGATCACTCTCTGTCAAATAAATAAAATAAATCTTTAAAAAAAAAAAACAACATTTCAGTCCTCAGGTAGTTGGAGCCCTCATGCAAAGATGCAAGGTGTATGTGTAATTTCCAGTGTCCCAAGCAATGCGAAAGCAATTGTGATAATCCAGCATTTAAGCCTGGTTTAACGCTCTCATAATGGGTAATGCAAGTGATTAAATACTGTGATTTTAACCTTGGCATTTTAGTAACCCAATAAGATAGATGAAAAGGCAGTAACAAATTAGATTATATAATGATATTTCATTCTAAGAAGTTCAGTTCCTCTCTGCAGTATGTGGTTTTGTGTTTTAAGTTGATCATGGTATACTGTTAAAAAAATGCTCTAATAAGAATCCTCTACTTTTTTCATTGTAATCTGTTTTCATGACCTTGTACGAAAATAATCTGAAGTCAAATTATCTTCACAAATACAACTTTATATTGCTTTATTGTCTTCTGGGAGAACACCAAGATGGTCCCTACCTTCTTTCTTGTTGGGAACTGTGCTTCATTTATCTGTTGGGCAATACAGAGACAACACAACCTCCATTCGCTGGGTCTTCCTGGCCTGGGAAGAGCAGATGGGTGGAAACAGGACCATGGCAGTCGTCCCTGAGGGGGCATGCCGGGCCTGGGGCTCGTGAGCCAACACACAGAGGTGACAGGACATCAGCTGCTCCCGTCCACGGCGTCCTGAAAACCCTCTGCGCTTTGGACACCTGCTTTCCGGACAGTAGTTTGTATGATTTACTTTGGAAGGTCACAGGCATATTTCTGTACTCTGGCTACAACATAAATTGTAGGGAATCTCTGTTCTTGGTGCAGTTTGAAGCGTCAGTGGTCTTCCCGGAATGTCTGCTTGTTTCTTGTGTTGGACTTTCTCCCCGTGGTTTGTGCCACATTCAGGCACCAGGCCACGTAGGACCCCAGACCAGGGAGAGAGCCAAAAGGTACAAAGGCAGAGAGAGGCACGGAAGGCCAACTGTAATCTTCAGTTCTATCTCTGTGTATCTACTGGAAATACACATCAAGAAAGAGACACCTCTGATTTCTTTTCCTGATGGTACTGTAATCCTCAGGGAAGATTTTTGGCAAGCTTGGCAAATATAGTTACCGGTCAAGTTGATGATGGTTTGTGAAATAATCTGTGTCATTTATATGGAAAATTCTGTGGGTCCCTTTTCCACCCTCCTACCTGCTCTTCCTTCAACAGAATCCATCCCTCTCTGGTCATAACCTTCAGCAGAGCCTCCATGTAACAGGGAAGACATCCACCTGTTACATTGAAAGAATCCGACCTGCCCCTTCAGATTTGCTTTATTGTTTGAAACAAAATAACTAATGGATGATCTAGCGGCCAAGAATTTGGAACAGCAAGGAAATTGGAAGCAAGTTTCCAAAATTATTGCCTTTTGGACAAGTTTCTTTGCTGGGTTTAGAGTCACGCACACAAACATATTTTGTAGGAGGGTTCTGGCACCACTGTTTACTGAGTGCTCCCCTCCCCCGTGGGCCTCAGCGGGGCGGGTGGGGGCAGCCCCGGGAGAGAGCTACCGTTTTAGACATTTTATGTCTAAGGCAACTTATCCTGAGTGACAGTCAGTGACTGACAGCATTCGCATCCAGTTTTCTGCAGAGCTCCTGCATTTGATTACTGAGTTCATGTTTTAACCACCTCGTGTGGTTTTATGATTTTACCTGGAAATCCGAGGAGGTGTTTTCAGGGCTCTGTCAGGTTGGGGAGTGAAACAGACAAGAATGCTTCCACTGTACGATTTGCTTTGCAAAGAGAGTTCCAATATTTCAATGTTTGAGAATCACCTGTATGCTGTATTTGCCCTCCCTAATATGCATGTGTGTCTATTTATGTGCATGTATATGTGTGGGTATACATATACATACACATATACACACATATACACATTTATATATATATATACACACATATACATATGTGTATACATGTATATATGTCTATATTATATGCCTGTGTATGTTAGGAGTAGCATGGGTTAGTGTAATATGTATGTATGCATGCATGGAGCATTTATTTGATGCCAAGCTCAATACCTAATCTAGGCTTTACCTAGATTAACTCGCCAAGCCCCCCTAGGACAGGATCGGCATTGCCCATGAGGTCACACTGCTATGTGATGTCCACATCAGTTCCCCTCAGCACCCAAACCCTTCCTTGGTACCACTGCTCTGGGGCTCTCACTCACCTGTCTCCAGAATTCCTGATGACCCCCTCACTGGGTAACCCTTACTAAGTAGTTTCCTGTTTGTATCCTGGGGATGGCTGGCCTTTGAATGCTATATGGTTTGTTATTTTAGGGTAATTGATTAACTCACAGCTCTCTTATTTGCATTCCTGTCTGAAGACACATCTTACCCCAATGTTTGGGAATAGGTGACCCCATATCTCCTCAGCATCACCTCTCTGGAAGGGGCGTGTGTGAATGTGACATTCACTATGATGGGTGAAGGTACCTGACTTCACCTCCATGAGGAGCCAGCCCTCTTCTCTGCTGTTGCTTCTTCCTGGACTGGAAGGGAGAGTGGGGCCCTGGCATCTTATGGGGACCCTGTGATCAGGTCCAATTGCTCACTCATGGCTGTTCCCAGCACAGTTATCTTCAGTCCTCTTGTGGGAACGGGCCAAGTGGAAGTGAGGCCGGTGCACGCGTCCGGTCGCCCTGGGACCTGTGAGAGAAGGAAAGTTTCGCCTGTCTGCTGGCTTCCATGTTCCTTCGGGACTGGTGACTGCCGGCCCCACCTCTGTAGTTTTCATGTTGTTCTGGATGCTCCTTTTTTTTTCCCCCTGTGCATAATTCTTCAACATGGAATCTAGGCCACTAGGAATATTCTTACTACCCTTGTCAATTCTGGGATTTCAGAAAAATTAGAGGTTACCGGTAAGATGAGCCACTGCCCTCACTGATGTTGAGTCGGTACTATTGTGGATCATGAGACAAGCTTGTCTGGGAGCTAGCATCCCACAGATTTCTGGAAATGTTTGCTTTACCTTTCTGCTATGCTGGTCTCTCATCATAAATCTGCGAATAAGTTTGTGTTTTGTAGTAGTTACTTTTGAATCGGACTGGAAAGATTGATCTTCCTTTCCAGTCGAAAGTGAATTAAGGAACTGGAGCATCCCTGCACTCGCAGGCAGCAATGAGTCTAAGTGGAACTCAACATTGAACCAACAACACAGAGCTAACTTCTTTGGCCATAAAGAGCTAAAATAGGATAGGCTAATAGGCTGTTCCGATTTCTATTTAAGCATAAGTCATTTTACTAATTTCTGCGTGGGTATGGAAAGCCTCCATTTGTCTGGAAAAGAAAGAGCTGTTTTCAGGTGGTGAGTGCTTGCTCTGCCCACATGGCAATTTAGAAAACTGGATTTTTATTTTATTTTTATTTATTTGTTTGTTTGTTTATAAATAAATAAATTTTATTTATTTATTTTATATTTATTTTATTTTTTATTTTATTTTTATTTTATTTGCCAAAAGTGGCATCTGAAAAACAAAGCTTTTTTTTTTTAAGATTTTATTTATTTATTTGACAGAGAGACACAGTGAGAGAGGGAATACAAGCAGGGGGAGTGGGAGAGGGAGAAGCAGGCTTCCTGCTGTGCAGGGAGCCTGACTCAGGGCTTGATCCTAGGAACCTGGGATCATGAGCAGCCCCCAAAGGCAGATGCTTAAGGACTGAAGCACCCAGGCTCCCTGCCTCATTTTTTTTTCTTTTTTTAAGTTCAAAGTGAAAAAAGAGTAAGAAACAGCACTTGAGCACATCCCCCCCCTCCATATTTCAACCTCTTATTTTCTACTGAGAGAAAATGCATTATCTGATCTGTGGTTTCATTTATCCCAGCGCCTGGGCTGTGCACATGGTGGGGCTGGCTGCTCCCAGGATTGTGTTCTGACAGGGTGATGGGGGCCAGCACCCGGCCGGGGGCTCCTTTGCTTCAGGAGGCGTGATGAGAAAATGCATCTCCCCTCCCTTTCATTTTGCACAGAAAGCCAGGGGCCTAAGAGGAATTTGCCGTGCTCCGAAGATCTGTCTCTATCACAGCCTCCCGTTCTTGTGGCCATCCCCTCTGTGAATGAGACAGTTCACTGGATTATCCACACAACACATTTTCTATTAGAAAAGAAACAAGGGGGTGGGGAGTGGGGGTGGGGAGTGGCTACACAAACCTGCGTTCTGGAAACTGCGGTCCCCAGGGAAGGAATCCCCAGGAGTGATTCAGGCTCTAGCGGCAACAGGGTGTATTTCAGAATTTATCTTCATCAGCTTCTTAGAACTAAGGCACGAGCTCAATCAAACCCCTCGTCCTTTTCCAACTTCGTAGCCCCAGGAGTACTTAATTCCTGGACATCACTAATCAGGTGCCACTTGAAAGATGAGTGGCAGGGGAAGGGCGCTGTCGGGGCTGGCTCCCAGAGAGGAGGAGTTGTCTTTCGAACTGTGAAACCCAGATCTGTGAAGCTGGTTTTAACTCCTAACTGCAAAACCCTTGAGGTAAAGGTTCAAGCACAGATACGTAGTATCTAATTACAGCTTCTTGCAGAACTTTGCAGTTTGCATCCTTACTTTATGGACAATTCTGCTGTGTAGAGTTCTCTTCTCTTCTCTTCTCTTCTCTTCTCTTCTCTTCTCTTCTCTTCTCTTCTCTTCTCTTCTCTCTTCTCTTCTCTTCTCTTCTCTTCTCTTCTCTTCTCTTCTCTTCTTTCTCTTCTCTCCTCTCCCCTCTCTTTTCCTTTCCTTTTCTTTCCTTCCTTCCTTCTTTCTTTTCTCTCTTTCCTTTCCTTCCTTCCTTACTTCTTTCCTTTCTCGCTTTTCTTTTCATTTTTTCTTTTCTTTCTCTTCCTTCCTCCCGCCCTCCTTCCCTCCCTCCCTCCGTCCATCCCCTCCCTCCCTCTCTTCCTTCTTTCCTTCCTTTCTCACGTCACTGTGATGGTAAGAGGTAAGTTTTCAGTGGTGAAACTAATGTTTGGATCAGATGGAACATATAATCGCAGTACTACTTAAAACTCTGATGCCTGTGGTTTAGAATTTCTCATCATCAGGAACGCCAAAGGCCAACTTTTATCTTTCTCTATTCAGAGTGCCATGAAATTTCCCAGAGGTTCATTTTATTCGCCCAGATAATTGTGTAGTACAATTCTACCTGCATTTGTCACCGTGATTTAAGGTCATTGTACTAGAAACATAGACACCCCCTGTCTTTTCCCCAGGACACCTTGAGCTCGCTTAAAATCGTTCCCATTGTCCTTCACAGATGGCCTCTTCCTGTGGAGATATTTGTCTCACCTGTACCTCTTGTGTCTGCTTTTCTTTTTTACCCAGGCCTTCTGCCTTATCTAGTAGCCCAACGTATTCAGACCTGCCCTTCATCAGGATCTCCCCACACCGGAACCCTGCTGCAGCCTCGGAGCCCCCCTTCAGCCCTCCGCACCCCTACATCAACCCCTACATGGACTACATCCGGTCCCTTCACAGCCCGTCCCTCTCCGTGATCTCGGCAGCCCGGGGGCTCAGCCCCACAGACGGTGAGTCCGTCCCCAACCGACCCATTCCGCTTCCCACCTCATGCCCCACCTGGAACATGGCGTGGAGCAGTTCCGATGTTGACCGAACGTTTCCCGTGTTCCCGACACCAGGCCGAGTGCTTCAAGAGCACGTTTCAGGTCAACGTTAGGACACCTCCATTGGGGGGGGTGGGGGGTCATCATGTCCATTACGGGGTGAGGACAGAGCAAGGAGGGGACGGGCCGAGTAACTTGCAACGTGGCCCACTGGCTACTGGGCGGCAGGGATGGAACTCAAAGCCCGAACTCACGCACTCTGGACACCCTGCTCCTTTTCCACTGTTGCGTCCCTTAGCCCGGTTGCCATCCACCCAGCATGCGGGCGTAACCGGCCATGCTGCTCGCCTCCCAGCGAATGCTTTTCTGATTCTGCACATCTGAGAAGCGTGCTGATACAGATGTGTCTGTTAGACCGGCGCTTCTCAGTTCCCCCTGTGCACACAGACCACCTGGGAATGATGAGAAAACGTCCTTCTGTGTGGGGTGGGCCTGGGGGCGGGGGCGGGATTTCTGCACGCCGGGCAGCTCCCAGGCGGTGTCAGGGCTGTGGTCCGAGAACCACGCTCTGAGTAGGAAGTCTTCGAGAACGTGGTGGCCTAGATCTGCCGCTCCTGCGCTCCAACCTTGACCATGCCCAGCGAAACCTGGAAGAGGGATGTGACGGGGAAAGAAACAAAACTTTGACTTTAATTTTAGTGCACTTGATGCTCGTTTTCAGCTCTCAAGGGTCAAATTCCTGTTGGTTCTATTAGCTTCCCAATTAATTACTTTTCACAAGACTAATTAGAGCCGTGTATCCCGTAACTGTCAAATTATACAATATTCCTTTGATTCAGGAAGAGCATTTCCCATCTCATGTGCACATGCACAGACTTACTTGTCCACAGTTGCTGGAATCTGAATTAAGGTCCAGAATTGCATAAGCCATATTAATTACAAAGAGCAGATTATGAGTTCTCTGCAGCAGCCCACAGAACCACCACCGTGCCGTCCGTGTCACTGAGTGGTGTGACCCTGCGTCATCCACCTGTTCCCTGCGGGCCCCGTCTCGGGGCTGGCTGGGCATGGCGGGGAGAGGCGGGAAGCCCTGGGAGATTTCTCGGTAAATCCCTACTCAGCTCTACTTTCAGGATCAGCTGTGTTGCCTCAATAGCTGTTCCATTCATCTCTTCCGCTGGGCCATTTGGACGAGCTTCACATTATAAACAGGAAGCTGTACGAGAGGCAGACCCAAGTTAGTTCTCCTGTTTTGGATTTGGTGTCCCAACGGGGAAAAATGGGGAGTCATTCCCCATGGAGAACTTGGGACCTCACAGAAATGACAGCACAGGAGAAGAGAGGGAAAGAGGAGTAAGGGAGGTCAGCTCACGATACACTTGGAGTTACGCCTGGCTTGCAGAAATTTCGTTGGGCCAGTGGAAAGTAGAATCTGGAGTTTAAAGCATCTTGTTACCTGTTTTCTATAGTATTTGATGATGCGTATGAATAAAACATTCTTTTTTTTTAAAAGATTCTATTTATTTATTTGACAGAGAGAGAGAGAGAGAGATCACAAGTAGGCAGAGAGGCAGGCAGAGAGAGGGGTGGGGAAGCAGGCTCCCCACTGAGCAGAGAGCCCAATGTGGGGCTCGATCCCAGGACCCTGAGATCATGCCCTGAGCCGAAGGCAGAGGCTTTAACCCACTGAGCCGCCCAGGTGCCCCGAATAAAACATTCTTTGATCGGTTTGTTCTGCCTTCCTCTTCCTGCCTTTTAAGAGTCTAATTAATAATCAAATAAAATCAAGTCACAGATGTCTCTCACATGTATGCTAAGAAGTTTGTGTATATCTATGCCTAGATATTTTTATCATGTATAAAAGTGTGGACACAGAGAACATACTATTGCTAGAGCACCCATGTTTCTACACAATACTTGTAAAACTAACTTTTACTGATGGAATGCTACGTGCTGAACACTGTTGCATTCATTACTACCCACAGCTCTTTGGAGCAGTAAGAGGAGGAGCTGGGATTTACATCTAGATCTTGGAAAATCTGGAGACCACCCTCAAAACTGCTCCAGTATCTCGCTGCTTTTGCCCATGACTTGGCAATAGAAACAGATTATTATCCTCACTCTTACAGAGCTGATTCTTGCCAGTAAATTGCTCCAGATTGATAGGTACATTTCCTTTTTTGATTTTGTAATGAAAAAAGGGGGAAAAAAAAGGGCTTTAAAATTATGGAACACAAAATTGCAGCTTATCACCCAGACCTGCGTTATTGAAACTATGCTGTCTCTTCCCCTCGTAAGCCCTGGGCCCTCCGGGTAGTGAGGGCTGACTCGGGCACTCCAGCCAGGAGCTGAGGGAAGTATTTTAAGTATGTCTGGAAAGGTGTCACTGTGGCCTCAGTTGTCTACTACCCCTGGAAGAAATGTGAACATTCAGTGATTTCATCTAAGAAGTGATTTAGTTTGGAGGGGGACACACATGGGAAGGAGAACATACATACATTTTAATCAATTGGAACTCTAGGCTCTTTCTGTAAACGGGCCTCAAACATTTTATAATACGTTTGATTTTTTTTTCTCTTCTTTTTCTTCAGTTTTATTTTCAAATAAGAGCTATCTGGTAGGCTTCCGTGGAAAGCACAGTTTGAGTTACTGAAGTTTTACCAGAACGAGCCATAAAAGGAATTCCCGACATGGGCTGTGCTGCCCGCAGACTTCGGGATGTCTCTAGAAATGTTTCTTTCTTTCTTTCTTTTTTTTTTTTTAAGATTTTATTTATTTATTTGACACAGAGAGAGATCACAAGTAGGCAGAGGGCCGGGGCGGGTGGGGAGAAGCAGGCTCCCCGCTGAGCAGAGAGCCCGATGCGGGGCTCGATCCCAGGACCCTGAGATCATGACCTGAGCTCAAGGCAGAGGCTTTAACCCACTGAGCCACCCAGGCGCCCCTCTAGAAACGTTTCTTGTTGACCTGTTCAAACTAGTCACCCTGCTTTGCTTGTGCGCCCTTCTAGCCCCCCACGCCGGAGTCAGCCCTGCAGAATACTATCACCAGATGGCCCTGCTCGCTGGCCAGCGCAGCCCTTACGCGGACATCCTTCCCTCAGCCGCCAGTGCCGGTGCTGGGGCCATCCACATGGAATATCTTCACGCCATGGACAGTAAGTGAGGGGTTCTTCTTCTGTAGTCCCAGTGGGGGCGGAGGCTGACTCCTGAACTGTGGAGGGAGACGCAGCCATTAGGTGATTGCCTGACCTTTGAAACCAGAGTAGGAGGAAGGCGATTTGGTGCTCAGCTTTCCTTGGTTTTCTAAGGAGCTTCTACCCCTCTGGCCGTCCTGGGGCTCCCTGTGGAAGGCTCTGGGCTACTGGCACACTGGAAGGGGCAGGCGATTATGATTTGGCAGGTCTAGAAAGAACTCTCCTGCCCTGATTGTCCTGAGAACAAAAATAAGGGAACGTGTTTGATGACACAGACATACTTCACCCAGTCCCTCTTTGGCTTTCTCAATTTCCTGCTTTAAAAATTAATTTTTATTTTTTTTCCAAAGATTTTGCTATTTAGTTTAGAGAGAGACAGTGCATGTGAGTGGGGGAGGGGGGAAGGAGAATCTCAAGCAGACTCCCCGCTGAGCACAACTTGGGGGGCTTGGTCCCAAGACCCTGAGATCACCTCCTGACCTGAAACCAAGAGTTGGACACCTAACTGACTGAGCCACCCGTGAGCCCCTAAAAATTAATTTGTAGACTCTGTACATTTTTTCCCCATGGATTTATTTTGCCTCGTATGTTTTCTTTACATTAAAAATCGTATTTCACTAAGACCTTTTATCTAGGAAAAATAAAAAGCATTTCCAAGTCAGAAAGAGCTATTTTTAGTGCATAACAGTAGAAGATAATGGCATCCTTTGATGCTTTTTATGTCGCTTATTTTAGGATCCCTTAAGGCTTATGGTGATTCCTTAGGGTCACTTATCTAGAGACACAGACAAATGAGCCTACGAATATCACAGTTCAGAACATCAAGGAGTTCTTACTTATTCAAATTCTTTCAATTCCATTTGCCAGGTGCCAGGAAGTGAATGCGAAGCTCTGTCTGAGGGGTCCTTCAATGAAAGCCTCTTCCCTCTGACTATGACAACCATGTGGCTTTAAGAAGGGTGTATGCTAGGGGTTGTTTGTTTGTTTTTCCTGGTGGCCGTACTTTTTCATCTACAATGTTGGGATTCTTCTGTGACAGAGGTGCGCCCTGGGCACAGCCTTCAGGTTTGGAGTGGAGAGAGGGTTATTGGTTTAGAGCGAAAGTTATAGCCTCCATCTTCTTATGGCCATGAACGAACTCAGCCGAGTTACCTGGGTTCCAACGGGGAGTTCATTACCACACACAAAGTAAAAGAAATGTGTTCCGTCTTCTGCAGGGTTGTTGTTGCTTGGCTTTGTAGAGTCAAGAGCTTCCATTTCAGATTCATCAGAACCACATTTCAATTAGGGATTGCTGGAAACGAAGTTCAGGGTTATTATGCAAATTCGTTATTTAAAAATCTGCAAATAAAGAATGAAAATAGGGGAGAATCCTTGGAAGGTCAGCCCATATTGCCTTCTATGTTTGATGAGAATGTGTTCAGTCAGGCAGTGGCGGTTTTTATCTAAATAAAGGATGAAGCTACCCTTTTACTTTGTAAAAACTAATTAAAGGAATTTTAATTTGCCTGACTATATGGTAAATTGATTGTCATTAAGTAGGAATTTAGATGTCCTATCATTCATCACATAAAAAGAAACCTCCTTTCTCTTTGTCAGATTTTTTTTTTATTAGAACAGAGAAACAAAACAATTAACAGAAAGCCAGATTGGAGATATCTGTGTTGGAACAATAAGAATGCTGGGCTTATGTTTCCGAAGGAAACCGTGGGATCAATGGAGAACTGGGCGACTTCTCTTTCAGCGATCTTGAAAATGTTCACCTTGTGTTTTAGCTGTTCCCCTCAACAGGAGATCCCAAATCACCATTCTAAAACGCTAACTTTCTCTGTTTGCTTGGTTATTAGGGGATTAGGAAGAGCATATTAAAGGGTTGGAAAGTACTTAAAATACTACCTTCTTTCTAAAAAAAAAAAATTGGAATAACATTTAGTTAAACATAACATAAGGAGGGTGCAAAGAATTTAAATCATAGAAGACTTTTCCAACAGAGAAGCAAAAACTATTCTAGATCACTAACTTGGATGGGCACCTGCAATGCCGAGCCCACCTGGAATCTAGCTAGTCACTCTCATCCATTGTTAACGGATCTTCAGGAGTCTTCAGTTGGCAGAAACTGGGAGAAACTGGTGTTGGACGAGCACTTGCCTTTTAAATGCGCCAACCATGGGCATTTCTGGGGTTTTGCCCCCTAAGGGGAGAGTATTTATACGTTGCATGTTAGATTAAGCAAGTCTGCTCTATGGATCTAATTCTGTCTTTTGGGATTAATGACCTTAAAAGACAGGGAAGCAAATAATCCCAATGAAGAACATTCTAGAATTGAGGACTCCCGAAAACCTCATTATTTGTATCGGTGGAAACTGACTTATGTAAGAGCCCATCCTGGAGGGAAAAACAGGAGCTGGGCCAACCAGGCCATGGGCAGCAGGAAGGCTTCCTTGGAAGGGATGAAGGGAGGCCTCTGGGCTTTGGCTTTGGATGACGTAAGGGGCCACTAAGACCTTTGTTGCTTCATAACATCAGATGGGCACCTTATCTACTTAGAGATATAAAAAATTAGAGATGTTCCAGGGATCATCTCTGTGTCTACAATGTCATGTTATTCTTAACTCTGCCAGTAATCACTGAGACTCACTGAGAAGGGTTATTGCTGAGGATTATATGGAAATAGATAGGAAGTGTGAGTCCTTGGAGTCATTTAGAAGTGGAATGGATTTCTTCATTGAAAAGCTAGGGGCACCTGAGTAGCTTAGTGGGTTAAGTGTCTGCCTTCAGCTCCAGTCAGGATCCTGGGTTCCTGGGATCGAGCCCTGCATTGGGCTTCCTGCTCAGCAGGGAGCCTGCTTCCCCCATCTCCCTCTGATCCTCCCCCTGCTTGTGCTTTCTCACTCTCTCTCAAATAAATAAATAAAATATTTAAAAAAAGAAAGAAAAACTATGATGAAATTAGCCTTTCAAAGTGAGTAAATGTGGAACATTTCTGTGTAAGGCCAATACCATAATAAAAGTAAGATGCTGATTTAAACACTAAATGATGTGTATCGAGCTGGGATAGCTATATTGGTACTAGCATGGCCTAAATTAGGCTCATAATGAAATTATTCTAAATGAAGAAACTCAATTTTGAATGTGTCTGAAAGAAAAATTTGAGTAGGCACCCTATTCATCTTTCAAATTGGTTTTCCAGTTCTATACATGGATGGTACTAACTTAACTTCCTAAGCTCCAGTTTGCGATTTATTTTTTAACTATAAAGTATATCTATTTATTCTATGATATCACCTATAGACTCTTTTATATCCATCAATTTCATTTCATTAAATGATCTCCAAGCATGTTGGATTGTTATCTTGTGTCAAGGTCCATGATGAAGAAAATATTCCCATGGAAGTTTCCAGAGACCAAGTGCCTAATCTATTTCCTATAAAGAAGGCTTATGTTCTACTTTGGTGCCCTGTGTATCACAAAATTGTAGTGTCCCCTTATGCAAGTAGACTCGTAACTATAAAATAGAAACCCTCCATTATTACTCAAAATGAATTATGTTTGATTTGCCTCTTACGGAGTGGGATTATGTTCTCATTCTTTCATTCAGCTTTCATTTGTTGACTCCATGAGGTATATGTGACCTTAGAAAAGGTAGGAGTGTGGGCCTCTGGGCCACATGCATAGCTAGTCCCTGAAATTCACATCTCTAGGACCTACCGAATTGAAGGCAAAGAGGCATTTCATTTTTAACTCTTTAGGTAGAAAGCATTGTACCAAGTTGGCATGCATTGAAGTGTGAGTTGCTAACCTCCCGATTAGAACTTCACTGGAGGAATCTTAATAAAGACTGAGACTTGTAATAATAAATGCTTTATTCCTTATTAGTTCTGACTGGAGAGGCAAGGTCCAGAGAATTAAAATAGATTCATCAAACTTCATTATAATGCTTACATGGTCCTTCCCCGCCCCTGTCCTTGGAACACCTCTTAACAAACCACATCCTGAGATTGGAAATGTTTATTGCGATGTATTCTTTTATTTTATTTTTTTAATTTTTTTAAAGATTTTTATTTATTTATTTGACAGAGAGAGAGATAGAGAGCACAAGCAGGCAGAGCGGCAGGCAGAAAGAGAGGGAGAAGCAGACTCCTCACCGAGCAGAAAGCCTGATGCGGGACTCGATCCCAGGACCCTGGGATCATGACCTGAGCTGAAGGCAGACGCTTAACCCACTGAGCCACCCAGGTGCCCTGGGACTTATTCTTTTAGATCGTCGGGAACTGAGGCAGGGTTCCTCGGTCTGGGCGCTACTGGGGGGAGAGACTTCTTCTTCGAGGGGGGCTCTCTTGGGCCTGGTTGGGGCATGCCAGGCCTCTACGCACTCAATGAGAGTCGCACCCCGTGAACTGTGACAACCAAAGCATCTCCAGATGTTGTCACATGTCCCCCAGAGGCATAATTGCCCCCATTGAGAACCATTAATTTCAGATAATGCGTTTATCAGTTCTTTCAGGAAAGCTTTGCGTATACGTGCATCAGATAACTAACAGAAATCGTGGGGAGATGAGGGCAAACCTAAGTTGAATTTTTAATCTCCGGAGGCTTTCATTCATTTCCTCCTTCGGCTCATTGCTTTAAAATGGTACGTGTTGGGATGGGGAGCGGTGCGTTGTGTAAACTGTGGGGACCACTGTCTTTGTCGCTTGTGGTGAATTAATGATGGGAATATCTAAGCAGCCGTCAGATTCATAAATCACTAGAAATGAGAGGGATAACACATATAAGTCTTTCCCTTTTGTTTAGCAATTTATCATTTTGCCTGCGCATTAATAAACAGAGCTCCCCCGAGGTAAGCCCTGGAAGATAAATATTCCTCCCTAATTTCCTCAGCTGTAGCCAGGAGATCACAAGTGAGTGGAGAGGTGCTCATCACCGCAAGTTGCTGGCGTCTTAACCTTCCCTTCCTCCAGCCAGGCACGGAGCAGGGAGTCGCAGGCGTGGAGTTCTAACCGCAGGTAACACGCTTCTGTTTGTTTCTGCAACAGGCACCAGATTCCCCAGCCCCAGGCTGTCAGCCAGGCCGAGCCGAAAACGCACCCTGTCCATATCACCGCTCTCCGATCACAGCTTTGACCTTCAGACTATGATAAGGACGTCTCCCAACTCCTTGGTCACGATTCTCAATAATTCCCGCAGCAGCTCTTCGGCAAGCGGCTCCTACGGTCACTTGTCCGCGAGCGCCATCAGGTTTGTATTTTCCCGAATCCACGATGTGTTTCTTTTTATTAAAGGGGCAGGGCCCGACTGGCCTGCCTTTGCGGGACTGACTCCCTCTGAGGGTGACTTAGGATAGCAGGACCCCGGGCCTGAGCCGGGATGCCAGTTGGATGCCGCGGCAGTGAATTCCAGAGCCAAGGACTGGGCCAAAGATCTTTTTTTTTTTTTTTTTTCGGACTTGAGTTAGTAGCCTGTATACATATGTGGAGCTATTCCCTTATGACGGAGTCCGCTTTGCAGTGAGGCTGGCGATCCTTTGTCCAAGCCCCTCTTACTAATTATAGTTCTCTGGAGAGGGACCCCACCTCATACCTGGTCATGCAGCACGTGGGAGGAGGGACAAGAGCAGAAAGCAGACACTCAGGGGCAGTGTAATTCACATTTGTTAATGACGGGGAAAGGCGGTGCACTTGAGGAAGAAAGGGTGTCAGCAGGATTTTGAGTCTAAGGGAAGAGAAACGTGATGACATCGGAAGGCATGTGTGTCAGAGGAAATGGGGCAAACCAAGATTTCCTTGTTTTCCTATTAAGCATTTTTAGCTTAATTTGAAAGCCCTCTGTTTTGTCATCCTCCCTCGCCGTCCGACGAGAACATTTTGACATTTCCTTTGGTGAAATGCATTATGTCTGCTCTTGCACAGGAAGATACGAATGCAGGTTTCTGGGAACATGCTTACTACAAAATATTTCTCCCCGCTAATGATCAAACGTGGGCTGATGTCAATAAGTGGGGAATGAAAGTAAGCCAAGTGAGGAATTTTAGGTGTGTTTAGGCTGCTTTTATCAGCTAATCACGTACCGTTTTGCTCTGTGCTAGTTACCAAATCGTTGTTTCAGGCATCAAATTAGACCACGTCCTAGTTCATTAATTAGGCAACCCTGCTCATCAACTTTAGTCATCCCTTCCCCTAAGTTTTTCCTCCCATAATTTAAGAATTCAGTTCCTAGCAATCTTTTTGAACTGGAGTTTTGTAAACCACGGGTGATTCTCTGCTTTAAAAGGACATGCCAAAGGCTCTTTTCGCCAGCCTTGTTTTGAATAAGTGAGGGTTTTGTTATTGGCGTGTTTCTCGAAACAGTAGCTTTAATTCTTAGTCGAGGGTTGTTCCATGATGGATATACACATTAGGGAGACCCCAACCGTCTGGGGGAAAAAAGTGTGAGCGGTAGTAACACAGCCTATTTACTAGAAATGATGAATACCTCCATTTTTTCCATAACGTTCTCAATTACAGTTTTAATTCTTTGCTTGTTCAATTATCAGCGATCCTCTTTGGCGCACAAGTTAGTGTAAATATTGTAAGCCTTAGGTTGATTTTCTTCAGCTTTTCTTTGTTCTTTCCATACGGTCATTAGACGGTAGACGTGGAGCAAAGCAAAAACTCTGCTGACGTGGCCGTCGTCAGGACATAGAGGGGGGTTCCCGGGGAGTCTTCAGGACTCGCCACCCTCGTCGCCAGTGGAAGGTTTGGGGTTGGGCCCATCTGTAGTCAGATTCCAGCTCTGCTACGCGCTCCGCACACTGTCCTTGCCCATCGGGTCTCTGAAGTCAGGCTTCACACTTGTAAGCGACAGAAAAGAAACCCCACGTAGGAAAGGACAGTTTATTAAAGCCGCTGTGCATGTGCAGTGCCAGGATGAAGACCCCAGCCGGGGGGGGGGGGGCACGTCCCGGGAGCGCTGACCCTAGGACGGTCTGTCCAGGACCCGAGCTAGCACGGCCCAGCCAAGCGATCCCCGTGATCACCCCAGGCTGGCTCTGAGGATGGGTCAGAACTGTGGCCCGGCTCCTCCTGCCCCACCTGGCAGACATTCCCAGCATTGCGCAGAATGCCGATGACTATAGCTCGCTTTGCCGAAATTGTGTAATGATCATGTGGCTTGACTAGAAGTCATAGCATCAGAGTAGTAGAAATACGGTACTCCAGGATACTCACAAAACTTACGTTCACACAGAATCACTGGTGAGCACTGATCTCTCTTGCTTCTCCTTAATTTTGTTCCCCTCTGGCTCTCTGCCCAGCTAGCTTGACTTTCTCCAGCACCTTGGAGTCTCATGGCACAGACTGTCGCCATGTTTCCTTTCTTTATTCTTATCCCCTCCCCCCCCCAACTTCTCTGCCTTCTTGATCTGCTCACCTCTGCCCAGGTAACCTAGCACTGGATCCTGACTGGGATTGATCATTTTCCCCTGCCTCCAAGGAGCTCCCACAGACCCTGCCATTCTCATCAGAGCTGGAAGAAGAGGTTTGCATTCAAGACTAGTTGGGAGGCCCGACCACCGTGCACTCCTGTTCTTCCTGTGGATCCTTTCCATTCTGTCTTCCCTCTGGCAGCCTGACCTCTCACTCTTCAATATCCACCTGGTGTGTGTTAGGACCAGAGGTAGCTTTGAACACACATAAGAAATTCAGATAGCCCAGGACAATATATGCTTGCCCTGTAACACAAGAATTAAAATAATTATCATCAGCACTCTTTGCCTTTCCTGTAGTGCTTTGCTTGCCCTGTTCTTAGTTCGATTTTGTGAAGCCGACTCGAGGAATCATTAGTCAAAGTGGTAGGACCAGTGGGAGGCAGGGAAAGGGAGGAAGCGTGAGCTAGGGCACAAAGGGTAGCTAACTTTCTCGGGAGGGGAGGGCACAGGACCGCGCGTGGACCGGGGGGTTGTGCAGTCTGGGCTGTGGACCAGCCAACGGGGTTGGAGCGAGAGGCACGCTCCTTGTTTTTGCGTCACGGAGATTTGGAGGAGTGTGCCGTTGCCCTCGGTTTACTCGTCCGCACGGTGAGTCTTGGCAGGAGGACGTCAGAGAAGGTCGCACGCCGCTCTTCGCATGCCCTGCTTTGTACTGGACCCCAGACGTGTTTGACGTTGGTGCCGTTTTCCGGGGCCTGACCTCCATCTGGTAGAGGTGTGCAGAGTAAGGCTGTTTGTCGAGTTGTCAAGACGGTGTCCCATCCGACGTCAGGTGTTCTGTCTTCCAAAACAACTGCCGGAGCGGTGACCTCCTTCCGGCGGCTTTCCAGTCCGGATGTTACCCTCCGAGAGGCTGGTGGTTGGATTTGCCGCTGTTTGAGATGCCCGTGTTGACCGGCCCATCCAGGGGCCTGCTGCTTGTTTCCCCTCTGCTAGAGCACGACTACCGGAGGGCCGCGGGCCTTGTTCATGGCGGCACACCGCCCCCCGCCACACCTGTGCCTTCTCACCCGGACACCACTCAATGGAGGTTTCTTGAGTGAAGAAGTGAAGGAGCTCTTTTTTTAGGGGGGAGGGGCAGAGAAAGAGGGAAAGAGAGAGACTTTGCCTGCAGTGCGGAGCCCAATGCGGGGCTTGATCTCATGACCCTGAGATGACGACCTGAGCCGAAACCAAGAGTCTGGTCAGCTTAGCCGACTGAGCCACCCAGGCGCCCCTGAAGGTGCTCTTAAATGAGTACTCAGAATTCTCATCAGCCCCTTTATTAAAGGAACTGTCTACGTGGCAGATGAATAATTCTGATTTTCAGAATGTTGCAGTCCTTATGAACAGTATATTATATGTCCACAGTTTGAGAGCCATAGAGAGATAGAGGGATGGATACAAAATGAGGGGCTAAAAAGGCAAATGTCTATATTTGGTATGGTTCTTGTGCTTATATATTTAGTTAATAATTCAGACTGCTATAAAAGTACTGTGGAAAGCAAATATTTACTCACAAAATCCTCTTGGTGTACTTGATTATGTCTAACTTTAATTTTTTTTAAAGATTTTATTTATTTGACACAGAGAGAGAGAGATCACAAGCAGGCAGAGAGGCAGGCAGAGAGAGAGGGGGAAGCAGGCTCCCTGCTGAGCAGAGAGCCCAACTTAGGGCTAAATCCTGGGACCCTGAGGTCATGACCTGAGCGGAAGGCAGAGGCTTTAACCCACTGAGCCACCCAAGTGTCTCAAAATCTTAGGACTGTAGTAGACTGTAATACTTCTTTAAAATTTTTACTTCCTTGGGGAAGGATATACTTCCACATTAAAGATGATAGTGGTCATGTGATTTCCTTTGGTCAATTACAATAGGAAAGTGGAATGAGTAGTTTCTATTGGGAAAAAGCTCCAAGAGCAAGTAGTACTTTTTTTTTTAAAGATTTTTATTTATTTATTTATTTATTTATTTATTTATTTATTTATTTATTTATTTGACAGAGAGAGAGAGATCTCAAGTAGGCAGAGAGGCAGGCAGAGAGAGAGAGGGGGAAGCAGGCTCCCTGCTGAGCAGAGAGCCCAATGTGGGGCTCGATCCCAGGACCCTGAGATTATGAACTGAGCCGAAGGCAGAGGCTTAACCCACTGAGCCACCCAAGCACCCCTATTATGTCTCACTTTTCAACCCTGTTATCCAAATGTACATCACAAACCTTATTCTTTTATTTATCATAACTGAAATGACCATTTCGTAAAAGCCCATGCACTTGGAAAGGTCGTTGTGAAAATTTGGCTGTCTCAAGAAGTTTTAACTTGTCCATCCCCGCGAGACTCCCATCAAAGCCTAGATGATTCACACTTATCAAATACAACCTGTAACCTCCACTCTCTGTTATCAACGTAGATGTTGTAACTATAATGGCAATATAGTAGAAATACCTTAGCCTCTGCTAATACTTTCCCCCAGAAATTGCACCACTGTCCCAAAGAGGGGTTTCGGGTGACCCTCCTCTTCCTGTAGTCTCCTGCCAAAGGTAAATGGAAGGAAGAAATGAGTAACCTGCTCCTTTCCAACCCACCGGTTATAGCGTTCTCGCTTTGAGTTTATGGCTAAAATGAAGATGAGCTTGTGTCCTCAAGGTGTCGGGTCTGGTGTGGCTGGGACAGACATCTCAATGAAAGTGGGAGTCAGGTCCCACAGTGGGGCAGGCTGTCTGCAGCCAGCACCACGGGCTGTGGCCGGGCTCGGGACAGCGGGCTGTGTTCTGTGTCCTGCAGTGGCCATCGTCTCTGGCCCCAGGCCCCTAGAGGAAGCAGGTGTCGATGGCCACTCCCCGAGGCAGGAGAGGAACCAGCTGTCTCCACAGCAGGTTGGCTTTGGGCCTGTTGGTGCCCATTACAGCTTGGGTGGGACGCAGCAAAGAACAGAGTGAAGGTGAACACGGTGCCTGGGGACCAGTGTCCTGAAACTCCAATGACATCTTCTGAAAGTGGTGACAAACTTCTTCTCCCCCAGCAGCACCCAAAGTGATTAATACTGAGAAAGATAGTTTTTATTGCCTCCTGTGTGTGGTCATTGGATCTAGAGAGCACTTCATTTAGTCAGTTACTGGTTCATTTCCCACCCCCCACCCCCCTGATTCAGCTGTGTATACAACTCTGTGTTAGTTTCCATGCTGGGCATGGGGGCTACCGGGATGAATGAGAGGCAGGACTCTTACCCTCACTGAACTCCTGAAGGGTAAAAGCCTCCAATCAGGTAGGAATGAATGAGTGGACCAGATGAGGCCATGGGATGGGAAGAGCTTGGGTGTTGAGGGAGTGTCAGCAATCCAGGGGCCGGAGGCCGATGAACAGGAAAGGCAGTAGGGCGACCCAGTTATGCCAACCCTCAGCCCCTGATCTGGGAACGGCAGGAAACTTTTGAAGCTCCCAACAACGCTGCACTGGCGTCAGGTCCAAGAGGCTGAGGCTCAGGAAGACCCACTGGGTTGCTTCAAAGGCGCCCTGCTACTTGGGGGCAGAGCCTGGTGCAGCTGACTCTGAACTTCCCTTTTCTGTCCCCAGGCCTTCCTTCTCTCCTAGGACCCTCCAGTGGGGGGCCTGGCCAAAAGGATTGGTAGGAAGTGCTCTTCATAATAAGGAAACAATAATTCTTGATGAGGTCTTTGAAAAACTGATCATGCTTTTTCTTTTAAGGTTTTATTTATTAATTTGAGAGACCGTGAGAGAGTGAGCACTCACAAGTAGGGGGCAGGGGCGGAGGGAGAAGCAGACTCCCCGCTAAGTGGGGAGTCTGATGCAAGGCTCGATCTTGGAACTCCAAGATCATGAGCTGAGCCGAAGGCAGACGCTTAACCGACTGAGCCGCCCGGGTGCCCCTGATTCGTGCTTTTTCTAACCATCTCTGCATGGCTGAGCAGTTGCATGATTTGAGTGTTTCCCGCCAGACCTCATTGGAGAGGGTGTCACTGCTACTCCTGTCCACAGAGGTCTTGTCTGTTTGTTTAATGGCAAGTGGTTTTTCAAGTCCTTTTAGAACATTTTTGTCATACAAAGCTGAATGGATTTTTGTCCAAAGCAGCTTTCCCAGAGGAAATCGCCTCGGTGTCAATGTTGGGAGCTGCTTCCTTGTTCCGTGAATGTGCGGGTCTTTTTCGTGTGCTCATTGCTTCTGAGGCTGCTGGGTCATCCAGTAAACTTGCCCCGGGAGCTTTTATGACTGGAAGGGGAAGCTTTATCTTTCTCCTTTCAAAGAGAAGCACGTGCAGGCACATGTGTCCATGGGCCTGTGCACATACGAGTAATATTAGGTGTTGGCCCCTTCGCAGCAAAACGGGGAAGAATCGTTCTTACTTGGAATGGCCGCTGTTGTGCAGTGAATTCCACAGCTATAGCCAGAGCGTGGACAAGGACAACCTCGTTTGTACCACAGCCACAAAGAAGCCGCAAGGTCGGTTTTGATGAGAAAGCCTCTTCCTTCCCCCTCCCCACTTCCTTCTCTCTCTCTCTCTCTTTTAAAAGATTTTATTTATTTATTTATTTATTTATTTATTTATTTATTTATTCGAGAGAGAGTGAGAGAGCATGCGCGCTCGAGTGAGAGAAAGCGTGAGAGGGGAGAAGGTCAGAGGGAGAAGCAGACTCCCGGTGGAGCTGGGAGCGAGATGCAGGACTCGATCCTGAGGCTCCAACATCATGACCTGAGCCGAAGGCAGTGGTTTAACCAACTGAGCTCCCCCCCGGCGCCCCTTCTTTCTCTCTTCTTGAAGCCAGTGTCTCACACTGTGGGGTTGTCCTGTTACCAAGCATGGACTGTCCCCTGACTTTACCTCATGGTTTCATGAGTCAGAGGGCCAGGAGAGATGTGATACTGGAAAGCAACTCTCCCCTTTGGATTCTTCACACAGAAATTGTAGTATGAACATTATAATCCCAGTGCCTCAGCCTGGACTCATACATTGTCAAAGTAGCTCATGCATTTTTCTTTCTTTCTTTCTTTCTTTCTTTCTTTCTTTCTTTCTTTCTTTCTTTCTTTTAAAGATTTGATTTATTTATTTATTTGACAGAGAGTGATCACAAGGAGGGGGAGCAGCAGGCAGAAGGAGAGGGAGAAGTAGGTTCCTTGCTGAGCAGGGGGCCCAGCGCACGACTCGATCCCAAGACCCTGGGATCACGACTAGAGCTGAAGGCAGACGCTTAACGACTGAGCCACCCAGGCGCCCCAACAGGCATTCCTTTCAAGGATGTTTCCAAAATTCACATCTGAGCAAAATACAGCAACCCGAGCAATTGAAAAACACGTGTTTTTAGGTAGTTAGCATTGACCTTATATTTAAAACAAGACATTTCCTAAGAAGGTAGAGACACTGCATGTCCATTACTCTTCACATCGGCAGGAGGTAGTGAATAAATGTTTAGGGAGTGATTTTCTGCAGTCTGAACTCTCAGTGTCCCCGCTTATAGGTCATTCTAGAAATTAAATATAAATGCATGGATCGATCACAAGGTTTCTGTACAAATGGTGGCTCTCATCACTTCCGTGGTGTGCGAAAACAATGTAGTGAAAGTGAAAAATGATTATGAATTTCAAATTTCCGTGTATTGATTATAATAATATCTAACTAGTTGCAAAAAATATGTTATGCTCTGGGACTATAAATGGGATACATAAAAAGTACTTGGTTAAACCTTACTGAATTGATGCACGATTTCATGTGTGCATTTTATGACATTTATTTCGCTTAACATTTTCTTTCTACTTATACTCCAAAGGTTAGGTGGATTGGGGGTAGTTGCTAAGATTCCTAGATAGGAGACTTCCAGATAGATGAGGGGTGACTATGCTGTTTACTGCCCATTAAAAAACAAGGCCCAATTTGCAAAACTTGGCTGTCCTTTGCACAAGAGTATTGACAAAACTGTACCTCTGATTTTTCATAGAAGATAAATACGTCAGAACTTTTTCAAAGATTCAGACCTCGGGAGTTTTCATTTTAAATCTTTGGAAAACAGGCGAACTTGTTCCCGCTCAGACAACACTATGTTTGTTGATCACTGTTAGGTCAGAGCTGCACATAAAGGGGGGAACTGACCGTGAGTAATTTTACGTCGATATGCTCAGAGTTCTACCCCTGAGTCACCAAACACAGAGGAATGCGCTTTTAAGGTATTTCATAAAGCAAAAAATTTTATAGCTGTGAATCTGTTCCAATGGGTAGAAATTATATTGGTTGGCTGAGGACGCTATCCACACTATAGTCAAGCATCTAAAACCCACACCTTTCTCCTTTTCTGCTCTTGAGAAAGGTAAAGGGCAAATTAATGTTGAAATTAATTTATTCTGGCTTCATAACTATGGTCCTAGAAGAGTGCTTCTCGGAGTGTTTTGCAAGGATCACTAGTTTCTAAAAGCTTCTCCAAATACCGTTGCAAACTGTGTCTGGGTGGGGGGGGGAACACTTAGATGGCACATCCCACGGTGACTGACCGCTCTGTGAGATCCTGGGACTGCTAAACCCGTATTCCTCCGACTTCTGTGACTTAAACATTTCTCTTTCCTCTCCTTCATAAGGCTGCTTTTCAGATTGTTGTCTCAGGAGGCCTGCGGCCTTGTTAGCGCCTCACTTGGGAAGATGGGGGCCATCTGACACATCTTCTCCTCGTCTCATCGATTAAATATAGACAAATCATTTTAAGTCACATGTTTATAAACGCTTATGTATTTTAAGTTACCCCATCTTTCCCGTAGTCATTTGGAAAAGAAGTGAAAACTAAAAAAAAAAAAATGTTTTTTTAAGAAATTTATATTTAATATATAAATATTGAGTGAAGAGAATGCAGAAATCAGATTGTAAAATTAAGCTTTCTTCATGGGACCCACAGGAAAGAATAGGGTGGAAAGAAATATAAAAAGGCTTTGAAGTAATAAAGCTCAGGTAGACCGAGTTTTAAATTAGACCGTGTCCTCCTTTAGAAGACACAGAGGAGATTTATAAAAATTCCCAACAATATCAATAATTTCTAGGAAATTATGGAATGATTACATGAACTATTTAGGAAGCTTTTTTTCACGGTTTCTAAAGTTTAGAATTTATTTTTTTTCTTTTTAATTCTGACTCCTGTAATGGTTAAAGACTGTTGTCAACCATAAAGTTGTATAGAAAGACATGACTCTAGCTTTGTTTAGACTGTTTTAGGAAAACATTGTCAAATTGTAGTTTTCAGAGGAAAAGATGTTTTTCTTTGAATTGACTCTTCTGAGTGTGATCGGCCCCGAGGATGTCCACGTCTTAACCCCTGGAAGGCCTAGGCCTGTTACCTTACAGGGCAGGAGGAATTTTGTAGCTGGGATTATGTTAAGGGGTTTGAGACGAGATTATTTGGGATTATTCGGGTGGGCCTGATGGAGTTAAAAGCATCCTTATAAGAGGAAGGTGGGGGGCCAGAGTAAGAGTCAGAGAAGAGGGTCAGCATGATAGGAACCACCAGCAGAGGATGGGGCGGCCTCTAGAAGCTGCGAGAAACTCCCCGAAAACGCAATACTGGTTTTAACGAGCCACTGAGAGAGTAAGCGTGTGTCATTTTCAGCCACTAAGTAGCGGCCGTAACTGGACACGAGTACTCTGAAGAAGAGACTCGGTCGCACACAGACTCAGTACTGAGGGCCTGCTGTGTGCTGGGCAGTGTTCCAGGTGCCAGAGGGCCCGCCCGTTGGGACCTTATGATCTAGAGGACAGGGCGCGACCTCAGAGAGCGTGAGTGTGGCCAGGGGACAGAAGGTCTGACAGTAGAAAGTGATCAGACCCGCCATGCAGGGGGGCTCATTTTGATGGGGCGTGGTCTCAGACGGCCTCGCTGTCCCAGGAGGTGACATTTAGCTAAGACCCAGCAGATAGGAAGGATGTGACCATGCTGAGCTCAGGAAGGACACGGCAGTTCCAGTGGGCCAGGGACTCCCCTGCTTTCCCCCCAGGCGGAGCTACCGTCAGAGAGAAGGGGTGGCGACTGATCCCTGACTCCCCACCCGTGGGAATGCCCCAGCCGTTCTTTCTGTTGTCGCCAACATCCCCACGCGGTGCCCCGACATCGGGCCATCCTCGGCTTCTTCCTTCCAAACCCTCTGTCCTCCTCCACGCTCTCCTGAGAGCATCCTTGCTGATGCCACAAAAGAGCCAAGAACAGACGTGTGTCATTGAGTACGAAAGAGGCTCTGTGACCTGGGGGAGCAGGCAGCTTCCCACGGCCCCCGTGGGTGGGGTGGGTGGGGTGTGGGTGGGGACCCGGCTTGCCGCCGCAGGAGCCCACCACCGCCTGCCTTTCCCAAGTGGCGGAGAAAGCCTTCCTGTGGCTGGCTCCCCCAAAAAAAGGCGGCTTCCGCCTGTTCTCATCGTATCCCCTGGAAGCGAAGAGTTGGCATGGGTCTCAAAGGTTTATTCCTGGCACCTGCTTTTACCAGCAAGAACGTGGCCCCAAAAGGGGGAGGGGATGTTCCCCAAACTGTGTCAAAAGCTGTCCTGCCTTCCCCGATGTCTGCTGAGGTCAGCCCAAGTGTACCTGAGGACAGGGCCGGCAGCAGGAAGCCGGGCCTGGTTCTCCTTCCCTCTGACGTCTCTTGGAAAGTGAAAATGGACCCACCCTGCCTGCCTGTGAACATCTCTAAATTGCTCAAATACACAACTGAGGGCACGTTCTGCCTCCTGAAACGTTTTCTCTAGTGGCCTGGATCCTTAATCAGGTCCTGACTTTTTGAGCCCCCAAACGATGCACTCTCCGGAATTAGGAGGGCCCCCGTTCCCAAGCCTGCCCAATCCCGATCGTGAGAGCTCAGGAAATGCCAGGGAGGTGCCTGGAGGCGCCTGCAAACTGTATCACATTGTAAATACATGTGCAGTGGGGTCTTTGGGCTTTTGCTTCTTTAATGAGTAGAATAAGGTAGTTGCACTTAGTAATACCCATTCACCAAAAGGAAAGGGGCGGGGGTGTTAAATCATTGTGTTTTTTTGATGAATGGCTTGTACACTGAAAAATAAATTGGACAAACTGGCATAGAGCTCAGTGAACATGAAATCAGCTATTAGAAGAAAGCTTGTGAACAAATTCTGGGGCAGATATGCATCTTTTGATTAATGCCCTATCAGTCATCCACGCAGCTACCTTAGCGGAGTCTCGCCGTAATCATTCACGGTTGCTTTCGGAAACATGGCCAGAAACTGTCGCACTGCAGAAACGAAATATTATTACTGATTTCTCCCTAACTTGCCATGAACAATGACTGTTTTCACCAAATTCCTGCTCGCCTTTATTATAGAAGGACAATGCAGAATGAAAGGAGAGTTCCTCCAAGCTGGGTGAAATTCTCTGAGGGTATTCTTAATGATATTCAGTGTTAAATGGGCAAGCTATTGTAATGCAAGGCTCTCTGTAGGAATAATAGTAATGTAATCCCATTGAAGCCGCCTTTCATGGATTGTTGTCAAATAGGCAAAATGTGGAGTCACGTTAATGAACGGAGTATATCTTCGGAATTATTACTTAAAGTTGCTGAAATGGTTTGAATTTTGTTATTGTAATTATTATATTCTCAGTTAATGCGCTTACCAGCAGCAGTAATTAACCCACCAGATTGGAAATTTGCATGAATTCCACCTTTGACATTACGAGAAACCCTGACTCTTTCTGGGTATTTCACAGCAGGACAGAGGGAATACATATTTTTATTCTTTTTTCCCCACTGATTATTTTTAGGAAGGAAATGTTCGTGAATGCAGTTATAGTTTTTCATGCATTTTTAAGCCATTGGCAGATTCCTCAAGAACACTTCATTCTTTTAAGAGGATTTGATTCCTAAACCGTGCCGACACAAAGAATGATTTGGCACCGTCTACCCATCGAGAAATCCGTAGGTAATAGTGCGGCTTCCTCACAACTCGCTGTAGGCTGGACCGGGGCTGGGGCATAATGAAGTGGTGACAGGCATTAGCATGTATAATGGGCTTTCGTAGACATTTAATGCCATTTAGCTGGGAGAGGGAGCCGTGCTCTCCCATTGGAATATTCCTCCACCGAAGCCCATTGATCACCGATTTCAGCCGAGAGAGGTTAATCCATCAGCTTCCGTAACCAGACGGCACTGATGGAAATTCTTTAGGTGGCATTCTGGATGAACCAAGCTTTCCATCTTTACAAACAAATGAGTGATATGACAAGCATGGTGTTCAAAACACATTTAACCAATTGATTTTCCTTCCTCTTGTAATAAGATCTGGAGACATATGAAAGCACGCAGCGTGAGCCGAGATTAAAGGAATTGCTCCATGCACGGGGACATACGGCGCTGAGAGCCAATAAAAGTACTATAAAGCGTGTAGTCACCCATTCTCTTTTTTTATATAAAGTTTGTTATTGCAATAAATAGCTGTTATTGAGCCAAGGCCTTTTGTTCCCGACGTGCGGAGCCTCATTTCGGGTCTGTGTGTCTGGCTTCCGCGGGCGTGTTTCTCTTGGAAGGGTCCACGATGTCCATAAGTCACAGTTTTCACTTTCTGACTTAAACCGGCAGGCCGGGTGTCGTTTGGGAGGGTAGCCCTGGGTATAAAGACGCAAACCCGGGGCCTGCTCGCAGGAATCTCTGCATCCCGTGTAAATAAAGAGCCGTCTGTTCTTTCTTCCCCACCTGCAGCCCTGCCTTGAGCTTCACCTACCCTTCTGCACCCGTGTCTCTCCATATGCACCAACAAATCTTAAGCCGACAGCAGAGCTTAGGCTCGGCCTTTGGACACAGCCCTCCGCTCATCCACCCTGCTCCGACGTTTCCAACACAGAGGCCCATCCCTGGGATCCCCACTGTTCTGAACCCCGTCCCAGTCAGCTCGGGCCCTTCGGAGTCCTCACAGGTGAGAGACACAGCTCAAGGAGCCGATCCAGAGAGCCCTGCCTACCCCGCCAGGAACTCTGAACTGGCCCGGAGCCTCGGCATTCTCGTGGCTTCCGTGCTGCCGTCTTCCTAACCCAGGGCTGTAGGCTTCAGGTTTGATGAGTGTGGCATGTGTGTGTTGGCTTCCTGCCCCAGAGTCGTTTCTTTCTCGGTGGGACCGCGGGCTGCCGGATGAGGGTCCATAACCCTGCTCCGGTCAGTACGCTGCGTGAAGGGGTCGCCCTCGTCGGGGGACTCCCCGCTGAATCCTGAAATCCTGTGATAAGTTCACGGGAAGAACCAAACCACACCGTGCCCTCTGCTCTTCACCTCCTCGCTAATCCCGCTCAGAGAAGGGTCTGAATCCTCTGAGAGCGTTGCCACCTGTTTCCTACCCACCTCCCGACTCTTCTTCTAAATACACGCTTGGAGCTCACGAAAACCCAAGCCCCCGGTTCTAGTCTTCTAGCTGTTAAAAGCCATAGGGAGTTTATTTATTTGTTTATGTATTTTTAAGGTTTTATGTATTTATTTGACACACCGAGTGAGAGAGAGAATGAGAACACAAGCAGGGGGAGCAGCAGGCAGAGGGAGAGGAAGAAGCAGGATCCCACTGGGCAGAGAGCCCGATGCAGGGCTCGATCCCAGAACCCCAGGATCATGACCTGAGCTTCACCGGCGGAGCCCCCCAGGGGCCCCTGAAAGCCACAGGGAGTTTCTCCTCCCGAGTGGAACCTGTCATGGGTGTGTTTTCCGGCCTCAGACATGTTTCCTGGGCTCTGCTGTCATGGGATTGGAGCCTCATCAGAGTCCTCGTTCTAATGCCCCATCGGGCTGCTTGTTCACAGTTGCATGGTTTAGCTGTGGTCCCGCTCCTTGATCGAAACCTAATTACTGTCTCTGTCCCCACAAATGTGACCGGCAGAACAAGCCGACGAGCGAGTCCGCGGTGAGTAGCACGGGGGACCTGATGCACAACAAGCGGTCCAAGATCAAGCCCGACGAAGACCTCCCCAGCCCGGGGCCTCGGGGCCAGCAGGTGAGGCACTGGGGGGCTCTGCCACCGGCCTGCGCCTCCCTCCAGCCCGAGGTCTCTCACCACATGTCCGTATCTACTGTGCTGGGCCTTGGCCTTGGCCGTACCCAGGCACTTGACAGGAGGCCAGCGGCGGAGTCTGACTCCGTTGGATTCTCTAACTCAGAAACGCCACAGGAAGCTGTGTGGGGGATAAACTGTAGCCCGTGGTGTAAGCCGTTGGATTAATTTGTTACCCATCACTGACAGGACCAAGCTTCAGTCCTGAGCCCTGGTCTCGGGCCCCGAGATACAAAGTCCTGGCCCGAAGCCCGAGCTGGGCACAGTTGATGATATCCCTTACACGGATCGTGTTCTTTTTTGTTCCTATTTTGCCTTTTCCCACTTGCCAGGAGGGTTGGGAGAACAGAGGGATGGATCAAGGCAAACTAACCCAACTCGAGGCCAATTAGATTCTGGTCCTTGATCCAGAGTCTTAAAAGGACAAGTTTAGAAAGTCCAGTCTGGGCTCTGCTTTGAGGCATTTAGACCCTCTGAGCTTCTATTTTAAAGTGTGTTTATTCCGCCTAGAATATTATCTCCTAGGGTCCCTGTGCCTGACACAGGAAGGAGGTCAGTGAATATTAGTCCCTGGGAATAGAGGTTGTATGGGAGTCTGGACGTCCACAGAATCTGGACCTTTCTGTGTCCGGGATGCTCCAGCCCCAAGCTCGGACTACCTCCACCCACATTTCCTTTCGAGGGAGGAGTGCTTTGAGGATGGAATGAATAGATGTCGCAGGTTCTGAAACCCATCCTTCCCCTTGAATGTCACAGGCCAACAACCTTGCTGGTTACATCTAAATGCTCGTGTGCAGTTTTTGTCATCCCGTCCCACACGAGATCCCAAATTCTGGAAATCATTTGCACTTTTGTTGCTGTGAAACTGCCTCGGAGAGTAGGAAAGAATCAGCGGCCAAGCTTAGGTGCTGTGGTTCTAAGGCAACAACCTCTGTCCTCGGAGATCAGAGCTTGAACCAGGAAGACATGATCCCTCA
Source organism: Nasua narica (assembly GCA_028533885.1). Lineage (NCBI taxonomy): Eukaryota > Metazoa > Chordata > Mammalia > Carnivora > Procyonidae > Nasua > Nasua narica. The sequence goes on from CM052806.1 coordinate 8,184,178, forward strand.
GAAACCCAGAAAGTGCTTGTCACTGCCCCCGGTGGCAGGGAAAGCAGAATTAGAATTACTAGTCAACTATTGCCCTGATTCCAAAATAGGAGAATCAACAAACTCACAAACTAAAAAGAATCTAACCGCAAGAGAAAAAGGCCAGTCTTTTGGGTAAAGACTGCATGACCTAATTTAATCGCTTCCCTTATGGGATGCCATTTTAATTTCTTCTTCTAGTATTTGGGGGCAACGTTTGGGCCTCAACTTCTTATCATCATTACAGTCTGGACTGTTGTTTTTGATCCCACATTAAGAACCTCTGAAGATCTGTTTGGTAAATCAAAAAACATGGACACAAATGATTCCATATGTTTGACTTCTTCTGTTTACAAAATCCAGCTGATAGACCTGGGCTCTGTGTTATTTTCCCGGAAAAAAAATGGCCTCAGGATGAAGACCTGTGCAATCAGGGTTTCTTTTTTCTTTTTTTTTCTTTCTCTTACCTGCCTTCCCTTGTATCTGATCTTTGTTTCCCTCCCCTCCCCCCTCCCCCTGCCCCTCCCCCCATGCATCCCCAGGAACAGCCAGAAGGAACAACCCTGGTGAAGGAGGAAGGGGACAAAGATGAAAGCAAACAGGAGCCTGAAGTCATCTATGAGACCAACTGCCACTGGGAAGGCTGCACGCGGGAGTTTGACACCCAGGAGCAGCTGGTACACGTAAGTGGGGGGGGGATGGGGGAAGTGGGCTTTACAACTATGTGACCTTTCCCGTCGGGTCAGCTTCCCTGACCCTGCGCTGAGTCAGGTTTCTCAGCTAGCAGCGTTGCAAACTGGAGAGGGCTTTATGACTTTCTGAGAATAAAGAAAACTCTGAGCCATGGTGCTTGACCTGTTCAGTCAGCTAAAGCTTAGTGTAAAATTCAATAAAGTCTTCAATAGAGAGTGTAATGACTCTGATCCTGTAAGCCAGAAAACACTATTTTGAGTTAGCGTCTTTGATGGTTATTGAGTAATAGTAAGCGGGACATGAATTATTATTAACCTTTTAACCAAGTTTGATTCTCCTCTCCTAGACCCAGCCACGGTAGAAAAAACTCGTGGAGGTAGGGGATTCCTTTTCTTTGGTTCTGTCTGCTCCTTCCAAGCCCTCAGGGTCCAAAGAACCTCTCACTATTTTATGCAGCAATTAGTAGGTAGACACTTGGGGAAGCCATTAGCACAATTTCTTGACTGAAGGCCAACCCTTGCACGGCGAGTAGTTCCATGGAAAAAGTGATGTGTGTTTTAAAATGTGCTCAGTGGCGTGTCTGCAGCATGGTCAGGCTGAGATCCACACGTCGTCTCCCTATACCAGGTCCAGAAGTGTTGCCCCCGTGGGTTCTATTTCCAATAATGCAGTGCGCTCCCCACCCCCATGTGCATGTACCGTATGAGGCGCATTTCCTTTTGCCAACGCTCCATTTGATTTGGCACTTTGTTTCACGCCAGAGGAGTCTCCCTAGCCGATGGGACCGGGAGCGGCTGAGATGGAAGGGTCTCTCGATCATCGAGACTGGACAGGCGTAGGCTCACAGGCTCCTGTGCACGCAAGCACAGGGTCCCACCGAGGCCACCCACGGATGGTCTGCTACATGCGGCCGGTTCTTCTGCTTTTACTGTGATGGAGGATCTGACAGAGCAGCCTTCCTTGGGACGCCCTGTCCACCCACCCCTCACGCACACATCCGCACACCCTCGCCCTGCTCTTTTCTTCTATAGTAACTTTTAATTTTAGAGGATCCGTATTTCTTGATAACCCTTCTCCACTGAAGCGCTAAAATGATACAATTCTGGACACATCCCCCATTTTTCATCGACCACAGAAGTTTCTCCAGGGCGTCGTCTGCAGCTTGGTTCCTCCTATGTGATGTGTCCCACACGTCGCCGTCACGGCAAAGTGTTAAACAGACGGTTTTGCCAGGTTTTGCAATCCGTTTGGTACAGAATGTTTCTCGAGAAGTTAACATGACATCAGCAGGGTGCCCCCCCCCACACATTTCTTTTTTTATCATGTTTCCTTGTAATTGTGTAGAGAGAATTATAGATTTCTCAGCACAGCAAGAAAACCTAGAAAAGTCGAAAAAATTTTTTTAAGTCAAATGTTTTTAATTAAGGTATATTTCCCGGTTTTTCCATGAACCTAATTCGATTCTTTCTCTTTCATTTGATGCGAGTGTTATTTTTAAGCCAAGCCTTACTTAATGGCCTTTTTTTCTTGCTGACTTTTAATGGAAACCACAGACGCAGTCCTACTGAAGGCAGAAAGAAAAAAGTTTGGAATTTTTCTTTTAGGGTAGACAAATATTCCCAAAGAGTGAAATGTGTCAGGAATAGCCTCAGTGATAGAAGGAGTGAACAATCACTAACTACGCGAGGGGAATTGTTTGCATGGAAACTGCTTTCGTGAGTGAGATTACCAGTTACCAGAGCTGCTTGCTTTTGAAAATGTCCTCCTGAGAGGTGACACCGTCTTGTGGTGCCTTTTCTGAGGATAAGTCATTGTAGTTTCCAGGGAGGGCTGTGATTATAGTTCGGCGGGTGCAAGAGCTTATTCGGGGTCTATATTTCAAAGGCATCGTGTTCCTCATTAGAGACCAGGTTTGAGGGAGCATTTTTAGCCTTCCTGCTGCCTGCTTAACACGAAAGCTTTTAAGAGACAGTGACTTTAATAGTTGTATTTAATCTCAGTGGCGAAAGGTTTTAGGGAGTGATGCTTATGTTTTAGTAGAGATTTCTGAGCAGTTTTTAGGTAAATCTGCTTAAACTATCAACCTAAATGACCACCACGTTGTGTGTCTTACCGTAAAAAAATCTGAATGAATCCACGTATGGTGGAAGTTTGTTGGTTTTTTTTTTTTTTTTAAGATTTTTATTTATTTATCTGAGAGAGAGACATACAGCAGAGAGGGAATACAAGCAGGGGGAGTGGGAGAATGAGAAGCAGGCTTCCGGTGGAGCAGGGAGCCCGATGTGGGGCTCCATCCCAGGACCCCGGGATCATGACCTGAGCCGAAGGCAGGCGCTTAACGACTGAGCCACCCAGACGCCCCAGGGTGGAAGGTTTTTACTCCAAACCAGCTAGAGGGAAATTCATGTCAGGATTAGGAGAAAATCCAATATATCACCTTTACGATATTAATTTTAGTCTGGGATAAATTATGTACACGAAGTGGATTAAAGTTATATCTTGCAACAGCCTAAATAAAAACACCAGTTCGTATCACTTATTTTCCACCTTTTTACTCGTTATGTGGAGTGTGGAGATTCTAAATTTGTGCATTTAAGTCGATTTTCCTTGGCGTGACATACGAGTCCTTTCCTCCTCGTCTCCATAGCTGGTGGCATGGGCAGGGGCCTGGGAGAGCGCGGGCACTTTACTCTTCGTCCATTGAAGGACTAGCTCCGCGTCCACCTAATTATTTTCCATCGACAGGGGAAAAACATACCTGTGGCAAACCCCACTTTTTTTTTTTTTTTTTTTTTTTAAGGATGGAGGGAACTCTTAACTGTTTCTCTTCCCCGGGGCTGTCCTCGGAGGGACGACAGTTAGTGAATTAGTTGAATTTTCATGCTACGTGCGACCAAGAGGCAAGGTGTTAAACCATTCTGAAGCTCTGCCTTATTTATAGCCGTGACCCATTCTTTTTCCCCCTCTTACAGTTAATAGAAAGATTCATGATTCTTCATGGTTGTCTATCTAGTGTCTGACAGGCCCGACCGCCTGCTAAAGCAAGTCACTATCTATAATTGATATCCTTCCGCGGAATAGGGTGCTGGCTGCGATTGAAGGGCTTTGCTGAAAGCTCTTAAATCCTGACAAGTTCTCCCCTTGTTCTGGTTCAGTCGCTGAGCTGCACGGTTGGAATTCCAGAGTCATTTGAACTTGGTGCAAAAGGGAGCCATGTGTTTCACATTAGCAAATCACAAAGTTGAAGAGCAGAATTAGGGACTCGCCCGCCAGGTAGTCTCATTTCCAGCGTAATGCGCTCCGTGTGCTCTCGAACAGATTACCTCGTCCCATTACTGTCCCAACAGATGGGCTAAACATTGCCTTTCCCTTCCCTTCTCCTTTATTTCAAGTGCCTGTCCTCCGCCAGGCGCGTGTTTATTCTAGGTTTGCTGTGGGGTCTTTAACACGGGGACGTTTAATTAATTTCTGTTCCCTGCAAGATAATTATAATTGGGCTTAGTTACTCTCAAGCTAGTCTTAAATTTGTCATAAATTTGCTTCTCTAGGCCCAGAGGCTAAGAAGATGGATGTATATTTTTGTTAACCAGGTTTTGGTTATACTTGGTCCCTTTCTTGGTGTCGGTTAAAATAGAATGAAACAAGAGAGTAAGAAGGCGATCCGGTTCGAAAAATGAGTTCAAAGTACCTTTGATTAAGACTGAACTGATTATTGATTTGTCAAGATGCAAACGCTTTCTCTTCCCTTGGCATCTGAAAGCACGTAGTCTAACACCTCAAAATGAGTTGGAAAGTCCACATTTCCCCTTCTGTTCCAAATTATTATTATTATTATTATTATTTTTTTTTTTTTTGCTGTTGTGCAGGGTACATTTTTTGCTCTCTTTGCTGTTGGGCATCGTATGTTACAAAAGACACGAATCTTACATTTCAATTTATTTCTGAAAGTGGCAGAATATCGGTTCTCAATGTGTTCCCGGTCTTGCTGTGGCTTTTTTTTTTTTTTTTTTTTTTGCAAAAAACTCAACTTCCGTCTTCTGGTCTGGCATCTCTCATGGATGAGAGAGGCTTCCAAACCTTCCGGATACCCATTTCCTGCTTGCATTCCTTCTGTCCTAGAACTCAGTCCCAGCTTCAGCTCTGGGTGGGGCTCTGGGAGGGGCGGGGCTTCTGAAACAATGCACAGCAGGAGCCCAAGTTAGTCAGTCCCAGGTTGAATGACCTGATAGGTCTCATCCAGGTTTCTGAGAGGCTTTCTTTTTTCTTTTTAGGATTTTTATTATTTATGTATTTGACAGAGTGAGAGACATCACAAGTAGGCAGAGAGGCAGGCAGAGAGAGAGGGAGAGGCAGGCTCCCCGCTGAGCAGAGAGCCCGATGTGAGGCTGGATCTCAGGACGCCGAGATCATGACCTGAGCTGAAGGCAAAGGCTTTAACCCACTGAGCCACCCAGGCGCCCCTCTGAGAGGCTTTTTCAGAAGAGGAGAAGGAATGAATGCGAAGACCAGACCGAGCACCTTGGTGTGGGTCACCAATGCTTGGTGGCTGGTGACACTTGCAAATGTCACTGCTGGGACCCCAAAGAATGAAAGTAGTAACCTCACCATCCCTAACATCCACCTGTTTGCTGTATCACTCTATTCCTTGACCTTCTATTACAGTGACTGTAACCCTCTTTCTGTTTCAGAAAGCACTATATATATATTATATATACATAACATATACATATAATATAACATTCTTTCCTAAGGTCTGGAAATTGTCCAGGTATTTTTTTTAATAGTTTGATTCCCCACGCCCTCCCCAGCAGAATGAGTCTGCAGAGAAGGGCCCTAGGCAGGTGGGGGCGTCGTCTTCTGCCCGCCAGGTCAAAAGGGCAGAGAAGATGAGTTGCTTTTACATTAGTCCTAGCCTCAACTGGGTGGCATTTAAGTCCCTGTGCTCCGTGTGTGTCTTTTAAGCCGGATGTCAGAAATTCACCTTTTTCTAGAGTGATTAAACCACCTACTTAGAGTCTCAATGCTTTCATAGGCTGCAAATTTTGATCTCTAAAGCATGCCGTTGTTTCCTTTATCAGAAGAATACAGTTATAATCACCTTTGCTGCCGTTCGAAAACAAATTCTGTACATAGGCAGCATGAAAACGAAAGGCTTTCTTTGTAATATCCTGGAGATTTAGATGTAAAGAAGGCACATCGAATCTGTGGAGAATTGGCGTGTCCCTCGAAGCACGGGGAAGTTAGGATGGGTTGGAGACATTATTTTCATATTAATACCATGATCCTAAATTTGCATTTTAAATGTTTTCCATCTAATTTTGCTCCCTTTGCTAAAGTTGCATTGTATATCCTTACCTAAGAGAAAATTGAGTGTACGATGCGATAGGGGTCTCAGATATGAGGCAGAAATTAGTTTTGTGTGCACATAAAACGTAAAATGAACGAGTGGAGATTTTGATCTTCTTTTCCCTACATGGAGTTACTAGTTAATTTAGTTACTCTAATTATTTGGAAATATTGCATGTAAAATGCAGGCTAAGAAGCACAAACTTCAAAGCCATATCTTTTGACAATTGCGCCTCAAGGGTCACGTTCTTTGTAAAGTCAGAGACTGAATTGCACCTGCAGAAATACTTTCCACAGAGAGAGGAGAGAGCCTGAGTTGCGGGGGACAGAGGGCCCTGCGGGCTCCCGGGGCCAGCGGGATTCTGAGTGGCAGCGTCATCTCCGCCCTGACCCTCGGGATGACCTCCCTGGAAACATTTGACCCTCCAGAACGTTATTTTCTCACTTATCATACGGTGAAACAGCCGTGAAAATGAATGCCCTCCCCAACATCCAAGGCCAAAAGGAGATCACATGCAGGAGGCCTGATGAGAAACAGAGGGTTGAAAAGAGCACCTCGTCTCTTTTTATTTTTTATATTTGTTTTTGCAAGGTTGAGTCCGGGAGGGGAGAGGAGTGGCACTGTTGGGTCTGTGGTTTCCAAGCGCAGAAAGCTTGGGCCCTCTGGCTTAGTTTATATTCATTGTTGCTGAACCCGCTCTTGATGGAGGCCGGGACCGCTGTTCTTCCTGGTGTGGGTCTGATAGATGGGACTTGGCTAAGCTATTTCACCTCCTTGGACCTCAGTTTTGGCAAAAGCAAGTGAAAACTTTGAACTAGGTAGTCCTCAGGATAGGGGTGGTAAACAGGTTTCCTCTCAAGGGCCCATGTATTGACTGGCGGGGTGCTGTGTTGAGCCTTCCCCCCACCCCTGGGGCCACCCCCAACCTTGTCGCTGGGGAGGGAGAGGGGCGGGTGCAAGGTCACTTATGGATGGCTGTCCCCAGGTAGGGTTTTGGAGAAGGCAGTCACATAGTAACGTGCCAACTTTCCCCTAACAATCCACCCTGTAGATTAAGTGCCCTCCGGAATAATTGTATTTAATACTTACAGGAGGTGGTATATTGTGCTCGCTTCGGCAGCACATATACTAAAAATAGGAGGTGGTATATTAAGTACTTGAGTAATTATGGAATTATTAAAATTTCCCCTTTACTGAGGGTTCTTACCCTTTGAACGAAGAATAAGAATTTTGAGTGAGATGTTGCTGGTACAGAATAATGTGATAGTTACTTTCTATCTGCCACGGCGTACCCCAGAAACGTTGGGCTGCACCTCCCCGAATACTTCATCGGAATTTTTAGCCCAGTAACTGCCACTTGGAGAGGATTTTCCTCTGAACTGGTTCTGAAGGCTGCTTTAGGTAAGATTCCCTGGAATGTTCCCAGTGGGTCCACTTTATACAAGGAAGGAATGATGGTCACTTCGGGCTGGGCTGCGTACCTCGTGGAAACACACTTGCCTGTAGATCTTGCCAGCATGGTATGTCTTCTTGTGGATCAGGAATACGATGAACTGACACCAGCAGATCAAACATTCGCTCAGCAGATCCCCAAAGACAGCCGGGAGCCGCCCGCGTGCTGTGCCGCCTGCCGCCCCAGCTTGGTGGTGGGCCCACTGCCAAGGCCAGCTTAGCCTTGACCCTCTGGGACCGGTCATTCTTAGGGGAAGTGGGAGACAAAGAAACATAAAAGCGTAGAGTGAATGGCCTATGAGGCAGGACATAATGAAGCCGGAACTGTGTGGTTGAGATCCTGGGGGTTTAGAAGAGGGGAGAAGTGTGTGAGGAGTATTGGGAAAGGCCTCTGGGAAACAGGTGGGAAGAGTTAAGGTCACCGCAAAGCACGGGGGTCGACTTTTGAGGCTTGAGGATGATGATGGTGAAGGTGATGATGTTGATCGTGACTTTGGAAGAATAAATAGCACCCGATCCGAGACAATACTTGGGGCTTCCACTATTCTCCTGTGACAGCGCGAGGTCCATTCCAAAGCTGACAGACCTGGGTTCAAAGCCTGCTGCTCTCTACCCTAGACCCGTCACATCCTTCTCTCTGAAATAAGGATACTAATAGTATTCACTTCCCAAAACAGCTGGGGGAGTCAGTTAAAAATTGTACTCAAGAAAATGTTAGTGGTTCTTTGTCTAAAAGTGTGAAGACATTTACCAGCTGTTAAGTTCCTGCGCTTTGCCTCGAAGAACATGGTTTGGGTTGGTATTCATTGTTAGGGTTGGCCCGTCACCATGAAATTAATAATTGCATAAAGATGCTAACTAGGCCCCTGGTTTGTGAACCTCTAAGAGAGAAGGACTGGCGGGGTCCCCAGCTCTGTTCTTGACCCTCTGGATCTCTCCTTTTTCTCGCTTACACAGTGCCGAGAATCAGGGCCTCATTGCTGTTTGGTGCCCTCTTGTCTTGATGTCCTTCTGAGATTTCTCCCTGGTGGGCACCCAAAACCCACGCTTCTCCCCCTGGATCCACTGAGGCAGAGAATTCTTTGTCAAGTGTGCCACCCTTTGCATTGTCTTCGGACAGTGAGCAGCATTGCTGACCTCTGCCCAATAGATTCCAGAAGGGATCTGCCCTTATGGTAACAATAAGAAATTTCTCCCAACGTTGCCAAATGTCTTCTGGGGGGCAGAATTGCCAGTCCCAAATCTTTCCTCTTGGCGGTGTGTAAAAGAGTAACAACAAGTTACAAACAAGTCTTTGTGATGAAAAATAAATTTCCTCCTTAGGTGTATTGTAGAATTTTCAAATGATAAGGAAAAGGTGAACTCGTTAGTCTCTAACAAAAGGCTGTTTAATATATATTTATGTGTGCCTGTGTGTGTACATGTGCGTGTGTGTGTGTATGTGTGTGTGTGTACAACTCGACAGAACTTAATTTTAAAGCCACATTTGTTAGGTTAGGCGCTCAGTACTTCACAGCAAGGACTATACCTAGTCAAGTGCTTTGTCTTGGTGAAGAATTCCATCACTGCTTTTTTCTTTTTGCAGACTAAGGGAAGTCACTCAGACTTCCAGCTTCTGAGGTCATGGCGAGCATGGAGATCAGGCTTCTGCTTTGACAGAAAACAGAACTCTAGAAAAAGAAAGCAATTTTCTAATGCAAGGACTCTTTTGAAAATTCAGGGACGTTTAGGCTTTCCTGGGATTAGCTAAATACTGCCGTAGATGATTTTTTTTTTTCACTTCTAGAACAATTAATGTTGGCAAGAGAGCTCTCAGTGGCATATCCTTAAAAGAGAGGCCAAGGCCTTAAATGTAAGCCACCCCTTCCTCAGCCCAGCCAATTACCAGTAAAACTACCATTAATCAGTGAGCAAGGGGTGGAGATTTATCTTTGATTCCTACATCTGCCAAGAACTATTCCTGACTCTGAATAAGTCAATCTACAGCTTTGTTCCTCAGTTTCTCCTCTGTAAGGTGGAGAGTGTTTTTTATTTTTTAGTTTTATTTTCTTTTTTTGGTAGGGATAGAATGAGATCATATATTCATACATATTTTCATATATAAGGAATCCCAATGAGGAGACATAGTACTAATCAACCCAATTAAGGAATGTAGAGATTAAGGATACTTCTCATCAAGATTTTTAAAAAAGAATATATATAAAGGCTTTTCATCAAATTTTTTTTAAAAGTATGTAAGTATGTCTATCATTGATTCAGCTGCACTGTGCTCACCTGCATAGGCCCCTGGTTTTACTGGTACCACCCCGATGCATCAGCACCACCTGGTGGCCAAGGCCAAAATTGCAGGCATAGTGTTAAAACAAAAAAGCCTCAGTGACAGACTTCCAGAGTTGGGGTCCGGGTCTGGGTCAGGGTCGGAGGAAGGAACAAGACCAAACACATACATCTTTTATGTCTGGGAGTAAGGGGAACCTATGGGCAAGGCCATGGGGAGGACCAGAGAGATACAGGAAGAGTAGCAGGAAAACAGATAAGGTAAAGTTGCAGGAGAAGTCACAAGAGAAAAGTCTGGTGGGTTTGGACATGGTTTTGAAAAAACAGGTCTGTTGGAATAGTGAAAGACCATTGCAGGGAGGTATTAGAGCTTCCATATGTGAAAAACAGCAGGAAGAAGTTAATGGAAGCAGAAGGTATAGGAGAATTTTTTCTACGACAGTAGCTAATATAATAAAAGGCTGGGGTTTGGGGCACTTTGTGGGGTTAGAAATATAATTACAGAATGATTCATTCTGTGCTTTGGGGGCTGAAGAGTGGCCACTAGTGCATCGATGGAGAACCAAAGCTTCTGGAAGTCAGGGGGCTATAGGAATCGAGATTAAAGCCTGGAGTGACTGTTTCCTGGGAACCGCCTGCTGCACTGGGAGACTGACTTCTGGTGCAGGTGGAGGGAGGAGAATCACATGTTTCTAAGGCGAGGAAGTCATGAGCCAGTGTGATCCCTAGAAAGATCAGGGCTGAGCTGTGCAGAGCCCAGGGAGCTGTCCCAGCGATGTCCTGAATAGGGCAGGGCCAGAATTGAGACTCGGCAGTGCAAATTATGTTCAGTTATTTCTTAAAACTTGGAAGGACGGTTTGGAGGTGTTTGACAGTGACGTTTTTGGGGCTGATGCGGATGTCATGGATGCCCTTTGGAGCGCAGTCAGCAGCTCCCAGGCGGCCTGCTGAGCACCTGGAAGGTAGTTTTGCCCATGGAACCCCTGTGTCTTGTGTGCATGGCCCCAGGCTCATTCTCTAAGGGCCCCAAGACTCTGTTGTCTCTGTAAAATAGGCTGGTCAAGGTCATTGGAGAATGAGCTCTGATGACTTACAGAAGATGCCAGCCAGTGTTACCCACATTTTTAGGGCCCACTTGGTGATGAGTGATGGTTCTATTGTAATTATTAACATTTGTCTTTTTTCATTGCTTTGGTTTTTGGTGTGCCGCCTAATCTGAGGTTCTGAAAATGTCTTCCTAATCAGGAGAACGAAACTGCCATCGTCCGTCAGCTTTGCCCCGGATGGTGCTGGGGAGGGTGCTGCTTTCGGTGCCTGGCCCAGCCCTGTCTCACCTGTTCCCTCCATGCCACCTTCCTACACTGCACGTTTCTTGGGATGTTAGCCCTGGTTCAGGAGGCGCAGGTCTCCCCAGGGGCTTTTCCAGGAGGTGGCAAAAGTTCTCACACCTTCCTCTCCTGTCCGGCACAGCTCCCAGGGCAAGATAAAGCAGTCCTACAGCAGATACAACCCAACCCTTGCTGTACTCTCCTTATGTTCCATGGAGATAAACTTCCTCGGAGTCTCAGTACTGAGCCATTTGGCTTCTGGCAGGAGCTTTAATTGCTAAAATGCAGATTTTTTTTTTTTTCTTGATCAGGAGGCGATTATTCTTGTTATCAGTCTAGAGCATCTTATTTCAAGATGAAAAGCCTTTACGGAATTACAGATGCCAACGTTTGTACAAAGCTTTTTGGCAATTGACAACTCAAAGAGAAAGTATGATTTATTAGCCTATAATGGCCAACCCTGAGCGATGGTCGGGGTCTCACTGATTTGTGAAATTGCTTAATGCGAACTGCCTTTTTTACGCCACTCGAGCCCCAGGTTACTCAAATAAATGTGGAGTCGACGTTGTGTGATATGTTATGGGAGAGAGGAAAAGAAAAGGGGTAAGAGGAGAAAGGTGGCTTCTAAAATCCATCTTGGTGGTGCCTTTTACAGTAGTTTGGCTGATAAGCTGGCGGAGGGAAGATTAATAACGAGGCTTGGCGCTATCAGTACCTGCCTGTCGATTCTCTGTAACAGGGCTGTCTGTTCAGCATGGAAATTATTGATTAAATAAAAATTGCTATTAGATTGTGATGTGATCCATAATCACAAACAGTGGTAGACATTCCTCTTTTAGATCCTCAGCCGTGCATCACGTTGTTTCTGTTTTTTCCCTCGCCGTAATTTATATTACGCTGACGCTTGAGCTCCTTAGGTTTCTTCTTTCTGTTGGGAGAGGAAAGCACAGGCTGGAGGGAGAATGAAAGGACGAGCAGTGGTCCTGGTTAGGGGCCCGGCTGGTTCCCTCACTGGGCTGAAGCCGGTTTACATTTGTTGGTTTTTTTCAACTTAAAAAAAAATTGTGGTGGAATGCACATAACATGAAATTTACCTTTTCATCAATTTCTTTTTTTTTTTTCCAGCTTTCTTGAGGTCTGATGAATGTAATTGTGTATTTTTTAAGCCTAGAAAGTGGTGATTTGATAGAACACCAAGTTAATGATTAACACCAAGTTCATTAATATATCCATCACCTCACAGTTATCCTTTTTCTCAGATATGTGGTGAGAACTCTTCAGATCTATTCTCTTGGCAAATTTCAAGTATGCAATGGTCACTATGCTAAACTATGGTCACCATGCTAAACACAGATAGTCCAAACTGATTCATCTTAGAAATGAAAGTTTGTACCCTTGAAAAAGGATCTCCCAGGGAACCTGGGTGGCTCAGTGGGTTAAAGCCTCTGCCTTCAGCTCAGGTCATGGAATCCTGGGATCGAGCCTGGCAATGGGCTCTTTGCTCAGCAGGGAGCCTGCTTCCCCCTCTCTCTCTGCCTGCTTCTCTGCCTACTTGTGATCTCTCTCTCTGTCAAATAAATAAATAAAATTAAAATTTTTTTTGAAATTAAATAAATAAATAAGATCTCCCCATTTTTCCACCCCCAGCCCCTGGCAACTAGCATTCTAGTCTCTGTTTCCATGAGTTTGACTTTTCTTTTTCTTATTCTTGGATTTCACTTACTATATTTGCCCTCTTTTGTCTTATTTCACTTAGTATGATGCCTTCAGGGTCTCTCCATGTTGTCACAAATGGCAAGATGTCTTTCCTCTTTTTATGGCTGAATATTATTCCATTGCACACACACACACACACACACACACACACACACACGCTTGGCCCTTGAACAACACAGATTTGAACTTCACAGGTCCACTGATATTTGGATTTTTTCAAAAAATACTATAAGTCTATTTTATCTTCCTTAAGATTTTCTTAACATTTTCTTTTCTCTAGCTTACTTTTTTGTAAGAATCAGTATATAATACATTTAACATTCAAAATATGTGTTAATGGACTGTTTGTGTTATTGGTGAGGCTTCTGGTCAATAGTAGGCTATTGGTAATTAAGTTTTGGGGGGTCAGAGGTTACACATGGACCTTCACATGTGTCGGGTATCAGCACCCCCGATCACTGTGTTGCTCAAGGGTCAATTAATTATACACACCATGTTTTCCTTATTTACTCATCTGTTGACAGACCCTTAGGTTGCTTCCATGTCTTGGCTATTATGAATAATATGGTAATGGTCGTGGGAATGCAGATTCGTCTTCAAGATACTGGTTTTATTCCCTTCATATGTATACACCAAGGCGAGATTGCTGGATCCATGGGAGTTCTGTCTTTAATGTTGTGAGAAACTACTCTACTGTTTTCCATAGTGGCTGCACCAATTTAATTCCCACCAACAGTGCACAAGGGTTCCCTTTTCTCCATGTTCTTGCCAACATGTGTTATCTCTTGTTGTTGTTTTTTTTTTTATAAGACATCCTAACAGGTGTGAGATGGTATCCCCTTTGTGGCTTGGATTTGCATTCCCCAGTTATTAGTGATGTACCTGCTGACCATTTGTATGGTCATTTTTCATGTACCTGCTGACCATCTGTATGTTTTCTTTGAAAAAATGTCTATTCAGATCCTCTGGCCATTTTTCAATTGCATTTTTTCCCCAGTTGACTTATTTGAGTTCCTTATTTATTTTGGATATTAACCCCTTATCAGATATGTGGTTTGCAAATATTTTCTCCCATTCACAGACTGCCTTTGCATCTTGTCGGTTATTTTTCTTTTGCTCTGTGGGAGATTTTTAGGTTGATGTTGTTCCGTGTGTTTATGTTTACTTTTGTTGCCTGTGCTTTTGGTGTGAACTCCCCCCAAAAAATCATTGCCAAGACCAAAGTCTAGGAGCTTTTTCTGTATGTTTACTTGGAGGAGTGTCATGATTTCAGATCTTTAATCCACGTTGAGTTCATTTTTTCTATTTCCATGGAAAAGGCCACTGGAATATTGATAGCGAGTACATTGAGTCTGCAGATCACTTTGGATACAATGAATATTTTAGCAATACTGATTCTTCCGACCCAAGAACATGGATTGCCTCTCCTTTATCCCTACCTTCTTTAATTTATTCCATCAATATCCTGTAGTTTTGGGGGTACATGTCTTTAGTCTCTTTGGTTAAATTTATTCCTAGATATTTCATTATTTTTGCTGTTGTTGTAAGTGGGATTGCTTTCTTGATTTCTCTTTCAGATAGCTCACCGGTAGTATATAGGAACACAACAGCTTTGTGTGCGTTGATTTCGTGTTCTGAAACTTTACTGAATTCATGTATTCATTCTCACAGTTTCTTGGTGTGGTGTCTTTAGGGTTTTCTGCACATAAGATCATGTAATCCGCAAACAGAGACAGTTCTGCTTCTTGCCAGTGGATGCCTTTCATTCCTTTTTCTTGCCTAATTGCTGTGGCTCAGACTTCCAGTACTACAGGACTAGAAGTGGTGAGACCGGGCATACTCATGTTGACCATTTAAATGGTCATTAAATTAAATGCCATTTAGCACATTCACAGTTTTGCGCAGCTATCACCACAACACATTCCCAGATGTATTCACGACTCTGAAAGGAAGCTGTACGCACTAAAAGCAGTCACGTTCCTTCTTTCCTCCTCCACAGCCCCTAAAAACCATTCAGCTGCTTTCTGTCTCTTTGGAATGCTTGTCTATTCTGAACATTTCATAGAAGTAGAATCCAAAATGTATGACGTTCCGCGTCTGGCTATTTTCAGGATTCGTCCATGTTGTAGTGCGTGTCAGTGCCTCGTTCCTTTTATGGCTGAATAATGTTCCTTTTATGACTCTGCCACATTGGGTTTGCCCTTGTATCTGTTGATGGGCATTTGGATTTTTTTTTATCCGCTAGCTGTTGTGTTGTTGTGGACATTCACGGATAAGTTTTGGTTTCAACACTCTGTCCACTTCTTGGGGTATATTTCTAGCCGCAGGATTGCTAGGTCATTATGGTCATTCTGTGTTTACTGTATTTGAGAAACAGCCAAATCTACAGCAGGTTTTCAGTTGTGTTGTACAGGTTCTTCTGCCTTCCCGGGTGATCTCACCGCTGACCTCCTTAGCCTCTCGGAAGTACTCAGTGTTCTACACACCCCACACCCCCTTGCCCTCACCTCTGGCACCTCACTGCCTTGCCAGGGCCTTGACTCTCGTCCTTGAGCTGTGGACCGGACTTGCTCACGATGCTTCCCTATAGAGTGCCCTGTGCCTCTGCCGTCCGTGGGCTCAGCAGGCATGGGTCAGCAAAGGGCCTCATATACCCACCGTTACTTTTCCCCAAACAGGGTAGGACTGTTTTGGACAAATGCAGAGACCGAATAATCAAAGCACCAGGTCAGGTGGGCTTAGGCAAATAAAACAGACCAAGAGGTTGGCCAAATTTCATTTCCCAATGGTGATTTGGATGAACGGGGATGCAGCTGATGTTCTGTCTGGTGGAATGAACATAAACCTCTCATGGTAGTGACTTTGGGGGTTCCTTGTTGGATCTTACTATTGGGATCACTTCTAATTAAGATGACCTAACTCACTACTTGCCTCCCCCCCCCTTTTTTTTTAACCGGGTATGGTGAGGTCTCGGAAGGCTAACAAACTTATTTAAGACCACCAAATTTGTTCACTTACCCATCAACCATTTTGTTTTGATTGGCTATTTGGTGCATATAATGCAGATCCAGGCTTTTGACTTCCTTAGCTCTTCAGTGTATACATTTTGAACCCCCACTCCCCCTACCTCACAAGCCCTTCCGCCCACCTCAGCCTTCACTCTTGCGAGGGGGAAGCTGCCTAAAATTTACCCACCCCCACCCCGCCACCATAGTTGGCGACCACTAAAAGTAAATATAACTCTTCTTCACAAACTTAAGACTGCTTTATCAAAACAGAGGTGAAAGTCAGACGCTCAAGGGCTGAACATCTGGACTCAAGATCAAACTCATGAACTCACGCAGAACATGCGTGTGTCTTACGCTTTAGAGAGGATGTGTATTATTGATTACATCACACTCTGGGACGAGGCAACACTTTGGAACCTGAAACTCTCTGGGGTGGTGGTTGCTCATGGGCCCATGGCACCTTGCACGGGGACATTAGCTACAAAGGGACAACACAGACCACCCGTCTGAGCTGGGTCAGGCTAAGGAACCGGGGACTCTCGGGAGTGGAAGCTACTGCAAGAGAGTTGGGGGATCTCTCAAGAAAGCCCTGCTGACCGAGCAGTGACAACTTAGGTTCTAAAGCAAGCACAAACATAAAATATAGAGGTTCCGGTGGAATTCTTTGATGAAGTTAGGTTTTTGAATCGTACATACAGAAGCTGGAAAGAAAGTGTGGACATGGAGACGGGGAAGAGCTGTGACAGCCTTCTGGGACCCACGTGCACCCCGTGGCCTCAGATGGGCTCCAGTGGCATCTGGGGATACACGTTCCCTTGGAGCCATTGGCTTCCAGGTGACACATGGCAGTGAAAAGGGGACAAGCTGCCTTCCTAGTTTGCTCTGATCCTGTCGTGTGTTTGAGTGAACGTGCCCTCGGGACAAGGACCTGAGGGTATAGCAGGGACGTGACTGAAGCTTTGGGGCTGCTCTTGCCAAACAGGGCCAGCAAGCCAACGAGGAAGAGTGCCTTTCCTACTAAAATGGGAAGCAAGGCCATGGCCCACCAAGCCAGAATCTCTCAGGGAGAAGGGCTTCTCCAGACCCCGAGGGCGGAGGTTTCTAGCGCATGTGACTGCCAACTGGTCTCAGACAGTGGGAGCGATCATAGAAAATGGATGAGGCGCTAAGAGGTGAAGGTGGGGAGTATCCGTCTGCCCTTTCCAAGGGGTAAGAAAATGAACTCTGGAAATTACAGGTGGAGCATAGTGAGTCGGTTCCAGAAGAAATGATACTCTGACGATATTGTTAGACCGGTTGGTCAGGAAAATGCAATGAGCTAGGACGCCAGCAAAACCACTTAGGCCAAGACGGAAAGTGATGTGCTCAACAGCAGTTAGGAGATAGAGTCACTGGATGGGTGATAAGGGCTGGCTGGACATCGGCCAAGGGAGCTGTTTCTAGAAGCAGGCTGCTGGGCTTGGCCCGCGGCTGTGTTTTACTTAACAATTTGGTGTTTGTTTGTTTCCAGGCAGGACGAAGTCACTGAGTGCAATTATCATCAAAGATGTTTACAAGGAATTTTCAAATCCAGTTAATGACTGAATCAGGGTCCTCAAGGATCTTGAAAAATCAAAATACTGAAATAGCTCCAAGGAGATTAAAAATTATGATAATAACATAAGCCTTTAATTAACTATAAACTCACTTTGGCTAGGCACTGAGATTTGCCGCCAAAACTCGCTAATGGGATTCTCTACTATAGAAACAGAAGTACCTTGTATTACACTCATGTTCAGACTGTTTCTGGAAAACACCACTCGGCCCAGTGTTCTGTGTTCTCAAGACAGACCTATTGTCGTTGGATCGAGCAGAACAAGATCCAAGCATGGATCTTGGTTCTATCCCCTAAAGGGGGTTGATAGAACCATGGGAGAGTGAGCTGGGGTTTTCTGGTGGGCAGAGAGAGCCAGGGGCATGATAACCACCTTCACACGTTTGAGGGTGCGTCTTGTGGAGGGTCAGTCTGACTTTGTTCTTGGTATCAGATGGGAGGCCACAGCCTGGAAACCACAGGGAAAATGGTTTTCCCTATGGAAAACTTACACGCTATGTTCAGTGTGAGGAAAACTGATTCGACAGTGAGGGCTGGACCCGGTGCTGCCCCAGGAAAAAAGCAGTCCCTGAATGGGACAGACAGGGATTTCAGCTGGCCTGGGGGTGGGATCTCACAGGGAATTCGGAACTTCCAGTGGGTTCTGGACCTGAGGAACCTGAGTCCCGCTCAAAGCTGAGAGAAATCCTCCTACTACAGAGGCTTCTCGAAACCATTTATGAACTGGGTTCAGAGGAGGGCAGGTTGGCATTTGGGCTTAACTAAGAATAATTAATAAAATCATCTCCGTTTTCTGTCTGTTCCTGACAGTATTTCCTCTCTAGTCCAAGCTTTAACTTCCTTAATGTTTTTTTTCTTATAAAACATATTGCTAATGAGTAAAATGAACTCAACTGATGCACTATTTAAAAAGTGGACCCCTGAGTTCTCCAGCTGACACACTTGGGATAAGAATTTGGGTGTTGAGAAACCCAAGGGTTTCCTTGTATGCCAGGACCGTCTGGAACCCAGAGACTTCTTGGGTTTCTGGCGGGCTTTCCTCATGTTACTTTGTTGTGGTTATCATATATGAAGATTTCCCTTGGAATTTTCTGTAGAAATCAGTCTGTTTTGCCACGATCACACATCTATCCATAAATCACTTATTTTTTTTTTCTGAGATACTGCCAGATAAAGCGGTTAGTGCTAACCTGATTGACAGGTAAATAATCAAATGCTTTTGGATGCTAGAAAAGGAATATTTTCCTCAAAAAAATACTTCAGCTCTCTCCCTTGGGTCCGGGCCAAGGGTATGTGGTATACATCTTTGCAATTTGAAGGACACAAAACAGCCTGGTTATTTGGCATTTTGCACCACTTTTTTTCCAAGCTACAGTCCTGTGCATGGTCCCAACCTCGATTTTGCAAGTATTTCACAAGTATTAGGGATTACAGAATACACTTTCAACCTTCTCGCCCTTCCTCATTCTCCCCGTACTGTAGAGACAAGTAGCTCTTCTGGGCTTCTTCTTTCCTCTTTTCCTCTTTTCTTTTTTCCTGTTTTTTTTTTTTTCTTTCTTCTTTTTCCTTTTTTTTTTTTAAAACTTCCTTCCCTAGTGTCACTATCTTGAGAATTCATTTCACTGCATTGCCCGGTGTCCTAGGCTGAGCTGAGATTTCAGCGGTGATGTTGGTCACTTGCTGGTAGGTCACCTGCCCTTCATTTCCTGCATGAGGTATGACGGCTTCGTTCTGAGGGACCGGCGGAGCCCAGAACACCTGGTGGAGTTTCACCTGCCACGTGTGAGACCAGCCACACCCAGTCCCCTGAGAAGTGATGGGATAGCATCAGCGCTCCTACTTGGAGTGTGCTCTTCCCGTCCGAAGTTCCCCCAAAATATCGAGAAATTGAGAAACGAGTAAAAAGAACCAAATAAGAATGAACTGTCTCCTTTACCTTAAAGACTAAAAAAGAATTTTAAAATACACATGACCATTGTTTCCCTGGCCACCTCCTCTGGGGGTCTGGTAATTTGGGGTCAGTGACATCTCCTCTGCAGGGTCTGGGGCTGTCCGTGTGGTCCACTCGAAGGGAGAGACATTTCCTTTGGAAAAGCACAGTCCCCATGTGGGAATGACCTAACTGACCCCAGCTGCCCAAACCTGGCGTTTGAGCCCCTGTGGAGTCATTTTAGGCCTGCCCTCTAATACCTGCAAGGTACAGAGGCTCCTGTATTGTGTATCTAAATAATTAGAAGCTGTAAGTCAAGCTTAAAGAGCTGTTGAACGTTTTATACTTGGTCTTGTCTAATACACCTGCAGAACAGCTGAGAAGGCCAGAGTTCATAGAGCATTCTCGGGCTTCTCCGAGTCCTGTGTTGGGGCGGTGGCCTGGGATGGCTGTGTCCTGCCCACCCCCTTATCCTCCCGCTCCCGCCCTAAGGAGGCATGGAGATGCGTGTCCAGGCCCCCTTCCTGGCCCTCCTGGCAGTAAGTGCTTGGCCCAGGGACGTGCATACTTTAAATGAGGGCCTGGTTCGTCCTCACAAAGAGGAGCCCCAAGAGCATCTGTCCAGGCACTGAAAGGAGGCCTGGGTTCTGATTGGCCGGGGGATCCCAGAATCCCGGCATCCAGAGTGTGGTCCAGAAGGGAGGCGGGATACCAGGTCACTCTGACTCCTCGGCTCTTGGGGGAGGTTATGTGGCTGGAAGAGGCCAGGCTCCCTCTGAGGCAGCGTCTCCCAGAGTGCGCTTGCAGATAGCGCTGGTCTGCAGTGAGATGAGAAGGCTGTGCCCAGTGGAGATCGGAAGTCTCGCCGCAGAAATAAATTCTGTCCTCTGAATGAGCAGTGTGCTTAGTTGGTTTAGCATCGGCCCTGAGGGCTTTGTTGGAGAAGCAGACCCTTCTGCTGGGTCTCACACCAGAACTGCTCAGTGATCTCAGCTTCCACGGGTCCTGCAGGTCCTTTCTGGGGTTTTTACCATGTTAAAGGACCTAGTCCGTGTTTTCATCTCGCTGGATGCCTTGCGTATTCCCTTCTTTGCCTTGAAAAACTCTGAAGAGGTGAATTCTTGCTGCCTTTCTGAGTCCTCCCTGGGGAACCCGGGTCGTTTGCTCACAGCTCATCAGAGCAGGTGTCCTCTCAGTGGCCCAAGGCAGCATCAGTCACTGTTCATCCTGAGCCTCACCCTACAGCCGGCAGGGGGCCGCAGGGGGGACAACTTGGGAACCTGCAGCTCTGACAAGCTCCTGGGTAATTCCTGTGCGTGCAGAAAGCTTAGAACCCCTGGCCTCAAGGGCTGTCTGGAGCAGGGCACGCCAGCGGGGGCTGGAGAGCCCACTCGGGGCTGGGTGGTTGGCAGCTCCTGTCCCTTACATCGCTTAGACAATCTTACCTTGTTGCTACCTTTTGAGGGGTGACACATTCCAACGAGACACAGTGGTCAAACAACTAAGCTCCCAGGGATGGAAAGGTGCCTTCAGTTTGGTTCTCAGAGCTGTAGCCTCATTTCGACTGTAGAAGCCATGCTGAACTTGGGGCTTTGAGAAAGTGGTGATGTGAGTTCTCCATCCCCTCCCCCCACCCACTGCCTCCCGAATTCCCTCCCCCGCCTCCTCCTTCCCCTCCTCAGCTCCTCTCACCCACTGGACTCCGCAAGCTGGCTTTGGACTGTGAGTGAAAGAAGGAAAGAGAAATTGAGCAGCAAGCAGGGGTGTAGTAAAATAAATGGCCTTTGCCTTTAGCCCCCGCCCTCCCTCCCCACCATGGGCATCGGGTTCCTTAGGCTGTGGCAGAGCCAAGGAGGACGTTGTCTGAATAAGGGACAAAAGGAGGTGCTTGGTGATATGTGGGTTTTCTCCAGGGCCGGGTGTCAGCCTCTTCCTGCCAGCAGCGCCCAGAGGTGGGCGTTGCCCCCAGCCCAGGCTCTGGGGGAATCTGGAAGTGCCTCTCCTGGGGGGCACTCGTTGGTCCTTGGGCTCCGTGGATGTCTGTGTGTTTGTCACAGAAAGGACAGGGCAGTGCGGGCCCCTGACGGCCCCCTCTCGAAGGGCTTGTTAATCCAGTGAATAATCACAGAGCATGATGAGGACTTGGGTCTCCAGCATTTTATTTTGTTTTCAAAGCTCCTGAGGCTCACTGGACCTCTCCATCCCACCACACTTCATGAGGTTTTTCAAACCTGTAATTTGGCTCTTGGGATTAAGTGCTTTGTCTGTGCTCATAAAAGGCTATAAAGCTGCTGGCCTCTCTAGATGCATTTAAACTCAAAGAGTCAGTTGGTTCCAACATGCTGGAAGTTTCCAAATTTTTTAATTGCAAGGCAGTATAAAATTTAAAAGGGTTTTTGGGGGTAATTAAATGTATGCAATTAATGTAGTGTATAATGGCTCTTCCTGTTAATTTTCACAGCCCCAATACTGTTTCTTTTCCATATCCTTTCTGGCCCTGTGGGCCTCTTTTACTATTACTCCATGCCAAGGACATGCCCTCCACAGGACCTTTGCACTTGCCATTCCCACTGCTTGGATCTATCTTCTCATAGAATCCACAGACCTTCCTCTAGGCCTCTGCCCAAATTCCCATTATATCTGAGAGGTCTCCCCTGACCTGCCTGTGGACAATGACATTTGCACACTTGCCATCACTCCCTTTATCCTGCTTTTTAATTTTTTACACATCTCACAGTGGAAAACATTACTTATTTTCTTAAACAGCATATTGTCTGCCTTCCACCACAAAGCTGTGAGCACCATGAACTTGGAAACTTTTATTCTTTACTGCACTCCCAGGGCCAAGACGGTCCCGACACATAGTCGGTATTCTGTACACATTGTTGAATGAATGAGGGCTGGTTTTCTCCTTAGCCCAAAGGCTAGAAAAATGTATGTGTGTGTGTGAATTCAGGGTGAAGAATACTTCTTAAGCAGGTCAAGACTTTTCTACCCACCCATCCATCTCTCCGTCCATCCTTAAAATAGACTTCAAAGTTCTAAAGTGAGGGAACTACACCTGCCTCAGCTGTAATTGGGGGGAAATAAGGAGGAACCCCAAAGCAACATGAAATAATTGACATCCAGATAACTAACCCCCCCCCCAAATAATCCATTGTGCCTTTAAAAGAAACAAAACCAAAGGCAACTTTCATCAAAATTTTTATGGAGTTTCTCTCTTCCTCCAGTATTTTTTACGACAGAGAACATACCGAACGCACCGGTGTACGAATTTACATCTTGGATCTTATTTTCGACGTATGAATACACCACAATGACCTCATTGTCATTATTTGACATTTTAGGGGTTTCCCTGACATTTCTTTTTTCACTGTCAGAAATAATAAACAACTTTGTGTAAAGTTCTTCCTTCTTATTTTGAATTCTTCTTTATCAAATTATCTCTAAAATGAAGGGACGGAGTTAAACAGATGAACTTCAGGATGACTTTGACTCGATTTAAAAGAATATACCACTGGAATTTGGCCTGGGATTTCATTAAAACCTTAAACTGAAAAGAATCTGTGTTCTCTGAAAATTCAGTTTTCCCATGTAATAACATGGTATGTGTTTTATATCTGAGCTTTCTTTAAAATAATTTTTTTTTTATTTTTAAATATTCTCTACACCCAACCAGAGCTTGAACTCACAATCCTGAGGTCAAAAGTCACATTCTTTATCAACCGAGCCAGCCAGGTGCCCTTATATCTGAGCTTTCTAACTTAGTATTTTGTTTGTTTGTTTATGACCACCTTGCATTTCTCTCCCTGCCCGTTCTTGGGTATGAAAATTTGTCCTCCCATTTTTCCCCCCAATTAGCTGTTGCTTTTAATAGGAACTGTGCTGGGGTTTTATGTTTGCTCATACTTATTTTGTGCGCAGTTAACCTCCTGAATCCTCTTGATAGTCCTTATCTAACACACTCCTGTCATCTGTCAGTAATAATTTTGTCTTCTTTCTAAAAGAGAGATTTTGTTTCTGTCTCATTGCATTGAGTAGATTTCTTGAAATATATAGTGTTAGATAATTCTGCTAGTAGCCATAATCCTTCTTTTGTATCTGATTTCAATGAGAATATGTTTAATCTGTGTAATTCATGTAAGATGGTTAATATTTGGACATCTGAATGATGTGCCTATCTTTCTATTCTAAATTTCTAAGAGTGGTATCTCAAAAGATTTTTATGTTAGTTACTTGATTAACTTCTTGCTACCTAAAGAGCTTACTATGTGCTCTGATACATTTCTTGGTCACCCCGGAAGGTTCCAGTCAAGTTATCAGATATGTTACTGGATTAATTCGTTCCGGTTTATAAGTTCCATGTTTTTATCACTGAGATTTATATCTTTGTTTCTTTTTTGTGCTCCTTTGGTATCAGAGTTATACCAGACTCTTTTTTTAAATGTTCAAAGGTATTTCTATCATTTCTGCCTCCACAGTACCTTCCACAGCATAATAATCTGGTCCTTGAATATTTGAGATAATAGTCGCATAAAAGAGAAACCATAAGAGACTTTTGGTCTCGGGAAACAAACTGTGGGTTGCTGGAGGGGAGAGGGGGCAGGAAGGATGGGGTGGCTGGGTGATGGACATTGGGGAGCGTATGTGGTATGAGGAATGCTGTGAATTGTGAAAGACTGATGAATCACAGACCTGTACCCTGAAACAAATAATACATTATATGTTAATTAAAATAATAATAGTA
This sequence comes from Nasua narica, assembly GCA_028533885.1. Lineage (NCBI taxonomy): Eukaryota > Metazoa > Chordata > Mammalia > Carnivora > Procyonidae > Nasua > Nasua narica. Next base: position 8,208,288 of record CM052806.1, read on the forward strand.
ATAAATGATTGACTTAAAAAAATAGTTCCATAAGACTTTTTGAGTTCTAGAGTCTTCTGAGAATAAAATCCTTTCATAACTTTTAAAAGTTCTTCTTATGATTTGGGGCATATTTGGATTTTCAGCTTTCCCAGTTAATTTGAGTTATTTTTTTTTTCTAGAAAGTCGCCCATTTCCTAGAGATTTTCAGTGTCGTGTTATCAGGCTATGGTTACTTCAGCTCTTTTATAAGTGCCCTCTGTGTACTTAGTTGTATCACCTTTATTTGATTTGATTTTTCTGTCATTTGTATTGTTCCCCCAGCTGCGTGGGAATGTACATGGTTTCTCTTTTTATTTTAATTTTTTTCCTCAAAAATGCATTTCTGGAATTAGTTACTAATTCTATTGTGTTGCATTTTGTCTTTTAAATTTTTTTAAAGATTTCATTTACTTGAGAGAGAGTGAGTGAGAGAGAGAGAGAAGGAGTAGAGGAAAGGACAGAGGAAAAAGCAGATACCCCTCTGAGACACTCCCAGACAACCTGGGGCTCAGTCTTAGGACCCTGAGATCATAACCCAAGCCGAAGGCAGACGCTTAACTGACCGAGCCACCTAGGCACCCCGAAATTTTTTTCTTTATCATGCTATTCTTGGACTGATTTTTTTCCCCAAATATGTTTATTTTATTTTTTCAGTGTTACAAGATTGACTATTCATGCACCACACCCAGTGCTCCATGCAATACGTGCCCTCCTCAGTACCCACCACCAGGCTCGCCCAATCCCCCACCCTCCTCCCCTCCAAACCACTGTTTGTTGCTCAGAGTCCACAGTCTCTCCTGGTTCATCACCCCCTCCGATTTCCCCCCATTCACCCTTCCCTTCCTTCTCACAATGGCCTCCATGATTTTCTTTATACTTCACACGTAAGTGAGACCATAAGATAATTGACTCTCTCCGCTTGACTTATTTCACTCCACATAATCTCTTCTAGTCCTGTCCATGTTGATACAA
>CM052806.1:8209780-8256687 GCA_028533885.1 Nasua narica
CACACTGTTTTCCAAAGTGGCTGCACTAACTTGCATTCCCACCAACAGTGGAGGACGGTTCCCCTTTCTCCACATCCTCTCCAGCATTTGTTGTTTACTGTCCTGTTGATTTTGGCCATTCTAACTGGTGTAAGGTGGTATCTCAGTGTGGTTTTGATTTGAATCTCTCTGATGGCTAAAGATGATGAACATTTTTTCATGTGTCTGTTAGCCATTTGTATGTCTTCTTTGGAGAAGTGTCTGTTCATGTCTCCTGCCTATTTTTTGATGTGATTATCTGTTTTTTGATTTCTTCTCATATGACTTCTGGGATGAAATGTTCGTTTTATTATTATTTTTTTTAAGTAACAAATGCACTTAAAGATGTCAACATTCACTTAAATCCAAAGTTTTGACAGTCTTTTCATATTTCAGAATCAAATATTTGATATTTCTTTTTTTTAAGATTGTATTTATTTATTTGACAGAGAGAGAGAGATACAGCGAGAGAGGGAACACAAGCAAGGGGAGTGGGAGAGGGTGAAGCAGGCTTCCCACTGAGCAGGGAGCCCAGTGTGCAGCTCGATCCCAGGACGCTGGGATCATGACCTGACCCAAAGGCAGACACTTAACAACGGAGCCACCCAGGCGCCCAAATATTTGATATTTCATCAACAAATACGTTTGACCTGCCGATCTAAGTCAGGCACCATCCTGGACTGGAGATGACCTATGAACAAGACTTGTCCCCTGGGCAGGACACCAGTAAGCAGTAGAGCCAGCCTGGCCTCTTCCTAAGTGTGCTAACGGGGATACTATGACTTAGGCCCCTGGGTGTGGGATTTTATATGTTTATTAGTAAATGTTAGCTTGTGTTACCTCATAGTTTTATGCATCACAGAGATTTTAGTGTGCAGTCTCTGCTTTTAATGGTTATTTTCGTGGCGTGCTACCCATTCATTTCCTTAAACGTTCCGTGGGCGAGTGGAAGTGAAACAAGAGTCCGAGGCGACCTTCATTCATTCAGCCTTTCTAATCATGTTATTCCGGACCTGCCTCTACTTATTTCCTTGTCTACTTATTCTCTGATAATCCGGTACACTGCTGGGTTAAGCCTCATGTGGTCATGTTTCTAGCTATATTTCTCTTAATTTTAACAGGTTTTGATTTATATATTTTGATGCTCTGTTATTTGGTAGAGAAACCTGTGGCTTTTCTTTAAGGATTATACTTTCATTCACTCGCTTTCCTCCATTTAAACCTTTTTTCCCTAAAGTCTAATTTGTTTAATATCGAGATTACTATCACTAATAGCCTATCCATTTGTTTTTTTAGCAATTCTCTATAATGTTGTTTCCGGTGACCCCTCGTAAGGTTTATGGTTCTGTTTATAATCATCTAAGGGATTTTGTCTATAGTGGGTCCACTGGAGACATTTATTTTGAATATGAGTTTTTGTGTGCTTTTTCCATTCTCTTTGTGTTTTTGTGTGTGTGTGTTTTGCCATATTTTCCTCATTTTTACCATGGCCCCTATTGAAAGTAAATATAATGGCTTAAATATTAGTACATTTCCCAATATGTTTATTAAATACATAAGGAAATGCATGATTTCTAATTACCAAAAAATTGATACCGAAAGTAAACCCACGTGCACGTTATTTTACAGGACAAGTAATTTATCACCTTGAAGATCATTTTCCTTCCTCTTTCTTCTCTTGTACCTTTATCAATTTAATTAGAGCTTATAGATCCCATTATTATTAAACAATTATTAGTTTTGCTATGTAAGTCACCTGCTTATTGTTGCATATTTTTACTTTTATAGCGCCTTTTTCACCCATCTCATACTTTGCTCTTCGTGTCCAATTGATTTCGGTGTTTTGTCCTTGATGCAGTGACTTTTCCTGTCTCAGGATTTTATTTATTTATTTATTCACTTATTTATTTTGCATCTTTTTGTCAGCAGCAAAAATTAAAAATAAAACTACCTGTCTGCATTAGTAACAATTTAAATGAGTCAAATATTTGGGGGAGAAAATTTTATTTTCTCTTAACCCATGTTCTACAGAAACTAGTTCTGTGGGATACTGACAGGTGCCCAGTGAAAAGCTAGAATAAACAAAATACATCCTTTCTTGCCCCAAGACTCACCCAAGTCTTTGCATGCAGAGACGTCTGGTGGCCTTTCCATAGGACAGTGTGTGGGTGCAGCCGTGAAGTCTGGGAAGCCTCTTTCTGATTTGTACGTAGCAAAACTGTGTTCTCTTGTGTTCTCTTCTATGGGAGGATATTTCTGTATTTTGTCTTTTTTTTTTTTTTTTTTAACTTCTTAATGATGCCAGGTAGAGCTAGGCCTTTTTCACTAAGTTCGGGTGTGGCTTGTGCTAAGAACACTTTGCTATGATTAGTTTCATCTCTACTTTCAGTATTCTGCCCTTTTTCTTCTGGGACATCTACGTGTTCACACGACGCACCTTGATTTGATTTGGTTTGGTTCCTCTGGGTTCCGTTGGGCTCCCCGCGGCCCCCACCGCGGATTGCACTCTGTCAGACCATGTTTTAAGCAGCCTCCTGTTCCCCTCAGCCTTCCACCTGCTTGTTTCTACACTTGATTATTTTTGTTTTGTTTTTGTTTTTGTGAGGCAGCGTAACTTCTTTTATCCTGTTTGGGAACAGCGAGTAGATATTTCTAGGGTGTTTTTTTTTTTTCTTGATTGTTTGGTAATTCATTATTTAGAGACTCTGCTTTTCACTCTGAGACTTTCACAACCTTTGCCCTTTTCCTCAGCAAGAGACTATTCGTGGACCTCGTGTGATAGCAGATGTTTCTGGCAACTGTCTGTCTGTAAGGCACGCCATTAGCACCGTATGGGGGGGGGGTGGATTTCCCATCTCAATCCACAGATCTTGTCGTTTGGGTTTGTTAGTTTGTTTGCTTTTTCTGGTTTATTTTATGTTATTTCTAGATTTTTTTTTTAATCAGAATACATTTATGGTAAAAAAAAAAAAAAAAGAAAAGAAAGAAAGAAAATCCCACACATCATAAAAGCCTCTTCCTCTTCTTCTTCTCCCAATCCTCAGCTCCCTCTACAAGTAACAACTATTCTTAATTTCTGTATCTTTCTGGAATTCCTTTCTGGGGAAATAAGCAAGCACAAATATAAATTCTCATTCTCCTGCATGCTCTCTGCATCTAACCGTGTAGACAGAGACGTGCGCCAGGCTCAGCACAAACTAGTTCCGTGCTCAGCAGGCACACACCTCTGCAGGGCTGAGGGGGGCTCTTCCTCACTACAGGTACCTGCCTGTCTTTTGTCCTGGGGGCAGCGTGTCCTGCTGTGGCTTTGGGGTCCAGTGAGGTTCCGCCCCCGGAACACAGTGTCAGGCCCAGTCCATGACGCACCGTGTGCTGTGGACCGCCCCCCTCTTTTCCAACTGTAGGGTGCCCCAGGACAGAAAAGACGGGGTCTGCTTAGGCGCTTGTGTGGCATCTTTGAATGGCCACAAGTTTGACATCCAAATGTGTGATCAGTGGCCTCTCTCCAATAGCCTATGAACCAGTTTGAGTGTGAGTGCACTCGTGTGATGGGACCTGAGATCACACCTTCCTCAGCAACAGATGGGAGTGTGATGGTCTTTCCCCGCAGAGTTTGAGGACCACGGGCAAAGGCACTTGGACATAGTGTTTGACAAGTTTAAAAGAGAGAAGTTGATGAGGGCGGGAAGAACCATTGAGTGACTTGGAAGACTCGTGGTGTCCATGGGAGAGGGTATTTGCCTAATTCTGTGGCCAGGGCAGTCCCAGGACCCAGAGCCAACAGAATGCAGTAAAATCGACCAACATCTTCGTAGGCCTTTTCAAACAAGTCTGCCTCCTGGTTCAGACGTGTGCAGAGGGCTACATGACTTGATTCAAGACCACACCACGTTGGGTAATCATATTCAGTCGTAGCCTGGGTTCTCAGCACCGCTATTGTCCCAAATGCAACAGTGGAAACAGTGCTCTCTGTCATTTCCATGTGGCTCCCATGTTCTTCCAGATGGTTCCTTTTGTTTCTTCATAGTTTTTGCCATCTGAAGTTCGACTTTTATGAAAAACAATGTCTCCCATGCAGTTGTGCCCAACGGAAAGCGAGGAAAATGGCGCACTACCCTTTCAGCAAGAAGCTCCCCTCATCAGAATAATGTGATTTACAACCAAAGCCAACTTCCGACTTTTTCAAAGAACTTTGTACTAAATGTAACGAACGTTGGGTCCTCTTGAACAAGAGTTAAATGTGCTCATCATATTCCTGGAGGCTGAAAAGCCATTTGGGAGGAAATACGGAAAAGTAAATGGACACTGAGGTGGATTTGGTTGAAAAAATACTTTTAGGCAGAAAGAAAGAAACAAAATAGTTGAAGATGTGAGTCCATATTCACCGCAAGCTTCCTTTAACAGAAAAAGTGGTTTGACTTCTGGGTCTAGAGTTTGACAGATAATTTGGTGAGTCATGTACGAGGGGAAATGTCCATAGCTTGAGCATTAAGTTGGCTCCATCCCTGTAACTTGTATGGGGCTTTAACTTTAATCATGTTAAAATTGTTCCCGGCCTCTGCCAATAAAATTAAATACTCTACTGAAATGCTGTAATTCATGATTCTACTTTCTTGCTGGAAGTAAGTGCATTTTGGACTTCATAGGCCAATGAGAGGCATTAAAAGTTAGAACTGGAAAATATTTTGGAGGCATTCAAGAAGGCAAAAATTCTATAACTAATGGCTGTGGAGTAGGTCCATTAATGCTTCCTTGCCAACTTGTTTGACGTAACCCATGTCTAGCCACAATGAGCCACGGTTGGTGGCAGCAAATCGTGGGCATCCTTTGAACAGTTTTTACAGGCTTTCTGGATGCTTCAGATAAGAAGCAGCACGAGAGCTTTTTTTTTTTTTAATATGTGTAAAGAAAATACAGCATTCTCTGTCACATGCTTGGAATTCGAGCCTGTGGTGCGAATACCTTGGAAGAGCTGCCATATATTGATGACTTCAGTTGTCTCCGTTTACTTGTAAAATAAATGAAGTCAGCTGTTGGCTCCTCTAACTCCCTAATGACCGCTTCCTTCGTTCACTTCCTCTTTCGAAGCACTACCCTAGGACGACCTGGTGGGGCCGGTTTCATGACAACATCTGAAGGAGAAAGAATTCCCAGTCCTTGCCTCTCGCCAACAAAACAAACAAACAAAAAGGCAGTCTCCGTGCAGCAGGCGTAGAGGAGATGTTCTCAGCCCTGGAGCATAAGCTTTCCTGCAAAGTAGAGCGAGACAAAAATATCTCTGATGAGAGCTGGATTGGGACCATCTTTTGAGGTCCTCTAGGTGGGTGAACAGCCTCACGCCACCCACAGAAACACGAGAAAACGGACATGATTGCATCTCACTACAGGTTCCTGTCCTTCAGCCCAGCCCCACTTTCTGAGCACCTGCTGTGCTCGGAGGTCACGGGGAAGGCTGTGGGCACCCAGATGAAGGAGACATAGTCCTTTCTCTGTGGAAACAGACTAGGAAGGCTAACAGCCTTGCCCCTGCAGCAGAAACCCATCAAGAATGCAGAGCAGAAGGTATCCTTAGGGGAATTTTAGTGGTCAGGGGAGTTGGGGCTCACTCTCCACCCAGCTCTTTCCTTCCTTCCCTCTTTTCTTTGTAAGTTTCTGTCTCGTTGCATGTTTCTTCTCCCCGGCTGGTCTACTCATAGACATGCCCAGAGCAGCAATGGCTCTGAGAGTCCATCATCTGCAATGATCATTGGCTCTGCCAGGAATAGCCAACAGCATCCACTTTAATGAAATGTGAACATTGACAATCCCCTAGTCACAGGCAAGCCCAGTGTGTAAAAGTAGGAATAAGAACGTCAGCCGCGAAGCCGGCCAAGTTCAGCCACCATGTAGCAGCTTTTAAGGATGTTGTAAAATCCTTTCCATAAACAACGGTATGAGCAAAAAATAAAAGCTGAACTTCTCAGAATGTCAGGTTTCTTTACTAGCCTTCCAACCGGTAAGGCAAGGATGCAATTCTTTCCGGAGAGAGGGCATCTTAGACCTAGATTATATTGTGTGTGGAAACAGCAAAGGGAAGAAAAACCCAAACCTCTGGTAGAAAAAAAAAAAATTCTTTTTATATAGCAATAAAAGGGAAACGGCTAACGCCCACACTGGTCTCAGATGAGATGAAGGGAGTGTCTCTGCCAGCAGCTTTCCAATATGAAGAAATAAAAATCCCAGTCCTTCTGCCCGTGGTTTCATGGCCCCGTGGCCTTGCATAGGAAATCAAGAAAGACTTGTAAAACACTGCATTCACTGAGCTCAAAGTTTCACTTTACCACACTTGCCACATACAGACGCATCGGCTCAAATCGGAACAAGATGTGATCTTACTGAGAAAGAATCCTTACAATATCACGTTACCTCCCCCTGGAAATTCCCCCAAGCACATATAAAACCCAGAAGACCTCAAGTAGAACACCGAAGAAAGCCTCTCTGGCTCAGAGGCGAGCGGCAGTGACTTTCCTTGTATCATATTATATATACATATTACAATTATGTCAGCGATTAAAAGTGTTGTCATGCTGCATTAGGAACCTTTCTTCTGTTTGGGATTAGATAACTCCCCTCCATACCCCCACAGATTCCTTTTATGTCCTAAGGGCAAATCCTTTCTCTTGGGTCAGGAATGTAATAAGGTAGGTTTTCCTCTCTCTGGGATATTGTGTCTGTCTCACTGTGTTTAAATTGAGGCAAAAAGCTCTTCAGAGCAAAATACAGTATTTTCTTTGTGTATGAGCCAGCAGTTGACTAACCCACGGGGAATTCCCTGTGTTGAGCATTTTAAAGGTACAGGTTGGGTATGTTGGAAATGCTGAAGCTCAGGGAAAGCCACTGGGAGAGTGGACTGGCCATGGCTCTGAGAAGAGATGACTTCTCTCTCTTGTGGTCTTGGGCAGGGGAGGGGGGAGGGGGGAAATCACCGTTCTAACCAATAATTTTTTAATGATAAATTAAGCCAGGAAAATTACCCAGCTCATTTTAATAATAATGGTTCAAGACAGGAATAAAAAGGAATTACAGTTTGTGTAAATGTAGGTTACATAAAATTTAAAGGCATTTAGCTACCAAAAAAAAATGAGTTCCCTAAAAATAGCAGTTTTCTCACCATCAGAGGTATGAATTGTTAACATGTCCCTCCTGGGAGTTGAACCACAGTCCCTGGTATCCAAAACCAGCAATTTCACCATTTGAAGTAAAGGGCAATTTCTCTTTTGATTTTTATCTCCCCTTCCAGACCACCCGTTGCCAGAGGTCAAGGCCATTTCCAACCAAGGATAACTTATTTAACCCTTGTAATGTTGGTTATTGGTTTTGATAGTACCCCAGAGTCTAGGATCTTGGAATCCATACGGAATCTAAGCAGTACAGTGTGTGTGTGTGTGTGTGTGTTTGTGTATGTTTACACACGCAGGTACCCGCATGCATGAGGAATACATATATTTCCTTCCTTCTTTCCTTTCATGTGTAGTCTCACATGTTTCGGTTAAATAAAAATTATGCTTTAGCTCTAATGAAGCCTACATCTTCACCCTCTCTTGATGGTGCACTTTTTATAGCATCTAATTAAAAAAAAAATCCCCCTTCTGGTGAGCCCTTTGGCTCTTTATTTCTGACAGATGGCTCTTTCTCGACCTTGATCTTGGGTTTACCACATTTCCCCTCAGTCCCATCTGTGTGTAGGTGAGAAGGTTTGCCCTGGATTTTGTTCTGATCTCTTCCACAAACTTGGGGTGCACTAATAGGTAAGTTTCTGAACCTCTCTGCAGTATCAGGAACATCCTCCTGTAGGAGACGAAGGATAAGAATTAACCGCATGGAAAGAAATTGGCCCAGCAGGCCCAGCACAGAAGGGGGCATGACCCAGGGTGCAGTGCACACAGCCTGTCTGACCCATCTCCAGAAACGGAGGACAGAAGAAGACAAGGCCAGACTGATCATAATGCTGGCCCTCCCTTCCCATTGCCTTATACAATGGATTTATATCAGTTCATGGGAAGGACATCGAAGAGGATGGCCTGGAACCCCAGCACCCTACTTGACTCCCTCTTAAACATTCTGGTGATACTCACTGTTGTGGTTGAGTTACCTAAAAAATGAAATGCATGGAAGTCACTTTGCAGATAATTTAAATAAGATGACAAATAATACGCTTTTACTTCAAATACCCAGGTGACAAAATGCAGACCAAACATTGAGTTTCAATTAGCTTTAGTCTCTGAGTTTTTCTGGCAGGCACATTCACTACTTTTCCCCGACAGAGTGTTAAAATTCATAACCTTTTAACCCATTTCTGCACTATTATAATCACACTGTATTAATATTCTATTCCTATGCAATGTGGAGGCAATTAGGAAAGCCACCTATAAGTTGAAGGCATATGCTGGAAGGCTCACATGAAACTTTTTTAAAAGTTGCACGATTACACAATACTACTGGCCACGTTTTTCCTAGGAAAATGTGCTTATGAAAATATGTTTTATAGAATCAAGGCCCCAAATTAAAAGCACATTTTAAGGAATAAATTAGCCCTTCTTGAGAAGTGAAATTTTTTGCTTTACTAGGAAGGTAAAAGGCAAAAGGACAAAAAAACCCAAAGTGAAGGAATGGCTCAAATTCTAAGAAAGTCATCTCCCCCAGGAGAGATTTCACCATGGGAAGGATAGTGTTCAGCACAAGGTGGACTGGCTTCCCACTTCTCTTTTGGAAAGGCCACAGATCATTTCACACACACACACACACACACACACACACACGCTTTTTTTTTTTTAAGTTACAAGTTCAAACCTGTGCTTTTCTTCTTTATTTCTCCAACCGAAATAATATACGAGCAAGCTTACTTCCTCGTCGCCGTCTTTTCCAACACTTTTGTCTTGGTATGGGGGCACGATTTCCATGACATTAATGAGATTTGCACAAGCAGACTAAAGAAGAAATCTGCCCTTCAGTCTTCTATTACTTAACAGTGCTGCCTTAGGAAGAAATCTCTGTATAAATGACGGACAAAAACAATAGCCAGGGACAGAATTCCAGTGTATAGCCTGACCACAAGGGCAACTTGGCCTTTTTTCCCCTTGCCATCTGAAGCACTGTTGAATTATTTCAAGAGAAACCTATGGTAAAACCTAAGATTATGTGCTTCCCACAGACCGTGGAACGTCACGTTCTCAGTGAAGATCAGCGCTTAGAGGTTGGATCCCTCACTCCGGACCTGTATCAACATGGTGATGGAATGGTGGGCGAAAATAAATTTTAGAATTCATTTTCATTAAGAATGTATAGGAGCCAACTCAGATAACTCTTAATTGTCGCTACTAGCTCAGAAACTTAGTCTATAGTCACAGTACAAAAGGGGGCTCTGGGGCGCCTGGGTGGCTCAGGTCATTAAGCATCTGCCTTCAGCTCCGGTCATTGCATGATCCCGGGGTCCTGGGATCAAGCCCCACATCGGGCTCCCTGCTCCATGGGAGAGCCTGCTTCTCCCTCTCCTACTCCCCCTGTTTGTGTTCCCTCTCTCCCTGTCTCTCTTTCTCTCTCTCTCTCTCTGTCAAAAAAAAAAAAAAAAAAAAAACTTAAAAAAAAGGGAGGGGCTTTGTTTGGTGGGCCCTGAAGGCATATGAGAGGCTGAGGTTTATCAGATTGCTGAGAGTAGAAGAATCACAGGAAATTGCTTCTGTTTCCTGTTGCTTCTGGTTCTCTAAGCACAGACTGAAGGCGCCCGACTGGGGGTAATGCTGAGACCTGGCCCCACGTCAGTTCTCAACTTGGTCTTTCCAATAACAAATGCCTCCAGCAAATATTTATTGAGCATTTACTATGTGCTGGGGCACTGTTCCAGGCACTTGGAAAACATCAGTGAACGAAATCAATAAAAATCGCTGCCTGTGCGGAATTTACATTCTCCCAGGGAAGCAGGCCATAAATCAGAAATGGTCTGTAACAGAAAGGATGGTGTGTTTGAGGTGAGGAGGGCCATGGGGACAATGGAGCGGCAGAGCGGTAGGGTGGAGAGTTCAGGGGTGAGGAGGTTGTACTATAAATGGGGTGAGCAGTCCCGTTAAGGAGGCAACGCTGGAAGGAGGACTTGAAGGAGGGCCGATAGTTGCGACGTGGGGACCCCAGCCCAGATGAAAGCCAGGCATCTCCAGCTCCACGTCCGTCCGGGGCATTCAGGCTCCGGAGTGACCTTCACCTTCATGGCACTGGCTCTGCACAGACCAGGTCACGGGTGTTCCCCCCCACCGCACCCCGCCACTCCTGGTCTCTGTGGCCCTCGGGTGCCCCCTGCTTCTATCCCATCTTGCGGGGCAGTCGGGCACGAGATGCGGGGAGACATCTTTGCTTCCAGCCCTGCGGGTCTTCTCCGTGGAAGGCTGGGTGACACAGCACGGACTTCACAGACGGCTTGGGGGAATCACAGAGGGTTTAAAGCGGCCGAGAGTCTCTCATGGTGGAATCCTTTGAGAGTCTGTCAGAGTGCCCTCCTGAAGCTCGCCCTCCACCGTGTTGCTCTTTTCCCCGTCTGATCCCCCAAAACTTCCTACAACTGGGAAGCTGTCATGGGCAGAGCCCCCCTTTCATCATCTCAGCTTATGCCAGGGGTCCTCCAGATATACCCCTGTACCTCAGTCCCGGCCACCGCGTGCCGTCTGCTTGGTCTCCCCACCACCTCCTTGTGTCCCTCCCTGTCTCCCAAACACTGGTTTCCCAACATCATCCCCAACGCCTCCCCTTCATCCTCCATGTGGTCTCCATAGGTCGGGCTTTGCAAATTGGGCTTTGCAAAGTCCTTAAAGTTCTGCGTGTGGGGCTCACCAAAGATAACATGGAGTAGGGAAGGGGGCTGCCCTTCTCCTTCAGCTACGACCATTCTCAGGTCCCTAAATCTTCAAACTTTCTTCTGTTGAAACTCCTTATGGAGATGTCCTGGGGGCACGTCCAAAATGCTGTGTCCCAAACAGACATCTCATCTCACAAATTCTCTCAAGAGTCTTTCAAGCTAGAAACCTCGGTGTCCCCGACTCCTCCTCTCTCTGAGTCGCCATTCACAAGTGACCCCGAATCGTCTCTCAGTCTAGCCCTTTCTCTCTATCGTCTTCTTGGTGGGTTGCCTGGGTTGTAGCGTAGGTGCCTTTGAGCACTCGGGGTTTCGCTCCAGCCAGCAGTGTGTCCTCCTGCTCCCTGGCCCTCCCCTCCTGTATTATGTACGTGAACATGCACACATGTGCACACACCTCCTCCCCCCACACTGGGGGCATTTGCCAGCACATTGCACTCTTCCTCGACCCTGGACCTCTAGCTCGCGTCCCCCCTTGGGGACACACTTTTCTCTGTGTTAGGTTCCCTCTCTTTATTCTGGATTCAATTCACTTACCTGCTTGTGAAGCCTTCCCTGACTTTACTCTCTCACTTATCCCATTTTCTTTAAACTACTTATTTCCCGTTCACCCAATTTAAAATAGCATCTTCAGGGCACCTGGGTGGCTCAGTCGGTTAAGCGTCTGCTTTTGGCTCAGGTCATGATCGCGGGGTCCTGGGATCGAGCCCCACATTGGGCTCCCTGCTCAGCAGGGAGTCTGCTTGTCCCTCTCCCTCTGCTCCTTTCCCTGCTTGTGTTCTCTTTCTCTCTCTCTCTAATGAATGAATTTTTAAAATCTTAAAAATAAATAAATAAGTAAATAAAACGGTAAAATGTCATCTTCTCAGACACAGTTCCCACGCCTTGCTCATGTCCCTTTTGCCCCCAAACACAAATGAATGAATTCCTGTATCCTGATGTCTGAGCCAATGTTTTTTTTTTTTTTTTCCCTATCAACTCTTTGACTTGATACCACCTTGGTAAAGAAAATTGTCATCCACACGTGGAATAATTAGTGCGTGCCCATCTTGTGCAGGATATTTTATTCTGGCATTCCTACGTGTGTCGGCAATAAGGGACGAAAGCGTTTCCGAAGAGGGACTTGCCGTACGCCAGGGTGAATGAGTTACGAGCTCGTTGAGGAGCGGTGGAAGAGTTTCGCACATTGAACAGCTTGCTACAGTGGAGATGTCCCGGGGCTTCCTCTCCATCCTGTTTTGGGGAAGCAAACCTGGGAAAGCCCTGGGCACTGACTGCTAGTTTTCGGTGATGCGGGGCTGTGAGAGAAAGAAGAAAATCACGCATTTTGGGGGAGTAGCTTGCTTTTTTTTTTTTTTTTTTCATTGCAGAGGTGTCCATGATGTGAAGGCTGATTTTTAAACAGTACCCCTTTCTGTATTCCTACAACCAAATTTGGATGGCATCCAGCGGCCATGTCTTACTCAGTCTTACCTCTTCAGAGTTCAGCACGGTAACTGTGATATCATAAATAGGCATGGAGTTAATAGTGAGTGAATGAGTCAGCTCAGCAGGGACGTGTGGGCAGATTTCCATTTTGCCTGCTTGCCTGCTTGCCTGCTTGCCTGCCTTTTTCCTTTCTCCCGATAGCTCTTGATATTTGCCCGGGTTTGCATCATTGGCGGCCCCGGACCCTTCTTTGCACACGTACACACTCACCTAACCTCCCTTCGACTCTGAAGGAAGACTCCTGATGCTCTGCATGCAGTAATGGAGACTCCTTAGCTTTCCCTAAGCAGTAATGGGCGGAATCCCTCAGGGACGAAGATTGGTTTGGGGCCTCGTATCTTCAAAGGATTCCAGGGAAAAGGCTCTTGACTTTTCTCCCAATATGAAAAATAAATTATCATTTGAAATTCAAATACAGTTTATTTTATCTGTTATTATTTTAACAAGTCTTTTAGTCATCAAGATTATGACTGAAAAACTTCACAAGCCTGTCTGTGAGCTTAAAGCCTGACTGTTGTGATATTCCGAATCAGCCTTCAGGAACGTGGAGGGATCGAGGTCACTTGTGTAAGGGGGGTGAAGACAGAGCCCGCCCATTCAAGTCAGATCGCATCTGTCCCTCCTCTTTATGTTGTTCTTGAATTTCAAATTTTCTCATAAGAACACTATATATTCAGGTTCTTTTTTTTTTAAGATTTTATTTATTTATTTGACAGAGAGAGCGAGGGCACAAATGGGCAAAGCGGCAGGCAGAGGGAGAGGGAGAAGCAGGCTCCCCATTGACCAGGGAGCCCGATGCAGGAGCCAAAGGCAGATGCTTAACTGACTGCGCCACCCAGACACTCCTATATTCAGGTTCTTTACAAAGAGCTGTGCCTGTATGCTCAGGCTCCCTGGAGATTGCCAAGATCATAAAAGTTAAGGAATAATTAAAGGCTAAAATTTTGTATACTTCTAGGTAATGGAACTCTTAATAACAGGAAACATTTGCATCTACCTTTGCATTCAGGGAGACTTTAAAATTGAATCTTCCTTGTTCTATTTAGGGTAGTTTGTGTGTGTGTGTGTGTGTGTGAGAGAGAGAGAGAGAGAAAGAGAGAGAGAGAGAGAGAGAGAGAGCATTAAACACCTTAAAATAAGAAGTGCAAGGGGTCCTATTATAATTGTATTTATATTATTGTCCCAAGCCAACCTACCTTTGAAAATTTTATAACAAAATAAAGAATTGTTTTGACAGTGGGTTGAAGAGTGCGGCTGCTCTATACACACAAGCAGGAATTATTATTCTACCGAGAAACTCCCCCATTAACCTTCTTTCCTCCTTGTGGCAGATATCCAAGACCACAAGGTGGGAAGATTTTAATCCTTTGGGACATACACAGTTCGGCTTCTGAAATCTTTAATTTGGCAGTCTCTGCCATTGCAGGGGATGGTAATGCTTTCCAGATACCCTGGACTTGTAGACATGATCCATTCCTCTGAGTGACTAATTCATTTGGGTCCTGGGAGAGCTATGCATTTTGCATCTATGCTAGGCCCTCTGGCCTTGCCGATTTTCCCAATCGAGGAGCAGGGAGCTCTTACCGTGTCTTTGGAGCTAATGGTGTGATCAGAAACTTTCTTGATCACTATAATTGGTGGATTGGCTCATTGCAAAAAGACGGAAAAGAAGATGTTTTGGCGTGTTTTGGAGATTTTGTTTTCCAAACTGTTTCATCCTGTGATTGCACAACTAAGATTATCTTGCCTGTCTGCAGTTAGCACGCTTCTTGTTTCCAGAATGGATGCTACAAAATCCTTACTTGCTTAAATCTTCCTATCTTTGTTTTTGGTAACTTAAGAAGAGTTTGTGTTTTTATAGTTATTTTGACTGAAACAATAGTTTGTATTTAAGAGAATCAGATAAAAAGTAAGATGAGCCCAGTAATTTGTAGAAGGGATGTAAACAGTCTTAGATTGCTTGGAAGACGTGATGAAACCACTTTATCTCTCTTTTTAAAATCTCAGTGGGCTATAAATGTTAGCCTTTCCAGAAAGAAGCTCTCAGAGTTTTGTTTTTTTTTTAAGCAAAATACACCTTATTAAACTGTAAGAGAACTTTCTTAAGAGAGAAGCGCTACAATGATGCTTTGTAAAATAATTTAGAAATCAGAGAACAAAACTATAAGAGAGACAGAATTTTTACTCTTCTGAAAAAGAATGAAAGGACCTTAACCAGCTTTCAAGAATGAGGATGTTTTCTTTTTACCGAAGTAGTGTAAGTAAATTAATCCATGTTAATGGTTTTTAAAAATTTGCTTTTTAAAAATTTTTAAAAATTTTAAGAATTTTTAAAAATTCTTCTCAAACACTAAAATTTCCTGAAGTTTGAGGTCATCTTAACATTAAGTCAGTATACTGTTCCCGTGTGTACATGGTTTGGCACTTCTCAGGGGACGGAGATTCGGGTTAGGTCAATCCTGAGGGGCTCAGTTGGTTAAACGTCTGCTACGACACAGATCATGATCCCAGGGTCCTGGGATCAAGCCCCTACATCAGGCTCCCTGCTCAGCGGGGAGGCTGCTTCTCCCTCTCTCTCTGCCCCTCCCTCCGCTCATGAGCTCAGTCTCTCTCTCTCTCAAATAAAATCTTTAAAAAAATTATATCACAAATTAGACCCTTATGCCTAGTAATTTTAAAATTCAAGGGGGCACCTGGGTGGCTCAGTTGGTTAAGCGACTGCCTTCCTGCTCAGGTCATGATCCCGGAGTCCTGGGATCGAGTTCCACATGCGGCTCCCAGCTCCACAGGGAGTCTGCTTCTCCCTCTGACCTCCTTCCCTCTCATGCTCTCGCTCTCACTCTCTCTCAAATAAATAAATAAAATCTTTAAAAAAAATAAAAAAAATAAAATTCAAGGTAACATCGAAACCAAAACTATAGAGATTCTGAATTAACTGTACTTGAATTTTCCATGAGGTTTTAGCAAATTTTAGACTCTACCACGTCTTAGAAAATACTAGTCTTTTCACATCATATACTATTTCGCATTCACGCCCTTGAACTAGTAGGAGCGTATGCTGTTTTAGCTTTGTTTCCAACTCTGCACAAAGTGCATTGTCCTCCATCTTTCCACTCATCTCTGCAACTTGAAAGATGAGGAAAGGATAGAAGGAGAAATTGTCACTTAGGTGACATTGTCAGGTGTGTTCACTCCGAGTCCAGTGTGAACTCCACTGGGAAATATTGTGTCGTAGAAGTATGTTCTGCTCTAACTCAATCTGTCTGTGGATCGTGTGTGTGTGTGTGTGTGTGTTCGTTCTATAGTAGAAGTTGTGGTTAGGGTGCTTCTATGAGAAACCATTGGCAAGGGCTCACCTCCGTCCGAGGGATGGACGCAGGGAAAAGTCAGATGCAACCTGGCTATTCCCTGTTCTTCACCCTCTTTCCTGTCTCCCCCCACTCTTCCCTTTGTCACCAAAGCTCATCACCAAATACGTTAACCCCTGAACAACACGGGGGTTTAGAGCATTGACCTTCCATGCAGTGGAAAATCTGTGTAGACCTTCTGACTTCCCCAAAACTAAACTACCAACAGCCTACTATTGACCAGAATCCTTACCAAACCCATAACGTAAATAATTGATTAGGACATATGTTGCATGTATATTATTTACTGTATTCTCACAATAAAATAAGCTGGGGAAAATGGTATTAAATTCATAAGAGAGAGAAAATATATTTATAATAACGTACTGTAAAAAATCTGCATATAAGTGGACCCATGCAGTTCAAACCCATGTTGTTCAAGGGTCAAATGTACACGTGCATGGTTCTTTCTCCTTTTGGGGGGAGGGGCGGGGAAGGACGTACATCTTTATTGACATATAATCCATACACCGTGTGTGAGGCGAACATGGTAACCGCCACACTACAGAAACCCGAATTCACTTGCCCTGTGATTCACCCATTTAAAGTCTACAGCTCCGTGTCTACACAGAGTTGTGCAACCATCCCCTCAACCAAGTTTACAACACCTTCATTACCCTCAAAAGAAACCCTGCCTCCCAGTCGCTTCTTAAACTCGGAACCACTAGTCTACCTCCTTATCTAGACTCGCCTACGGTCGGCCTTCGTATAAATGGAATCACACAATCTGTGTCCTCTGGTGGCTGCCTTCTTCCACAAGCATGCTGTAGTCAGGGTTCATCCACGTCGTTGGGGGAGTGGGGTGTGAGCTTCCACTTCCATGGAACATGTGTCCAGCCTAGGGGGGTGGGGTGGGGCTAAGGCAATGTCTACTCTCTAAACCCAACACTGGGAAGACCTCTGTTCACGCAGTTACCTTCTCAGAGAACTTCGTCTTTCTTACACGTAAAAGGAAGTCGGGTTTTTTTTTTTTTAAGATTTTATTTATTTATTTGACAGAGAAAGAGAGAGATCACAAGTAGGCAGAGAGGCAGGTAGAGGGAGAGGAGGGGAAGCAGGCTCCCTGCTGAGCAGAGAGGCTGATGTGGGGCTCTATCCCAGGACCCTGAGATCATGACCTGAGCTGAAGGCAGAGGCTTTAACCCACGGAGCCATCCAGGCGCCCCAGGAAGTAGTTTTGTTATCGATTTGCACCTAGACACAAGATTTGATTCCCTGTCAGAGGGACTCCACTTATTTATTCCTTCTGACCCAGGAAGCAGATTTTTGCCATTCGTCTCCACCAAATTCTTAATATTCACAGACCAGAAAGAAGAAAATAATTTATTTTTATAAAGGGAATGATGTTTTGTACCCAAAGTCTTGAGTCCTTTTGATATCTTCCTCTGTAATTTTTTTTAGCTGTATCAGAAAACTAAGGATATTTTATAAGCTAGGACAGATTCAAGAGTTGTGTTGGGGGTCCTCGAGGAGATCCCTCCCACAGCAAGCGTCACATTGTAAATACCGTTAGGACAAATGATGGTGCCAACAAAACCCTTTCAATTATTTTATTTATCTAAATTTCAAGTGCAGGGGCGCCTGGGTGGCTCAGTGGGTTAAAGCGTCTGCCTTCGGCTGGGGTCATGATCTTGGAATCCTGGGATCGAGCCCCGCATCGGGCTCTCTGCTCAGCGGGGAGCCTGCTTCCCCCTCTCTCTCTGCCTGCCTCTCTGCCTACTTGTGCTCTCTCTCTCTCTCTCTCTGTCAAATAAATAAAATCTTTAAAAAAATAAAATTCAAGTGCATATAGAGAAAGAAGACCTATTTCAGCCCTGATCACCTGTGGTTGCTGCTTTTTCCTGCTTCTGCCTGGTGAAGCGGTTAGGAATTCAAACATGGTGTGTCCCTGATAGAATCTGTGTCACGAAACTTGTACGACTTTTCAGAAATGGAACATGAATCAAACACCCGCAACCAGAAGGCACATGCTGGGTGCCTGGGTGGGTCAGTTGGTTAAACGTCTGCCTTCGGCGCAGATGGTGATCCCAGAGTCCCAGGATCAAGTCCCACATTGGGCTCCCTGCTCAGTGGAGAGTCTTCTCCCTTTGACCCGCCCCCTCTCATGCTCTCTGTTTCTTTCTCATGCTCTTAAATGAGTGAATGAATAAACAAACAAACAAATAAATAAAGGGATATGCCTCTTTTCGGATGGAGAATTTTGAAGGATTCTTGAATAGTTTCGTATAGGCAAACGATGTCAGTTTCTCTCTCAAATCAGCTTTAATGTTCATATGAAACTTTAATCCCTTATAAATTATTTTTCCTCCTTCTCTTTTGCGGAAATCTCTCTGGACTACTAAGAGATAGTACAGGTGAATCTTGAACAACATGTGTTTGAACTGCATGGGTCCACTTATATGTGGACTTTTTTTTCCATAAATACAGCAGAACACTGTAAATGTGTTTTCCTTACAATTGTCTTTTTTTTTAAGGATTTATTTATTTATAAATGAACATTTGACTTTTTAGAGTCTATAGAGAGAGCACAGCAGGGTGAAGGGCAGAGGGAGAAGCAAGCTTTCTGCTGAGCAGGGAGCCCGATGCGGGACTAGATCCCAGTATCCTGGGATCATGACCTGAGCCGAAGACAGATGTTTAACCAACTGAGCCACCCAGGCACCCTCTTCCTGATGATTTTTTTTCAAAGATTTTTATTTATTTACGAGAGAGAGAGAGAGAGAGCATGAGAGGGGAGAAGGTCAGAGGGAGAAGCGGACTCCCCGTGGAGCTGGGAGCCCGATGTGGGACTCCATCCCGGGACTCCGGGACCATGACCTGAGCCGAAGGCAGTCGCTTAACCAACTGAGCTACCCAGGCGCTCCCTGATGATTTTCTTAGTAACATTTTCATTTTCCAACTAACTCTATTGCAAGAATACAGTGTATAGTACACATAACATACAAAATATGTGTTGATTGGCTATGAATATTATCGGTAAGGCTTCTGGTCAATAGTAGGCCAATAGTTAAGTTTATGAGGAGTCAAACTTGCTTGCAGATTTCTTGGTGTACAGGGTGTCGGCACCCCAACTCCCGTGTTGTTCAAAGGTCAACTGTAATAAACTGATAATGTGAAGTCAGGGAGCAAATTGAAAATTGAGCTTACTTAAAATTGTTTTCCTGGTTGTATCCCATTCTCTGTCAAAATAGGAGGTTTTTTCAACATACACTCTCAGCCTGTCCTTAAAAGTTATAAATTATTGAATTCTGTGAAACATATTCACTGACTCGAGCCTGGTTTCTGAGCTCAGCTGGTAGCAGTGGGAAAAGATTTAGAAAGCATCAAGCATTTCTAGTTCCTGAGAAGGCAAGGTTTCGGCTTGATTTCCTTCAGTTTTAAAATAAAGTCACGGCATGAAATAGCGGTGTGTTCATGGGTTGAGATACAGAGAAAGGTAGCGAAGGGATGAGTCAGAAATAAAACTGAGGGTCCAGGGACCATCCGTAGGCTTCACGCCCATAATGCAGGTTCAATGTCTCAAGCGTTCATGTATGAAATACACTACTCTCCCGGTCTTTATTTTCCCTTCTGTCAAAGCAGTAATGCTGTGTATGTGTGTGCAGACACGTATGCGTTTGCGTGTACATATGCACACGGGTGTGTGTGCCGAGACGGATCATACGTCCTTGGGCACCGTGCTACTGAAGACCGTGCTCTTTGGACCTCCCACTGTGAAAAACTTGTCAGGGTACTTTGTAGAGACCTTTTAAATTGATGACAAAGTTCTGTGTTGCCTGAGAGACAGCCGGAACTGACAGGAAGACGAGTGTGTAACACCTGTGTGCCTGGGAAACAGCAGCGGGAGGAATGTACCTTCTGCCTGGGAAGGAGCTGTCTGATTTTAGGAGTGAACTGACCTTGATCAGCAGGGTCTTTGTGTACTGTTTGTCAGTGTGCTGCCCTCGAGCCGAGTTTGCACGGGGACGTCTGTGCGAGGCTTCCACGCTGCCCTCGAGCCGAGTTTGCACGGGGACGTCTGTGCGAGGCTTCCACGCTCCCCTCGAGCCGAGTTTGCACGGGGACGTCTGTGTGAGGCTTCCACGCTCCCCTCGAGCCGAGTTTGCATGGGGACGTATATGCAAGGTTTCCGCGATCCCCTCAAGCCCAGTTTGCACGGGAACGTATGTGCGAGGCTTCCACGCTCCCCTTGAGCTGAATTTGCAGGGGGACGTATATGCAAGGTTTCCATGATCCCCTCAAGCCCAGTTTGCACGGGGACGTCTGTGCGAGGCTTCCACGCTCCACTGGAGCCAAGTTTGCAAGCGGACATGTGTGAGGCTTCCACACTCGAATTTGCAGGGGGACGTATGTGCGAGCCTTCCATGCTCCCTTCTAGCCGACTTTGCACAGGGACGTATGTGTGAGGCTTCCACGCTCCCCTCGAGCTGAGTTTGCATGGGGACATATATGCAAGGTTTCCACGTTCCCCTGAAGCCCAGTTTGCACAGGGACGTATGTGCGAGGCTTCCACGCTCCCCTTGAGCTGAATTTGCATGGGGACGTATATCCAAGGTTTCCGCGATCCCCTCAAGCCCAGTTTGCACGGGGACGTCTGTGCGAGGCTTCCACGCTCCCCTCGAGCCGAGTTTGCACGGGGATGTCTGTGCGAGCCTTCCATGCTCCCTTCCAGCCGACTTTGCACAGGGATGTATCTGTGAGGCTTCCACGCTCCCCTCCAGCCGACTTTGCACAGGGATGTATGTGCAAGGCTTCCATGCTCCCCTTGAGCCCTACTGTTGCTTCTCATCCGAGGAAGTTGCCTCGATGGAGGGTGCTTACCCATCGTGAAAACCTGTGCTTTCTGAGTGGGAATGCAGGTGGGGGTGGTATTCTGGCTGAAGGCCAGGGAGACAGAGGGCAAGCATGAGGGTGCTTCCCAGGCTCCAGGACCGCTTGAATAGAAGCTTTATTTGTCCAGCCGAGCCAGATATCCAGGGCTTATGGACCGCTTGTGTGCTTCATTGGGAGAGTTAGCAGTTAAGGACACAAGAAGAAAGGATTCTGATTCGCTTAACAAAGGCCATTGTATTTTGCTGGTGATGAGAGAAAAGCTTTCCCCCATTTTCCCTCAGGTGTTCCTTCCCACAAAGATCCCAGGCCAGCTGACCAACTTCTCCCCCCTCCCTGTGCCCCAGGGGCGCCTCGGGGAGCAGAAGGGATAGGAATGTGGGGGTCCCGGCTCACCTGGCCGCAGACACATCCCGCTGGGGACACAGTAACTTTGTTGGTTTGCCGTGGGCGCCCGAGAGATTATATTTGCTCCATGAGCCATCAGTTTCCCAAGGCAGATGCTTCCAGTCCTGCTTGCGAGATGGAATCGTGGAGAAGCTGTGCATGGGGGCTCGGCCTTTCTGGGGGAGCGGTGCAGTCCTGGTGTCCCCGGCCTGTTTGTTCAGATGGGGAGAGTTCCGAGCAGCCCCGCCGAGGGAGCTGGCATGCAGCACTGTAATTTACACCATCTATCTCTTTCTGGAGCTCGGGCCGCTGGCAAATTGCATGTCTTTGTGTTGGATTAGTTTGGACTTTAATCATGCATTATTTTCCCTCCAATTAAATTATTTATATATTTGATTAACGTTTTCACTGCTAGGGAGTCAAATGTTCAGTGAAACCACAAATAAACACATGCCCGTTGAATTTCAGGCCAGCGTCATGTGGGAGCATACTGTTGGCGGAAAGCTAAGAATTCACGGTGTGTCTGTCTGCTTAGCCACCTGGGACTTGGGTGAGCAAGACTCACCCCTGGGTCCTAGAAGCACACTGTGGGGGCTGCGGGGGTCTGTCTGGCCTCCCTCCCTCCCCTTGTTCAGCCTAGGATACTGCCTTTCATTTCTTCCTGTGGTTTTTGTCTTTTCCCTAGCGCTGAAACCTCCCTCCCTCTAATTTTACTTCCTCAGGCTTGACCAGCCTGACCCAGAAAGTCAGGGGCTGTGCAGAAGGAAACTGAAATCACTTAGTCAGGGGTGAGCAGACTGATGGCCCACAGGCCAGCTCTGCCCCTCTGCTTGCTTTGCACAGCCCCCTGAGGGAAGAAATGGTTTCTACAGTTTGAAATGGTTGAAATGAAAAAAAAAAATCTTAAGACTATTTCTTGACACGTGAAATATTCAGCCTCAAAGATAAACAGTGGCACTCATTCATTTACACGTGGTCTATGACTGTTTGTCTAAAATGGCAGCCCAGTTTGAGTACCCACGACCTTTTGGCCAGCAGAGCCTAAAATAGGTTCCTGTCTGGCTTTTTACAGTTTGCCGACACCTGATGTAGTTGATCACCCGGATTTAACAGATGAGAAAATTAAGTTTTCAGGTAGGAGAACTGATCTGTCCCAAGGTACAGAGCTCATCAGAACTCGGTCTGGGAGGCGTCTTCCAATGCCCACCCCACATTCTTTCTGCTGGAAAGACCTTGCAGAGGTCAAAGCAGCTTGTGAAAGAAAAGGAAATGTTTAGGACACATGGACCGGTACAATCTATTTCCTAGAATTCTAATTTTCACTTGCAATCCAGGGTCAGGACACACGCAGAACTACCCAAGTAGGCAGAAGGAGGTGTTCGTATTTCTTCAGATCCTGAGCTCAGCACTTGGACCTGGTCCCTTCCAGCCGAGGTGGTAGAATCTCTTTTCAGGAAAAATAACTCGTGGTCTCAATCCAAGTTTGTACTCAAGAGCAGTTTCAAAGAATTACAAAAGCCTCTTAGACGGAACTGCGGTCTCCTGTACAGGGGCCGAGAGGGAAGACCCCCCCAGATGCTGACCTTTCTGGAAGCGAGGTCGCTCCTCCTGCCTTAGCCCAAGTTCTTCTGCGTCCCTCCCCACGTGGAGATCAGCTGGCTGACCTACATGGTATTCCCGGCCCTGGAATTTTCAGACATTGTCCCAGAGGTCAAGGTCGACAAGCACTGGTGAGGTATATAAATAGGAAATGGGCTCTTCTAGTTACTGCTCTCTTGTTAGGCCTTGCTGGATGCCTCTTCTGTCTGTTAGACCCATCCTCCCCCACCAGCTGTGCTCTCTACCTTCCACATGTGTTCCTCACCCCATTCCTCAGAGGCACCAGGTTCTGTCCCATGGGTCTAGCTTTTCTGCCACGGGGACCTTTTTCCCCACACCTTCTCTCATCTGCACCCTTGATGGGTCTTCATGCGTCACTCAGGTCCTACCATAAATGCCCCTTCACTGAAGAAGCTGACCCTGCTCTTCTGTGTGCCCCACGGATTTGAGATCCCCTTGTTCATTATTTTTAGAAAACTCTCTTCCTTTCACAACACTGATCACAACGGTAATTGTATAGTAATTTCAGGCATTATTGGCTTGGCTCCGGTAGACTGTCATTTCCTTAGGGCAGGAAGTGTGTCTGTGTGGTTCCCCAGCACGAGACTTGGTGTGGAGCGGACCCCAGTGTGCACAAGTAAATGCATGGCGCATGAATGAGGTGTCGCAATCACACACTGTACAGTAAGCATTTATTCGTCGATGAGAAAAAAAGGCTTTCTAGAAAACCCGAGATCCGACCCAATGCAACATCCACTCAGAAAACTAGATATTCTAGCTCATACTCAAGGAATCCCACCATCTCCTCTCGGAGACCTGGGGATGTTGGATAACAAGCATTCAGCTCTCTTCAGGAAGTGTGCGTGCAAAACAAAAAGAATACACTCACCCAGTGTTGCCTGCAAGGTGAGGTTAGTGTTTGGATATCACTCAAATCCTTTTGAATTCTCGATAGTGTATCATCGTAAAGTAAGAGAACACGTTAACATGTTATATTAAAATCATACTGTATGGACACTAGGTGAAATGAAGCTAAGTTAAGCAGAAGCATCAAGTTCAATCCCTTTTTTCCAGTGAAAGTTCAGTTTGTCATATGAGTCCAATCCATTCAGCAAATATTTCCTGAGGACCTGCCAGGTGCCAGGGACCCCGGCCAGTTGTTGAAACGATGAAGCGAGAAGATGTGGGTCCTGTCCTCTAGGAGTAGACTCAGCCCGGTTCTAACTCCGTTTTCCAGCTCTTCCTGCCTCCCTCTTCCTCCTTGTCCTTTCATGGACATCAATCCAAGGAGCTTATTTCCAGTACCTTGGGGACAAGTGAACCAAGAGCAGTTTTTATGGAATGGATTTGCTTGATAGGCAAGAGCTGCTCAAAGAGCTGGGAGGTCACAGCTGCTGCTCTTCTCTGCCCTCACCCAGTGTTCAAGTCCAGAAAGCAGAACAAAGGTCCTTTTTTCCTGAGGCAGCAGGCCCCCTCCGGAGGAACTGGGCAAGGCCAGCTGAGAGTGGACTCTTACCAACAGACCCCCAGAGACCACTCACTCAGGAACCAGAGCCTCAGCAAGAAAGTCATTAAACGTTCTATCAGGACCATGCAGTGCAGGGAACCCAAAGGGAGCTTCCTCTTATCGAATGGACTCATCTGTGGTGTGTGTCTACGTACATTTGAGAAAGTGCTTACAAGAGCCTTAAATTAAGGCAATTAGAATGTGGGGTCAGGTAACCAGAGGATAAAACCAACAGAATCCACCCAGCACACTGACTTCCCCAGTAATTAAATGGACATTTAGATCATATAAGCATCTTACTGAAATCGACTTAAATTTGACCGAGGTGAGAACCGTCTCTTTCTCCGGTGTTTCTCTAAGGTTTTTTGTGTCTTCACATTGTAGGGCACTTGAGGTATGACCCCCCAAGGAACTATATAAAAAATGGTTCTAAAACTTTGAATTAATGAGGCGTTCAGAGAAATTCATCTTCATTTTAGAATCGGAGTTAAGAGAGTTCTGTAGGGCTGGAGAGAACTTGGAGCTTAGGTAAGCCATCCCTGTAGTTTGCACATCAAGAAGGCTGCCACCCAGACACTAAAGAATTTCCTTGGTCTCCTGCTCCTCTTCAGCTTTTGGTTCTTTTGTCTGTGATGATCATCCGAGAAAAAAAATCCCACTGGTTGGAGCTAACGTGTAATTTGAGAAAGTGCTTCGATCAGTTTTTGGTGCTTCTGTCAGGGAACGTGTGTGCATGCACACGTGTGTGCGTGTGTGCAAGTGTTCCCTTCCTGAGATCTCAGCTGCAGTGCTAACCAGAGGCCAGAGCTCATGGGAGCTCCCCTGTGTTCTGTTGACCTTGACCCCCACTGGGCAGGTGAAAAAGGCCGAGGCCTAGCGAGAACGCCTGGGCTCACCCCATTTCAGGACTCCCCTCTTTAGAGGCCATGCGCAGTGCCTTTTCTTGGGCACCACAAAATATACGCACATGGTTACTAAGGCCAAATTTGTTTAAGAAACCTACAAACTAAAAAAGAAAATCATCTGTATATCAAGTTATCATATGTTCCTTAGGGCTGAGGGTTAGGACGCTCTTTGCCCTCCCTTCTGTCACCTTCAGAAATGAGTCCTGCATTCCCACGCGCTCTTCCTTTCTTTTTTTCCCCACCCCAGCATATAAACAACGACCATATTCACGGCGAGAAGAAGGAGTTTGTGTGTCGGTGGTTGGATTGCTCCAGAGAGCAGAAGCCCTTCAAAGCCCAGTACATGCTGGTGGTGCACATGAGGAGGCACACAGGGGAAAAGCCTCACAAATGCACTGTGAGTGTGCGGCGCAGGCGTGGGGCGTCCTGGCAGGGGCGCTTGTCAGGTTGGGGTTGGGTCCCCCTTCCAGGACTCTGAGCGCTATTCGAATGGACCCAGAGGAGGGGGTGGGGAGCGGGGAGCGGTAGGGTGGTGGGAGGAGCCAGGGGGCGGGGAGTGGCTACGAGGTGGGAGGAGCCAGGGGCGGGAAGCGGCCTGGTGGTGGGAGAAGCCAAGGGCTGTGATGAAGGCCAAGAGTTCGGAAAGTGGGATTCTGGAATTGAATGGGGGAGGGGAGCCAGAAGTGGAGGAGCCTTGACAACCACACTTTGGGGGACAGCGGAAGCTCTCCGACCTGCACTGTCCAACAAGGTAGCCGGGGACCATATGGGCCCTTTGGGTGCTTTGGACACCTGGCCAGAGCAACCAAGGAATTGATTTTTGTACTTCCATTTAATTTTTTTAAAATGTAGATATAAAGAGCCTCTGGGGCCACACGGCTACCACGTTGGAAAGCGGAGCAGAGTGGAGGGTGGGTGGGGTGGGAGGGGTGGGCAGTTGGGATACGCTGGTGGGCACTGGGAATGGGTGCTGGACCCCATGCCTGCTCCCGCAGAAATGCCCATCACGCCGGGGGGCAGAGGGACATGCCAACTTTGACTTAACACCCATAAGTTCACTTTTAAAAACAGAACCCACAGTGACTTCAGTTTTCCTTTGCCTTCCTAGTCGGTCCCCATGGCCCCCTGTAGACCCACAAGACAGCTGGGACTAAGCCTCCTTTCAAGGAGGGGCCTCCAGGAGCACTGGGCACTGCTCAGCCCTGTGCTTTACATCTTAAAGCCTCTTTACAAACATGATCAAATTCCATGCCTTTTTATGGACCCAAAGCCATATTAGTGAACTTTGTGCTGAATCTAAAATCAGTGGGAATTTGAGGAGATCAATGAGCAGATAATGAAACCCATTGTCCATATTGAGTGGTCTATTAAAAAAACAAAAAAAAACCCTCCAGGACTTTTTCGTAACCCTGAAAATGCTGTCTCTTGAACTGCACTGAGCCCCATCTGAATCCCAATAAATGCAGAGTTTAGTGGACTTTTGTTCCTCGGTTTTGAAAAGCTGCTGACCCTCTAAATGTCAGTCTTTCATCAACTTTGGGGGAGTGTTAGGCCGAAGCCGTTATTGTGTGGAGTGATGCAGATTTACCTGTTGTCCTCAGTTTGAAGGTTGCACAAAGGCCTACTCGAGACTAGAAAACTTGAAAACGCACTTGAGATCTCACACTGGAGAGAAACCGTATGTCTGTGAGCACGAAGGCTGCAACAAGGCTTTCTCGAATGCCTCGGATCGAGCGAAGCACCAAAACAGGACGCATTCCAATGAGGTGAGGCTCCCCCACAAGATGCTGCTTGGGCCCCCGAGCTCAGGGTGGAAACAAAGAGCCCTCACGGGCAATGCACACAGAGACAAGGCCCATTCCATTTCCTCTTTGCCCTTCCTAACAGGAGTGGGCGCTGGGGCTGCAGGTAAAGTTCTGGCAGCAGATGGGCCTGGTTTGTCGAGCAATGCAGAACCCAGAGGGTACTTCAAACCCCTAACAAGCAAGTTTCACCTTGTTCAGAACTGCCACCTACTGGCCAAACAGTAGGAGCATTTTTTTTTTTTTTTTTAAGATTGTATTTATGGGGCACCTGGGTGGCTCAGTGGGTTAAAGCCTCTGCCTTAGGTCCAGGTCATGATCTCAGGGTCCTGGGATCAAGCCCCACGTTGGGCTCTCTGCTCAGTGGGGAGCCTGCTTCCCCTTCTCTCTCTGCCTGCCTCTCTCTGCCCACTTGTGATCTCTCTGTCAAATAAATAAATAAAATCTTAAAAAAGAAAGATGGTATTTATTTGTCAGAGGTAGCACAAGCAGGGGGAGTGGCAGGCAGAGGGAGAAGCAGGCTCCCTGCTGAGCAAGGAGCCCAATGCAGGACTCGATCCCAGGTCCTCGGAATCATGACCCGAGCTGAAAGCAGACGCTTAACCGACTGAGCCCCCCAGATGTCCCCAATAGAAGCATTTCACTTTGGCATTCCACCCACTTGCTCTGCCTGGAAGAGCATGAATCCATGCAGAGAATGACCTGCTAAACGGTGAAGATAGATGCCCACCTTTCCTTGCTTTCTCCAGGTTGTATCTTCGAATGCATTCTAGCCAAAAAGACCTCTACCGGGCAACCGACCTTGGCCAAACATGATTTCCACACATTCTCATTTCCAAGAGCTCTTGGGAGCTGTTTGCAGAAATCCAGAATGGTCTCTAGTCAGTCGTTTAAGATCACATATTGGATAAAGCTTCGAGGCGGGGTGGGTGGTTCCTGCTGTGTTGATGTGATTTGTCGATAGTTACCCCCCAGAATTTCAGAGCGGCATTAAGAATGAAAATGATAGCAAATGATTTTGCCTGTGTTTTAATGCACATCTGCCTGCAGGCCTCTGACTTCTCTCTGAAGAAGGTCGAGCTCAAAGTTCTGGTTCCTCTGTGAAGGCTTCTCCTGAATGAATCCAGAGATTAACAGAAAAAGCTCCCCGCGTTTTGCACAGAAAAGGGATATTTAGCCAGAATTTGTTAACGTGAGACGTAGTTCTGCCCCGACTAAGGTCATCGGTTTGCTTGACATGTGTGAGAGAAGGAGCATTTGATCGGGCCCTAGCAGCTCAGAGACCATTAGCTTTAAGGTCCTCTCCAAGTGTCCCTTCAGTTCACGGGGACAGAGCAAACACATCTCTAATGGAAGGAGCCACAGTTTTCTTAAAAACACACTCACACTTCAGCTCACATGTGAGGTCCACACATAAAGACTCTTTTTGCAAGGGTCGTGGCGGAATGAGGAGACTTCCGTCATTTGGAACCTCTTATTATCAGTCAGCTGTTGGAGGAGGCTTTGGGGGAGATGCCACATCTCCATTTTTTTATGTCAAAAATGCCTCTACTGCGTCCAGTGGTTACGGTGTAATCTGCTGTTCTTGTTTTGTGCAAAGTTTTAGGGAGTCAGGCGAAGCCATAGCCGTCTCTATAGCCATTGAGACGGGAAAGCAGATTAGCGGTTTGCCAGAGGCTGAGGGAAGGGAATAGGGGTGACCGCTAGAACATGCAGGATTTCTTCTGGAAATATTCTGGAATATGACTGATAAGTGGAGACAGTTGCACAAGATTGTGGAAGTACTAAATGCCACTGAATTGTACGATTTAAAAGGGTTTTTTTATGGTATGTGGGTTATATCTCAATATAAAAATGATTTGATTAGGTTAAAATTAAATTCATATATTTAGCTGCACTCCATGTATTTCAGCACAATTATGACTAGAAATTTAGGAGGTATTCATTCCTATAGATTGTTAGGCCAAGTTTCCTTCCTGTTATTGTGGAGAAATTGGGGCAAGGGGGGTGTTGGGATTAGCAGTGCACAGATGCACACATACTTACTCGGCTTTTTATCTTTCTTGTGGACTTAAATCATGTGCATAGCTGTTTGCTTTGCTTAAATGCATTAGCGTTGACCTTGCCCACTTCTGGGAGGTCAAGAGTGCAGCGCTGCATGAGCAGTTATCCAATATGAGATTAAAAGATACAGTATTCAATCATACCTTCAGCAGGGTTAAGCAGTGTATCTAAACTAAGTTAGCCACCTTGACTACGCAAGGCTTTGGCCCTCCATACGAATGATGGACAGCTTCACATCCGTCAAAATTAAGAATCTAGATTTGTGTCAGGAGCCGGTCCTAAATAAACTTATAGATGTCTTCTTTCATTTATTGACTCTCTCTTATTGGCACTTTCATTCATTCCCCAAACAAATATCGATAGCTAGTTAGGGGGTGCACCCTTTGCTATTGTGGGTGTGGAACAGAATACTGTGGACTCGGACAGGAGGGGCGTCTCTCCCACTCAGGAACCCAGTCTGGAAGCCCCTGCACCTTTAGGCTGCTTCACCCATTTGGGGCCACAGCAGTGACCTCTGCCAGGGATCCTGACTCTAGACCACACAGCTCATGTCCCCCCAGAGCCACGCTAAGCAAGTATCCTTGAGCTCGGACTCGGTTGTGTCTCCCTCTCCAGAACGTTCCAGTGGCTTCCTCTTTCCTAGAGGGAAAGTTTAGACTCCCTGGGCTTGTACCTATAGGCATGCAGCCCACGCCTCCCCTTCCAGGCTTGACCTCCTACCTCTGTGGCCCTGTGTGGAACCCGACAGCCATGCCCGCATGCATGAAATGCTCCCGCCTCTGGACCATGGCTTTTCTGTTCACATCTTCCTACCTCCACTTTTATCCCTTAGAATCTTGATCTTCTTTCAGGATTCAGCTACAGAGCCTCCTCATAATAAAGTTCTGTTCACTGAGTAATTACTCTGTGCAACAAACACATCATGGTGAGCATTTCATACATTGTCTCATTTAACTCTTAGACCACAGAGCTGGGCATCATACCCAGATGCAAAAATGTAGTAACTGATACCTCCCGTAGTCATCCCAACTAAAGAATGACTGCCCTCCGACAACACCCTTCCGGGCCATTCATACTCGGGACTGGTGATATTTAGAGGTTATCTCTTCCTGCATATTTTATAACCCCAGACATTAAATCCTGCAGCATATAACTTGATGTTCTCAGAGTCTTGCCTATAGTGAGGACCGTTACAGGCTCATTGAGAAATTTAGTTGGATAAATGCTACAGAGTCAAGCAAAAAAAGCAGCAATCATTTTCACAAAGTAACTTTCAGTTGGGTGAGTCAAAAAGGAAACAACTGTGGCAAAAGTTGAGCATCTAGGACAGGAGACGCAGGTAACTCAGGGAGGCTGACAGCATTTATCCCTGCCTAGAGTTGTATTGCATTTCAGTCATTGATGGAAGCAAAGACCTTTCGCCTCTAGCTGTGTCCTCATTTCCAAACTAACCCAAAGTGTACACATGCATATACTTATGGGAAGAGGAGCTGCTCAGACGCATAACACTGGCCTGGCTTGGCGCTCTCTTCCCGGGCGCCCTCCTGCCCCCCTGCTCCCGGACTCCTGCACCGTGCATCCCAGAGTGCCCACTGAGAGAGCGGCCTGTCACAGCAGCATGGTGAGCAGGCGTAGGGCCGATGTCGGGCGCTGGAAGGTAATGGCCACTCATGGCTGGAGCCATTCTTCTGTCCCTAATGCATAGAAGTTGATGCGCTCGTTTCATTATATATGTGCTGCAAATCACACCAGCCCCTGAATAGAAGTAATTCATAGTTAATGGGAATCAATTCTCCCCAAAAGAATCTCAAATTTGGAGGTGAAGTCTCTCGGGATAATTTTCGGAGTCTTCGCTACATTAGGACATTTCATCATTTTCTGTAGCACTCAGTCTGTTCTTGGGCTTTTAGTGAAAAAGCATCTTTCAGACACACACATTCTATAAGACAGGGCAGCTTTTTTTAATATAATGGGTACATTATACTAATCACGCTTTTTACGACTATCACTTAGCTAATAGCTCATCTTCTGGTCTACGTAGATAGGTATCCTTGAGAGGAGTCATGAATATGTTATATTTCAAGCCAAGTAAACAAAATCCCGGTTTTGATGTTGGTCATGAGTAAATGCCAACGGTTCTATGATTTGCGTAAATAATTTAGCTATAAGCATCCGTAGAATTTTTAATGACTGCACTTGTAGGTCTGATCATGGGTCCGTGTGGAACACAGAATAATTCACGGGCCCTAGCACTCAGGGGCAGGGCAGGACAGGAATCCTCATTTCCGGGACACCATCCACCAGCCCTTCTCAGTTTGTGAGTGAGCATTCACAGACCGCCGACCAGGGCTTTTACAACTTTGACCATCAGGAAGGTTCTGGATATTCTGCGCCCCAAACATCCCACACAATTGTAACGGGACCCAAATGGACATATTTTAAAGTTCTGTAACACGGAAGAGGCCGTAGGCAATTTTCCTTTACTATGCTTATGTGCACATTTTCACAAAAGGGTATAGTGATTTTTGATCTGAGAACCAGGACATCCCTAAGAAATTTCTTCACACCAACTCTCCCAGAGGCATATAGCGTTCTTCTGATGAGATGATGGGTGTCTAAGCCTTCTTCTGTAGTTGTCTCCATCATCATCATCATCTTCACTGTCATCTTTAAATACAGTGAGTAGCTACCCTGACAGCAGGATCCTTCTTCCCACTCATAGGATAAATGTTTCCGAGAACCTACAGGCGATTTGCATATTTGCAGCTGTTCTTGAGGACTCTATAAAATAATAGTCTATTAAAGCTAGATTTGCTGGCCCCTGAACAGTGTTCAAATGGCCTTTTTAAAACCCTGAGTACCTAGAGGTATCTGAAGACCTCCCAGCTTTGTGGAAGTACTTTGAAGGAATTAAAGCGACAGTGTGTGTCCATGAGACTGTTGGGTTGGGACACGAGCTCTTTGATAACAATCTCTTATTTCATTCTTGGGGTTTTTGGCAGAAACCGTACGTGTGCAAAATCCCCGGCTGCACGAAACGCTACACAGACCCGAGTTCCCTCCGGAAACACGTGAAGACGGTGCATGGCCCAGAGGCTCACGTCACCAAGAAGCAGCGTGGGGACATACATCCTCGGCCCCCACCACCCCGCGATTCTGGCAGCCACTCACAGTCCCGGTCGCCTGGCCGGCAGACTCAGGGAGCCCTTGGGGAGCAGAAGGACCTCAGCCACACTACCTCAAAGCGGGAAGAATGCCTCCAAGTGAAAGCGGTCAAGGCCGAGAAGCCCATGGTATGTCATTTGCTTTCCTTCTGCTTGTCCCCAGGCCACCCTAGGTCATTTTAAAGTCAGTGAGGGCCCGGGTCCTCATTGCATTGGGCTCCCTGATTGAAAAGGTCAGGAGCTCAGAGACCCGGCTTCCCTACTTAAGGTTAATCAGCACAGAATAACTCAGAAAAGAGCATCAGGGTTTGCTGTTTTTTGTTGTTGTTTTTTTTTTTTTTTTT
This sequence comes from Nasua narica, assembly GCA_028533885.1. Lineage (NCBI taxonomy): Eukaryota > Metazoa > Chordata > Mammalia > Carnivora > Procyonidae > Nasua > Nasua narica. Next base: position 8,242,175 of record CM052806.1, read on the forward strand.
TTTTTTTTTAAATCAGTCTGGAACCATACTACATGATGGCAGGTGGAAAGAAAAGCATGACTAACTACATTTTCAGGAGATCTGTAATGGAGAAAATCCGCCCGTCTGGCTTTCTATAAACATGTCTTTTGCTTTGTGCTTTGCCGCGGTGACCCCGAAAAAGATAAGCCACGGTCCCTATTCTTTAGGCATTTGCAGTCCCGTGGGCTAGACAGACCACCAAAAAGCAAATACTTACAACTCCGTGTAATGGGTCTTTCCCAGGAGTGTGCGTGAGAGCATTCGAGAGGGGAACAGACCGCCCGCGCACTTGAGGATGTGATGGGGGCGGTAGAGGGCATGGGCCTCAAGTTCAGCTCTCAGAGGGGTGAAGGCTCAGGGCCTGCCATTGCAGCAGGAGCCAGGGCGCCCCAGGACGATGTGCAGGAGTGAAAAGGGGTTCTATTTTACTGGTGATGGCGAATGACATGGCCCGGCTGATTTTTAGAAAAGCCAGCTCCAGCGCCAGGCTTGATACACTGGTGCCCAAACCACAGGGGTGTGAAGAGCAAGGGAGGCATCGGAAAGCTGTCATCAGGAGCAATCCTTCTGGTTTGGGGGCTTATCGGTCACCAGACTCACACATGGATTATGCCACGGTTGCCGTTTCTTTCCAACTTTCCTTGGTGATTATTTTGTTAAGTGTGTGCCTTACTAAAACGGCTACAGCTGTAAGAAAGGCAACAAGAAGAATGAAAGGAGTAGCTCTCGGAAGGGCTTCAGTACATTTGTATTTGACGGCGTGCGTAATGGGGTCAACTCCGCCAATGTGCTGGGGTCTCGTGTCTCGTCTGGCTACTCTGTGTATGGAGGAAACATACCAGATAGAAGTCATGCACTTAGACTTCCAGATGCACGGGACTGGTCAGGCAGGCCTAGCTATACTCAGTTTCAGGAAGTCTCTTCTTAAAATCGGAAAAGCCCAGCAATTGGATGGACATCCTGTGAGTTCCGCAGTGATGTCACCACGTAGCAGTATGTATGGAAAGGAAATGCACAGGTACAATTCCGGAGTTGACCGAGTGGAATTTAATGATGGGTTGAATTTTAATGATTTGTTGAGCTTGTTTTAAGAGTTTCAGAGAGTGACATTAAGTGTCGCCAAAAATAACACAAAGAAACTATCCATATTTATCATGACTTGTCAGTGAATAGCTGTATTTTGCTCTTAGAAAGAAAGAGAGAGAGGAAGGAAGGAAGGAAGGAAGGGAAGGAGGGAGGGAGGGAGGAAGGAGAAAAGGAAAGAAAGAGAAAGAAAGAAGGGAAGGAAAGAAAAGAAAAATAAATACAAAGCACTTTAGTCAAAAAATAAAATATAATAAAAATAAAAAACTCCTTAGTCAAAAGTTGATGTATGTATTATGACTCATCACCACACTTTAAAATGAATCAGCTCATAAGCAGTGTTGCACATACTTTTTGGGGGACTCCATATCCTTTTCCTAAAATAAAGTCCACCTGTACAACGTGCAGAACATTCAACAGTTTATCCCCAAGTGTTTAATGAAACAAGGAAAATGAATTTGTAGTCTCCTAGATTATGTCATCAAAAGACAATGATTTATGTTCTTTGGACATCCTAAGGACCCAGAGCCTCTTGTACTTTTAATGTACATCCCTAGCTCAAGAAAATGTGTCATCTCCTCTCCAAACACCCATTATTTAAAAAGAAAATGGGTAGAAATAAGGACATATAGTTATTTGGCTCAGTGACATCTGAGATGCCCCAAGATGTGAACTATTTTATAGAGCAATGAGATCATAGAAACATAGGCTGAAAGGGATCATAGAGATTGAGATGAGGCTCCATATTTTATAGATTACGGCTAATTAATCAGATTTCCTACAGGGGACTATTTTGTCTGTATATGTCCATACACATATAAATACAAGTAGATTGCTTTGTAGACATTTACTAATACATATGAGATTTACATTTCTAATATTCTTTCTTTAAAAACTTGTCTTTGATCATCATGCTATGAATTAAATTCTTTCTTCCTTTTTCTTATTAATTCCACATCTCTTCTGTGTAATGCTCCTAAATGTCTTGTTCTCACTTCCTAAGGACAGTGGGTAATAAGGTGAGGGAATTTTGGCTTCTCTGCCCTTTTTGTTTTGTGTTCGTTTTAACATTTAACTTCTATGCATTTGATTTTTCTTTAGTTTTTGTGCTTCGTGATATCTTTGGTAGTGAACATCACTAAGCTATGTTTCAAACGTAGAAGCAATGTGTTTTGAACATTCAGCATGTGGAAATGTGGAGTCAGATGGTGAAATTCATCGTTCTATTTGTCTGGGTTTTCATAACAAATCGCGGCCGGCCGACCAAGCAGATGTTCTCAAAGACTATTGCATTATCAAACTGACACATGTAAATTCACTCTGGGACCAGACGGGTGTCCTCCCTCTTTGAGGACGATCTGGATACATTTGTTGTTCCTAGTTTAATCTGTATCGAAATGTCTGAGCTCCTCTGAGCAGCTCTCTGGTCTTAAAGGTCTTTGTGCCTCCTTGTACCCTGTGGAGGCATGAGTCTGCGATCTGTGTGTGTGCACACGCACACACACACACACACACACATTCACCTGCACACATTCTGATCTGACAGTCCAAGAGTCAAAGACTTCCGAAGCCCTGCATGCCCCAAGTCCCTTGGGAAGGAACAGGTGGCCTGGCCCTCCAGGATTCTGCCAAAGCAAAATGTGAGCAAGGCTTTCCAAACCCCCGATCAGATTTGTGTGTCTCATTCGGCTCTGCTTGGTTGCCCGGGACGAACTTGGTGTACCACGTAGCACTCATGTAGGAAGTCTTCATCTGCTTGGCTGTACGTACTGTGGTTGTGGAACGAATGTGATGGACTCTGCTGGGAAGCCCTATGCCTAAAACCAACCCCTTCCCGTCTGCCCTGCGCCCTCCACCCGGGACAACAGTGGGAGTCCACAACAGAGTGCGTGTGGTTCTCTCTCCCTGGAGAATTTGTTCTTTGGTTCCAGCTGTTGCAGTAACACTGGAGAAGGCTCTGTGGGCGATGGCAGTGGTGCTGGGCAGGGAGTCTAGGTTGGTCTTAGCACTGACTTTGGGCAGTCTCCGAACTTTTCTGAGCCTCACTTTTCTTATCCACACAAAAGGGATTATACTGTTTATCAACCAGTGGAATTCACCAACAGAATTTTAGATGGGGAGGTTCTAGGTTCTGCAGACTGGTCATTGAGGGCCATTTTATAGGGTGTCCCCCCAGATCTGAGGACAACCTGAGGTCCTCCACTCCCCATCTCCAGGAGCCCTGGGGCGGGGGGTCCTTTCCCTGACAGAGAGCCTGTGTGCCCACTCAGCTTCAGAACTGGCTTAGACAGTCCACACAGTGGTGGCGAGGGAAACATTGCCTAATTCTCCCAGAGAAACACCAGCGCACTCTAGGGGAATGGGAAGATTATTCCAGACTCGGATGCCTATAACTTAGAGCCTTTCTTCTGCTCTGGATACGGCAGGAGCAAAGTGATTGAAGTTGTGCCTCCTACAGCTGCCTTTACACACAACCTGGCTGGGGTTCTACAGAGTAGGCAGGTGTAGACAGAAGGGGGAAGAGGTTACAGAGAGCTTGGGGGACTAGCCCTGAGCAGCTCAGGGAGGGTCTCGTGGGAGAGGAGCTAGTGTGCGCTTTGAGCGCCCATCTCCCACGTGGGCTGGAGCCAGGCAGAATGAGCCTGTGGACCAAACCCAGCTGGGATAAGATGAACCGAGAATGCCCTTGGAGCTGATTGGGAACCGTTTCTCAGATCTTTTTCTAATCCTTGGGCTCTCTGGGCTGCACACTTAATTCCCGCCACAATCCCGAAGATAAGTAAGTTGTCCCCATTTTGTAGATAAGGAAACTGAGGTTTAGAGTGACTGAGTCTTTTGCCCAAAAGATCAAGTCAAGTCGTGCAAGTGGGATTGGAGTTGAGGAAGCCTGTTTGCAGAGCTGGCATCTGAGGCAGGATCCCGTGGCTGATGTTGTGCCAGTCACCCCCTCCTCCGGTCCCGTTTAGCATACCCTGCTTCCGTTGCCCCCACTGCACATCCACTGGGCATCCCATCAGCTCCGGAGGTCTTGAGAGGCCGCCTCCATTCACCGGCACACAGTTCCCCTCACTCCACCCCCGGAGCACCCTGCAGGTCTAGGGTCTGCATGATCCCTCGTTTTCAGGGATCCCTTTGCTTTCTCCTTCCTGGTGACATCATTTTGCTTTGCTCTTGACCCCAGCAGACATCTCAGCCAAGCCCTGGTGGTCAGTCTTCATGCAGCAGCCAACAGTCCCCCATCAGCAACTATTCCAACAGTGGGCTCGAGCTTCCTCTGACCGACGGAGGTGGTGTGGGAGACCTCGGGGCCATCGACGAAACCCCAATCATGGACTCGACCATTTCCACTGCAACCACCGCCCTCGCCTTGCAAGCCAGGAGGAACCCGGCAGGGACCAAATGGATGGAGCACGTAAAACTCGAAAGGCTCAAACAAGTGAATGGAATGCTTCCACGACTGAACCCCGTTCTACCCCCCAAAGCCCCTGCAGTCTCTCCTCTCATAGGAAACGGTGAGTGCCGTGCCCCCAGCTCACGTCGGCTCCGGGCTCTCTGTTCTGTCCATGCACCCGAGCTTCGGTGAAAGGAACCAGGGTTGGTGTGTCTCCTGGTCCTAAAATTAGACTGTCACCACACCCATCAGTGTTGCCTCTCTAGAGAGGCCGTGTTTTAAAAGCAGGTCGTAAGGGGATAATAGTGTATGACTCGTGTTCTCACAATAAGATCGGAACTGTTGGACGGGGCTGAGGAAGTCCCTCTAGCAGCCACATCTGGGGTTAGCACTGCCGTCTGGTTTCCCGGCTGCACTGGGAGGTTAGCAGCCACCTTGACTGACGTGTTCTTAGGTCAAGGCAGGCCAGGCAACCTTGCGCATTGGCAGCCCCACCCCGAGGTCAGGTTTTGCTTCTGAGGTGACCCTGAATGCCTAGAGCCTATTGTAAGGGTGAAGCTCCTACCCACCAGCCCCGATGTGCTCCACCTTCACAGAGATGTCAGAGGAAGCCCCGGGTAGATAGGAAGCTCCCTGGATGCCTTTGGCCTTGGACTTGCCTGGCCCCGGAGCACTGTGCCCTACACCTGTGAAGGAGCTTAGGTGATCCAGGCTGTGTTTGCTGTTCTGTTGAAGCCAGGGGTCTTCTAAGTAAAGATTCTTGGCACCCAGCCTTACCCACTCCTTCACTGTTCCCGGGTCCCTTTGGGGACACACAGCAGAGGCTGGGGGCTGTGGCAGACACTGCCTGGCCCGGGGAAACCAAAAGTAGTTTCACCTTGCCCTGCACCCTGACCGGTTTCCAGTCCTCCGGAAATGAATGCGTGTCTCCCCGCCCTTTCCCTGCAGGCTCGCAGCCCAGTACCAGCTGCAGTCTGGGCGGGCCCTTGACTCTTCTCCCGAACAGAAGCGACCTTGCTGGTGTGGACATCACCATGCTGAACATGCTCAACCGGAGGGACAGCAGCACCAGCACTATCAGCTCCGCCTACCTGAGCAGCCGCCGCTCCTCGGGCATCTCCCCCTGCTTCTCCAGCCGGAGGTCCAGCGAGGCATCCCAGGCCGAGGGCCGGCCCCAGAACGTGAGCGTGGCCGACTCCTACGACCCCATCTCCACCGACGCCTCGCGCAGGTCCAGCGAGGCCAGCCAGGGTGACGGGCTGCCCAGCCTGCTCAGTCTCACCCCCGCGCAGCAGTACCGCCTGAAGGCCAAGTACGCGGCGGCCACAGGCGGGCCGCCTCCTACCCCGCTGCCCAACATGGAGAGGATGAGCCTGAAGACCCGGATGGCCCTGCTCGGGGACGCCCGGGAGCCCGTGGGGGCCCTGCCTCCGGTGCACCCCCCGCGGAGGTGCAGCGACGGGGGCGCGCACAGTTACGGCCGCCGCCCTCTCCTGCCAGCCGACGCCCTGGGCAATAGCGTGAGGCGGGCCAGTGACCCCGTGAGGACGGTGTCCGAGAGCCTCTCCCTGCCCCGCGTGCCGCGGTTCAGCAGCCTGCACAGCTTCAACCCCCAGGCGCTGCCCGCCTCCCTGGAGAAGCGCAACTTGGCGCTCCAGAACTGCGCGCGGCCCGAGGGTGGCCAGCCCCGCCACTTCGCGGCGTCCCCCTGCCCTCCGAGCATTACCGAGAACGTCACCCTGGAGTCCCTGACCATGGACGCCGACGTGGGCCTGAACGAGGACTTCCTGCCCGACGATGTGGTGCAGTATTTAAATTCCCAGAACCAGGCAGGGTACGAGCAGCCCTTCCAAAGCGCCATCTCTGACGACAGCAAAGGGCCCCATGGGCCCGGTCTGGGGAGTGGGCATGGAGACTTTGAGCCCCCTGGGCTGCCGGACAGCCACGCCGGCCATGCCAGCCACGCCGGCCAGCAGTACCGGCCGCTGGAGCAGCCTTGCCCAGAAGTCAGCAAATCCGACCTGCCGATTCAGTGGAATGAAGTCAGCTCTGGCAGCGCCGACCTGTGCTCATCCAAGCTGAAATGTGGCCAGCGGTCCACGGCGCAGCAGGCTCGAGCCTTCGGCTTATACACCAACATGGGCGTCCACCCACAGAATCCCTTGAGGAACGCAGCTGGCCCGGCGGGGGGTTACCCAACCCTCGGGGAGCACGGCAGCTCCTACAGCGGCCCAGAGCATTTAGCGAGCCACGGGGGCGGAGCCGGAACCAATGGAAACGCCTTCCACGAACAGCCCTACAAGGCCCAGCAGTATGGGAACTGCCTCAACAGACCACCCGGGGCCCCCGGCCTGCTCCATGGGGCCTGCGGTGCCGGGATTCAGGCAGCAAAGCTGAAAAGCACCACGGTGCAGGGGAACGAGAGCCAGCCAGAATTTGGCCTGTCGGTGGCGCCCCACGAGTCAGCGGGCAGCGCAGTGAATGGCATGGTGCCCCAAGACCTAGTGGGCCACGGGTACCCGGCCCATCAGCTACTCAGCGATCACCAAGGGGCGGGCCGCGCGGGCCAGCAGGTGCTAGAGCAGGTTAGCGCTACCTCACACGTCAACGTCTATCAAGGGCTGGAGAGCGGCCTGCCAGGGCCCCCCTGCCTGGGCAGCCAGCCGTTGGGCCCGGCAGCCGCCAGGGGCTACCAGCCGTGTGCCACCTTCGGGGGCAGCAGGCGCCAGGCTGTGCTGAGGGGCGGTCTTGCTCTGCAGCAGGGACCGCTCAGTGACACGAATCAGGCCTGCAGGGTGAACGGCATCAAAATGGAGATGCAAGGGCAGCCCCATCCGCTCTGTCCGAACACGCAGACTTACTCTGGTCAGTTCTATGACCAAGCCGTTGGCTTCAGTCAGCAAGACATGAAAACTGGTTCCTTCTCCCTTTCAGAAGCCAGCTGCCTGCTCCAGGGGGCCAGCGCCGAAAACTCTGAATTACTCTCCCCAGGTGCTAACCAGGTGACCAGCACGGTGGACAGCCTCGACAGCCACGACCTGGAAGGGGTGCAGATTGATTTTGACGCTATCATAGACGACGGGGACCACGCCAGCCTGATGTCCGGAGCCCTGAGCCCCAGCATCATTCAGAACCTTTCCCACAGCTCCTCCCGCCTCACCACACCGCACGCGTCCCTCGCGCTGCCTGCACTGTCTGTGAGCACCACCAACATGGCCATCGGGGACATGAGCTCGTTGCTGACCTCCCTTGCGGAAGAAAGCAAATTCCTTGCAGTGATGCAGTAGGCGTTAGGGAAAGGGCTGCCAACCAACGTGAAACTTTAGTAGGAGTTTAAGGTTAAATGGACTCAATGTTTTGCTGGTTTGTTTGTTTGTGTTTTAGCTCTGTATGTATTTTAGTAATCTCATCTCACCTAACTGGGATGTGTTTCAAGTATATTCCTTTTATGGAAAAGGACTCTGAACAACCCTAAAGTATTCTAGGGAGAAACTGTCTTCCGTTTCAGTGTTGAATCAGTATTGTGACACTCAAACCATCCTCTTTGTTTCCTTTTTTTTTTTTTTTAACTGTAAGACCGCCCCCCCCCCTTTTTTAGTAAACCAGTGTAAATGTGTGATGTGCATGTTCTTCTTTTTGAAGAGAGGTCAAACGAGAGGATTTGACGTGTTCCTCTGTTACTCAAAGGAAATAGGAGTTGGCATGCTTTTGACCCAGGGGTTACGCTTCCAGCTTTTTAAATTTCCCTTTACATGTGCTCCGTGTTTCTTTTCTTTTTTTTTTTTTTTTTGTTTTCTTGGGTGTTTTGGGGGGTTTTTGTTTTTTGTTTTGGGGGTTTGTTGTTTGTTTGTTTGTTTGTGTTTTGTTTTATTTGGTAATTCCCACATTGGGCACAAGAAGAAGAATATGGATAGCGAATTTAAGACTCCTTTGTGGGTGTGCTAGAGCAGACATAACCTATTTTTGACGCACTCCCCACCCCAGTTCAGGTCAGGGTTGCACACAAGCAGGAATTTGGGGCTGTGGCAGAAAAACACTAGTTTGACCACGGTTGGGGTTTAGAATTCCTCCTGTCCCTTGGTGCGCCCGGGGCAGGTCCATCTATGTGCTCACTTCTCAGTTATCCACGTTGCCTCTCCTCCCTCGGTCTCCGTGACCGTTTGGTGTTGCTCTGTGCTTCAGGGAGAGAGGGGAAGGGCAGTGGGTTTGCAACTTCCATCCGTTCTGACCAGAAGTTAGGTAGATTGTAGAGCGAAGCTACTGGGTAGAAATAGTTTGGGGAACATTTGTGGGTTTGCCGTACTTGTTGATTATAGTTCCACCTCTTTACCCGTTATCATAGATAACTGAGAATTGATTATATGTAGTTCTAAGTATTTAGGTATTCAAAAGACCCAGCAGCAGGCTATTTTGTTAACAGACCTTAATTCCACTGTAGCGAAGGAGTATTTCTATTCTAAGTGCCCTATTTTAAGGGATGTATAAAACTTAGTTCTAAAGGGAAAAGCTCACAGACAATGACATTTGGAATAAATCCCTTTAACCATCGTTAATATTTGAAAGCACTAGGGAGGATGGTTAGTGGCCATGTGGATGCCTTTTCTTACACCCCCCTCTATCAAACGAGGCATCCATTGAAGAAGTTAAATGTTGTATGCAGTTAGTCCTTCATTTGGACTTAATTTGTACTTTCATTTTGGATTAAAACATTTAAAGACTAAAAAAGTGCAGCTACTTGCCATGTGCAGCCAATACACATAAAAGACATACTATGTGTGTACAGAGTACATGGATTATCCAACACTTTACATTTAAAATATGTAAACTATTAAAAATAAAATATTAACACCTCAGACAACCTGCTCTTTTTTGCCCCATTGACGCTGGAAGTTGGATTTATCCAAAGTGACTCATGAGTCAATTGCGTGGCTTTTCCTCCCCTTTATGCCTGTCATTTAAATTAGTGTTAGACAAGGTCAAGAAAAATAAAACATTAGACAATAGGAAAAAAATGTTAGAACCAGCCCATTTTTCTCACATTCATGATCTCTCATTTGGACCAAGAATCTCAGCGTGGAGGGAACCTTGCCCTTTGGAACTTTGTGGATAAGAAAGTTGGGTTTGCTTTCGATGGAATGTTCCTGAAACCACTGGGAGGGGTGCTGAGCCTTCTCCCGCTGTCCTCCCACAACCAGCACCTGCTCTTAAGTCCAAGGACACATCTGCTTTGGAACAGAGCCCAAAAGCAAAAGACAGCTACTGATCTGAGCTCAATGGAGTGAAGTCTACTACTTTGCAACAGAAAAGAGCCAGGCTTTTTCTGTGTTCCTCAAACAGGTCATGACCCAGTCACAAAATCAGTGGTCCTCTCCCTGAATCTCCTTTTTCCACTAACAGCAGAATCTCTATGCCCTAATCTTATCTTACGTGCTCTCATGCTTTGGCCTGACCCTGTTCTTGGTTTCCAAGCTCAGGACCTGGGCGTTCTGCAGCCTGCTAAGTGAGGACAGAGGTCCCCGGGACCACTCTGCCCTCCTCCTCCATCAGAGTCCCTCCCCAGTCCGGATGTGACCTGCACTTCTCAATTACCCTAAGGTCCTACCTCGCCTGCCCTCCGTGGAAGAACAGACGGCAACTGGCTGCCGTGGGGGAGGACTGTGGTCACCCTGGGCCTCTGCTTTGCCCTGTGGTTTCAGGTGATTCTTTGCGTGGCTCCTGTTCTTCGCCTTTTCTTACTTGGTTTCCTTCCTTCTGCCCTTAGATTTGCAGAGATAGGCCTACTTCAGTGCAGTCTTTGGCTTCTGTCTATGGAAATCTCAGAAAGATGGGGAAGAGGGGAGAGGGAGGAGGAAAGTGTACTTTTCCAGGAGCACCGAGATGTGTCCTGACAGTGGAAGGAAGTTCTGTTGGGCCCACTTGGAAGCCTTCGGTCTGTAGACTTGGCATCTCCTGGGGCAGGGCCTGCCCCTGCCCCCAGCCTCCAGCCTTCTCCCCAAGTCTCTGACCCTCCCTGCTGAGGGAGACTGCAGCAACTCACGGGTGTCCCATCTTACTTCCCAATGCAGGCTTGTGCGGGCTTCTCCTTATTCAACATCCGTGTGACCCGTGTTTTTATTCGTTAAACCGTTTTGTTTTATTTCCTAAAGAGCTAATGAGACTGCCCCTGCTCCTCATACGTTGGCTCGTCCTGTTGAGCCGCAGAGTTGTGATTCTTGCGATGTATGTGCCTTATTTTCTGTTGATCTTGTGGATGCGAGGGACCAGCTGGTGTTGCCGGATCGCAGCGCGAAGAGGCGCGCTCCAGGGCCGGCCTAGCGCGCGCGATCGGAGCAGAGTCTGGGCTGTCTTGTAACCTGGTTTCCCCTGTTGTTTGGAACTGATGGAGGATGTTCTCTTGACAAGTTACCTGTTGTGTATTCTGCAAACGTGTAAAATAAAAGACGAGTTCATTTTTTTCACCTTTTTTAGATTTTTTAAAAAAATAAAATGTGTAATCCTTTTTTAAAAGAAACACGTGTAAATACATTTAAGTATTGTAGGCATAGTGTTCGGATGTGGCCGGCCCTGGGCCTTCTTGGATCAGCCTGCAGCTGTGTGATGCTCCTCCTTCCGTGCTCCCCCCCCCCCACTCCCGTGTGATGCCCCCGCGCCCACCTCATGCCCAGGGCTGCAGTCCCGCCACACGTGGACTCTACTTTTGCTTTCGGAACCACCTAGTCCTTTTGTAACAAAAAGAAAGAACAATGTTTCTTACAATGTCAATAAAAAACGCTTTGTACTGAAATTGTTACGGGGTTGTTTATTCCATCCCTAAACGGAAAGATGCTGCCTTGGGAAAACTCCAGAGCTCGCATTGGGACGCAGACCCCGCCCTCCCCCACCCCCACCGTGCACCACCGCCTCCCACATACAAGCTGAGCTTACACTTCCGCCCCAAGACTCAGATTCTCCTTCCCCAAGGCTGAGAATAAGACCTGAGAGACTGTGGACTCTGAGACATAAACTGAGGATTTTGGAGGGGTGGGGGGTTGGGCGAGCCTGGTGGTGGGTATTAAGGAGGGCATATATTGCGTGGAGCACTGGGTGTGGTGCATAATTAATGAATCTTGGAAGACTGAAAAAATAAAATTAAAAAAAAAAAAAGACATGGGTGCACCTGCTGGTGGTGACCTCAGGTGTGTATCTGGGAGGCAAGCCAGTTGTAACCGTAACTGTTTTCTTAATTGTATCACTTTGCCAAACTCTGGGGAAGGAGTGTGAATATGGTTCAGGGTCTAACAACTGAGCTTGTTTCTCTTCTATAAGTTAGCCTCTTTGCAAAGGACATAGGGTATAATACATGTTAACAGGAAATGTGACCTGGTGGAAACCTACTTTTCTGTGGCTTTTAAGAACTGACTTCAGACAGAAATGTAAGCGATTTCTCTTAATTTGTCTTTTCTTCTATATTTTTTCAATATTATTCTCTAGATCACCATTAAAGCCTCCAAAGGGTCCCCTTCCACTTTCTGAGTAGCAGCAGGTGTCCTCTGAGCCCCCAGCTTCCCCTGGTTGGCAGGATCCCAGGCCTCCCCAAATGGGTGTGGCCCTCGAGCACAGGCCTATACCTATACCAGGAAGCCCCCAGGGGCCTCCCAACCTGTGGGTGGTGAACGCATCCCCCCTGAGGGGATTCTGCAATCACTGAGATGCTTCATGCTCTCCTAATCCACAAGACAGCAATTTCTCCCATAAACCCCATATTCTTGGCTTTCATAACTGAAGCCCTCACAGAAGGCATCCAAATGTATTCAGAAAAAAGAAGGAAAAAATGAGTTTATATTCTGCCATAGGAATAAATCATCGGTGTATGAAGATGTATTCTACTTAGTAAGGCAGAGTAAAACAGGGAAAATGAGGCTCCTAGAAAGGACAGGAGGGGACTGGGATGCCCCAGGAATGGGGTACATCCCAGAGATGCAGTCCCTGCAAGCGGGCAGGCAGGTGCCCCTTGAAGTTTGGTTTAAAACGCCTCTCCCGAGAAGAAGACTCTGAAGCAAAGTTGGAGGTAAAATGGTAGAGGTGCAATGCACTCGGTATTTCATAAAGGTTTAAGTAATTTGGGGAGTTCAAAGATGTTATATATTACCCAAATGAGAACTTCATAAGAGAATGCTAGGATAAATGGAAAAATTAATCCACTGCCAAAATACCTTATTCATCCTTTTCTCCTCCAGCATTCTCCTTTTCTTGGCCATTTCCCCCCTTTGGTTTTGCTTCATAATGCCCTTACTATTCCAAACACATCTGGGCTCATCTTTCTGTCAATAGTAGCTTTCATTTTTTTTTTTAGCTTTCATTTAAAAAAAAAAATTCATTGTACCAACATAGCCCTAGATGATTATGCCTACCCCGTTATTCAACCTCTTTATATTTTTTTAGAAATAGTCATTCAATCTAAACTGTTCTTTGGCTTTTTGAAATTTCCCGTGCACCGTGTAGCCGCGGGCATTAGCGCCTACCCACGCGGCGGAGGCACGAGAACTTGGGTTTTCCACGTTTTCTCACCTGAACCGAATCTTCCACTTCTTCCTCTGCAAGTTTGACCCTCCCCTCAACATAGATTGGGGATAGGGATAGATTATGAGGGTCTCTGCTTGCAGGCGACATACGTGTGATCTGAGGACATCACACAGAGTAGTTTCCACAGTGGTGCCTTGGTGGCTAATATTCTATTCGGATTCCTTGATCAGGACTGGGGTGGGAAGATGGACCAGGCACAGGGGTATGTACCCATAGGCATCTAGCCTGGTGGGAGAGACAGACGGAGAACCACCGAATACAGTGGCATGCCCAGCGGGAGATGACTAGAGGGAGTTCAGTTGAGGCACTGTCCCCCGGAAATGCATAGGACAGGGCTTCTCTACATCTGTATTGCTGACATTGTGCTTCAGTGAACCTCTTTTTTGGGAGAATTGCCCCATATTCTGTATTATGTGTGGTCAATTCCAGGCCACTGCCCACTAGACGCCAGTAGCATACTCTCCCCCACGTTGTAACCACCAAAAATGTCTCCAGACATGGCCACCTGTTCCATGAGGGGAAAATGTTTCCAGGGTGAGAGGGGATGAAAATACAAGGACGGACATAGTGCAAGCAGGTGCCCAAAAGACAGACTTGAGTACAGGCCCGGACTCAGGAGCCTTCAGTACACGGGTAATGGATGAAGCCAATGGTAAGTGCACCATTACCGGGCACAGGTGTGCAAGGCTGAGGAACAAGCCCCAAGGAACGCTGACCCCGTGGGGGGAGAGGAAGGGTGGGCACATAGAAGAGAGGGGGCAGAGGAGGACAGGATGTTTGGTCTAGAAACAGGCGATAACCAGGAGGTCAGTGTTATCAAAAACAACACGTAGGTCAAGTAAAAAGAAAAATACTGTGTTTGGGAGTTAGGACTCCCTGGGTGGCGGTGGGGAGTACTTGGGAACAGCTGCTAAACATCGAACAGCAAGGGAATTTGGTGGCCTCTTCTGAGCAGGGTGACACATTTCATCACATCCGAGATGCCGTTGGTCCTAAGACACCTGTTACTCCACATTCCCACCAAGAGAGACAGCACGGTGATTATGCTAGACGGGGTGCCTCCCGTCCTCTACAGGGCTCCTCACAATGTCAGCGGTGTCACTGAGGTGGGAGAAATGGGCACGCCACAGAGTGTGAAATGGGTACTTCCAAGGGAAAGGAAAGACAGGGGCTCAAGGAGAGGTGAAAAGTGGGATTATTCTTGTGTTTGTTCCCCTCCCCTCCCTTCCCTTGGCTTCCTTTCCCTTCCCTTTCCTTTCCTCCCTCCCTCCTTTCCTTCTTTCCATCCATCCATCCAACCATCCATTCACCTTTCATGCAAGAAGCCTGTATTCATCCTCCAAGAGGACAGAGGGGGAACAAAGGACGGTGGTTGATGTTATAGTGAACCAGATGACTGGGTCGTGGTGAGACAGATGCCTGTCCGGGGAATTAAGGGGTGAGGATGAGGGCAGGT
>CM052806.1:8257187-8302720 GCA_028533885.1 Nasua narica
CAGGTGGGGGAAGTCGTGAGGAGCAAACATGGTCTCTCAGAGAGACTGGGGCTGAGCTTGACTGTGATGGTCAGCGCGCTCTCTCTCCCTCCTCCTTTTCTGCTGCCCTTCTCCATCTTTCTCTTGATGCCTCTTCTGCAGCAGATTGGCTCCACACGGTGTGGCAGTGGTGGCCCACATGCCTTGGGGTTTTAGTTCAGGGTGACTGTCACCTGAAGAAACAGATTTTTTTCTCAGTCCCAGCTCCAGCGTTCCTGGGGCGGGTGTAGGAATGGCTCAGTCAGGTTAGATGCTGTGCTCATCTTAGCCAAAGGGGGAGGATCATCAGAGGCTGGAGAGCCAGCCCCCCACCCCCCGCCACCCCTGTGCATGGTGGGGGGGCGGGGGCGTGGGGAGGCCCGACGCTCTGGGGTCTGCACACTCACATCAGACCACAGGCTAGAAGTGGAAGGGAAATGGGGTCCCTGTGAAGGAGGGTGCTCTCTGGAAATGAGAGGAAACACCTTGAACCCCAGATGCTTCCCTCGAGTTCCGATGGGACCCGATCCCATGGATCCTGCTTCCGTTGGAAGAGGTTGTCAAGATCACTATCTGATTCTTCTTAGTATGTTTTCATCCTTCGTTCTCCATAGCTTCCTTGTCTCTTGTCACACGGTCCTGAGAGGCAGTGTTAATTTACAAACCTCACCAAGCCACTGGGGTCTGGCTGTATTTCTTGGTGCTTTCGGAGTAACCGAAGCTGAGTCCCTGACTTCGGGGATCGAGTAGAGTAGGGTAATAGCTACTGTATCCACAAAGCTGGCCAGAGACTTGGCCACAGAGCTGGCCACAGACCCAGCTACAGACGTGGGTTGCGTTTTGCCACAGAGAGAAGAAAGCTACTTGCCCAGGACCACGCAGCAGCCCTCTAATGGCACATGTCTAATGCCATTAGATTAGATGCCATTGAGGGTTGAATCTGGATTCAACCCTCATCTCTACGCTTCCTGTTTAGGGACTCGAGACATGGTCACAGGGGGTCACCGAGGAGCCTGGTGACGGTCAACCCCGCTGAGCTTGGGGCAGGCCGTGTGTTCATCTACACAGAAGTGGTCATTTATGGCCCCCCCTCCCGCTGATGTTAGCTGGGTGACCTGGAGCAAGGCAACAGACTGTGCCTCAGTGTCCCTGTCTGTGAAACAAGAAGACAGGAGACAGGTTATGGCCTCAGTGAGAGAGAGATGAGCTAACTCTTGGACAGTGGTAGGGGTGGGGGACACCAGGCAAACAGCAGGAGTTCACAGTTCAGGCTCCAGGGAAGGGGTCCAGGGACATGAGCAAAATGTTGGGACTGGGCAGTGTCAGAGGAAGGCATAGGAGATGGCATGAGACGGGAAGGGGCAGAAGGAGACAGGTTGGCTGGAGAAAGGGGTGGGCAGAACAGGTTGATGGGAGCAAAGACTCAGGCCAGGTTTACCAGGTCCTGACGCCTGATGATGGAATCTGGGCTTGGCCACGAGGACCAGAGTCGGTGGGGCTGGGTGGGGGTGGGGCAACAATAGGTGAGCTGGGGGCTAGAGGGCTGTGCTTTTGGGGAACATTTTGTGCTGAGAGTGAGAAGGCCAGAGCGAGTCAGTGATGTCCGGTGAGCAGGGAAGCCTCATATGCTGTGAGAACAGGCCTGGCCTTACAGAGTTTAGGGACCAAAGGCAGGACCTAACTCTGTGTCCTAATGTCTATGAAAGGAAGGCAAGGTGTATTTCCAGAACACTCAGCCAGCAGACCCAGTTTCCCACTTCTCTCCCTCCCTACACATTCCCCTCAGCACACGTTTGGAGACCCTGGACCCTGGAGGGGAACCGCTGGGTGGGAGGGCATTTGTGGCTTCTCTTGAGAGCAGAACTGAACTGAGCTGGCCTCCTGTGCCGGCCTCCTCCCGTGCTGTACTGCCACCCTGTGGTGGAGGCGGGAATTACACCCCCAACCCCTTGTCCATGAACAAGGACAGCCCTCAGGCTCTTGGAATGAGCAGATCTCGCGTTCCCTAGGGTATCCTTGTCTACCTCCAGTTTCCTTTCTCTTTGTAAAGCTGTGCCTCTTTTTCTTTTGGAAGGCACAAACAGGACGCCTTCAGTCAACCTCGGTGAGGTGGGGGTGAGGGCAAGTGTTCAGAGCCACAAGTTACAACGGGACGAGGATGAACTTTGAATTGTGTCCCAGAGGAGCAGTGGCTCTGATCAGGTTATTCAACCTTTGGTGAGCCTGATTGCTTATCTGTAAAATGGGGGCTATCTCACCTAGTAGAGAGGTTGTAAGGATCACATGAGGCGTTTGCTCTTTATTCCATTCACCCCAGGCCACCTAGCAAGGTCCTTTCCCCCCTTATTCCCTTGACTGTTTAAATTAATTGGGCTGTGATCCTTATATGCAAGTCCAGACAATCTTCTTCAACGTGGATATAGGTAACTTCTGTACAACCAGAAGGATGCAAATCTTCCCTCCAAAAGGGGAGGGGCAGGTCACAGTGATGACCATGCATGCCCCGCAGGAAGCCCGGGGACAGGGAAACTCGAAGACTTGAAGGGCAGAAGGTAAAAGAGATTAAGGCGAATGCCCAAGGCTCCAAAACTGGTCTGGACAGAGGTCAGCCAGGAGCCCAGCCAGCACGAGGGCAGAGCTCACACATCTGCGGATGCATGGGCTGCCTCCCAGAGGAGAGCAGGGTGGGCCAGAGAGTTACAGACTCAGAGGCTGGTTGTATAGGCAGAGTGGGATCTGTGCATGCGAGGAAGTAGGGATTCTTGGTGGCCCAGCAGGGGTCCAGGAAAGGAGGTGAGAGTGAGCACAAGGTCATGGGCAGTCTGGGTGAGAGAAAGGCTGCCAGACACAGGGCAGTGGGAGGGGAGCCAGCACGGAGACTGGGGGAGGAGAAGAGGACATCAGGTGCCAATGTCCAAGACATCAGGGAATTGGAGCTCCTGTGAGTGGGCATCTCTGCTCATAGTTCATCTCTGCTGTCCTTGATGCGTTTCTTCAAACAGGAATTATGTACTTGTAGGCAAAAGGAAGGAGAAAGTCAAAAGAAACTCAGTGGTGTCTCAGACGGGACTAGGTTCCCCCTGGGATGGAAGCCAGGCTCCCCTTGCCCATTGATAGCTAAGGACCTGTGATTCTTTGATTATATACGCTCTAGCAATAATGCGGCAGCCAAGGCCACCTTTTTCTGCCACTGAGAATGGCTCAGACTGCGGCTGTTGTGGGCGTTTTTGTCATAAAGTTCAGCTTTATCGCTTGATGAAGTCCTATTCAGAGAGGCGAGGTTTGCTTCCCCTGCTTTTTCCAGGAAAAGCGCTTTGAAGCCCCGAGGCTCGGAGCCGGGTAAGAAACGGCGGTCACACACTGCCCCCTGGTGACCGCGGTGGTCATTGCACCGTGGCTGCTGGCAACCTCACCAACCTCCCTCCAGGTATTTTGCGTTTCTTAGAAGTGATCTTCCCAACAGTCAAAGGCGAGGACCAGTTTGGGTGCTCGCCAACCTGTTTGCACAGGTGTAGGTCCTACAACCCCTCCGAGGGGGAAAGAATCCCAGAAAAAGTGTGGGGTCTCCTTCCGCGGCAGCCCACCTGGGAGCAGATTTGTGTGATGGTTAAAGGGCACTCGCTTTGCAGACCGATTGGGATTCAAATCTGGACGTAGTAGCTAGGTGGCCTGGAGAGTGGGCAAGTCACTTAATCTGGCTCCCCCTTCCTTATTGGGTCAACTGAGTTCTGAGCTCAGGTGCCACTGGTCTAGGAAGCCCGAGTTCGCAAAGAAATGGATATTAACCTTGGGGAGGTTATTACAGGTGGTCTCGCGCTTAGCCTACAAGAGATCATTCTCAATAATGCATCATAGCTTCAGGGAAGGGCGTCTTGGGGACCCTGTAGGTGAGGACTGGGGACTGTGGTACTTGAACATTACTGAGATAACACGAATGAAGCATTTCGTGTGGTGTCTGGCGCCCAAGAAGTGATACGTGATAGTTATCAGGGCTCCAAAGGGATCTTACCAAGTGAGGGGACCGCAGGAGGTGTGGAGACAGGGTGAGTGGGGTAGTCCGTGGGAGGGATTGTCTAGACTGGCACCATTCAACAGAAATAGACCGTGAACCACAAAGGCAAGCCACAAATGCAGGTTTCAATTTTCAAGTAACCTCATGAGGAAAGTCTTTAAAAAGTGAAATTAATTTTACAATAGTTTTATGTAACCCTATGTATCCAAAATATTGTCAATTCAGCATGCACTCAATGTCAAAAATCATGAACGAGAGCTTTCACATTTTTTGTTCATACCAACTCTGCACAGTCCTATGTCTACACCACATTTGCTGCACAGCTGGTTTGGACTTGCCCCGTTTCAAATGTTTGATGACCTTGTGTGTTGGACGCCGCAGCTCTAGAATGCACTGCCCTAGGGCATGGAAGGGGACAAGACACTTCCTTGGTTCCTAGCCCTGTCATTGAGCTAGAGCTGCTGCAGCCACTTTGACTCCAGGAGACACGAAATCAGTGCTTGTCAAAGGCTGGCTCAGAGATCATCCACACGGAATCTCCTGGGCTACCGTGTAAGCAAAAAACCAGATTCCTGAGTCTTGTCCCACCTGATTTTCTGGCAACCAGATATGTGCAATTTCAATAAGCTTCTCAAGTGATTTGGGGATCTACCCATTCTTCCCTCTCCTTTCCAATGCAGAAAATGTATTGCTTTGGAGTATAAAATAATATATATTCCTCTTTTTGGGTTAAGTGTCTGAAACAAGGGTAGACCATTAGAATTATGGAGGTGGTCATGACTTGGCTTCCAGTTTCCCCATTCTTCTTAAATACCCTTCACTTGGAATTTAAACTTGGCCATGTTCAATCACTACCCTCCACTCACTCCCGCCATTGGACTTGGTGGAGGCACACACAGTAAATTCTACAACATACTTGAGGAGGCAAAGCTTGTGTCCACCAATGTCCCAATTCTGTGCCCCCAGAATGTTCTCTCATTCTGCTCTGATTCTCCTACCCCTAGAAGCGAGAGGGGGAAAATTTTTACTTACCTAGTCCCCTTTCTGATTTCTCTCCCTTCTCTCCCCTCCATTGAACTTCCTGCCATAAAAGTTTTTGGGTATAGAGGCAGAAAAAAAGGAGATAGGATAGTACTATTAAAGCAAAGTAATATATTCCAAATAAAAATATTTCATATTTTATTTTTTTTTTATTTTTTTTATTTTTATTTATTTAAAAAAAAATATTTCATATTTTAAAATAATAGCTTTATATTCAGGTTGTTGTGTGTCTTTGCTATTGCATACTAAGCTATTTAATCTGCAAAGACCCTAAGTCTTCCCACACCCTGAGAGATAGCTATTCTATTCCATTTTACAAATGAGGAAATTAAAATTCAGAGAGGTTTAGTAACATGTTTAAGATTACGCAGTGAAGGGACGTCTGGGTGGCTCAGTTGGTTGAGCAATTGCCTTCAGCTCAGGTCATGATCCTTGAGTTCCGGGATCGAGTCCCACATCGGGCTCCCAGCTCCGCGGGGAGTCTGCTTCTGCCTCTAACCTTCTCTCCTTTCATGCTCTCTCTCACTTTCTCTGTCTCTCAAATAAATAAATAAAATCTTAAAAAAAAAAGATTACGCAGTGAAGACAGTTAGCTTGGGGCGCCTGGATGACTCAGTTTGTTAAAAAGCTGATTTCAGCTCAGGTCATGATCTCAGGGTTATGAGATCGAGCCCTGCACCAGGCTCCATGCTTATTGAAGTATGTGCTTGAGAATCTCTCTCTCTCCTTCTTCCCCTCCCCCTGCTCTCTTTCTCTCTCAAATAAATAAACACATCTTTAAAAAAAAGATTACACAGAAAGTAAGTAGAGTCAGCATTAGAGTCTATGAAGATGGGAGAGAAAAGACCCATGAGCCAAGTCAGGAACAGATGTCCTACTGATCCCGTCTTTGAAGTCACATGTGAGTTACCATACATCTTTTCCTTCAGTTTCTTTCCTTGACTATGTGATAGTTGAACTAAGTGGGCTTGACAATCTCTCTCTCTTTTTTTTGAATATTCATTTTTAGATCACTTTTCCGGGGAAACAGACCAAGAGCCTGAGCTTTTCATACAAAATATGTATTGGGGAGCACTCTTGAACAAAACCTGGAAAGGAGGAGAGAAGCAGGATGAGGCAGAGGGAGAAGCTGAACTGTAACACAGTTTCAGCAGGAGGCACTAGTACGGCCCCAGAAACTGTCCACCTGAGGCAAGAGATCCAAGCCAGTGTGTCCTGACAAAGGCTAGTCATCGGATGCAGGCTACGCCCAACAAGAGGTCAGTTGCCTTTGGCTGAGGGCAATTCAGGAAAGGGACTCATCTGGAACCATCACTACTCCCTGCCTCAGTGTCCCCACACTCCCAGCAGCTGAGGGAGTGGGTGCCTGCAGCCGGAAGAGGGGTCTTGGCAGTACACGACGACATCTCCTCCTGTCTTTCCCTTGTGCTGTTCAGATTCATTCATTCCATCTAGTGATTTCACCCTGACATTGAAACAGATACTCCAGTGCTGTGGCTGGTCCCCTTTCCTGAGGAAACTTATAGAAAGAAAGCCGGCAGAAGGAACTTTACCACCACCACAACAGCCTTCAGCTGCAAGATGTACTCACCATCTGCTTCCTCTATTGCTTCCTCTTACTTATTCTCGTTGCTTCTCATCCTTCTTTAGCACCTTTACAGGTGGCTTAGTGGTGTGTCACCTCTGTCTCTGAGGGATCTGAGCCCTAGTACATGACATTCTCAATTCAGTCCTGCTACACTTGCCTATTTCTTGTCAAATTTGGGCTGGAGAGTTCCAAGAGATGTTTTGCTGGATCACCTGAGAGCCACATCTCTTTCTTTCTCTCATTGTTTGATAGTAGCTGTACCTCTTCCCAAAGATCAGAGTCAATGGCACCTGCTAGTCCAGTGACTCCTTCCTCAATTGCTGGACCCCTAACACAAGGACTCCCAAAGTTACCACGCTTCAGACATAGCTTAAAGTTTAATGGGACCCTTGCAATGTTCCTCATGATTCCCCCTCTGGGAATCAGCACCTCTCCTTATATTGACCTTGGGATTTCAGGAATGGGAAGAACAGATTTCCCGAGTAGAACTTTGGAAATAATGGTAAGCAAGATCATGCCTATTTCAACTTCCTGGTTCTTGGTCTCTGTATTCTGCTTCTCAGGGTCAGAACATCATGTATGATTTAGGGCTATACTGAATCTGGAGGATGGCATTCCATTTTCATGGAGCATCGTCTCCAAGATGGTCCTGCAACAGGTCTTCCCATTGCTCTATCAGGCTGGGAGCTTCTGGTGGTGTGATATGTCAAAGAACCAGTGAATTCCATGGGCGTATGATTTCCTGACCCAGCTGCTTTGTCCCACCTCCTGAAGCAGGTAAGTGGAATCCCATCTAGGTGGATCAAATACTCCACAAGTCTTTGGATAATGGTGCTGGCAGAGAGCCTGCAGGCAAGAAAAACAAGCTTGTACCCAGAATATCTATTTCTTTCAGTCAAGATGAATCTCTACCCCTTCAAGGGTAGCAATGGCCCAATGTAATCAACTTGCCACTAAGTAAGCATTTGGTCGCACAGAGAAAAGGCGCCATATGCTTTGGCTCAGTAATGGTATCCATGGCTGGTAAATCAAAAGTAATGCAGGAATAGTAGCTAGTTAGTAGTACTGGTAGTAGGAACCTAGCTGTGGGACCCATGCACAACCTCCTTCTCTGCTGCTTGGAACATATGGGTCACATACTTATTGCACCAGATCTGAGGTGGCCAATACCAGAGGCTGGCTCTTGTCAATTCTGAGGGTCATTCTGTCTACTTTGTTGTTCACTGGCTCTTCTGTGGTGGCTGCTCACAGGAGGGCATTGACACGTGCTCAGAATCCTCATGTATTGTGCCCACGCTATAGGCTTACCCACATGCCTCTTCCATAGACCTTCTTATTCCCAATCTTCCAGGGTTTCTCCATCCAGGGCCATGACCCACAGCCAAGACTTTCACTACTGCTCATAAGTCCGTACATATTCTCACCTCAGATCATTTTTCTTTTCACATGGCATGAATGACCATGTGCGCCACCCAAGCTCTGTCCATGAGGAAGATTTAGCCTTGTCACTGACTTTCTGAACCACCACCTAAGTTGGGTGGATCTTAGGACAAGCCATTCCAGTTGGCACCCACATACTCAGCCACCTCATTTGTGAACCAAATCCAGTCTGTTTCCTCCTCTGTCAGTCAATCAAGAGCTGAGGAAGAGATTCCAATACAACAGTGGTGGTTGGGATGATGGTTCCGGCCACATACTCGTGCATTTTATTTGTGCCCTCCATCCCTGTTTGTACTGATCGTCGATGCACCACATTTAACTTGAAACTGTGGCCAGATGGGTCTAACAGAATCCAGCTCATGATGGGCAGTTCTGGCAGCACAGTTGGTAACTCCATGTCCTATGGTCCAGCCTGCTGTGAAATCTCAGCAGCAGGAGCTATTGTTCCTAAGATGGCTTTGCTCCAGAACCTTAGGGATGTCCACGGCCATGGTCCTCTCTGGGCTTGCCAAAAACTCTACACAATGTCCTTCCTGCCACAGATCCCACTAAAACCATATGGTCTCTGATGTCATGTGGCCCATGTGGACAGACTTTCTGCAAGGCAGCCTGAGTCTGTTACAGAGTCCTGATCTGTTCTTGGCCCTACTCAAAGAATGCTGTGAGGCTCCGCAGAACTGTTGTGTATATGAACCGAAGACGGCCTCTGCGTGCGAGCCCACAGATTATTTGCTCTTCACAGCAAGCTGAGACCAATCAGCTCACAAGCCCACTGGCATCCAACCCACATTTTTACATATGCCATTGTATTAAACGTAACTCAAACAATTTCAGGCATGTAGAGCCTGCCTGTTTCGTACCGCCTGCCAAATTACACCCAAAATCTGACAGCACAGATAAGACCCAGGGCTGTAAAAACCCTAAGCCAGCTGTGGAGCTGGCTGACCCAGAGACTCCCCACTGTATTGCTGGGCAACATCAGCTCGACTCACAAATCTCTCCCCCTGGACTTCTTTCGCCCCTTGCCTTCTGCCCCGGAACATGGTCAGCTGGTAGATTTTCTGACCTTATATAGTTTATCTACTCTCTCGTAAGCTCAGTTCTCTGGGCATGGCGGATCTCCTTCTGCACCATGTGACACAGAAGGTTCTGGCATCTCTGCTCTAGTTAGCATGCCCAAGCTCCCAAGACTAAACCAGCAGCATGTCAGCACCATCTGCTGGAGCCTTGCCCCCACATTAAATCTTATGTCACAGGAGAGGGCTTTCAAGTGCAAGAGCTCTTCCTCTCCCTTTTGACTCCCCAGGATCCAGACCCATACATCCCTCCCTTCCTCCTCTAGTCCACACTGGTTAGATCCCACAGCTCTTTGGGGACTGGTCCTGTTATCCATCGCTGTATAATAAACTATTCCAAATACAGTGGAATGAAGCAACGGCTTCCACTATTACGATCTCTTCATAGTTCTAGGGGGTGAATGAGCTCAGCTAAGCAGTTCTCACTCTGTGCTTAGAGACACACACTGGCTGGGCTGAAGTCATCAGGTCCTACACTATCCCATTTATAGCATTTGACCAGAATCAGAAAATAATGGGGGACAGAAAATGAGTTAGTGGTTGCTTAGAGCTGAGGGGGAATAGAGGGCACAGGTCACTGGGGGTGATAGGTGGGGATGCAGCATTTCTTTTTGAGTGATGAAAGTGTTCTAAAATTGGGCACCTGGGTGGCTCAGTTGGTTGAGCCCTCAGCTCAGGTCATGATCCTGGAGTCCCAGGATCGAGTTCTGCATTGGGCTCCCTGCTCAGCAGGAGGTCTGTTTCTCCCTCTCATGCTTGCTTGCTCTCTCTTTCTCTTTCTCTCTCTCAAATAAATAAGTAAAGTCTTAAAAAAAAAGAAAGTGTTCTAAAATTGATTATTACGATGGCAGCAAACTGAATATAAAGCTACGGAATGATATCCTTTAAATAGGTGAATTGTATGGCATGTGAATTATATCTTAATAAAGCTGTTACAAAAGCAGTAAAAAAAAGGGTCAGTTCTATGATGGGATATCTAAATAAATCTTATCCACAGAGAGCTGTAATTGATGAAAATGTGTGGTAAAGTCACTCATATTTGCCAAGAAGGTGGTGTGTAGTGTTTTTTCATAGTGACCTTGTTTTTGTCTGCACTCAGACAGAAGTATGCAGTAGGCGTGTTATGTCTCGCTTCACTATGGTCTCGAAGTGACCATGTCTGGTGGTGGCGTTGGCGTTCTGCGAGACGGCTGATGTCTGCTGGGAGAATAATCCAGACCAGCTGTGAATGCCCACAAGACCCTACTGGCACAGAGGCCAGCTCTGAGGGCCGGACCAGTCCTCGATTATCAGGAGCTGCTTTTTGTCTTTCTCACGTGGGTCCATGGGAGATGTATGGACACAATCAGTGACCTTGTGAGTCCCTGAAATTGTGCGTCACTTTCAGAATGAGAGTGTGAATTTTACGGAATGTATTCGATTTTTTAAAGTGGCCTGTGAACCAGGAGAGATTAAGAAATGCTGGTCCAGGGGCGCCTGGGTGGCTCAGTGGTTTAAAGCCTCTCCCTTCGACTCAGGTCATGATCTCAGGGTCCTGAGATCAAACCTCGCATCGCGCTCTCTGCTCATCAGGGAGCCTGCTTCCCCCTCTCTCTCTGCCTGCCTCTCTGCCTACTTGTGATCTCTCTCTCTCTCTCTGTCAAATAAATAAAAAAAAAAAAAAGAAAAGAAGAAAAAGAAAAAGAAACACTGGTCCAAATTTAAATAATGAATGAATAGGAGATAGGAAACCCTGAAACTCTAGACATTTTAAGGGCTGTTAGAGGAAAAAGGTGCAATAGGGGCTGTCAGGCTGTGGGGTAAGAAAGAGGAAACTGGGCAAGAGAGTCTGGTCCTTGAGGCCCCGGGAGAATGCCCTCAAGATGGAGCCTATGGCTGCCTTGTCAAGGGCCATGGAGATGTCAGGAAGGGTCCAAACGAGACTGTTTGAGTTCACTGAAGAGTTGCAACTTGGTGATGAGCCATCAGAGTGGGATACCACCCCGGAAAAGTTTTTTGTAAGAAAAATAGGCACCCGTTTTCCCTGAATGGTTTAGTCATTGACCTGCATCAAATACCGTATGGTTTTCGGATGCTTTTAGTGTGTGAGTGTGAGAAGTCAGTGTCTTACCCAGAGGCAGGGTCAGGATACAGAGGTCACTGAGCTCCGTGAGTGACTGAGAAAGCTTGGCAGAGTCTGCAAGCCTCCCCACAGCCGACGATCCCAGACCGGCGCCCTGACTCACCCCATCCATCCTTCAGCGAGCTCTGGAGGGTGGCAATAAATGGAAATTTTTAAAATTCCCAACCGAATGTTTTGCGAAGCGTTCACCAGGGAAACAGGAAGTTGCACACCTCATAGCTCTGTGTCTCCTGCTTACGAATGTGTTCCCTTTTTCCAGCCAGGAAGAAATGGCTCACAGCCCTGCTTGGTCTGAAAAAAAGCCCAAGATGGGTTTTCCTGAAATATAGTAGTCCCCCCCACTCCTCTTCACTGACAGTGGGGTTCTCTGTCTCTACCTGCCTCCATAGCACATGGGAAGAAGGAGGGGGGATGGTTAGTCACCCTCATGACTCTATTTGGAATATTTCCGAACCGACTCAGGGCTCTGAGTATGACTAATGACTAGGACCGCGAGCGGAATCTGTTCTCTCCTGCCCAATTTTGTTTGCCGTGAATAAAAAAAAAAAAAAAAAAAAAAGAACCTGAGAAAGATTCTGTAGAAATCGTCACAGTGATAGTTACTATTTCCTATTTACCGAGTAAGTACTTTGCACACCTCAGCTCACATAAACTGCGTGACCAGGTCCTGTAAGCACTGTGCCATTACCATGTTGCAGGAGGGAAACGGAAGGATGGGTAATTTAACTGTAATTACTGCTATTACCTATTCCGTATGAAGTATTTACAGTCTAATTGGTACATCTCTCAGTGTTATCGACTCAATAAAAAGCAGCATCGTTCCCATTTTATAGAAGAGAAAGTGAGGCACCGAGCATTTCTAAGGTCACACAACTAAAGCAATGAGGAGGAGGGAGCTGTTGTATTTTAGATTTATGTCTTACTTCTCGTTAGCAACATGCTGTTGATCAGCTTCAGCCTTTGTGGCAAATATCGGAGGCTCCAAATAGCTCATGTAGCTTGATGGGTGTGCTTGGTCAGCTAGAAATCAGAGAAAATGGGATACTTTGTGTCTCATGGGGCTTCCATTTGTTCCCCAATACGGTTATTTTAAAGAACTTTTAGTCTCACATTTGATGTTTGACAGGTACTTAAAATTTAATGTTCCTGGCACGGATGACATCTGCTTAGAAACTGAGACTGGGCGATACAGCATTGCCATTCTCAGAAATATCAGACAACTGTAACATACATCCTTCCCGTGGTGTATAAAGTGAGAGGTGGGAACTAGCTGGACCCCTGAACGTCAAGGACACCAAATGATGCTATTTTCTTCCCTAACAGGTCACCAACCGATGGGCAGACAACCCTCTGACTGCCAGAGACTTCTGCTTTAATAGCGTAAATTTGGCATCTTATGATTTTGTGCGCAGTGGAGACAGGCGACGGGGACTGCAGAGCGGGAGGAGGCTGGCGTTGTCAGGATGGTGTGTGCGGATACATTGGGTGGGGGCTGAACCAGATGTTGCCTTTGTGAGGCTGGTGGATGTGTGACTCTGGGGGAGGCTGTGGGAAGGATGGTGCAGGTAAGGAGTGGGGTGGGCAGATGTGCAGGGCAGACATTCAGGACCAGAGAAATTCACTCTCTAAGGGAGGCAGAAGAAGTCAGATGAAGAATGGCAGGGCTTGTTAGAGAAGCCTAGGAGCACAGACTGGAGAGTACAAAGGTAAGCAAGAGGATTCCTAAAGAGGAAGTGTGAAGTCAGGGAGAGAGGCAGCTGGAGGGCGGATAGTCCCAATCAGAAACTATAAGAATTATTCACAGAGCCCAAGCAGTGAAGATCCTGCTTCCCTGACAGTCTACCTGCGTGCTGGTGATGGAAACCGACTGGGGCAGGAGGGGCAAGTGGACGTCCAGACCCCCAGGAAGGGACTTTCAGACAAAGGAAGACCAGAAAAGGATATTTGGGATATAAGATCTTTTCCAGACAACTAAGAATGTTGAAACCTCCCAGTATTTCCCATTGGCTTTATTTGGCTTCAATCTGCAACTGAGTTTTACTCTTGAACCAGTAAGAGTTCTGGACTGAAATGAACCAGGTGGTGGAAAAGAAAAGAGAGTGAGCTTGTCCAGGCCACAGTGGCTTGGTCGTTGACTTCTGTCATCAACAGAATTGGGCTCCGGGTGCTTCACATATTCTAGTTCCTTCTTTTCCACTGCAATCCAAGGTGGGGTCACCAAGGCCATGCTGATGAGGAGGGATGAGCTTAGTGAGCTGGTTACGGAGATGAAGATGAGGCTTAAGGAGGACAAAAATCACCCATATTTCACTGGTCATCTTGCCACATCTGGGAGCATGGCAACTCTGAGAAGAGCATGTGTGCCTGTCTAAACCTTTGATTTGGGCAAACCCAACTGCCTTTATTGTTGCACAACCTTCTGTGTCATCAGTGGGGGAAGTGTTTTCCTTTATTCTAAACTCACATCTATCATGACTTGTTTGGGGTGTTTAGATCATAGCGGGTAAACACTGAGCTCGTTGCCTGGGCCAAATAGCCCTGATGTTCTAACAGCAACATCACAACACCCCAGCAGCAAACCCTGATTACATTTGCTACCTGTCAGGCACCACTCTGTGGACTTTGAGTGGATTATTACTTTATTGAATCCCACAACAACCTAAACAAGTAGGTAAAATTCATATCCTCATTTTATAACTGAAGCAACTGAGGCTCAGAGAAGTTGAGAAACTTGCCCAAGGTCACCAGCTTAGACTATGTGCTGGGTCAGAATTTGAGCCTAAGCAGTCTGGCCCTAGGGTGTATGCTCTTAGCCAAAAGTATGATTTGAAAATATTCAGGTTTTGTCAAGCTGCCATAGCAGAATAAACTACGTTCCTCGGGCAGCCACGTTTATGGCGCCCTACCCCATGAAACCAGCTCGCCATGTATGTCAGAGTTCAAGAGCTGGAGAGCCAGTGAAATTTGAGTTAGATAATGTAGGTTGTAATCCTTTTATCTCTACAAAGCCACGGAAAATTATAGGTGTCCTTTTAAATTCTCTTGTTCTCAAATACCTTGAATAGAGAGAACAACCCCTCTCTCATCTATGTCATTGGAGTTTGGGTCATATCAGATAAAACCAGTTTAGGGAAAGGGGCTTGGTAAATTGTGAAGAAGTGTGGTTACAGTTCCATGGAAACCTCCTCTCATGGCACAGTGAGTGACTGGCCTAGAGTAGGACCTGGGTCCATAGCTTACAAAGGGCAGTATATTAACTTCTTTGACGTCACTGGGAAAGTGAAAACAGGAAGCATATCAGCCCACTCTGGAAGCCTGGAGTGATGGGTTTGGGTCAAAGGATGTGTTTATCCTGACCCATCATGATAACTTAGTTATGTTCTTCTTGGGAAAGACCGTAAAAGGCTAACGTCCTCAGGGTTCATGATGACGCTGAAGAGCACTGGTGAATGTCCGTCTTCTTTGGGTTTATCCCGCTACATTCCTCGCTCTATCCCTAAGGAAGACTTCCAAAGAGCACAGATAACAGCTGGACTTGTGAGTCTTACTCCAAAGGCAGGCAAGGGTCCCAGACAGAAACTTTCTTCTTCTGAAAACTAACGTGAGTGCCTCAGAACTCAAGGCCACAAGTTTAAACTTAAATCACATCAGTGTGACTAAATCTTCTACTAATGACTGTTCAAAGGCTGAAGAGGAAGACATTGGTCAAGTTGGGAAGCTCCCAGGAGACACATCAGTCTCAAATCACAGCCACAGCAGACACCATCTTATTGGCTTGATGACTCTTCAGTAGACACATGGAAGACATAAGTCATAGAAAGTAAATTTGAGTGAAAAATAGGAGAAAACATATGTTCAGAAGAAGAAATAGCCTGAGAAACATTCATTTAAAGATATGTCATTGAAAAGTTTCGAGCGTGGTTGAAAAAAAAAACCCACATATTCTATAGTTGTTGAGTAGAATGTTCCGTATTAGATAAATCATCTATTCCAACTAGATCTACTGAGATCTTTAAGACACATTAACATAATTGCTCAAAGAATCTCTCTTCTTACGTGATTTGTAGGTTTGCCTTGTCAATTTCTAATATAATTGTACTAAATTTTTTTGACCTATCAATATATCTCTCTCTTTCTAATTTTGTTAATGTAAGATTTCTATATTGTGAGAATTTTTGCATAGGCATAATCAAATTAATGATTGTATAACTATATGATGATCATTCTACTATTATCATGTTGTTCTCGTACTTACTCTTATTAAGATGTTTTGCCTTAAATTTATTTGGTACCAGGGTGCCTGAGGGTCTCAGTCAGATGAGTGTCTGACTCTTGGTTTTGGCTTGGGTCATGATCCCAGGGTCGTGGGATTGAGCCCTGCACCAGGATCTTTGCTCAGTGGGGAGTCTGCTGGAGATTCTTTCTCCCTCTGCCCCCTCTTCTGTGCTCTCACTCTCTCTCAAATAAATAAATCTTAAAAAAAAAAATGTGTCTGGTACCAATATTACCAAATCAGGTTGTTTTGGATTCTTATTTATATAGCATATATTTGTTGATCCTTTTAATTTTTAACCTTTCTGTGTATTTTAGGTTTAGGCATATATCTTGTTAAGTTGTATTTTGGATCCTGTTTTATTTTACCTGATGTGCTCATTTGGACCTCTCAATTACATATAATTTGTGTATATTTATTGTGACTAATGATATATTTGGATTAATTTCAACCATATAGTTTTGTATGTTCTATGGAACATTTTCGTTCTTTGCCCTTTTCTCTCCTTTTCTGTGTTATGTTGAGCTAAAAAGGTTTTATTTTTTTAATGTTTTTCTCATTGTCTGCTGGATTGGAATGTACAAATTATATACATATATATTTTAGTTGTTACTTTATATTTCTAACATATACTTTAATTATACATTTTCCCAACCGAAGCTAAAGTTATTCCAGATACTCTCCACTCCTAGTTATCACTATAAAACCTATTCATGCTTTGTCCTCTTATTCTCCAATCTTGTTTTTATTGTCTAAAGTTTAATTTGCCCTTTAAAATTGAGTACTTTTTTTCAGTTAAAAGATAATAATCACAATGAATTAATATAAACAACAAAATAAAACAATGAAAAAGATAATAAGGGAAGGGTGAATGGGGGGAAATTGGAGGGGGAAATGAACTATGAGAGACTGTGGACTCTGAGCAACAAACAGGGTTTTGGAGCCTGGTGGTGGGTATTGAGGAGGGCATGTATTGCATGGAGCACTGGGTGTGGTGCATGAACAATTAATCTTGTAACACTGAAAAAATAAAATAAACATATTTGGGAAAGAAAAAAAAGTGATAGATTGAACTCATGGAACCTCATTTATTTATAAACAATCAATTTTGTCCTTTTGTTTGAGCTTTAATGGTGAGAAAAAATAAAAAAAAGAAAAAAGAAAAAAAGAAAAAATAATAAGTGCAGAAATTTAAAAATTAGAAATAGTTAAGAGAATAATTCATTCCAGGTCCCTATTTTTGCTCTTCTTCTTTCACTAGCACATTCCCTGGAAGTTCTTTGGGGGAAATCTGCAGATAGTAAATTTCTACAATCTTCACAAGCTTGAAAATGCCATTATTTTTCTCTCAGTCTCCAATAATAGTTTAGCTGGGTATAAACTCTAAGTGTGATGGTTGCTTTCCCTTCACTCTTGGAAGGTATCACTGAGAAGGCTGCTATCTAATTTTCATTCTTTTCTAGGTGATTTCTTTAATCAGCCTCAATACCTTCAAAATATTCTCTTTATCTGATTTTATTTCCCTTTTATCCCTTCCTTGAAGTTTTATTTTATTTTATAAGCTAATCATATTGATATTTCTGGGTGTGAATTCATCTTTATTCTTGGCATTTGGAATTCATTTTCAATCTAAGGACTTTTTTTTTATTTCTCATTCCTGTAAAATTCTTTGCTAATACTGCTGCTTTCCTACCATTTCTTCCTTTCCTTTTCACGGAACTCCTTTCAGACATACTCTGAGTGTTTGAATTATCCTCCAAGTCTCTAAACTGGGCTTCCTTTCTCTTTAGTTCTTTAGATCTTTGTGTCTTTCTGTGATGTGTTCTCTTTTTAGCTCTGTTAGATTCAGAGGACAGTGCTCTTGTCCTCTTCTAAAGTTGGCATCAGTATCCTAAGACTGTGGAGTTTTTTACATGAAAGTAAAACAAATGTCTCTATTGAACAATGAAAGTTATAAGCTAAAGGCCAAAATACTTATTTCAGCAACTATTGCTTTATAGACTCAAGTAAACCCTCAATATGTCACACAGGAACAGTTCCAATATGACCCATGACTCCTAGCCACACCTGCAACTGACACAGACTTTCCCTTTCTTAGTGTGTGAACACCATGTTCCTTCATGGCTCCAAGTGTTTACATATGCTATTTCCTTCTCCTGGTGTGCTCGAACATCTTTTGAGACCCTCTTCATGCCAACAGTTCTGCAAGCTCTTTCCCAGTTTCATCAGAATTAGCACTTCTCTCCTTGCCTCCACAAATTCCATCAAATCACAATACATTGTAATTTTCTGCTTATAGATCTATTTCAGAGCTATTTGAGGGCAAAAATTAACTGTCTCTATATATCCAGCTTCCTGATCATTGCCTTTCAAAAGTTGTCACAAAATGTTTTTTTAGATGAGTCTTCAATGACAAAAAGAATTTATGGTGCTTTAAAACTAATCTCTTTCTTCTCAATTTTAATTCTGGACCACCCTCCACTGACAGTTGGAGCTGCTTTTGATTCGGTATTGTTCTTTTTTTTTTCCCCCTCTCAGGAGGCTGCAATCACATCCCGCAAAGAGGAACCAGAAAACCCAGTTCTGTCCTCTCGTTATGTGGACTCTGACACTCTTGCAAATGCCTGGGTTCAGCAAGTTCCCAGCCGTATTCAGCAATAGCACTTCCCCTGCTGCATTTTGAAGCCAATACGGGAAAGACAATCTGTCTGGTTTTGATTGGTTAACACTTAAGTAGTCAAAAATGTGTTTTGTAACACATAGTCCATGTCCAAGAGGTCTTGCGAGATTTCCAGAGCCTTTCCCACACCCCTTTTCTTCTCACCCTCAAAAAAAGCAACAGTGTTTTGCCAAAAACAAATTATCCCAATTCTCAAAAAGGAGTGTTCTTGCATAGGAATCTTCAACCCACAGGAGTTTATTTGGGACCTAATCTTGGCCAACACTTGCTTCCATGGAGCCTGGGTATATCTAATTTGCCTCCGGCTCAAGTAGCCAAACTGAATGCCAGCACTGCCTCCTCAACCCTCAAGGCTTCTGGCCTTGAGTCAGTGTGGACAGACATAACCAAGGCCTCTAGTGGGAAAGGGGGTTCAGGAAATGCTTTAGGATTTACATACTGTAAATGCTCCCCAAGCTGCCTCTGTCTAAAACTCCATTTGCCACAGGGCAAGGAATGATTCTTCCTTTTCTAAGCAAGAGAACTGGCTGAACTTCACCTTAAATTTTTATCTTGTCACCAGGTTTAACTGGCCTGGAGGAAAAGGCAGAAACAAAATTCTAGAATAACTAACTCCCTGTTTATTAACAACCAAAGTAATTTCATGTAAAGCCTGTGGTGTCTGATCACTAAAATGCTTTTAAAATGATTTTGTAGGAAGGGAACAAAAATGAATCTGTAAGCGTGTCAAAGAAAACAAAGTTGGAAATGTGTATAACTTGCAGAAGTAAAAAAAAAGTGACATAGGTATATTATGTTAGTTACATTTTCACTATTATAATTGGGAAACTGAATGCTTCTTTTTCTCCAGGAAGTCAAACTGAGGGAAATATAAAGTGTCTTTCCCACCAGGCTAGCCTTGTGAACACTGCCAGAGACCAGTCTTTTCTGGAACATTGTACTTGCTATTGTCAGGGAACTTTATCTTAAGTGTAGACCTCGCCATACCTCTCAAAACCTTCTATAGGTCCCTGCTTAAAACATCTTACCTTAACCTCTACTGACCTGCAGAATCTCACAGAACACCCCATATGTGGTCAACCACAACCCCTGTTTAACCCAGGCTAAAGGAAATAACTTATACACAAAATAATTAATATACCTAGCAAGGGCGACGAAAGAAAGAAGAGAAGGAATATAAATGTATTTTTTTATAAATGTATTTTTTTAAGGGGCACTTATAAAAAAGAAAAAAGACTGGTATGTTGATAGTACCAGAAATGAAAATAATGTTCATTGAAATTAAGCCCTTAATAGACAGTTTAAGTAGGCAGACTGTGGAGAGAATTAGTGAGTTGAAAGAACAGGAGAAATTGCGCAGAAAGCCTCACAAAGAGGGGAAGAAATAAGATGTTAAGAGATAAGTGGAAGATTCAACATTTGTCTACTAATAATTCACAAAGGAAGTAGTACAGAGTCAGAGGGAGGCCAGCGGAAGAGATTGTGATTGATGATTTCCTAGAATTGAGGGAATACATAAATCCCGAGATTGGAGTACCACAGCTTGAAGATCATAAACCCAGACAAATTAAAAAAAAATTCACACATAAGCACATTGGAATAAAACTGTAGAATTACCAAAGAGAAAATCCTAACAGCATCAGAAAGAGAAGACAGATTATTGTGAAAGGAACAAAAATTAGACTCACTGAATCCTTCCCATCAACAAGTAAAACAAATGAAAAAAAAAATATCTTCAAAATGTGAAGGGAACATAGCTGTCCTTTTAGAATTCCACACACTCTGAAATTATAATTTAATGGCGAGGGTGAAATAATGACACTTTGGACAGAGACTGAAAGAATTTACTGCCCACAGGTCTGTTACTGGATGGACTTCAGGAAGAAGTGAATTTAATTCAGAGGAAGAAGTGTGATGTAGAGATTAACTGGAATGACATTTTAGAAGTAGAATCCACTTTGCTTGACCCCCAGACCAGGGCTCCTGATAAAGCCAAAAGTCCCATTCAAGATGGACATATATGCTTTTGGGGAAATTTATTAAAAATTCTCTCCTCAGGAAAAAAATTCTCTCCTCAATTTGCTGCTCTCATTTCGACATTTCCTCTATGTTGACCAGAAGTAAGAGAATCTTTAGTTAGCCCTTAGCATACGAGCTTACTGATTTTTAGCATCTGGTGGCCTCCAATAAGATTTTGGAATTTAACCAAAACAGATATTTTGTGTCAAGGTAGAACTTGGAGGAACTCTGATTATATTCTGGAAATATCTTAGGAGAAACCATTTATGGCAAAACACACTGGCTCTGTATTTTCATTTCTGTGTTCTAAATTTATAATCTACTCGTAAGTTTTATAAGGATTGCTTTAGGGACCATTTTTATCATTAACAGGATGTTGACTAGAGCATGACACAGAATAAGCGAGGATATTTCAAGCCTCCGTTACTAACATTATGAATTTGTGTAAGTCACTTAACTTCTATGAACTATAGTTTTCCTCATCTGAAACACAGAGATCATAATCATTTCCTCTCTGAGTTATTATGATGAGTAAGGGGATTTAAGTATGTGTACTTTTCCCAGCTACATGTCATATCAGAAAAGCCAGCATTTTCTCCCGGGAGAATTCTTCCCTGGACATGGGAGTGGAGGAATGTTAGCTTCACCTCATCTTGATA
Organism: Nasua narica; assembly: GCA_028533885.1. Classification (NCBI taxonomy): domain Eukaryota; kingdom Metazoa; phylum Chordata; class Mammalia; order Carnivora; family Procyonidae; genus Nasua; species Nasua narica. Next base: position 8,278,116 of record CM052806.1, read on the forward strand.
CTGTGTGAACGCACAGTCCATCCCCTGTCATTGCCCCAGCACCCTGCCAAGCCGGTCCATCTCTTTCAGAAACCTGGGATCTCAGGTCATGGGAACTGTGCCCCAGGCCCCTTTCCTTGACTCTCTGTGGAATCTGGATCAGAAGATGTGGTTATTGAGTATACCTCATCTGGGATGTGTTGTCAGAAAATTTCTGGTCATGGGCATCATTTATCCTAATCTACTGAGTTTCCCACCCTCCAGAATGTATCACAGAAGCATGGCTTTGCTTCTTTTTCTGGTGCTTTCCTCGTAGTGTCTGTGACTCATATAAGTAGGACCCATGTTCCCTGAGTGAGGACTAATGTTTATTCACAACCCTCAGCTATACTTTATCTAAACCATTAGCGCAAGAATTTTATCCTTCTTAGTGGGAACAGCATATGCAACTAATTTAGTTTAGGATAAAGGAGAAAGAAATTCTCCTGAGGCATCGATGCCCTGTGCTACGGAAAAACTATTCAAAATCTGTTACTTGAGTTCTGTGGCTGATAGGTGAATGAGACTTGAGTAGTTCATTTACCTCTTTTCTCCAGTTTAATGGTGAGAAAAAATATTTGTTTATATGATGTGAAAGGACAGAAAGGCAAAAGAGAGAAAGCAGGCAGTGAAGGAACCTAGAATGTGCTTTGAATAAAGTTTGTGTTGGGCACTGTGGAAGGTTCCGTGCAGATGTTATCCTGTTATTCTCTCATTTTACAGATGATAAATCAGCCACTCACAGAGGTCAAGCAACTTTCTTCATGCTATAAATCCAGTGCTTTTTCTGCTATACCATGTTGGGAAATTAGAATTCATTCAGCTTTCAATTGCTGTTGTAGGGGACAATCTGTGTCTCACAGTTTACTATATTCAAAGTACATAATCCCTGTTCATTAGGAACTTATAACCTACTAGGGGTTGAATATTTTAACTGTTGGTTGATAAATAGATGGTATAAACCCATGGTTCCCCAAGGGCAGGCAATCTTGCTCTCTTGGGGAGCATTTGGAAATATGGGTGATTTGGTTCATCACAGTGACTGGTAGGGGCTGAGTGGGCAGAGGCTAGTGATGCTAAATATCTCCATTTTGTGAGACAGCTGGGCAAAAGGAAAATGTCTTCCCTCCTCAAATGCCAATACCTTGCCCACTGAGGAGATGTTTGTGTAGACAGAAAATGCTCTAGGAATCTTGAGAAACAAAAACAAAAATTCTAGCTGGATGAAAAAGTCTTCCTCAACGAAAAGCTTGAAACTGTGCTTTTAGAGAAAGGTTGGATTTTGAGAGGTGGGCATATAGCAGGAGACTTTTCTAAGTGGGGAGTAACTGTGTCTTTTTTTTCATGATACAACACACCAGTGGCAATAGGCCACTACGTTGTGTGAACTTAGGTCCTGGGATCTCCCATGTCATTGTGTGCCTTGAACACTCACCCCTTCTTAGCCCACGGCTCACATGGAGAATAATTGTTCTCTGAGGAAGAGGAAAGAAACCAAGCATGAGGATAGGGAGACTCAAGGTGTGAAGAGACTGGCTTTCCTGGAGATTATAAATTATGTTCTGAAAATCTCATACAGATTCAATGTTAGCCAGGCTGAAAAGGCTAAGGACTATCAATTACATATTAAAAGTTTGAATTACATATTAAAGATTTAGAATTTTATTTGGGAGAAGGACCATTTTTATTAAAGACTATATGAAGAGATTTGAGTGGGGACAGAGAATGGGCACCTGGTTAAACAGCTATTGTGTGTGTGGGAATGCATACGGGTCTAAACTAGAACAGATATTGTGGTAGACAGAATAACAGTTCCCCAAAATGTTCCTGTCCTGGTACATGGAACCTATAAATATGCTGCCTTGTAATGCAGAAGAGATTTTTCAGATGTGATTAAATTATATTTAGAGATGAGATTATTCTGGATTATCTGGGTTGACTCAATGTAATCACAAGGTTCCTTTAAAGGAAGGAGGGATTCAGAAGGGTAGGAGTCAGAGATGTAATGATGAAAGGAAAGGTGAGAGAGAAGTAGAGAGATATAAAGATGTTTTGGATACTTTGTTACTGGGTTTGAAGATGGAGGAGGGGACCATGAGCCAAAGAATCCAGATAGCCTCAGATGCTGGAAAAGGTAAGGAAAGCATATTCCCTTAGAGCCTTCAGAAAGAATGTAGCCTTTCTGACATGTTGATTGTAAGATTTCTGACCTCCAGAATGGTGAAGATTGCAAATTTGTGTTGTTTCAGGTCACTCAGTTTGTGGTAATAGGTACAGAAACCATTAGAAATAAATACAGAGGTAATGAGTGGAGCTTCTTTCCAGATGAATCTGGAGATATTTTCAAAGGAGGACTGCTTTGGGTAGAAAAGTGAAACACTTATTTGAGAACATGTTGAATTTGAAATAATGGGTGGACACCCAGAAAGAAACCAGTATTTAGAGATTCCACTAGAGTTTAGGAGAAAATTTAATGTATTGAACTTTCCCAGTGGTGAGAAATAAAGCTGGAAAAGTGAATGATATCTCTGAATAAATATAAAATTCTGAGGGGAGAGAGAGAATGGGAGAAGGAGAAGGGGAACTAACAGAACTTAAATAAACCTTGAGAATGTTGCTTTAGAAAAAGGAAGGAAGGAAACGAAGAGGCAGGAGGGAAACCAAGACAGTTGAGTGCAAGAGGGCAAAGAGAAGTTTCCTACCAGGCTGCTTACCCACACTGCACAGAGGGTGAGGAGGATGGCAACAGGATTGGGAGTCAGGAGAGTCTTGATGGCCATTTCATCAGTGATGTGGGACTGGGAACCACCACAGGCAAGGTTAAAGACATAGTCACATGATAAGAACAACAACGGAAGCAGTAGTGGATATCCACTAAGCATAAACGTTATAAAACCACAGGCCTTCTTTATGTCCTTAATCAACCTTTCAGTTCCGGCTGCAAGCATCCTTGCAGCACCCCATAGAAATAGTATCAATTTCTAAGTGAGTCACAATGTGTGACAAAAGTTGGGATGCACCCATTGAGGGGGACAACATCATTTGGGTCTTGCTTCTCTAGCAACACTCACAGTCCTCCAAGAGTCAAAGTGCAGTGTTACCTAAGAATCCAGAGCCAACAGACACATAGTAAGAGCAATCCTCAGGGAGGCCCCAAGCCCACCATTTCCACCCATTCCTTGTAGACACTGGCATCATCTCTTCACATCTGCTGTCATGATGGTTGACACAATGATCACCCTGCACTGACTGAGGTGCTACTGATCGTCAAGCTATACAAGGATCTATTATACGAAGCAGAGTAGAAGGTACAGAATAATTATGGAAATGTCTAGCATCTTGAGTCTTGGTGAAAAAGTGTGAAGGAGAAGACCAGGAGCATGGTTCTGGCAAAGCCCAGTCTAGGCCTAAGAAGGAAGAAGTGAATCAGAGCTTGAGAATTTGGAGCTGGAAGGGATCTTGGGTGTTATCTAGCCCAACATTTCATAAAATGTTTCTCAGAATTCGTGTCTCACTAGATGTTCAGTGACAAAAAAAATGCTCTAATCAATTATGTTTGGGAAATGTGGAAAACTATATTCCCTTGGGGAAATTAGAGCTCAAAACATTTGGGAAATCTATGGTAAAGACACCTGTTATCCAAGATTTTCCAAATGAAGTTTAACCAATAAACACTTACCTAACAGGATGATGTTCTGGAAAATCATTCTGGAAATCAATGATCTAGTCTTATCTCTAATGTCATAAAGAGTAAACTAAGGCTTGTGAAAACTAAGAGTCTTACTCAAGGGGAGATACAGACACAGACTAAAGACTTCCTTCTTGATTTCCGTGTACTTGGTGAAATGGTCCTTATTGCTTTATAAGTTTATATATATATATTATATATTTTATGTTACATATAACTATGTTTATGTATAATAACATATTATATAACTATTATGCATATAATAGAATAAAAATTATACACCTAATTTTTATTTACTCACTGAAACATTAAACCTATACACTTGAGAAAAATATTCCACAAAAAGATTTTTGAAAATTAACTTTCAGTCAAGCAGCAACTTCCACTGCTGCAATGCATTCCAGATAATAGAGAGTGCATTTTGCAAAACTCTATTTTTTCTCTCAACCTATAATTGTTGCATGTATCGCTCTATATTTTCTTCCTTGTGATGTAAGTTAACAATAGTTAAGCATACATGATATTCTAGTTACACTCGAAGGGTTTTGTATGCATTTTCTCCATTAATCCCAACAATAGTTATTCAAGTTGGTTGACATTATCACACCATTTGAATCTGAAGAAGCTGAGACTTAGAGCAGGAAGGAACTTGGCCAAAGGGACAGAGCTCCTGGGTGAAGGAGCTGAATTTCTGACCCAGGTCTGGCTGACTCCAAAGCTTCTTCTCTTAACCACTGTGTTTTCATAATACTGAGGAAGCTGTGTGGATTTAGGAGATTCCACACTGACATCTCAAAGTGTTCCAAATAGTCGACTCCCAGTAGGAAAAGCAAGTGACTCAATGTCTAAAGAATTCATTCTAAGGCACTGACATGTTGAGCAAGGCTCCAGCCTGCTATTTATTCTATGGCCTTCTATAAATCATGAAGCCTTAAGAAAGAAGTAGGACTGTGTAGTCAACTTTGAAAAGGACCACAGAGGCGCGAGTTGCATCATCAGGTTAGGTCTGTGACTGACCACCTACTTTGTCATCACTTGACCAGCTGAGTCAGAAAGCCAGCCCATGAGAGAAAACATCAAGGATTCACATGCACCCATAAAGGAACGCTATTATTTGCTTCCCCTTTATTAGTGACCTCTTACGGAATGCTGTGGGAAAACACTCAATTCCTGTCGTTCCATTGACTACTGAGACAAATAGAGACATTTGAACTCACTCTTGCTAATAAACCACAATTCAGAAACACACAGACCCTGTCAAATTGTTGTTGTGAATTTCACTTTGTTCTCTTTTAGTGTTTGTAAATGAAATTGGCTCAGAAAATTGCAGAGCCATCTTACTTTCCACGTGTCGAGTTTATTAGATGTAAAAATCTAGTTAGAGGTAGAAGTGTGTGTTTAACCTTTAATGAAAACCGATATCAGAATTGTAAACTCTTTCATTTGTGTGGTGTTCCATAACTCAGAAACCTCGATCATATCCGTTCCCTCCTTCTGATCCTCACAAGAGTCTTTGAAAGCTTGTAGGGCTGTAGTATGAATCCCTTTCATATTCATTCGTTCATTAACTATGTTTGAGTGGCTATTCTGTGCCAGGCAATGGCAATACACTAGCAAATAAGGTAGATTGGTCCATAGTCCTCAGGAAGCTTGTACAGTATCAGAGGTGGCAGTCAATGAAAGAATAAATAGATAATAACTAATTATATAAGTAAAAAAAGAGATGGAAGAGTCTTAGGTGTTATTCTTTAGATGAGTGGTCAAGGAAGACATCTTGAAGCAGAGACATTTTAGCATGAGACCTAAGTGATAATGAGCTAGCTCTGCAAATATAGGGCCAGATACTCTTCATAGATAAGAAAATTGAGACTCAAGGGAATTCAGATTCTAAAAGATGCCATAGTTAATCCATGACTTGGACTCCAAGACCAATGCATTTATCTACCATATACTTCAACAGTCGTCATGCCAAAATATATAAATAATGCTCATCACTCCTCTTGAACACTATGAGAATCAGTTTAAATAATATAAATTGTCATTTTGAGCATTTAGTGCTTACAAATTCATTATAAAATTACTTCTAAATGAGTGAGAAAATTGGAGTTTGAACTTTTAAAATATATGTAGTTAAATTCAGCCCTCGCATAGATGATTGCTTATTTTTTTGGTCAAAAGGAATGTATACCAAGAAAATTCCAAGACTTTCCTTCATCTTTCTCTCTGTCTTCCTCCCTCTTATATTTGAGTATCTATTGGTTTGGGCAGTAAAAGGCATACTGCTTAACGTCTTGGCTGTCCTACCTAATTTCTAGAACTTATAATTTTTAGTTCCCTTTCCACTAGTGGAGTGATGGATGATTCAAAGTATTTGAGCCTGTCTTTGTAAATACATTAATAGGATTACAAAGCAGGCCCTTTTGGTAAAATAATGCCATTATTAAAGCTTGAAAAAATACCCCCCCCAACTTCATGAACAAACATGATTAAGAAATTCTTTAAAGGACACCTGGGTGGCTCAGTCATTAAGTGTCTGCTTTCAGCTCAGGTCATGATCCCAGGGTCCTGGGATCGAGCCCTGCATCAGGCTCCCTGCTTGGCAGGAAGCCTGCTTCTCCCTCTCCTACTCCCTCTGGTTGTGTTCCCTCTCTTGCTGTGTGTCTCTCTGTCAAATAAATAAATGAAGTCTTAAAAAAAAAGAAATCCTTTAAGAGAAATGTTGACAAGAATCCTTCCAAATGGATTAAATGAAAACGTGTAAAGGAATATAGATATTATTTAGACTACAGTTCTTAGGAGCTCTTTCTGGTTCTTTGAAGGATAAAGAACCAATTGATTTATGTATTTTTTAAAAAGATTTTATTTATTTATTTATTAGGAAAGAGAGAGAGTGAGAGAGAGCATGAGAAGGGAGAAGGTCAGAGTGAGAAGCGGACTCCCCATGGAGATGGGAACCCGATGTGGGACTCGATCCCGGGACTCCGGGATCATGACCCGAGCCGAAGGCAGTTGCTTAACCAACTGTGCCACCCAGGCGCCCTGATTTATGTATTTTTAACTGAATCATTTGATACTGGGACTTAAAAATTTCATTCCAACTGAGAAAGACACAAAAATCTCCAAACTAAAACAAACTCCAATTAAATAATAGTCTTAATTGACTCCAAAACTTGCTGAATTAGTTTTTGTTGATATTTATCCATATACTATACAATTAACCATTTTGAAGTGAGTACTTCAGTAGTGTTTAGTGTGTTCATAAGTTTATAAGGTTGCTCTAATTCTAGAACATAGTTATCACCTCAAAAAGAAACCCCATACCCATTAGCAGCCACACCCCATGCTCCCTCCCCAAACCCCTGGCAACTAGTGACCTCCTTTCTTTCTCTATGGATATTCCTATTTTGGATATCTCATATGAATATAACCATACAATATCCAGCCTTTTGTGTCTGGTATCTTTCACTTAGCATAGTGTTTTCAAGACTCATCCTTGTTATAGCATAGGTCTGTACTTCATCCCTTTTTATGGATGAATAATATTCCATTATGTGAATCTACCACATTTATTTATCCATTCATTGGTTGGTGGACATTCGGGTTGTCTCATTTTGGGGCCGTTAAGTATAATGCTGCTAGGAACATCTGTGTACAAGTTTCTGTGTGGATGTCTGGTTTCACTTCTCCTGAGTATACACCTAGGAGTGGAATTGCTAAGTCATGTGGTAATTCTCTTTTAAGCTTTGTGAAAAGCTGCCAAACTGTCTTGCACATCAATGGCATCATTTTACATTCCCACCAGGAGTGAATGAAGATTCCAGTTTTCCACATTCTCACCAACGCTTACTATTTTCTTTCTTTTTAAAAGATGACAGCCATCCTTGTGGGTAGCTCCTTACACTCTCTTCTGACTGGTATCTCACTGCAAGTTTAGTTTGTGTTTCCCTAGTGACTAAAGATGTTGAACATCTTTTCAGGTGTTTGTTGGCCGTTTTGTGGACCATTTTTGGAGAAAGAATGTCTAAGTCTTTTGTCCAGTTTTGGACTGGGGTGTTTTCTTTTTATTTGCAGTCGTATGACTTCTGTGTATTTTGGATATTAGATCCTTATCAGAGATACATTTTGCAAATATTTTCCCTAATTCTGTGGATGATCATTGTTATGGGTCATTTACAATTATGGATCTTGACAGTGTAGCATAGGTGTATTATTCTTGTCTACAGAATATTTCTTCTTTCCCCTTCTTTATCTGACAACACTCTCCTTTCCTATTCCATCTATGAGTTTCTAGCCAGTCCTCCTTCTGTGTTCAGTACCCCATCTCCTCATGTCCAGGATGGGCATGTGAGCCAACTAAAACTCATTGCAGAATTTTTCACTATGGCTGGAGGTTAAAGATCCTTTTCCTCTCTGTTGGCAACCCTATGAGTATGTAACAATAGAACAACTTTCTCCATGCTCCCTGCATGGCACAAAGCCATTTCGCAGTAAGAGAGAATGAAATCCACAAGCAGAGAAGCAAAGCAGACAGGAACAGAGTTGTGGCTGTGTCAAGATCCCTGTTTCGCTTGTTCCCAGCAATATCCCTGCCTTTCCTTGTTATGGGAGGAAACAAAGTCCTTTTTAGGCTTGATTGAGTTGGAGTTTGATTTCTGTCACTTGAAATGTAATACTTCCTGACTAATGCAGTTAGTATACAGCTTATCAAAGACTTTACCAGCAAGTCTTGCATATTGAGGGTTTGTAATACTTAGTCTGTGGGAAGAAATGCAAGGAAAATATAACTGGGTCAAATTTGGGAAAATACAGACCAACACATATGGGTAAACAGGATAAAAATGTTTGAGTTTATGGGAAAGAGACTTGGAGGGAAGAGAGTCATTCCAAAATAGTTGCAATGAATGGAGGATGACAATGAATCATAATGTACAAGTCGATGATATAAAATGACAAGTAAAACCACCTTCGAGGTAGGAAAGAGATGACAGTCAAAGGTATGGTGAGTCAAGACATTCTCATGTTCAACATACACTGCAGAGCCCTCCATGGAGACCACTTGTCAGAACCAGTTGGCTTGTCTCCTGCATGAATGTGGCCATGCTTTCTCTATCTCCCTTCTGTGTCATCTCTCTGTACCTTTCTCTGTTCTTCCATCCTCCCCTGGCTGTCTATCCTTTGGTCCCTCTGTTTTATTTTATTTTATTTTTAAAAAGATTTTATTTATTTATTTGAGGGAGAGAGTGAGAGAGAGAGAGAGAGAGCATGAGAGGCGAGAGGGTCAGAGGGAGAAGCGGACTCCCCGCTGAGCAGGAAGCCCTAGGCAGGACTCGATACCAGGACTCCAGGATCATGACCTGACCCAAAGGCAATTGCCCAACCAACTGAGCCACTTAGGCACCCTGTCCCTCTGTTTTAAAGATTGGAAAGACCATGTAAATATTAGATAGAAGTCGCTATGAGTGAGATTTGGACTTTTAGCAACCAAAACAAATAAATAAATAAATAGAATCGTTTACAAACCACACAGAGAGCAAACAGTGAGTTATGTTTTGGTATTGCTTTCTATAATATCACCTGAGGACCATTTCTGACCTACAGCCTTGCTGCCTCTCAGAGTTCCTTGGTTTTCCTTTCTGAGGTTATAATTCAGGTGTGGCCAATCACTTTGGACAATGAGGCTAGTGAATAATGAAAAGAAAAAAAAAAGAAGAAAGAATGAGGAAAAGACAAATTGAAAAACACCGCAGTTATGCTGTGACGTTTTAACTTGCCAATGACTTAAGGAAAGAGTCTAAGGCTAAAAAACCTATAATAAATCTTATATAAGTGCCAAGTATTATTCTGGTGCTTTTTGCATAATCTGTGCTTCTGGGATGACCCCCATCCCAATCTGGGAGGAACAGCTCCTCTTTCTTCAATCAAAAGTGTTTAATGTCCATGTCTTTTGAATTGGATTACTTCTGGAGAAAAAGCCAGATGGATGGTATCCCTGTGATTTTCACGGTGTATTAGTTATTTCACTGCTGCGTTAAGAAATTACCCCAGAAATAAGTAGCGTACACTATCAAACATGTCACCTCACAACCTTTGCAGATCATGGATGAGGGCAGGGCTTAGCTGGGTGATGCTTGCTCAGGGTTTCTCCGGTGGTATCGTCAAGGTGTCTTCCAGGCTGCTGGTCATCCAAAGACTTGAATGTTGCTGGAAGATCTGCCCCCAAACTCACTCAGGAGGCTGTTCTCAGGAGGCCTCAGTTCCTGATGCGGGACTTTCCACAGGTTAGCTAGAACATCCTCCCAATGTGGCAGCTGGCTTGCTCCACAGCAAGTGATCCAAGAGAGAGGAAAAAGAAAGCTGAAATTGCTTTCATGATCTATCATCAGAAGTCACTCTCCTTCATTTCTGCCTCCCTGTCTTGTCCGCATGAGCCCATCTGTAATAGGGGAGGGGAATTAAGCTCCTTGGCTCTGGAGGAGAGGAGTGTCAGAAATTTCTGGAAATATTTTAGGACCATGACAGGTCGTAAATATTAAAGATTATAAATATTATAGTTATAATATAAATAATAAAAATAAATAAATAAATAAAAATAAATAAAAAACGTAAATATAAAGATTATAAATATTAAAGTTATAATGGAAATACAAAGATGATGTACAATATTAATTTAATAGACTAAAAGAATCAAAAGAGAGCAGACTTTGATTAGTGGAACAGGCTGTTTGATGGAAATGAAAGAAGAATTACATCTTTATTTAAAGACTACAAGGGATGGTATAGGCTACAATAGCTATTTTCAGGGCTTCTTCCTCAAATTAATGTAAAGAATGCCTTCATGGAAGAATTTTTTTGAAGATATGCACACATTTAAAATAACTGAAGAGGACCAAAGTCTTATAATGCAATTGTCTCCTGCTCCCAGCCTTCCAGTTAATAGGCCTACATTCTCAGGGCAAACACTTTAGTCCTTTTGGTGATACCTTATAATAACTTATGTCTTCACTATGATTTTCTGGTTTATCAATTTGAGACATTTTCTATTCATTAATTGCTGTGATGGATAAGGATCTAGTTCTCTTACATGTTATCCTTACTGAATTCCTCTGCCTTTCTCATATATTGTAGAGATCTTACCAATATAATCAGAACCAGTTGTGGATCATTTAATTGGAAAAAGCAGGTATTCATAAAAATTACACGTAGAATTTCTTAAGTGTTTAGTTTTAACTGAAAGCAAACGATCTTTTGATGTGGGGTCAAGGACTTGTCCTTCAGTGTGTCTCTTGCAAAAATATCAAACCCACAACATGTCTTCTATGATTGAACTCTAGTTTTGGTTCCTTTAAAGTGGTAAAAGCATAGCAAGGCAAACTGAGTAGAGAATTATTCTAGAGGTTGGGTTTCCCTCCACACCCTAGTCCTTAACAAGTGTCTCTCAGGTTTTTAAGAATATTTTTAGTGATTTGCTATTATCATATTTTCCAATTTTACTTCGTTAGAAACAAAGAACTCTTTGTAACACCCTTATTTCATTAGTTTTTATAACATGAAGCAAAATCAAAGAAATTACCATAATAAATACAATTAAACAGGTCTGGAAACAAACCCGGTGATTTTGGAAAAGCACAGAAGTCCCCAGTGGGAGCCCAAGTACATAGCCCAGGACTCACTTGCTACTCCTGCACTTCCTGTCCCATGGTGGGGGGTGGGGCAGGCGCTAAGCTGACCTCACTCCAGGACCTGATTTAAATTACTGACTTAAAACTCTTAACAGTTCTAATACCTAACTCCTAGTATTATCTCTATCAGAAAAGAACCTGAAATTTGGAAATACCCAGAAGACATGCTGCCGTGTTCTTTCAGTACAACACCGAGATTTGACATTCTACTAACTGGGCTATTTTACAAACATGCAGGGCAGAAATTAATTTATAGATTTTTTTTTGCCCGATAGAGATGTCAATAATTTATTTTTGAAAGAAGAAATAACCACAAAGTTTGTGGCTGTGTTGGACATTATCAATTTTGTGTTTAATTCAGCAACCTTAGTCTAATATTTTAGTCATTAAACTGTGTGTGTGTGTGTGTGTGTGTGTGTGTGTGTGTGTGTGGTCAGATTGTCTTTGAACTGGTTTAATATCTTACTGCTTTACTCCTTATTTAATGAGTTCAATAAAATTCTCGACTCATGTCTTCTTAAAATTATACTTCAACATCCTCATTTTATAGATGAAGATAATAAGGTAAAGAATGGTTAATGTTTGTGCAAGGAAACATAGGACTAGAAAAAGATATACTAAAGGCTTGCATTCAATGTGCATGGGAATTACTCAGTATAATTTGGAGATGGATTGGAGGGTGTCAACTAATCTGGTAAGTCAATTATATTGAGACCAGTTAAGAGATCATCTATTGTAGTTAAATGACTATTCTTACTACTGACTTAGTCTTATTCTATTCTTATTCTGACTATTTATTCTTAAATTTATAAATGGTATTTATAGTAATATGACTATGAAAATATTACTTGCTCCAGATCCAATTGATTATATTTCCTGAAATGTACAACTTCTTTGCTTCTCTTGGAATTTCTGATTATCTTTGCTTTTCATTTTCCATTGTCTTCTATTACTGTCGAGTTACAAACAAATATTTCTAAGTAGTTATTGTGTGCCTGAGGGGCAAAAGCAATTCCTCAGTAAACAAAATGAGCAAAAGCTCCTAAGTTTGTGGATCTTATCCTCTAGTGTGGGAAGCAGAGAGCAATCACAACAACGCACAGTTTGCATAAAAACAGAAGTGCTTCAGAGCAGGAGAATAAAGCAGGATAAGGGACATGCCAGAACAGAGGGAATGCAATTTTAAATAGGGAGAAGTCTACTGTTGAGTACAGACCTGAAAGAAATAAGAAAGAAAGCCATGCAGATGACTGTATGGGGAATAGTGGTCCAGGCAGAGGGGACAGCCAGTGTGAGGACCCACGGGGCAAGCCTGGTATGTTCAGGGAATGCCAAGGAGGCCAAAGTGGTTGGAGCAGATTCAGTAAAGGAGACCATACAAGGAGGTGGCTCATAGAAGTAATTATGAGGGGCCTTTTGGTAGATTGAATTACTTACCCCATCTTGTACCCAGCCCTTTGCCGCGTGACTTGACTGCTCTTCCAGCTTGTGCTTCTCTGTTCCCTAAGTCTGGGGTCCGCTGTGTGACTTTGGCCAATGGGGTGTGATTCAGGACTTGAATGCACCAGTTCAAGTCTGGGCCTAAGAGACCTCACATGCTTCTGTTTGCCCTCTGTGCTTCTGCAATCACTTTGAGAAGAACTTCCCGCACGTATTGGCTGACCCTTCAAACTCCTCATGACAGTGAGCACACTTGTTGTAGACCTGTGCCCAGCTTATGGTGAGGAGACACGCCCAGTCAGCACTGCAACTTGAAGGGGGGCCACCCTAATCCTAGCCTCAGTTGGCCAAGCCGCAGCCAATCTGCAGACCCATGAGCAAGGCAGTACATACTTATTACTATAAAGTGTCATGATGCTGCTTGTCACATAGCACTATTGAATATATTTTGGTAGTAGACCCTATAATCTGTTAGCAGTTTGGGTCAGGGTGTGAGAAAAAAAGCGGACTTTTGGAGGACACCAAGACTTGACCTGAGAATCTAGAAGGATGCAGTCAGTGTTAACTGTGACAGGAAAGACTGCTGAGAAGCTGGCCTTGGTGTCAGAGACATCATGTGATTTGCTTTGGACATATTTATATTTAGAAATCTACCGAGAATTTGTGCTTCTGTTAATAGTGGAATAAGTAATTCAAACTAACCTGTCACTGAAGACCTCTTTTAAAGCTTGACAAAATATGAAGAAAATATGCTTGAAGACACTAATGGGCAAATAAAGTCATGAAGAAACCTTGAGAGACAGCACCACAAAGCAGGACCAAGAGTAAACTAAAGTATCCTGGTCTTTGCCCGGATTACAACATCAGATTATCTCTATCTCTGACACTAGAGTCAGGCGATACCAAGAGCAGCAAATGTAAATCCTTTCTAAAGCTGAATTTAGTTTTTTAAAAACAATTTGCAAATATAATTTCTGACACATGAAAAAAAACAGGAATAGGCAGAGGTAAAACAACACACACAAAACTCAGAGGAAACAGTAAGCCATAGGAAAAGATAAAAGACCACAGATAAGGAGGCTGCCAAATCCCAAAGTTTTATAACTATGCTTCTGATGAGCTCTTGGCCAAACTTTTTAGCAGGTAAATATAATGTGTAAAAGTTACTAAAAAGAAAATAAACAACTGGAAAAATATATTAACTGAAATTTAGAACTCAGAGGATGAATTTCAAAGCATCTTAGACACAAAAGAACAGAGAACTGGTGAACTGGAAGATAAAAGAAAAAATATTCAGAAACAACTACTGAGAAAAAAAAGGGCAGAAGGTAGACGATAAAAATTTATAGAGAATTGAGTGAGAAAATCCTACATATGAGTAATTGGAGCCCAGAAAAAGAGGAGAAAACTATGGTGCAGAATATGTAATTTGGATAAAGATGAGTAATATTCTTAAACTAATAAAAAACTCACATAAATACACTCACATAAATTATGTAGGTCTTTGAGCCTGACCTCTCTCATTTGGCATGTTTTTAAGATTTTAAGATTCATCCATGCTATCCATGATTTAGCAGTTTGTTTCTTTTTATTTTATTATTTATTTATTTATTTATTTATTAGACAGAGAGTGAGAGCAAGAGAGATCACAGAGGGAGAGGGAGAAGCAGACTCCCAGCTGAACATGGAGCCCAGTGTGGGACTCAATCCCAAGACCCCAAGATCATGACCTACTTGGAAGGCAGATGGTTAACTGACTGAGTCACTCAAGCGCCCCAGTAGTTTGTTTCTTTTTAATGCCAAATATTATCCCATTGTATGAATGTACTACAGTCTGTTAATTGTTTTCACTAGTTGATGCGCTTTTGAAATACTTCCAGTTTTTGGTGATTATAAAGTGACTACATTCATATACAGGCTTTTGTGAGAACATTTATTTTCATTTTTCCCAAGGAAATGCCTAGGAGTGGGATTGCCAATTCATATGCTATGAATATGTGTCTTCACTTTATAAAGAATTGCCGAAGTGTTTCCAAAGTGGTCATTGGCAATTCATCATTCTGCATTCTCTCTAATAGTCAATATTGCCAAATTATTTGTTTGTTTATATTGTAGCCATTCTAATCAGCTTGTAGTAGCATCTCATCATGGTTTTAGTTTGTAATTTCTTTTATGATTAATGATGTTGAGTAAGCATGTGCTTATTCAACATCCTTTTATCTTCCTTAATGAATGCTTTGCTAATAGTGTTTTCTACATTTTTAAAGAAGTTAGGCTGTTAAAACTATATTTTTGAGCTCTGTATCGGTGAGTGTGCTCTTTTTGGTCTCTGTAAATATTTTCTGTCTGTGATTTACCTATGTCAATCAACTATCACTGCATAACAAAATCCCACGCCATCCTAGTAGTCTATAACATAGCATTATTGTTCCCCACATCTGTGAGAGGTCGGAGGGTTGGCTGATCTCTGTGGGGCTCTAAGTTACAAGGCTCTAGCTGAAGATTGTTTTTTTAAATTTTTTATATGTGTCTCAGATTCTTCTCAAACCGATAGGCCAACCTAGGGTACAAGAGAGCAAGCAGGAATACATGAAGCCTCTTGGGAGAAATGAAGAGTAATGGGTATGGATTTTTTATTTAAGAGTTATGAATATATTCTAAAATTGATGTGATGATAGATGTACAATAAACTAAATACCATCAAATAAACTGAGCATCATTGAATCACACCATTTAAATTGGTGAGTTGTATGTCGTATGAACTATATTTCAATAAAGGCATTTAGAAAATAAAAAATGAAAGGAAAGGAAAATCAGATTGAGTTTCCCCTTCTAAAAGTGTGTTGGGGCCCGAGGACTATTTATGAAAATATCATATCATTTTTTTCTTTAAATAACTTTAGATTCTGTCTTCTTTTTTCCTAGAAAATAAAGTTTTAAAAGCAATAAGAAAGAAAGAAAGAAAGAGAGAGAGAAAAAGAAGAGAGAAAGAAAGAAAGAAAAAAGAAACAAAGGAGGGAAAGAAGGAACAAAAGAAGGAAGGAGAAAGAGGAAGGAAGGGAGGGAAGGAGGGAGGAAGAAAGAAAGAAAGAAAGAAAGAAAGAAAGAAAGAAAGAAAGAAAGAAAGAAAGAAAAAGGGAGAAAGGGAGAGAGATAAGAAGGAAGGAAGGAAGGAAGGAAGGAAGGAAGGAAGGAAGGAAGTAAAGAAGGGAGGGAGGGAGAGAGAGAGAGAGAGAGAAAGAAAAGAAAGAAAGAAGGAAAGAAAGAAAGAAAGAAGAAGGAAAGAAAGAAAGAAAGAAAGAAAGAAAGAAAGAAAGAAAGAAAGAAAGAAAGAAAGAAAATCCTCTTAAGACCTAGGCTCAGAACTGGCCCCTTGTTATTTCTACCCACATTCCATTGGCCAATACTCATCCAATGGCCAAGCCCAAAGTCAATGACCAGGAAGTATACTCTACTTTAATGGAACTGAGAAAGGTCATGGGTACAGGGAGGGCTAAAAAAATGAGCATGATAATTTAACCTATTCCATAAATGCTTAGACATTAAAATTTTAAAGAAAATCAAGGAAGTGAATGTCAGAAATCAGGTCAGTGATTACCTTGGAAGTGGATGGCAGTGATTGGGAGGAATCCAAGGACCCATGCCAGGCACTCCTTCTATTATGGACTGTAGCACTTTGTGATTGTTCTACTGTAACAATTTTCATATAGTCTTAAATTTCTTGTTAGACTATGTGTTTGCTTCTTTTTCCCTCTCCTGGGTTTCATGGCCTAAAAAATTCCTTCCACATTTTCTCCAATTTTTCATTTAGACTTACTTACATTCGAAGAAGTTCAAAGGCCTTTTAAAATGTTTTCCATGAAAACAAAACAATGTTTCTTGGGATCCTCCTTTAAACTTTAATCTCCTACTGTCAAAAGGGTATTTCACTATTCTTTCTGCAATAACTTCTGAAGGCCTGCTCTTTATTTAAAGACTATGAAGTTGGACAGGATTTAATAAGAGCTGAAAAGGATAACCACGAAATGTATTTTAAAGTCTTAGGATTCAGCTGAATAGACACCTCACAACACCTAGGAAATAGTTACCTAGTAATGCTCTGGAGTAGAGAGACAGAAAAGGGGAAAACATAGCATTCAATGCAGGCCCTAGTTCAGAATTCTTAACACTGGTTGTATGTTAAGATTACTTGAGGAGCTGTGAAATAATAGTGAGGCAGAGCAACCCCCTATGGAATTGATTTGGGGTAAAGACTCCAGAATGGAAAACACTACTCTCATTGTGCAAGGTAAATAAGTAGCTCTCAGAATTCCACATCACTAGCTTCTTTATTTTGCAGAGTGCAGACATTAAAACACCAACCAAAACTCATCATCCATAGTCATTGCTGTCTTACGGAAAATATATGTTGCCACTAAAACACAGAAAGTACATGATTAAGGAATAGAGTATGGTTTTTAAAGGAAATCATTGAGCTTAAAAAACGCCTTCAAGTGTCATTGCATTATTTTATCTCTCCTTGCATTGCAAACCACCTCAGGTTCTGTCATGGGTCATGGCCCATCAGTAGAGAGACATTTGAGCCCATTTGGAACCAGATACACTAATGGTTACTTTCTTAGATCATGAGTAGCAGAGTTTTCATGAAGGCAAGCGTTGGCTCCTCCCTTCTCCATCCCATAAGTTTTTGAAAACAAGGCCATCCTCTCTCACTTTCCCTCATGATTCCAGCATCGACATCTTGCAAACACCTGTGAGCGGTAAGCAAGCAAACACTGATTCTCAGAGCACAACAACCTTTTGTAAAGTTTCAAAGAACAATATGTCATCCATGACATTATGAAGGAATAGCATTTATATGTTTCTGATTGACCCATTTTCATGTGAATTCAGTTAAAAATCTTTGTGACTACCAATATATGTGTGGCAAAGTTCAAACAGAAACTGAAGGGTGAGGAGGAACAGCCTTTGCTCTCTTGCTGTTTCTGTATTCTTGGTTTTCCGAATATTTCATCCTGTGGTGAATATTGATATGATGACATAATAGGGAGGCAATGAGTGACCATCTGAGCTGCAGGAAAGAAAAAAAATGACTATATGCAAATGCAAAGTGGTATAACACTTGGGGGAAAAGGGATGGAGGCTCCCTGTCTCTCTACTGATGGGCCATGACCCATGACAGAACCTGAGGTGGTTCGCAATGCAAGGAGAGATAAAATAATGCAATGACACTTGAAGGCGTTTTTTAAGCTCAATGATTTCCTTTAAAGACCATACTCTATTCCTTAATCATGTACTTTCTGTGTTTTAGTGGCAACATATATTTTCCATAAGATTAAAAATTGAACCAGCAATTCCACTCCTGAGAATATATCTGAAGGAAACAAAATCACCATCTCAAGATATCTAAACCCTCATGTTCATTGCAACATTATTCACAGCAGCCCAGACATGGAAACAACCCTTCTAACAGATGAATAGATGAAGAAAATGTGAGATATCTATCTATCTATCTATCTATCTATCTATCTATCTATCTATCTATCTATCATCTCTCTCTCTCTATCATCTATCTCTAAATCTATATTATAGATATCTATCTAATCTATGTATCTATATAGATAGATAGCTATAGATATATATGTATGAAATGTTATTCATAAAAAAGAAAAAATCCCATTATTTACAACAACATGGATGGACCTTGAGGGAGGGTATGACGCTAAGTGAAATAAGTCAGTCAGAGAAAGACAAATACCATATGATCTCACTTATGTGTGGGATCTAAAAACATGGAACTCATAGAAACAGAATGTAGAATGGTGGTTGCCAGGGGCTGAGGGGTGCCAGAAATGGGAGATGGTGGTCAAAGGGTCTAAACTTTCAATTACCAGATGGATAAGTTCTGTAGAGGTAATATACAGCATGGTGACCATAGTGAACATTACTGTGTCATATACGTGAAAGTGGCTAACAGGCTGGATTGTAAAAGTTCTCTTCACAGCAACAAAAAATTGTAACTACGTGAAGTGATAAGTATTAATTAAACTTATCGTGGTGATCCTTTCACCCTAAATGATATCAGATCATTATGTTGTTCACCTTAAAGAATGCAATATCACCTGTCATTTACAACTCAATAAAACTGAGAGGAAAATCCCTTAGCCTCTTTGTCCCATCTCGGATGGAGATAATAGGTTATGGACAGAGTATGCTATTAAGTTAAAAAACAAAACAAATTAGTACTTAAAAGGCAAATTCCTCAGGGAGAACATAAAAGAGAAACAATATGGATTGTTTGATAATCAGCTTCCTGTCAAAGCTGACATATGCAATTTTGTACATTTCACAGCTTCCTCCTCCCCAATTCAGTTGACAGCTAGTGTGTTTTGGGTGACTTCGTTTCTAGTTTTTCAGAAGCCTTGGATTAACTCTCTTGTTCTGATCTTTGTTGGAATGAGAGGTAAAGATGATAATTTTTCGTGTATAATGGTAATCATCAAGAATGTCTGAAAAATGTAATCTCAATGGATTTTTGTATTCAGACATAAAAATAACAAAGTGGTTTATTTTCTACACATGTCAGGTACTCTAAATCACCTCCTACTGTTTGTTAAATTTTCAGTGAACACCAACAGCAAAAACTTTTTTTTTTTCCAGGCAATGTCCTTGAAATACAGAGTTGTGATAAAAATTTCCAGCTAACTTGAGAAAGGAGAGAGGTACATTATCATTCTCACTGGTATTAGCGCAAGTCATTCATTGAAGCATTGTCTGAATGCCTTGGATGCTAGTCTTCCTGGATGGATCCCTGTTTTGCTCTGCTGGGAGACTGTCTGGGGACCATGGACTTGGTTGCAAAGAGAGACTGTTGAAGGTCCATTTGATAAACTATCCTCAGAGAAAATAACAAAATATTTAGAGAGAAAATATTGTTTCAATCTTTGGCATACAACTATCAGAGGAGAAGTGGCAGCTGATAATCTTAATTATCAAGCCAAATCCCAGTAGGACCCTGGGTCACATTCCTGGTAAGAATGTTCCTGCAAAGCATTGAGGAAATAAGGCATTCAGAGAGCCATGTAATAAAGACTTGGGTCCCATAGCAGCCTTGAAAATGCTCACAGCTTCTGACGTAAGACCGCTGGGTTTTCTGTTTCCCCTGATGACTGCCTTTTGCTTCTGCTTTGAGTCCCTCTACATTACTATATTTGACCTCATGACTCAGTTTTTACCTCACTGATCTTCCGATCTCAGACATTCTGGCATTTTAAATTTAGCTACAATTGCAGAAGGATTATGCAAATACCTTTCTGGGGATTCCTCCCACTTGATCTCAGAAGTAGTTATCAGAAAAAGATTGTCCAGATCAGAGGGAGATTTGTAGAGTCCAAGATAGGACTCATGTTTAAAATAGGGATGTTCAGAGATTGAAGCAGTGATCAAAAAACCCCCAAAAAACAAGAGTCCAGGACCTGATGGATTCCCTGGGGAATTCTACCAAACATTCAAGGAAGAAATAATACCTATTCTCCTGAAACTGTTTCAAAAAATAGAAACAGAAGGAAAACTTCCAGACTCTTTCTATGAAGCCAGCATTACCCTGATCCCCAAACCAGCAAAGACCCCATCAAAAAGGAGAATTTCAGACCAATATCCCTGATGAATATGGATGCCAAGATTCTCAACAAGATCCTAGCTAATAGGATCTGACAGTACATTAAAAAGATTATTCACCATGACCAGGTGGGATTTATCCCTCGGATGCAAGGGTAGTTCAACATTTGCAAATCAATCAATGTGGTAGAACAAATCAATAAGAGAAGAGAGAAGAACCACATGGCCCTCTCGATTGATGCAGAAAAAGCATTTGACAAAATTCAGCATCTGTTCCTGATTAAAACTCTTCAAAGTATAGGGATAGAAGGAACATTCCTCAACATCATAAAGTCTATCTATGAAAAGCCCATAGCAAATATCATTCTCAACAGGGAAAAGCTGACAGCGTTCCCTTTGAGATCAGGAACACAAGGATACCCACTCTCACCACTCTTGTTCAACATAGTACTAGAAGTCCCAGCTATAGTAATGAGACAACAAAAAGAAATAAAAGGTATTCAGACTGGCAAAGAAGAAGTCAAACTCTCTCTCTTTGCAGATGACATGATACTTTATATGGAAAACCCAAAAGACTCTACCCCCAAACTACTAGAACTCATACAGCAATTCAGTAATGTGGCAGGATACAAAATCAGTGCACAGAAATCAGTTGCTTTCTTATATGCTGTTGGTTTCTTGAGTGATGAGAGCTTCTGGGGTCCTCTGAAGGGTGGGTCACATGGTTGCTCCCACTTCCCGGATGGATGCTGGCAGCCTCGGCTCCCCTTCCCTGTTCCCAGCCATCTCTTAGGTCTCAGCTCCGCCAGTCTCTCTAAGTGCATTGATGTAAGGACAATGTATGATTGTACTGATGTTTGCGTAAGTTATTCATTGAAGCATTGTTTGAATAGTAAGAGACTGGATACAAGAAAACGCTCATTAGAAGAAGCCATTGGGCATTCATACCATGGAATCATGTTAGGCAGCCAGGAAAAAGAATGAGGACACCTTTATCCAACAGTCTGGGAATATGCTCAAGATACATCCTTTAATGAAAAAAATGCGATGTAGAAATTTGTGTACATATGTCACCACATGTGTAAGAAAAGGGAAAACACAGATGCCAGCATTTGCTTGAATGTGTATCTTAAAGGATTTGCAAAAACAGTGTTGGGTGTATGTGTGAGGAAATGGGGTGTTTGGGGACAAGAGATGGAAAACGAGAGATGGAAAACTTCACGGCATCCTCACTCCTCACTGTGAATTCGGAACTATGTGAGTTACTGACTCCAAAAATTAAATACAAACAAAAGGAATATTCTTTACAATGCCCCTTCCCTAACTGGTCTCTCTCCAGTAAAATAATGCAAAGTAAAATAGCCAGCCATCTTGTAACCCATCACAGTTGTTTCACTTTCACTCACGTCACACCTGTGTGCATTCCATGCCATGTCTCCAGCTCCTTTGCTGGGGCCAGAAAGAAGGGTCCATATGTTGTCTTCCTTTGCATTAACCAAAGTAGGAACTGAAGGACCTCCTGGGCATTTTGGATGCTGGACCTGATGCTGGGACATGGCCGGTGAAGCCATCTGGTGTCCCCAACTTCCCCAATTCATTTGCTTTCATTATCCACAGGAGGTTTTATTCTTGTACCTGGGAAGGGACAAGAAGTGATATCCTTTGCAGGCTGAGCGAAAAGAGAATGAGGCAGATAGATGTTTCTCAACTATACCGAATTGCTTTTCAGAGATGGGGAGAGGTTGGTTTGAGGGGATTGGAAGCTGATAGAACTGTTTTCCAAGTACATTTTTTGTGAGGCTTTGGGAATAAAAATCACATCCCTGGACTGAGGAGGAAAACCTGGATGCCTGGGTGGCACAGTCGGTTAAGTGGCTACCTTTGGCTCAGGTCATGATCTCAGGGTTGTGGGATGGAGACCCACGTTGGGTTATTGCTCAGTGGGGACCCTGTTTCTCCCTCCGCCTGCCACTCCCCCTGCTTGTGCTCTTTCTCTCTGACAAATAAATAAAATCTTAAAAACACAAAAATGGGGGTGGGAGGATAAAGGTGAGTTTAGGGAGGCCAGTCTCCCATCCTAATGAAACCAACCACGAGCTGATATTCCCAGGAACCACTAAGGAGGCTTCTGAGTGTTTAAAGCCGGAGTTGAGATGGAAAAGAAGGGGTCATGGCATGAAGCCACAGCAGATGACCCAAAGGGTATACGTCTCAGGCATCATCTGGGGGCTCCCAGAAGTAACTATTGTGAGGTAAGATCACACTGAGAGCAGGGGTGGGTGAGGGGGGTGTCAGATGGAGAAAGACTTGGAGCTGTTGAAATTTGGGCATAAATATGAATCTCACCACATCTGTATCCACAGTGAACAGCAACCTTTGGGTTACAAGTTCATATTTATTGAAATGAATCTTTTCCCAGTTTTACTGAGAAATAATTAATACATATCACTGTAAAAGTTTAATACATACAGCATAATGGTTTGATTTACATATATTGTTAGATGATTACTACAGTAGGTTCAGCTAACATCCATCTTCTCATGTAAATACAATAAAAAGGAAAAAAGAAAGAAAAAAGAAAAAAAAGAAAAAATATTTCTCCTTGGATGAGAACTTTTAGGATTTACTCTTTTTTTTTTTTTTAAAGATTTTATTTATTTGACAGAGAAAGACAAAGCAAGAGAGGGAACACAAGCAAGAGGGAGTGGGAGAGGAAGAAGCAGGCTTCCCGCTGGGCAGGAGGCCCTATGCAGAGCTTGATCCCAGGACCCTGGGATCATGACCCAAGCCAAAGGTAGATGCTTAACGACTGAGTCACCCAAGCACCCCGTGATTTACTCTCTTTAGAAATTTCTTATATATAATACGACAGTATTCCCTATGGTCATGATGTTATACATCATATCCCTAGCACTTACTTATCTATAATTTTGTACTTTTTGACAACCTTCCTCCAATTCTTCCTCTTCACCTCTGTGCCTCTGGTAATCACAAGTCTGATCTTCTGATCAGACTCACTTTTACTATGAGTTTTTTTTTTTCTTTTTTCTTTTAGAGTCCACATGTAAGTAAGATCATACAGTATTCATGTTTTTTGGACTTGTGATCCGTGTGGTCACAAATGGTAGGATTTTTTAAATTGCTGAATAGTTTTCCATTGTGTATACGTGTGTGTGTGTGTGTGTGTATACATATCTCACAACTTTATCCATTCATCACTGATGGACGATTAGGTTGTTCCATGTGATGGCCATTGGAAATAATGTTGATAAGAACATGGTGGTGCATATGTCTTTTCAAGATAGTAATTTCATTCAGATATATTCCCAGAAGTGAAATTGCTGGATTATATGGCAGTTCTATTTTTAATTTTTTGAGGAATCTCCATACTTTCCAGAGTGGCTGCACCAATTTATAATCCCCTGAATAGTGCATGAGGGTTCCCTTCTCTCCATATCCTCACCAGCATTTGTTGTATCTTGTCTTTTTTATGATGTCCATACTGACAGGTGTGAGTTGATATCTCATTGTGATTTTGATTGCATTTCCTGGATGATGAGTGATGTTGAGCATCTTTTCGTCTGTCTGTTGGCCATCTGCATGTCTTCTTTGGAGAAATGTCTATTCAGGTCCTTTGTCCATTTTTAAAATTAGGTTAATTCGTTCTCTGCTTTTGAGTTGGATCAGTTCTTTATACATTTTGTATATTAACCCCTTAGCAGATATGTGTTTTCCAAATATTTTTTTCCTATTCTGTAGGGTTGTCTTTTCACTTTGTTGATGTTTTCTTTTGCTGTACGGAAGCTTTTCAACTTGATGTAATCCCACTTGTTTATTTTTTATTTCTTTGCTTGTGCTTTAGTGTCCAAATGATTAAAAAAAAATCAATACCAAGACTCAAGTCAAGGAGCTTTTTTCCTATGTTTACTTCCAGGAGTTTTAGGGTTTCAGATCTTACATGAAGTCTTTAACTTCTTTTGAGTTAATTTTTGTGAGCAATGTAAGATATGGGTCCACTTTCATTCTTTTTCTTAAATTTTTTTCTCCCCAAATATGTTTATTTTAATTTTTCAGTGTTACAAGATTGATTGTTCATGCACCACACCCAGTGCCCCATGCAGTACATGCCCTTCTCAATACCCACCACAAGGCTCACCCCCCCC
>CM052806.1:8303220-8332794 GCA_028533885.1 Nasua narica
TGAATGCCGCGCTGAGATCGAAGTTGCAGGGGAAGGAGGAGGAAATGCCTCCCTTGTGCTCTCCACTCCCTCGGTGTTTTCCAGTCTCCACCGTCCTGCCCTGACCGCGCGCGCGCACAGACGCACTCTACTGGTCTGGATGGGTGGCGCAGAAATAGCACCCCTTAGAAGCAGCCTGGGAAGAAGGGTCCACAGAGGGCGCCCCCAAGAAGGTTCAAAAGCTGCGTCTGCGGGGCTCCCGGGGGGAAGCCCATTGTGCGTTTCCTAGGGAGCTTCTTAGCTTCCCTGGGCCGCTGCCCAAAGCGCTCAGACCCAGGCCAACCCTGGGCTTTCGCGAACAAGCCTGGTTATTCTTTAGGGCAGCATTCTCTCTTGGTCCTTGAGCCTATGTCGGGAGTGAGGAGGGGGTCTGTAGATTCTGGGAGCGTGATGCCGATTGCAGGGCTGAAATCCTGTGCTCAGTGATAGGCGCAGGCCCATGGAGAGCGGAGAGCCTGGAGTGTCTGGGTCAGGGATTCTCATTGTGTTGCTCTCCGGGGCCATGCTGGGGGTCATGCAGACCTGTGTTGCACGTGGTGGGTTTCCTAGATTCTTAGTTCCGGCCTCCAGCCATGTATGGGAAGGACCTGCCTGTGCTTTGGCCTCCTTAGGAGTGCTCTTGAGTCAAATTGAGGCAGGGAGGTCCTGTATGTGTATTTCTGTGTGATATGGATGTCCCAGCTGACTAAATTTTCAGCCAAGGCAAAAGCTGAAGATTTGGGAGAAGAGTTCACTTGCATTTAACAGGTGGAGATTAAAACAACAACAATAACAACAACAACAACAACAACCCCCCAAAAAACAAACAGATGGAGATTTAGGACTTGGTAGGCATCCTAGCCCTGCTTCTTCTCTGGCCAAAGGGGATTCAGTCCTCCTGGCATCCTGGATGTGTGTGTGTGTGTGTGTGTGTGTGTGTGTGTGTGTGTGTACGAACCCATGCTGCCAGCAGCACCTGCGGGTAGGATGTAGGAATAAAAGGTCCGGGATAAAGAAGTGAAGATGAAGGAGGGATAATTGGGCATCTGTTCTCTTGGTGTCATGTAGAAATCTCTAACATAATAAACCCAAATTTCATTTGGTGTCCTTATTCCCCAAATGGCTCCTCTTTCTCTTTGACGCCTTGTCCCTGTCCCCAGTCCAGTAATCCAATCATCCAACTCTGACTGAGTTTACTGCTCTCAATCTCATCTGTGCCCACTCTCACCTCCACCTGGTTGGTTGTCCTCTCCCCCAATCTTACCCTAAGCCACATTCTGTTGTCTTTAACTGTGATTCTACAGAAAGAGCTTCCATGTTGCCACTTGCCAACAAGCCCACGTCCAAAGCCCTCACAGGCCCTCACAGGCTGCAGAAGGAGAGCTGGCCCATCTCTGCCTCTGGCTTCTGGGCCCCCCTTCAACTTCTCACCCTCTCTCCCCTCTGAATCCGCACACCCAACCAAGGGAGAGGCTGCAGCCTGAGTCTGAAGGCAGCCTGCAGGCAGAATCGCCTCTTCCTGTGGGACTTCCGTCTCTCTCCTCTGAAGACCTTCAGCTGGATACATGAGGCACCCTCCCATAATGGCAGGTAATCCGCCGTACTCCAAATCCTTTACGGCAACATCCAGATTGGTGTTTGACCACCTGTCTGGATAGTAGGGCCCAGCCAAGTTGACACATAAAAGGAAGCATTAGGCGGGTGATCTCGCCTCCTCTCCTAGTCTCCCTCTGCTTCACACTGATGGGGCCGATGCAGTACCCACCCCACAGGGTTGTGGTGAGAACTGGAGGAGTCACGTTGGATAAACCGCCTTGATGTTGCTGGGCTCCTAGTAGGCCAGGGTCTTCCCTTCTCCCCTCCTTCTCATTCCAGCCATGCTCCGCCCCACAGGCAGGGCCACATGGAAGGTGAGATCCTAAGGGTTAGACATTTTCTGCTCCCTCGACACCAGTCTCTGTGAAGGGGAATGCTCCTGAGAAGGACACTTTTCCTTGTTGCTGGAGGGCAGACTGAGTGTAGCTCCTTCCTTCTCCTTCCATCCCTTGTGGAAAAGAGGATTGAAGGGATGAAAATTGCTGAGGTCAGAGTTGCGTATGGCCTCCCGAGAGGAAAGAAGGGTAAATGAAACCTAGCTTGGCACGTAGTAGATGTTGTCACCCCAGTCAAGGCTCTGATTCTGCCCAGCCCCTGGAATCACAGAGGCCAGAACACAAGATTTTATTTCCATGGTGGGCCTCCAAGCAACTTTTCTATGTCCACAGGCATTACTAGTGTATGTGCCTACATACCCCTGTGCATTTGGCTTTTGTTTTATTTCCTTGAAATAGAGATCAGTTTGTATGATTAGAAAAAAATGCTTCAATGCAAGACCCCTTGACCTCCTTCTATTTTAAGCAAAATTATCTCTCTCTCCCTCTTTTTTTTTTTTATAAAAAGGGAAGAAAAAATATTGTCCATCATGTGTGTGGCCTGAACACAACCCTCAGAACATCTTAAAGGTTATCCGTCAAGGTTTTTTAAAAAGAAATATATTATTCTTAATTATTTTTATCTTCTTATTATATAATAGTTTGTAGATTTATTTTTTAACCTGTAATCTTATGCCAGAAGAGGCCACTCAGGCTTATTTTTATTTGCGGACTGAAACAAAAACAAAATATATGGGACGATGTTTACTATTGAAGATTTTATTCTCTATGACTTTCCCTTTCAACTTGAAAAGGAGTTTTTTCTACAGATCAACGTTTGGCCCTGGGTCAGCGGCGCTCCCTTCAGGCCAGCAGGGACCGCCTGAGAGACTTCTGGGCCAGCAGGCGGTCATATATTTCTTCCTTAATCCTGTGTGCGTGGGCGAAGTATCAGGCAAAGGTATAAATAAAATGTTCTGACTCTCCATATGGTATTTTGGGTTTAAAAATCCTTCATAAACTTTTTCCATCGCTATCAGCAGTTTTATTCATTATGGGACATCCAGCGATCCTCCTCTGGGGATTATTTGAGAAGCAGCGAAGTCTTCTTGTGAAAAGAGGATGTTTGCTATAGACTTTGTGCAAAGATTCAGTGCCCGTGGCAGTCATCCCTATATCGCCTATCTAAAGTTTTCAGTGGGGTTTCCCCGATCATTGGCTTCTGTGTTCTCAGGGACATAGAACCTTCCGTGGCGTGGCTATAATGATGGACACATGCTTTCCCACTTCTTTCCAGTGTACCAGGATCATGTCCAGGGACTAGTGAATGGGTTTTCTCCTTCCTGTCTATATTCAGCTTGTGTTTTTACTAACTGGGGTGGGGGGGGTGTCCAGAGTGGGAAATCAGATGAAAACTATTCCAAAAATGTAAAACTGTGTCCTGCTCAGTTGGCCTCGGCAAAGTGAAGTTAGGTATGAGACTGGGATTTGGCTAGGTTGGGGAAAAAAGCATACCTTGCATCACAAAGAGACAACAGACAGGTGTGTCTTGTTGGCAATGGATCTAGACGTCTTATTGGGACATCTTACTGGGTCGCCTCACCCATGGGAACTGATAGAAAGCTCCCGTACTTGCTAAAGGGCCCCAGAAACAGACACGGTGGCTGAGGTTGGCAAAGGCTGCCGGCTGCTGGGGACACATCCTGCTCAGGTTGGCAGTGAACTCTGCCTGGCATGTCATAATTAGGTGTTGAATTTTGGGGGGGAGTCGGAGAGGGGCAAGCAGCAGACCAGATGGTGCCACGCTCTTTTCTCTGGCATCTCCCACATCGAATCATCACCAGTCTCTCTGATTCTACCTGCCCATTGCCGTTCACGTCTGTTCTTTTACTACAACTGTGTTCCCTCTGCCTTGGATTGTTTCTGGTTACCCCAGAGGGTGTCTTTGTGGCCCCAGACCACATTCAGTATCCAACAGTGGAGGTTGGGGAAGTTGTATCCTGAGAGGAGAAGGAGGCGCCTTGTAGCTAGGGAACACAGAGAGGCTTCAGCTTCAGCGCCTTGCCCTTGCCAAGAGCCAGAGGAGCCCCAGGGATGTGTTCACGTGTATATTTAATACATATATGCATATGTGTGTTAAAATATTAAAATGTTATATATTTATTAAATGTATTAAAAGTATGATATATTTAACCATAATTGGTTAAAACTGTTTTCTCCTTCCATGCCAACTTCCCCAACCTCCACTGTTGGAATGTTAGCATAGTCGTGGGCAACTGGGGGGGAGGGAGGAGGGGCTCTAGCTAAAGGGAAGTCGAGTTGGGAATATGTTAGGTTCGGGTTTCATAGAAGATTCTTCTGGGGGTGGCATTTGTTTCCAAATGCAGCGAGGGTATTGCAAGCCATCCTGGAGTAGGAATGACTTCCTGGAACATTCCCTTGGCCCACTGCACTGATGCACCCAGCTCTGTCTGTGACACAGAGCAGAAGGCCAGCACTCATGTCTTGACAAGAGTGTCTTCTGGTGTCTGATACCAGACATTTGTGTAGAGTCAAGGAGAAGCAAATTTTGAAATGTACAATGCAGGAGCTAGTCTGAGGAAGAGTCTTCCAAAGGTCATATATATAAAATTGTAAAACCGTTTTCAACAATAACTAATCACAATAGAAGTTCTCTCTTTTGGGGAGTATAGTAGGTCATGCTGTGTATTTGATTATAAAGGTACCAAACCTTTTCTCCCTCTCGATGAGTGTTCTACAAAATAAATGTGTTGGAATTCCCATGTTTTCAACCTGTGTTTGTGGTATTTTTACCATTCTAAATTTTCTTTTCTTTTGTTTTGGCTTATTTTCTCATTCTAAATACAGTTTTGCTTTTCTACCGAATCATTTAAATTCTTTTGTTTAATGAGAGCTCTCCAAATTTTATAATCTTTGGCCAATATCCAGAATCTGCATAGGTTATTGACTGTCCTCCAGACCATAGCTAAGCTGGTCTTCTTTTTTTTCCCTCCTCTTTTCTTTTAGAGAGAGAGAGAGAGTGCGTGAGCATGTGCACCAGCCAGAGAGGGGCAGAGGGAGGGGAAGAGAGAATCTTAAGCAGGCTCCACACCCAGCTCGGAGCCAGAAGCAGGGCTCGATCTCATGACCCTGAGATCATGACCTGAGCAGAAGTCAAGAGTTGGACACTTAACTGACAGAAGCACCCAGGTGCCCTCAAGTTGGTCTTCTTAAAGCAGAAGTCTGGCCAGGTGACTTTTTCCTGAATGTGATGACTTTCACATTTTCCTAAACCAGCACACACTGCCTTATCATCTGCCCCCTACCTCACCTCCTCTAGACACCCGTGGCTCCTGGAACACGCTGCCTCATTTGTTTCTTTGACCACATGTGCTGTGGTCAGTCAGGGCTAAGAAGTCCCTGGGCCTTGCAGGCCTACCAGGTGACTGGGGCTTTGGAACCACTGAGGGACTGACACGAGATAGATGACGATTTCCCAAATATGACATTGCCCAGTTGGACTTGACACCAAATGTCAAATACCAGAGAGTCATAATAACCCAGACAGGCATCAAGAGTGAGATGTTTTCAAGGACACTTACTGTTGTTCCAACCAAACTACAGTCCAGATTTCAGCTCCACAGAATTCTGATCTTGCTGTCATCTCTTGTAAATAATAAGGGTTACGGTAGGATCAAGAACACAGGCTGGGAGTAGAAGATAAAGGACAACCTGCCACGCCTTCTAGAGAATACAGAAAGGAGACTATTTATTTTATACAAAAATAGTTAAAATTTTTATATGTGCTCAGCAGATCTATTTTGCCCCAAAAGATAAGTGGCCTTTTTTTTCCCCTTTCTGGAAGATAATTAATAGTTTCTTATCTATATTTCCCTTGTCCAAACTCTGCTGCTAGGCAGAGTAGAAGAAAAGCAAGAGCGTGTTCAATAAGCTAATTATAAGGTTATGACATTATAAAATGTAATCCAAATACAGTGGCCTCAGAGATTCTGAAATCTGTGCCAAAAATGAATTGCACAAGGACAGAGTCACGGCAAAATGTTCAGGAAGTGACCATCTCATTTGTTTCTTATTTATTCACCATTCCTGTGAATAGAGCGGAGATTACTTTTTTACTTTCTTCTATTTGCCTACTCTTTAAAGTTCTACAAGTGTTTATTCTCTGTGAGATGAAGGGCCTGGGCACATACCCATGACACGGACATTGTGAGGCTAAGGTGTGTGTGTTACTTTAAAAAGCTGAACTCATACAGGTGCTTGTTGGCATGTGGTTTGAGTGGATCCCCATACGTTTACTTTTGTTATCTAGTCATTGTCCTGGGTGCTGAAGGGCTGAGAGTCAATAAGAAACCTGAGAAGAGTTTGCCCAAGAGAAGCAGGCAGGTGGGCCTTAAACTGAGAATTTCTTGCCATTGTATCTGTGAGGGGAAGGAAGGGCTGAAGGCAGGCAAAGGGAAGTCCTTCCGACTTCCAAAGTCTGCAGTAACCTGACTCAGACTTTAAGCCACTTTCTCCTATACATGTCCAGTCTAAAGTCCTCCACTGTACCAGCTGAGATAGCAAAGGGTGCACTAAGCCACTTCCTCCTAGAGGTGGAGTAGGTTCCTCTTGTTTCCTTTCCTCTTGGGCTAAGCCCCTTGGTGCTAATATCATCAATAAAATTCAATGATTTCATCTTCCTGTAAATCTTGCATCTGAAAATTGTGTGTGTATGCATGCGTGTGTGTGCTTTAACTTGGAGAAAAGCTTGAAACAAGGTATTTTTTCATATTTTATATCTGACCTTCATTTTGTCTGAATTCAATTTTTATTCAAAAATGAATAAAATAAATACAAATAAAATTATTCTGCCTACTTTTTAAGGCAAATCTCCCCAACCAAACATCTTATAACCAGCCACTGCATTTATACACACGTCTGTGTGCCCAGCCCACCTGTAGGCTAAAGGCTACGAGCCCCTTTCAAGGAACAAGCTCTTTCTCACACCTGGCAGGTAGGGGGCACTGTGGGCGGGGGAGGTGGGGCTTCTACTCTCCCAATGCTTCTACAAAGTCAGCTGCCTCTTGCACTCCTTCTTCAGGGGCCTTCTCTAAAACATTCCACTGCTCTATCCCACTCTCTCCATCACTTTCCTCTCCCTCCTCTCATTCTTGGTTTTCAGCCATGTTCCAGAATTTCTCCACTATAGCCCAGGCTCCACCTGTATCTCTGCCACTCAACTCTGGATTTCCAAAGAGCATCTTGCAGCTGACCTGGCTACACTTTGGATGTGGCACATACTACATACGATTTTTCCAAATGACTGGCCTTTGGCAGGCCCCAAATTGTATTTGGCCAATCACTTTTTTCTTTAAATTTTTAATCTCTTGTGTATTTTAAAAGAAATTTAGTACCTCTGTTTCTGGTTCATTTGCGATTACAGTAACTCCTCAGAACTCTGTGTTGTAAGACTTATTTGATGTTCAAATAGGTCTTATGAACTTTTTCATGGTGCTTTAAAAACATTCTTCCTTGAACCTGGAAGTAGCCTTTGGCAAGCTATAAACGAACTTCAATACGACAATGTGTGGTTTCAGTTCAAGGCCTGGATTAGCTCAAAGCTATTTTCTCACCCCTGTGAAGCAATTTTTCAGAGTGGACTTGGTTATTGCATCCCCCCAGGAAGAAATTTAATTAGGACTGCATGTACCTGGAAAGTAAAGTTTCCCAGTGTGTGTGCACCTACAGGGTAGGGTGAACTGGGTTGGGGAGGGAAGTCTGGAGAAGGTGACGCTAGAGTTTCAACCCTTTATGGTAATCCCTGAACATTAACATTAATAAGAATGTGGAGAATCCCAGACCCAATTGTCTCAATTCCTCGTAAGAAGTCATCTTGGGGAAGTTCTTAGACATACACATACACATCAGTGAAATAACCAACAGAACTGGATGGTGGCAAAAGTGGGGGATGTGTATGGAGGAAGGTCTTTGGGGATGGAGTCACCGTAAGTGGAGCTGTCTGTGGAAATGATGTGTAGACGATTGAAGTGGGGGCTGAAGTTTCCTTTGTAGGCGATCATGAGAGAAGTGAAGAGAATAGTTTTAACAGCTCTTGTTGTGCTCAAGAGGAGAAACTGGACATGGAGTGGAGTGTTAACTGGGCGTTGAGATGTCTAGACTAACTGAAAGGCTGCAGACAAGAAATTAACTTCAGGAGCAAGAGCGGAGGTAGTAAATGCTCTGAGGGCTCTGGGGAAACCCGTCTCTACTGGTGCTGTCAAAAAGAAAAACCACACGTCCAAAATGGAGTCACTTATGCTAAGCTGTGTCACCAAACTTAATATCTAACCTAATTGCAATTTCAACACCCCCACCTCCCCGAAATGTAGTCTTAATCAGTCAGTCAGGAGTTTTCTGGTCAGCACCAATGAGGTAATCTGCCACATGGGCCCTCTTCATCCGTCAAAGGAAGATGAGGTAATCAACCTAAGAAGACCCCCTGCCTGTCCCCCTAAGGGAAAGTGACCTTGTCCGAAACAACCTTTTCTTTTTCTAATAAATTCTTGCCCCACTTTCCTTCCTATAAAGACCTTCCATTTTGTCCAACACCTTGGAGCTCCTTTCTATTTGCTAGATGTGGTGCTGCTCAATTCATGAATTATTTAATAAAGCCAGCAGACCTTCAAATTTACTTGGCTGAATTTTATTTAGTTTATTTTTTTACAGACTGATGTGTACAGCCACAGCATCCCAAACAACCAGCATCTGATACCATGTCTTTGCAGAATCCAAATAGAAACTGGGACTGAGCTGTGTCTGCTCCGACAGGTCCAATATGCAGCCAGTATGCATGACTACCAGCTGGAGTCCATTCTGACTGGTTATTACCCATGCCGTGCCAGTGGCTAATTATTTTTTTTAGCTTTCTCTTTTGCCTTAAACTTTGTAATCCCATCTTACATACAAGCTTATAAAAGCATATTTGGGGTTCCAGAGCAATGACAAACAGAGAGTTCTTCTGATTAGTTCTGATACAAAACATGTGTCTTCCACCAGGACAATGTTACGGAGAGGACATGGAAGTAGTCACACCAAGAGAAGTTATGAGAGAAAAAAAAAACAGATTAGAGAAAGGAGACCCAGTTTTATCATAGTTAGGAGACCAGCTATAGGCTACTCTTGGACTTACACCCTCCCTGATTCCACAGTGTTGGCATTTGGATCTCGTGTGGAGTGAGCCATGAGCCTTCTTTCCAGGAAATGAAGATGGCCGAGTGTGGCCAATATGATGAGGAGAGGAGCTGTTTGGATAGATGTGGAAGCAGTAGTCAGCCCAGCCCCTGTCCTTGTCACCTGCACCTTCTCCTTTCTCCCCATGTGTATAAATCCTATAAACTTCTCCAAGCCCAGCCCAAGCCCTATCTTTCAGTGGAGCTTTCCTTGTTCCCATCTGTCCATGTGGCACCCTTGCTCATCCCTCTGCCCTGGACACTCTCAGTCTATGAAGTTCCATTGAACTATCCTTGCATTGCTATTTTCCTTTTCATAGATATTTGTCTGGTCTCCCTCAGTTACATGGTTATATTCTTCAGGAGAAGGGTTGTTTCTGTACCACTATGGTTTCGTTACAACACCTAGTGCAGAACCTTCAGTAGCTGACTACACAGAAGGCTGTGAGGCTCCCTAAAGTGTCCCCAGGTGGCCACACTGAATAGTTTTTGGGTAAATGTTTAAGCTGAATAAGAAAATGGACTCTTGGACTCTGGAAGAAGGAG
Organism: Nasua narica; assembly: GCA_028533885.1. Classification (NCBI taxonomy): domain Eukaryota; kingdom Metazoa; phylum Chordata; class Mammalia; order Carnivora; family Procyonidae; genus Nasua; species Nasua narica. Next base: position 8,312,924 of record CM052806.1, read on the forward strand.
GAGAAAGGGATTTATAGGGTCACAGCAGAAATGAGAACTTGAAAGACAAGCTTCTTGAAGGGGTTGGTTGTGTGTAGTGGTGGGTAGGGGAAGGATACTTATCTGTGTGTCCATTGAATCACAAGAACTCTAAGTCTGTAGCAGAACAAAAATAAACTGATCTTTTGGCTTTTGGTGCATCTGATAAGACAACATGAGGCAGCCTGGAACTGCTATCTTCCATCCTAGGAGCATTTTTCCCCCTCTCATCTCCTACCTTTCACCCAAATGAAGATGCATGGTAGTTGTTGGACCATATTACACCTGCTCCTTTCTCTCATGAAAATAAGAACACAGACCACTCCAGTGAGGGATGCTATATAATTTATCATCACTATCATTTAAATCAAACTCTACTTAAAATGTACTTTTTTGGTGAAATAAGCTTTGCCCAATCTGAAGTCTAGGATCATTTCAGATCACTACCTGAACCCCACTATCCATAGAGAATGCCACATCCTTTTAATTATATTATTTCCTATAATTTTTACTGTACCTGTAACTCCACACACTTTGTACATCAGGGATTATCAATGCCCAGCAAACTGTGGCAAGAGGGAACAGACAATGAAACAGAGAGAAAAGCAGAAAAGTCAAGCAAGAAGCATTTGCATGGAAGTGTGAGTAGCCAACTGCATTGTTAACCATCTTGGATGCTGCAGAGAGGTCAGATAATATGGCAGAAAAATGACCATGTGTTTGGAGATATGGATGTAGCTACTCTGGACAAAGGCAGATCAGAGAGGTATTTGGGAAGGAAGTGAGATTGGAATTCTTTGAAGATAGAAGTGGAGGTGAGAAAGGAGACACTTGTGAAGATAACCTTCAAGACTGCTTAGCTGTGAAGGAGAGAAGGGAAATAGGCTGGAAGCTTAGCTTCTTTCCTCCACTGACCTGACTTCCCACTGTGTTGTGGTACTCACCTGCTACCTTCTCCTCTTGTCCGTGATCTGGTCAATTGCTCCAAAATATCTGTTTTTCTTTCATGCTAATGACTTTTGTTCTCTGACCAAATCAGATGCCCAGTCTCCCTTGAACTGCTTCTCCTCCACAGGTCTCATTCAGAAGAGTAATCTCCTAACCATAAACACCTTCCATCCTTAAAAATAGGAAAATTCACCAAACAAAGCTTCAAGCTTCAAAATTAGCTTCCTTCCCCTTCTTTGCAGTATTTCCATTCAAATACAAATATTAGGTCTCCATCTTCACACTTTTCCATAAGGAAAGGGAAACCATAGAAAATTTTATTCTCCTATCCAACAGGTGTTCAAGGGCTGTGTGTGTGTGTGTATGCGTGTGTATGTGTGTCCGTGTGTGTGTGTGTGTGAGAGAGAGAGAGAGAGAGAGAGAGAGAGAGAGAGAAGAATAGAATAGAACAGAACAGAATAGAATAGAATAGAATAGAATAGAATAGAATAGAATAGAATAGAAAGATGCACAGGCTAGAAAGAGATGAGATTCAGTCAAAGGCACATCTTTATTAAATTATTCTGGTTTCTTACTGCATCTTCTGTGGGCATGTATAAAAGCATCTTGTGTCCTCAAATTTCAATACAAGCCTGAAAGTTACTGGGCAAGATATAACAGCTATTTGTTCTTCCCTCCCCCTTATACATTGTTTTCTAATAAATTTTCCATTGATCTTAGGGTTTCTGGATGCACAAACTTAAGTGCAAGGAATTTTTTCCCTCCTTCCCAAGAGCTACATGTTAGTTTTCGTTTCTTGTTCATTTGCATATTTAGGACTTCAGAGCAATATTAAATAAAATAAAGAAAGGATAGGCTTTCTTGTCTTGTTTCTGAATTCTCACATTATAGCATGAATATGATATTGGCTGTTGGTTTAAATATCCCTATTCATTCTTATGTTATGGAAAAATCCACGTAGTTCAGGTTTTTCTGGTTTTGTTTGAACATGAGGAATGGGTGTTGAATGCTACAGAATGCTTCTTCAGGATCTACTACAAGGCTAATAAGATTTCCTTCTTGCACCTACAGTGATAAAATTTGGCGTTTCCAACCCTCAACTGTTCTTGCATTCTTATAATAAATTCAACTTGCTCACACACTTATTTGTTTTTTTTTTTTAATGAATTAGTTTTGGATTGAAATGTTGAAAATTACATAAGGCAATTATGTATTGTCTGTATTTACAAAGGAAAGTTTATGTTTCTTTCTCTTCATTACATTGTCAAATTTTGATATAACAGCTACACTAAAGTGAAGTAGATATTTTCTTATATTTTTCTAAGAATTGGACTACTTATATGACATAGTAGTTAGGTTAACACTAACTAGGTGCTACAACAAACAACCCCCCAATCTTGGGGCCTTAACTCAGCATGTTCATTTCTCAATATTGGTTGATTTCCTTTGGGTCATTCAGTTCTACTGCAGGGATTTGTATATTCTGGTACCAGGACTAAATATTCTCATTACTATAGCCTCATATGTTAAATAAAGTTCCCCAATATTTTCTTTGTTATTTCTGCTCATTTGTGTTTTATTTTTAGGTTTTATTTTACTTTTTTATTTTTTTAGAGAGGAAGGAGGGCAGAGGGTGAGAGAGAGAAAATCCTAAGCAGACTCTGTGCTAGGCACAGCGCACAGGGCTTGATCTCACCACCTTGAGGTTAGGACCTGGATGGAAATCAACAGTCAGACACTTAACTGAGTGAGCTACCCTGCTCATTTGTTCTTCCAAATTAATTTTAGAGTTCATTTGTCAAATTCCAACAAAAGAATATTCCTTTTGTATTTTTTTTTTCAAATTGCATTGAGTTAATAGATTTTGGGGGGTAAAAGTGACAGATTGATAAAGGTATTACACTAATAGATTTACTAATATTAAATAGCTTCTTTTTTAACTCCTGGAATTAAACATTCTAGATCACTATGTGTTATTTATTTAATATACTGTTGAAATAGGATGGCTACAATTTGACTTAGAATTTTTACACTTAATTGACAAATGGAATGGTCATCTAGCATTAGTCTCATCTCTCCTTTATCTCCTTTTTATACCATTGTCAGATTTTACTATGAACTTGAGAAAATGAATTGAGAACACTCTTACCCTTTTCTATGCATTATAATAGTTCAAAGCCTGGAAATGTTATGTTCCTTGAAATCATGTGACATAGTTTGCCAACTTTTAAAATATACGCCACAGTTTTTGGTTTATCTAGTTTTCCTACTTATTTCTGATTCAACTACTTAAGTAATTATAGACTTAGAAAATTATTTCTCCAGTTGAGATTTTCAAAATTAGCATAAAATTCAACAGAATTATCCCAGGGGAGGGAGAATGGGAATTGAATGGGAAGGGGTACTTTCTGAGATCATGGAAATGTTCTCTATCTTACTTATGGTAATGCTTGTGTGGTGTATAAATCTGTCAAAACTCATTGAAATGAGCTTTGAAATGCACTTAAAACCAATGTCTTTTATTGTATACAAACCATACATCAATAAAGTTGATTTCTTTTAAAAATTTTCTTTTATATTTAGTTATTTTCAATGTGTCTGTGATATATGAACTATGTTTCTATTTTCAGCCTTATTTATGGTCACAGAAAACTGTCATCCTACCACTTTGATTTTCTTTCATGTTTTTCCTTTCTTTTTTAAGGTTTCTGTGCTTCTTTTGTTTCTAGCTCTTATATACACTGTTTTCTTTTTTTTACTGAAGTGTAATTGACACACAATGTTACATCCATTTCAGTTGTAAAACATAATGATTCCACACCTGTATACTTTATGCTGTGCTCACCACAAGTGTAGCTACCATCTGTCCCCATACAATATTGTTACAGTGCCTTTGACTCTATTCCCTATGCTGTACCTTTCATCCCTGTGACTTATTCATTCCATAACTGGAATCCTGTATCTCCTACTCCCTTTCACCCATTGTTTTCTTTTATAATTTTCCATTAGATAATTAGAAGGTATGAACTCAATTTTCAATTCTACTAGAATATTCATTCAAGTCAAGGGAAACAAAAAAGGACATAAAGATATCTGCACTACATGGTCATTGTAACGTCATTTGTAATAGCCAAGACATGGAAACGATCTACATGTCCATCAGTAGATGAGTGGTTAAAGAAAATGTGTTACATGTATACCATGGAATATTATTCAACCTTAAAAAATAATCTTGCCATTTGTGACATTATGGATGGACCTTGAGGGCCTTTTGCTAAGTAAAATAAATCAAACACCACATAATCTCACTCATATGTAGAATCTAAGGGGATAAACAAGCTTATAGAAATAGAGAACATACTGGTGGTTGTCAAAGATAGCAAGGTGAGTGAAACAGGTGAAGGGAATCAAAAGGTACAAAATTCCAGTGACAAGAGAAATAAGTCATGGGGATGTAATGCATGGCAACTATCATTATTAATAATACATTGCATATTTGAAAGTTGCTAAGTGTAGATCTTAGAAGTTCTCATCACAAGAAAAAATTTTTGTGACTATAATAGTGACAGATACTAACTAACTTACTGTAGTAATCATTTCACTCTCTATAGAAATATAAAATCAAAAGAAAAGAAGAAAACCCCACCTGATTCCTCTGATCATCAATGTCAAGAATTAGGCAGTATTACTCATCTCCCTGAGGAAGAAAGTACCTAGTAATTTCTCTGATCCTTTCCATCTTTCCCGGACCAGGTAGTCAATAAATATTTGAATATTTGAATAATTAGAAAAGAGACAGATATGATTCATTAGCCCTTCTCAAACACCAACTATGGAATGTATATATTCATAATGTACCACCTTTGGATTGATAGTGGTTTTCTCCTTATTCAAATAGCAAGTTCACTGATGCAATCCCCACTATAGCACTACAGTATTGCATGTAGGCTTATGGAATGGGTGAAAATTATTCATGAGAAAACAACACTCCCATTGTATTGGTAAAACATCAGAGATCAGAGGTATATGATTGCCTTGATCTCAGCTTGCTGCTTGTCATCTAGTACTAACAGCGAATGGAAACTTTCATCAGGCCCAGCATTGACTGAATAGGGCATCAGTTTCACAAAGTGTGCAAATGGGGGAAATCAAACACAAAATAACTGCTATATCTAACGTCAAAGAAGAATAACACTTAGTCTCTGAAGATGGAGCTCTAGCACACTTAGTATACCATCATCCCTCCCTACAAATTATAATTTGCAATGCCATGTGTAATAGAGTGACTGACTATCCTGATTTACAGGGGACTAAGGGATCTCCCAAGATGAGGGGCTTCCAGTGCTAAAATCAGAAAATTCATAGGCAACCAGGAAAGTCCTACATGAATGAGGATGAGCTAGCTACCTTAAATACAAATATAACATACATACAGGGACATAAATAACTTGTTTTATATACACAGTAAACAGCATACTTCCTAGCAATGAAAGGTAATGAGAGCCAAATTTAAGTTGGGATTTTAGAGACCAGGTTACGAACTTACTATAGCATATTCTCCACAGCAGACAGCATTTACATCGTAAGTGATTTTTAAAGTGGTGTTAAAAGTGTTTGGATAAATGGTCTAATTTTGCATCTCTGGTAATACTTATAGACTGTGAGGATAGGGGCACCATCGTGATTACCCATCATCACTAAGGTTTATTAGACTGTGTTAGAATCTACAGACTCCAGTCTACTGACATGAGAAATACCAAACATTTACCAAAAGTGCCAAGTCACTGGACCCATGGGGTTAGTTTATTTTGAAAACGGAACTAGACTTTCTACCAAGAACCAGAAAAATGTCGAAAACAACAAAAATCTGTGGTGTGTTTGTAAAAAAACGAAGACTCTCACCCTGATCTAAACCAGACTGTTTTGCTCCTAGTTCCCTCCCTTTTCCCCTTAATTAAAGCTAACTGGAAAGGAAAGGCTTTCATCAGACCCAAACAGCAATCTTCCTATCCTAATCTCCAGGACAAAACAGAGAATCTGGTCTGGAATTGAATTTGAAATATTAAAGAAAAATGACTACCAGCTTAATGCTGTCACTGTCCCGTGTTTATTTTTCTTTCTTTTATGTCTGATATCAAGGAGAAAGTAATGGCATCTGCTGGAAATTTGAGCATGTTTGCATTTTGAGATAATGAGAATTAATGTTGGAGGGCCAAACTAACCCTGCACCAGCCCTGTTCTTCCCATGTGTGTAAAATATTTTGTAATGACTTTCACTTAATCTGGGAGCCTGGCAGCCTGCCGCAAACCACCTAGATCCAAGGGGCTGAGTTTCTTTTTCAAAAAGAAAAATGTATATGCTAGAAGTCAGAAATTAGGGCATTCGGGAAACAGAGCTCTACAAATTGCTTTATCCATTTGGATTTTTCCTCCATCTCTGTCTTCTCATCCAGCTGCTGGCATACACAGCAATGATCTCTTACCTCACAGCTATTGTAAAGTTGAACCTTCCAGAGAAAGAAGCAGATATGAATTTTCCTTAAGGAGCTGTAAGCTCAGGTAACTCAGTGCTGAGCCATCGTCTGTGGGATTCATTCAGCAAAGAGGCCCAGACACAATGGTCATTTGTTGTGGGCCAACACAGGAGTTGACAGGATGTTTGACTTTTCAGTAGGCTGTTTTGCCAACTGTACACACAGTCGGTGTGATTCGAGCATAAGAATCTCTTGCTTAAAATCTTTCTGTAGCCTCTCAACACCCATGGGGTAAATTCCAAACCCCTAATTCCCTGGGCAGGAGGCCTAAACCTTTTCCTACAATTGGTCATCTTTAGCTTTCTGGCTTCATTTTCCTGATGCCCATCCCACATACCACAGGTCAAAATATCAAATGCCTGACAATTCCTCTAACACATTGTGGGGTCCCCTGTGCACATATTTCCCACCATTAAGGAAATTCCTATTTACCTTAATGCATAAGTAAACACCTAGCATCCAGTATATTTGTTGAAGGAATAAATTCCCAAACTCAACTTCAACATTATTTCTCTGTCTTCCCAAGGTGGAAGGACTCTATTCTCTGTGTGTCTACAATTCTTTGACTGTGATTTTGACACAGTGATTCACATTCAGGCATGATTTCGCCTCCCAGGACCATTTGACAATGTCTGGAGACAGTTTCGGTTGGCACACTGGGGGTATGCTCCTGGCATCTGCTGGGCGTGAGTCAGGGATATTGCTGAACATTCCACACTACCAGGGTGGTACCTCACAACAAAGAAATATCTGCCCCAAATATCAGTTGTGCCAAGGTTGAGAAACAGTGCTTAGCAGAACTCAGAGTTTGGAATAGTCATCTGGGGGCCATCTGTTTATTAGACAATAAGCATCTTGATGTCAGGGACTGTATCTTTATTATCTTTGCAATCCCACTGTCTAGCACAAGGTCTGGCATGAGCAAGACGCTCCAAGAAGAAAGAAATGACGCACTGCTGAAGTGTTAAGTAGTGATCACTCTCTAAGGGATTATCAAAAATAAAGATATGACTTGCTCCAACATGACATGTAAACTCAAACTGAAATATAAGCTCAAAAAAGTTGCCCAATTTCAAAGAAATGGCATCTCTCCACTTTTTCCACTCCAAAGGGGTTTCTTCCCAAGGGTGTGTATCCTTACCAGCAGTGCTGTGTTAGAAGGTACCTTCTGCCTTGAGACAAGTAGCTTCTACCTCATTGTACTTTTCTCAGGCCCCAACAATTCCCATTAAGGTTGATGTTTTATTTTCACGCCAACTCTCAAAAGCATAGTGTCTTTGTAATTTGTGTCAGCTACAGTATTTCAGAATGCCCCATAAATAGGCCCCATTCGGGAGCTTTTTGGAAGTGCTATTTTGATACCTCTTCCCTGCATATTCACTTGGAATCCAGCCATTCGTCAGGGAAACAATTTGAAAAGGCAATTTGGAAGCCCACCCACATGATCTCGGTACCTCTTTCTTCAGCCTGATGTTATTAGACTAAAATTGGTCTCGTTTTGACTTTACCCAGCCCTCTGACTAAATAACTAGATTGTGTTTAGAAGAAGAACTTGAAGCAAGATGATCTAACTGCGAAGTCTGTGTTCCTCAGAAGCCTTCTCAGGAACCTCCTCCCAGTGCTGCAATTCCCTCCATAGCATTGTGGTTTGCTTGGAAACGCTGCAAGAAGATTATGGTCATAGTTGGTGTTTGCCGGAATGAAAACGTGAGGGGTACAATTTTCATTTAAGGTTTGTCTTCCCAGGAGAATCACTCTGCTTCGCTGATTATTTGAATTGGGATTATCTTTACCAGCCAAATAAAAGCATGCACAACTCTGTTTAGATTCTCACAGAACTAAGTTGACCTCACATGGGCAAAATCTATCTTTCTTTGAGAGCATTCTACCCAATGGTCTTCTTGAAATGTGAATTTATTACATTATAGACTGTGCATTTAACTCAATAAAACAATTTATGAACCTTAATGACTGTTTCTCAATAGCCCTTTGCTTTATTTAAAAAATAACAAACAATTATTACACATTATGATGTGCAAACAATAGACAGAGTTTCAAAGAAGAAGAATACTTGAAATTCACATCACAGCTAAGAAGCTTCAACTGGGACCAGCATGTGTTCAGGCCAAAGTCCTCTACATGGAACCTGCCAGTGAATGGTCGACACATGGTTATCTCAGTGGCAAGGAAATGAGGAATTCAGAAAAAGAAAACTATCAGTGTGGATTAAAGTTCTCTGAGAAGGTTCCTTAGAGAAGTAAAATAGATAAATGGTGGTTTTTTTCATAGCAGGTGATCGTGTTGCTTTATTTCTCTATTTTGATACCTTCAGACCTGTCTTATGTTGACGATGTCTTCTCTGTTTGCTGATGTCATCACCTTCTAGAGGGTGGAAGCTGTGGCTGTCCATTACTGGACCCAGTAGGTATTCCGTGTCTGCTCCTGAGATTTCTGTGCATGTTAGTTGAGGAGAAAGTAAGAACTCTCCTGTTGTTACTTTCTTACACGCACTGGACAAGAGTGCTCAGTGTAATGACATAGAACAAGATACCAGAGAATGTGTTGAGCATCATAGCGTCAAAGAAGAGACCAAGGGGAGAGCGGGCCAGCCTGTGTGACTCATCACCAGCTGACCCTGCTTTGCATTATACTAAAGTCCAATGCCTTTGCCCCCTCCTGGGGTTACAGAGGATGAGAATCTAACCTGCGTTCCCACTTAAAATAGTTGATCTTGTTTTATTTTCCCATTGGTGTTCCTACAATGAGTAAGCTCCCAACAATTTCAAAGCTACATTAAAAATAAAGTCAAAATCCACAAGTCCATGCCTTCAGTCTTTTTCTTCATGGCCTAATTCACAATTTCTTTAGAGTCTGGAATTTACTCCAGGGCGACTCTGCCAATATTCTGTATTTAATTGCAGTTTGTAGTTTGAGATCATTATTCCTGCTCATGAGTTGCATTGAATTTACACATAAATTTTACTTGTCTAATTTACTAATTACTGGGAGGGAGAAATGTGGCGGCATCTTGATCGAGGAAAAATATCTCAAACGCTTTTGCACACGTTTTCTATTTGGCATAACGTAAAACACATTTCCCCACAAAACTTGTTCCCTTAACTCTTAAGCCCCTGAGTATTTCAGTGGAAACACAATACTTTTTATCTGGATTCATTTACACTCTCATTTACTCATCAACACGATGTTTTGTAAGATATCTAATATTCTCCAAGAGCCCTTTTTTTCTTCTGCACATTTCAGTTTTTCCTGTAGGAAATACTGTGTTCCAAGCCATAAATCGAGTCTGAATCCAGAAAACAGAAGTTGGGGGAAGCCATAAATTCCAAAGGAGTTCCAAGTGGTACTGATCTGAACTGCCTGTTATCCATAGAATGTGGGGACCAAAATGAGAACCGCGGACCTGGAGCGAAGACATTCTGAGTCCGGTGATGTCAGTGCCGGGGCTCAGGGAAAGAGTACTTGTATCCTCACTCTCACTTTCTTGATTCTAGGACAGCATCTTTCTCAAGACACAGGTGTCACCACTGACGAGTCCTCTCTGGGAGCACTCCACCTTTCGGAGTGAGTTTCTGTCTCTTCCTGGAAGTGAAATGCTGCGATGAAGCTGCCTCTAGCAAGTGGCAGAAGGACGTTCCCACCCATGACCGCGGATTGACAACAGAGCAGACGTCACTGAGCCTGTCATTGATTCAGGCTGATAGCTGACTTTCCTGTCCAATTTCTTTTTACTGAAAGTATTGGAAACCGATTCTGGTGAGCTAGTTTAAAAATACTTTATTGGCAGGCTATCAAGGCCCTTCTTGGAATTCAAGGAAAAGTTGTAAATCTGGCTCCCGAAGACATATGGCCAAAGAGGCTGGTAGAAGAAGCCCAGGGCTACGGATGGATTGGGCAAATCACAGAACGCAAAATACCGCTGAGCAGGTGCCCAGATTGTGTCTATTTAGATGGGCTACCTACTGCAAACTAGTATTCCCCCAAATGGCCACTCTACCAACTAATTAATCCACAGTTGGTTCCTCTGATTCTTCTTTTCTTTGATCTGGGGATCGTGGCCTCCATGTTTTCATTGGTTTTAAAAGTTACCTTATTCTTAAATTATTTGTCTGTGGAATCGAGAATAGTATTGTAACTTTCAGATTTTACATTCAAAACTATTATTTTCTATACATAATCTATTCATGGCTTCTCCTGAGACACTGGGGTCCTTGAATGATGAAATAATTTCTGTAACTGACTCACATGAGAAACAAGTGTTATTACATTCTGAGTCTAAAACTTCTCTTGCAGCCTGCAGGTTTATCATCATTGGATCTTTTTTTTTTTTTTAACACCCACATCCTAACCCCTGAGAAACCTGTTTCAAAACAGATGAGATAGTTTCTCTCTTTCAAATATTTAGTCTTCAATCCAAAACATATTTTGAATTGCTTGGGCAATATACTTGCTCAAAGGCATGCACCTGAAGCTAACACGTAATTATTAATGAGATAGTCAAAATTTATATTTTATAAAAATTCATGAGATCTATTTAAAATTGCTGATAGAATATTGATGGTCTGTTTTGAATTACTTAAATCCATGTGTTGTAAATACAGTACACTTTCTGTTGGGATTTCCAGGTAGCCAGTGATGCCGAAGGCTCGGATTCAAGGCTTGTAATAAGTGAACACAGAGGTTCTAAAATGCTACCTGACAATCTTAATGGAAGGCAAGGGAATCCATATATCTGCTTATCAGTGAGCAATGACTTCTCAGCCTCTTTAGGTAAAGCTTCCTCCTTGTGACCTCTGTCCTTGTAAAAATCTTATCCTACATCTAAAAAGCAAGTCTATTCAAAGGCTGCAAATAAAAGACAGACTTATTAAAGACATAGCCCCCCCCCCCCCCAGTTCTGCTGTTTATTGGCATGCTTGCCAACATGAATGCAAGGTACTCATTTTCAGGAGACATCATGTCCATGTTCTTAAGGTTGAAAAATCCCTGCAGAGAGGAAAGCCACTAATGTATTCTTTCTCTTTTTCTGATTTTATTGGGTAAAGAGAAAAACCTGTAAACAAAACTTGCTTTCATCATCGGCCAAACACATGGACCCAAGGTTTTCCTCTAAAGGGAGGAGATCTTATTGACAGTCTAAGAGAATAAATTTGCCACAAGGAGCAAAAAATACCCTTTGGCAAGCACCTTCTCCTCAAGTATACACAGATTCAAAATTTTAAATATCTAGGAAGACAATATTCAGAAGAAAATAAGTATCAAGAGTGAAGCTATATTAATAGATGGCACTGAGACAGTATAATATTTCGTCTATTCTCAGTACGGTGCCACACATTCCCACAAATTAGCATGGGTTTGAAAGAAAGCAGACTGTGGTCAAATAAGAATTTGAATTTAAAATGCTGTAAGATGTGTTTCTCACTAACTATGGCATTTTGCATGGAACCTTAAGAAGGATATTATGATTTGAAAATGCTTCCTATCATAGAACAATAAGGCAAAAGGGTCCTTGATAGAACAGTACAACACTTGTTTTATAAACAAGAGAGTTGAAAACAAGAGAATTTAGTTTCCCCAAATGGCATGATTGTTATATGGCAGATTTCAGAGCAGAATTGGAATTTCATGATTTCCAATAGTCTTTTCTAGTGTATTTGGGATTAAAGCATGAATTCTGATTTGAGAATTTATGAAAATAATTTACAATTCCACCATTAGTGGCCATTTGGGTACTTTCTGTGTACTGAGATATCATGGAGGTTTCAAAAAAGAGTAAGAGAATTTCTGTTCTAAAGTATGTGTGACTTAAACACAATATGAATATCTGGGTCCATCACCCATAGAAAGCGTGACTTCAGATAATGTTTTGCAGAAAATAATGTAAATGAATTTTTATTTATTTTTTAAAGATTTTATTTATTTATTTGACAGAGAGAGATCACAAGTAGGCAGAGAGGCAAGCAGAGAGAGAGGGGGAAGCAGGCTGAGCAGAGAGCCTGATGTGGGGCTTGATCCCAGGACCCTGAGATTATGACCCGAGCCTAAGGCAGAGGCTCTAACCCACTGAGCCATCCAGGCACCCCTATAAATGAATTTTTAAATAGAGTTTTATATTTACTTCCATTTGAATGTCAAAAGTAATTAAATATGTGCATGACTAATCTTAGGAAAAGGACACTATTTGTTTTGTTCAATTTTGTTACCTGTATTATGGGGGATCTAACTCATACTTGTCTTGACTGATACCGTAATTCAATGAGATAACATGAACAAGACATCCAGAATTGTGCTGGGTGCATAGTATCTGCTCAGTGAACGTTGGTTTCCCTGAAGAATAATATTCCTTGAGGAATATGAAAATCCTTGTAATCTGTATGATGCAAATATATAATTTATTTATTATATATAAATAAATATAATAAGTAAGTTCTGTATAAATAAATAATATATATAAATATATAATTGTAATCTCTATGGCTCAAATATATCTCATATCCTTTTTGCATAAAACAGGGCATGAATTCATGGATACACAAGGAGCTCAGGTATAAATTCTAGCACAGGTTTTGAAAATGTGCATTCAATTATTATTATTTTTCCTTGGCTATGATATCAGCTCTCCAGCCCTTTGTGTACCAGCCTTAATGAGGTTGGCTTTCAGTTTTATTGGATAAGAAAGAGCCTTACGATCCCTTCCCTGTACTTCAGTTCTTCCTTCAAAGACTTACTCTATTGGGTTGAGTGGCATCCCCCCAAATTCACATCTAACTATAATTGTGAATACGACCTTATTTGGAAATAGGGTCTCTGCAGATGTAACCAAGTTAAGAGGAAGTTATTGTGCATCAGTGTGGGCACTGAATCCAGTGGGACTATTGTTCTCATAAGAGAAAACAGAGACATAGATGGGAAGGGAAGATGGACATGGGAGGCTGAAGATAGAGGTTAAAGATAGACATCTGCATCTGCCATAAGCCAAGGAATGAATTACATGGACTGCAGGCAACCACCAGAAGGGGTAAGGAAGGATCCTCCCCTAGAGTTGTCAGAGAGACAATGGCCCTGCTGACTCCTTTCAGACTCCTAGTCTGCAGAATTGAGAAAGAATGTCTTTCTCTTGTTTGGGGCCATCTAGGTTTTGGTCATTTGTTTTAGCAGCCCCAGGAAATGAACACCTGCTCATGCAAAGGTCATAGGTGTTTGCCAATGATTATGTAAACCATCCTCTGCAGCAACTCTCTAGTAACCCTCATTTGGGCCTAATGCTAAGACTTGGACTTCTATAATCTGCACCATTCCTGTTCTGAGAGACTGTTGAAAAATAAAGTCACTTCTAGTATCCTTTCTAAGAGTACAGTCTTATTTTTTCCCATTGAGCCTCACCACTCAGGCTTTCTCTGAGATCAGATAGGTTTCCATTCCTAATGATGCAGACAAATGCAAAATCCAGAAGGCCTTGGAGAAATACCATTAGTGGACAATCTATGACAACTGGGAATTTCAGACAAGAAAATATTCATGGCTAATTGACTCTGTGGGTATTAAAGTGGGTTTTAGGATTTGGAAATTCCCTATTTGAGCTTCCACCTTGACCCCTTCTATCCTGGTTGCAAATAAGGCAGGAATGAAGAAGTGGGTTTCTGTTCACTAGAGCATTTTGCTCCCACAGGACTTTTCAGTTACTTTTGGATTAAGCCCATGATATCCAGACTTGTTAAGGGTATGGCTTCACTTATACACTATTACATTGGAATATGAAGGGCAGCATATGAAAATATAAATAAATCTCAGAATGGAAGTAAAAACCACATACCCAAATATATTAATATTGATCCATATTTTTCATTTGACTCTTCCATTCTAGTGTCCTGTTTATTAATAACTTATTACAGTAATTTTCAAATTAGGCCTTTGTATCTTTCCTCATTCAACCTGTCCTTTCAGTAAATAAGAGATATGCAACCCTGACCTAGAATTGAAGAAACAAAAATGAAGAAGAAAAGACTTCTGTCTTCAAGAACTCATGTTTCTATAAGGGAAACACACATACACAATTTAAAGATAAAAAGTAAATGTAAAAAGACCATGGTTATAAAAAAAAATCAATCAATTTTTCTTGAGAGGGTCAGATCAGTCTTCAGGGACAAATGAGGTATTATTTGAGCTGATATTAGAAAGTGAACAGTGTGAAAAAGAGAAAGAGAGGAAGAGAAAGAATGAGAGAGAGGACAATACTAGGACTGCATTCAGACCAAATTAATCTACCTGTAGCACAGCTCTAACCATCTCCTCTGTTTATAAAACATCACCGTCTGCCATTGCTTCCACAGTGAGGTCCCGTCAGCTGGAATTTAAGAGCTCCTACAATCGTACCTCAGTTTTATTCCTGTTATTGCCCTCCTCCATCTCATTCTCTGATCCATCTGGAAAATGTCTCCCAGGTCTTTGCTTCCACAGCTTCAGGAAACCAATCCTACTCCCTTCACCCTTCTTCCCACTATGGCCCATGTTTCACAACCACCTCTTCAGGAGGTCTTCCTTTTTTTTCTTGGTTTGCAGTGTTCTTCTCATTTCCAGATTCCCAAAGCACCTCATCTCTTCTTCTCTCTTGACATGTGTGATAAGTTCCGTTATATTTTCCACATATTTGCCACCTTCACAGCCATGCCCAACTCTTCATCTCCTCCCTGGAGTCCCACTGGCATTGGATATGGTCAGTGACTTCCTCAGCCCTACAGAACATGAGCGGGAGTGACTTTCTACTTCTGTGCAAAAGCTCTAAGAAGCTCCACGTGTTGTGGCCATGGAGCCAACATGTCCCAGGAAGGGCTGCTCCTTCTGCCTGATTCCAGGAATATCAGCTGCTGACCTATGAATGAATCTTCCAAATAAGATTTGTTGGGAGCCACTGAGAGTTTATGGTTGTAGTATCAAAATGTATTCCATCAGAAGATGATTTATACAAGAGAGTTCATATTCATATTCTGCCTTAAGTGTCTCTTCTACTTAATTAGAGTATAAGCTCCTTACAGAATCTGTGTGTAACCCATCTTTTAATTTATTACTCTTCTCACAGTGCCTGGCATTCAGCAGTTGCTTACTAAACACTTATTGATTCATTTAATAAATGAGTGTAGGAAGTGGGTGTGAGACATACTGGTATGAACACACAGAGGGTGGGGCAGGCAGGCTGTGATGATGAGAACGGAAGTACGAGCTCATTTTCTAGTTTCAGTTACTCTTGACTCTTTATCCTTAGTGCTCCCTGCCCTGCTGGGCTACATCAATTAGCCAGTTGGAGATTTATTTTTAATCCAGTGATTCAGTTTATAGTTGTCAAGATAAAGAACAGAATTTATTTTGAGAGGATAGACTATGAAAACTGAAAGATTAGATTAACAAAGTGACAATTCAGGATAAAGATACATTAATATTATAACCTGATATGATAACATAACAGATGTGGAGGATTATGGAGAGCAACCTAATCTCCAAGTCTCTTAAAGGACACTTGGGAAGTTATAGGAGGCAGATTGTAGATGTGCTAGAAGGTTCGCTAAGTCTCCTTGGAGTCACAGTGAGGACCATTGCTTCTTTGCTAAAATGCAGATTCTCGTAGGGATGTTAATGGGGAGATACTGAGAACACATTCCAAACAAGCTCTCAGACACTGCAGCTGGTCCTTGGATCACCTTCTGAGTAGGAAAATACTGAAGACTCTTGGGGTTGAGTTGGTCATGGGACACCATGATTGATACCATCTGGCAAAGCTGGTCCCAGTACCTGATGGTAGTGTGGGACATAGCTAACATTTATACCATTTGGGGAAAGCCTGTGTTTCTTTACTTTACTCAAATTTATAAGGGAAGCACTTTGCTTGTGATGCGCGGTAAACATCATCGCCAAGAAGTTAAAAGCACCAGGCTTGGAGATAGAGTCTTGGGTTCAAATTTCAGCTCTTCAATCTACTGACTGGGTGACCTTGAGCAGTTTCTTAATCTCTCAGCACTTTTATTTCCTAGTTTGTAGAAAGAGAGAATGTCAGAAAGTAGCCTAGATACTGAAAGGAACTGAGCCCTCCTACAACTTGGCATCAGGATCAAGATGTTAAGAGAAGTCTCTTCCTACCACAGTTTCTGTTTCTCACACCCACAGACCTGGGTGTGAATTTAAGAGATGTCATGCCCAAGTGAATACAGGGGAGATGCTACCTGCAATATTTACAGAAATTGCTTGTAAAGTAGTCACCTGGTTTTTGGATCCCCTCACTGACTTCAAATAAAACAAGAATTGAGAACAGAGAAGAAGCAAGGGTTTGGAAGGAAATATCCTTGTAAAGAGCTGTTGCACCAACATGTTGCGGTTTCCCACACTCTTCCAGTAGGAATGGGGTGCTGCTCCTTCATCATAAGCCCAGCAAGAGGTTTCCCTGGGCCAATTGGAGAGCATGGAAGGCATCCCCTGCATTTGGAAGACAGAGAGGACTTGAGTCTGATACCTACAACACTAAATCAACCTGTCCTAGCAAGATGTAGTTTGCTGCAACTTCTCTGTGCTCCAAATATTCACTGGGTCAGATGCTTGTTCATTTCTCACCAGAGTGGAGAGATAGAAGGATATCCAGACACAGAGAGAGATTGAGACAGAGACAGAGAGAGAGCAAGGTCAGACACATGACTGTCCTGAGTGCTATCCAGAAGAAAGTAAAGAAGCACAGACAAACTGGCATATAGTTTGAATTGTTCAATTTTCAATGAAGGCTTCTCAATTCTCCATGAAGTTCTCAATTCTAAATGAAAGATTGACCTTCTCATATAAAAGAAAATTTTAAGTTCATTCTCTTGTATGAAGGGATTTTAAAAATAGTTTTAATATATCTGTTACAAGGACCTCACCAATGGTTTTGGCTACAGGACAGGCAGCCATATTTATTTGCCTGTTTATACATTCACTCCTATGTGTTGCCTACTTATTATATAATCAGGCTCTATTCTACTTGCTGTGGATGAAAAGTAAGTGGAACACTGCCTTGAGAGCTGGGCTATGGTGTGATAGAATTCATCTGAGAATGGAGGAGGTTGGAGAGATTGGAGATCTCATTGGAGAGATACTCACAGAACACATGACCTCTGAGTTAGGCCATCAAATTTGAACTGATTTCCTTATGTGGAAGATTAAAGGAAATGAATAGAATGATAGCAATTTTTTTTTTTTAGAAACCATCCATCTAACCTGTATTGTTTAAATGAGGAAACTGAGGCTCAGTTTTACTCAGACATTTACTGATTTCTCAAGGTCACCCAAATTATGGTAAAATAGGCTGAGAGACCAAAAACACCCCAGTTGTTTGTACCCACTAACAATAAAAAATTTAAAAGAAGTTTAGAAACCAATTCCATTTATAATAACATGAAAAAAAAACCCAAAACGACTCAAGAATAGACCTATCCAGTGAGATGAAACCTTTTACATTGAAAACTACAATATGTTGCTGAAAGAAGTTAAAGATACAAATAAATAGAAAAACATCTCATGTTCACAAATTGGAAAAAATTAATGCTGTTAAGATGTCAAGACAACCCAAAGCAATCTAATGATTCAGTGCAATTCCTATCAAAATCCCAATTGGCAGAAAGAGAAAAATTCATCCTAAAATTCATATGGAATCTCAAGGGACTCCACATGGCCAAAAACAATCTTGAAAAAGAAGGAAGTTGGAAGTCTCACATTTACTCACTTCAAAACTTACTACACAACTGCAGCAACCAAAACAGTATGGTACTGGCATAAAGACAGACACCTAGACCAACGAAATAATAGAGCAAAAAGCTCCCAAATAAGTCTTCGCTTATATGGTTAAATGACTTCGGACAAGGGTGTGATGACCATTCAATGGCAAAAAGGGAGACAACCTTTTCAGTAAATGGTGCTGGGAAAACTGGATATCTACATGTAAGGAAATGAAGCTGGCTCCTTACCTTACACTATATACAAAAATTAATTTAAAGTGAATCAAAGACCTAAACATAGGAGCCAAACTATAAAATGCTTAGAAGAAAACAAAGGGGAAAAATTCAAGAAATCTGATTTGGCAATGATTTGTTGGATATGACACCAAAAGCCACAGGCAACAAAAGAAAAATATAGATAAATAAATTGGATTTCATTAAAATTTAAAACTTTATGCATCAAAAGATCATCAACAAGGTGAAAAGGCAGGCCACAGAATGGGAGAAAAGGAAAATATTTGCCTACCATATATCTGAGAATAATATCCAGATGATATCCTTGATAATAAAGAACTCTATGGTTGAGCAATAATAACAGAACAACAACCTGATTAAAAAAAGGGGTAAAGAGAACTTACAGCTTCCATTCTGGCATGTAAGAGTTTGGAGGTCAGTACTCTGTATAAACAATAAATAAAAAGCTGAAGAAATTGAAAATCAGCTCTTCTTAGATCTAGCAGAGTGATGTGGTCACAAGGCAGACCACTGCTCCCAAAAGGGGACAGATAGGTGGATACAGAGAACCACAACTCACCAGAGCAGAAACCTACAAGCAGAAGCCTCTGTTGGAAACAGAACCGGGGTAGGAAAACCTAAACTGCAATTGGTCAGTTGCTAGAGGTTCAGCGTAGACAAGTCTGTGAGTTAAAACTCCGAGGGGAGGGTGCTTTTTTGAGTTTTAACTCCTGGAGCTCTACCGGGTTCTCATGGTGAGTATCAGAAAAACATGCCAACTTTTGTATCAACATGGATGGGACTGGAAGAGATTATGCTGAGTGAAACAAGTTAAGCAGAGAAAGTCAATTATCATATGGTTTCACTTACATGTGGGGCATAAGGAAAAATATGGAGCACATTGGGAGAAGGAAAGGAAGGGTAAATTGGGAGAAATCGGGAGCGGGAGACAAAACATGAGAGACTGTGGACTCTGAGAAACAAACTGAGGGTTTTGTAGAAGATGGGGGTGGGGGGTTGGGTGAGCCTGGTGGTGGGTATTGAGGAGGGCACATATTGCGTGGAGCACTGGGTGTGGTGCATGAACAGTGAATCTTGTAACATTGAAAAAATAAAATTAAATTAAAAAAATAAAAACATGCCAGAGTATTCTTTTCTTTGGAAAGAAGACTGCTCTCAAAAGAATCTATTTTACCTGAGTCTAAACTATTGGGGTTAATCAGAGCCAAGCTACTCTAGAGAAAGGGAAATACCCAACTCCAGTTTTCTCTAACCTTCCACATGAGGAGGGGAGAGAAATACTGCATTCCAGCCCCCACCAACCTCCCCAATTTGGGAAGGGGATACCCAACTTCAGTCTCTTCCCGACATCTTATCCTACCCAAGTCAG
>CM052806.1:8333294-8505681 GCA_028533885.1 Nasua narica
AGGGCAAATTCCTTTATAAGAAGGTTGGAACTCAAGATGAACCATAATTTTGAAGTCATGTAAGATAAAACTGGATATCTGAGATATGAAGAGAAATACAGTTGGTTGGCTTGGTTAATAACTAGAAATAATTTAGGGATGGGCATTATATGTGAACATCCATCCTAAAGAACAGACACGGACAGAAAGCATTCCCCCTTTTTAATAGCATAAGGTAATTTAAGTTTGCATGACAAGTGAGTATATCCAAATAACTATATCAGCAAGAAATGGAACACTTGATCTGTAGATCTTAGATAGGAAATGAAGTTTCATTGTATGAGCTTCAAAAACTCCTTCTAATTAGGCAGAATTATTTCCATCAATTCTATTAATCTTTCATGGCACACATACAAAAACCTTAACCAGAGAAGGAAATAAAACCATGTGAGAGCAACAGAAGGGGTTGAGTAGGTGCAGAAGGTCACTAAAGAGAATCAATTTTCCTGTAATTTTCTTGAGAGCTCCAAAAATAACACACAAATATCAACTTGGAACCAGATTCCTCCCGGCTTCATCATGGCTCCCAGGGGCTAGCAGACTGGACAAGGCCATCCAGAAGGTAGGACATCTTGACTGTAGCCAAAGTAAGCATACTTGTGCAGAAAACCAAAACAATTAGGGAAGAAGAAGCCAACATGTAACATATACTGATTTAGTGAAAAAGTGAATTTATATCTAGTACATCAAAGAACTGGGTCAAGGACACCACATTGCAGGAACAGGGGCCTTGGGGAGGATTACCAGTAACTCATACTGGGAATAAGTGGCTCATGCAGAAAGAAGTCACCTAATGCGTAAGGAGAAGTGTTTATTTCCTATTGAAGGAGGTGTGTATGTCTGTCGGCTTCTTGATCTGAAAAATCTCAAAACGAATGAGAATGTCTTATACCACTGCTTTGACAATATTTTATTTACTATGTACTCTTCACTCTAGGAATGATGGTAACATCACATGGGCAGGTTCATATGACTGAGTCCAGACCTCACACACTGAACTGTTTACAACCTTTGTTGAGTTGCTTCTTAACGTATGCCTTCTTGGTATCTCCTTTCAAAAAAAAAAGATTCACATTTCACTGAGACTGTGAAACACTTTTAAAAACTTATTTGGGCTCATTAAAGTGAAAAATCGAGGGGCTTTATGTTTTCCGCTTAGAATACATTACAGACTAACTGATATATTAGACAGCATTTCGTGACTGTACTGTTTTTCCCTGCTTACATAATTTCCTTGGGAAACTGGACTGGTGTGTAATTATCATTTAACCACAGTTTTCTAGTAGAGATTTCAGAGTCTTTTTAGTGTCTTCCTATCCGTCTCCCAGGCTTCCAACCACAGCAGAGGTCATTCCTCTCCTTTGAATAATGGAGATAGCAAAGAACCCACGAGTGAAGAAGTTTGCTCAGGATGGAGTCAGACATTGGGGCTGACTCCTGGGACTCCAGACTCCCAGCCAGAGCTTACTGCCTCGGTCTGAAAGGCTTTTTGGTGATGTTGAGCACACACCATTCTTTATGGGAAAGCTACTATTCCTACAACACCAAAAAGTGGCATAGAATAGAAGAAACACAGGAATTTCTCCAGAACTGAGGGAATTGGAGACTGGAGGACATTCTATTTTGCTGGAACATCTCAGACTAGATTTTTGTCATACCCAACACACACTGTAAGTTTCTCCTTAGTCTGTAAAACACTTTTATTTCAATAGTTCTGATTAGCTGATCCTTCACATGTCAGAATAGTTATATATTCTGATATATTGTTCTGCAAGGTCCACTTTGGCACCAAAATATCTAGGGTCACTTTTAAAAGCATGTTTTGAAGGGATTTTCCTTTGGAGTTATATGATTGACTTGTTGGCAGGTGTGAGTGGAATTTAAGTTCTCATTCTCATCTACACAGATAACCTGTTAAGCCTATGTGGACCTTACCTTAGGTACTGTATCATATAAATGACAATTTTATCTTTTATGATATCAACTAAAATATGAGGTATTTAACCTACTGCCTAAAAAAGTACTAGAAAAGGGTGCCCAGGAATCCCAAATCACTGTAATACATTTCTCCATGCAATCAGAGTGCCTGCTTTTTAAGACACCACACCCTATGTTTGGAAGAACATAAAGCACAGTCTTTACTTTTAAGGAATTTAACTTTGAATGAGGAGAAAGAAACTCATAAAAAGGTAATAAAAGCTATACTGAGTACAAAGTATTACCAAAGTATAGAGGAGGAAGAAATCTTTTTATGGGATATAAGAAAGGCTTTGTGGCTAAGACTGCCTTTGAACCACCAAGTGGCCGGAGATGTCCTACAGGGAGAAGAAGGCCAAAGTACCACCTCAGGGATACTAAAAGAAATATCAGCTAATTCCAGAGGCAACCATTGGTCTTATGAGACTGAAGCCAGTTTTTCGTGTTTGTAGCACCCTCCAAGAATGCTTGTAAAGGATCAAGCAGAGATACTCAGTCACACAGATATAAAGACCTGTGTGGTCTTTTACATTCCTCTGTTTTAGCGCTAATTGAGGGAAGAGCCTGTCACATGGCATGTCCAAGGGACAAAGCGACTGGTTGCAGTTGAGAGTGTGATGATCTAATTGACCCCATGGATGCTGGTCGTCATCTGGGCAATCCTGAATCTCCACCCTGTGCCCCTGGACTCGGGTCTGGTTTTCAGCTCCAGAGACTTGCCTTTGCCTCTTTATCTTGGAATAGTTTGCTATTTTATAACAAAACACCTTGTCACTTTGTCTAGATTCTTTTTTTAAAATTATTATTTTATTAAAATAAAAATTATTTAAAATAATTTTTCCCCAAATATGTTTATTTTATTTTTTCAGTGTTACGAGATTGATTGTTCATGCACCACACCCAGTGCTCCATGCAATACGTGCCCTCCTCAGTACCCACCACCAGGCTCACCCAACCCTCCATCCCCTCCCCTCCAAAACCCTGTTTGTTGCTCAGAGTCCACAGTCTCTCCTGGTTCGTCGCCCTCTCCAATTCCCCCCCCATTCACCCTTCCCTTGATTCTTCACAATCTTCGATCAGCATGTTCTCTTCCAGTGTGGATTTATTAATTGACAGTAGGGGACCTAGCATCATGATGCCTGAGACATGGATGTCTGTAATTAAGAGGATACATATCTTCCTAGGTATGCAAGACTTACCACTGGGTGCTGGAAGGACAGGACTGGAAATTTCTGTTTCCATTTTAATGTTAAAATAAGAAAGAGATGAAGTTTGCTAACTTACAAGGTGCAGTGTCAGGGGTGTGCACATCAGAGTCTCATTTACCTTCTCTAAGTGTGGGTGTGAGGCCAGAGGGACAATAGGCATGAACTCAGTCATTTGCTCTTATGGAGACTTGCATTTAAAAACTTACCAGATCACATGATATTATCTCTTATAATAACATTTAAACTAAACCAAGTATTTGCAAGTATCTCAAAAAATTTCCACAAAGAAGTCATGAATTGAAGATATTTCTAATATGACAAACCAAGTTAAGAACATTTGAAAAGTATGGCGATTATTTTTCTTCCAAGTCCCTCTGCCACATCATGAAGTTAAAAACATGACAGTGCATTCTAATCTGATAACAAATTGGCCAAAAAAAATATAGTTACCAAGAAAACTTTTTAGATAGGAATTTACAAGACTTGCTAAGGATAATCTGGCTCTAAGAATATATTGTCTCTGGAGGTATTAGCCAACAACAGTAGTAAATAAATGCAATTTATAAATAAATATACACAAATTGAGATATCTAATATAAAGTGTTAGAGAAATTGCCCAAGACCCTCCTCTTGTCTCTGTGGGCACTTAATAAGACTCAAAGCACCATTCTGAGCACTGGTCATCAGGAGATGACTGCCCTTTCTGCCCCATAACAAAATACGAACCCCGTGCCTCTTTCCTGGGTCAACACTGCTCAGTTCTGGTACTTTGGAATCCCTTTTCTAGATTGATGCTGAGCATGCCCACAAGGCATAGCATTCTGCTTTTAGCCATCTTTGTAGCACCCTGTTTGTTCTGTATGAATCCTTGAAGACTCTTGGGTTGTAGATTTTATTTCTGCAGATCTTATATTATGTTCAGATTTTGTTGTGCTCCAAGTGAAGGAGGTTCCTTTCACCTTGTATGCCACCCTTGCAGGTGGTATATGAGGTGAAACTTTCATTTATGTTCATTTATGTTGAAAAAACTTTCACTTATGTTGAACAAAATACACTTCCTATCAAGATATTGAACAAACTGAATGGAGAAATGGGCTCTTTTCCAAACATGACCTTCCTATGCACTATGGAATCCCACTCTTATTCCAAGAACTGGTGACATGAACATGAAAGCTAGCCCCATATACTTTTACTATGAGATGGCAGAAGGTAAGGTATCCATAAAGTAAATAGGGATCTAGATGTGCTTTCCCACTTCCTAAAGGTGTTGGAGCAGGTGTTCACAATTAAGTGACTTGTCCTAAGTTGAGTTAGCACTCACTCCCAAATTAGACTCTTATAAAGTCTTTTTCCCCCTCCAACACCCTTGAGGGGAGTGAAATTACTTAGCATGGTACACACAAACATGTGTTTTACATGCTATAAACAGTTATGATGTTCTAATTTGTTTTTAATCTCTTTCATTGTTAGACGAGGGCCCTGGGTAACTGATATATTACTCTGCCAGCTCCTGGGACTGAATAAAACTTCTGATCATTTTAATAGTATTTGAAATCTACTAGCTTTGTAATGTGTCCTTCCACCGTCAGCCTCAGTGGCAGTGACTATAAAATAATACAAGAGAATATAGGAATTTGTGTTCCCAGGTTAGGAGTGTAAGTCATATTGCAAGATGAAGCTTTCTTTTTTTTTTTAAAGATTTTATTTATTTATTTGACAGAGAGAGATCACAAGTAGGCAGAGAGGCAGGCAGAGAGAGAGAGAGTAGGAAGCAGGCTCCTTGCTGAGCAGAGAGCCTGATGCAGGGCTCGATCCCAGGATCCTGAGATCATGACCTGAGCTGAAGGCAGAGGCTTTAACCCACTGAGCCACCCAGGCGCCCCTACAAGATGAAGCTTTCATTTGAGATGGTACTAACTAAATAGCTGAAGCCAGCTAGAGATCTGTCCTAAACTTGAGCTTCTCACCTTTGATTTGGAGTGATGGTTAAGCCTGATAAAAGAAAAGTCTTATAGGAGGAGTGTGGAATACACCATTTCATAGAGGCAAACCTGAGTATTTCCATCAGTCATGAACAAAATGCTTATCATGAATTGGGTTCTCTCAGAGATCACCTAGGAAATCAACGCAAAATGGGTTTCCTTGTTTCCTGCCAGGCGATGTCAAGTACCTGATCTGAATGAGTCAATTTAATTTACCAAACTTCCTAATTTACAGTGAATAAATATAACCCCTTGGAGAATGTGTCTCATTCACCCTCTGCAATTTATGTCACTCTACAAGAGCTGTTGACTTCTGTTCAGTGTCTTGCTGCTCTATATTTTGGAACACTGCCTTCCCCTCTGCATTTGCTATCTAAAGTACCTAGAACTCTACTTGGGGAGGTCAGCTGGGGGGGTGGGGTCTCTCACCACACCCTACTAAGGACTTTCATCTAAACTTTGGCCATTTTCCAGGATGAAGCAAGTCCTAACTGAAACCTAGCAACTCAGAAACCAGTGAAGAGGCCAGAGCCCTGTGTCTTGGCCAGCCTGGGAAACCTGAACCTCTGGCATAAAGAGCACATTTCTTTTTAATTCCTGCATGTATTATAGCAGCGAGACTGAATAGGTCCCAGCCAGTTTACCTGTTAGCTCTCCATAATATGGCCCTGGGAGCAGGAAAGTCTGGGAGGAAGGTTATTTACTTAGAAGAGTGGCAAGAAGAAGGCTGAACATGAGAGATGAGGCATTTTGACAAGATTGTGCAGCTGGCTCCTTTTTTACCTTTAATGGAGTTAGGGTTGGTTGCCACCTTCCCACCATCACTAAGATCCGGTATGAAAGACCCCACAACAGTCTAGTACTCAAAAGAACCATGATACACGTGCCACCCCAAATAGGGGTGC
This sequence comes from Nasua narica, assembly GCA_028533885.1. Taxonomy (NCBI): domain Eukaryota; kingdom Metazoa; phylum Chordata; class Mammalia; order Carnivora; family Procyonidae; genus Nasua; species Nasua narica. The sequence goes on from CM052806.1 coordinate 8,339,406, forward strand.
TGGCAATCAAAGGCGGTGCCAAGGGGTGATTCTTAAAGTTACCTGGTGAATGGCCCCCACCCACTTTAAATTGCCTTAGAACATTCTGAAAAATTTGTCTTTCTTTTCTCATAAGGGAACAAAGGGTAGGAGTGTTGTGCGTGCATGTGTGCGTCCATGTGCATGCACGTGTGCAAGCATATTGTGCTTCTGTGTGCACCCTTGCTTTTGCCTGTGTGCATTTGTCATAAAACTTGAAAGAAAGTACAAGTTTTCGCTGAAATGAAAGCTTTTTATAGCAGAGTTATAAATCACTTTAAGGAGTGATTTTCAGTTAAGAGTTGACAGCTCCCTTGTGAAGTGACCATGCCAGGCCTGCCATTCAAAGAAGATTGGAGACCAATCTTGTTTGTCATCTGAAATGGAAGTGCTATGTTCTTGGGGACGCCACGTGAGGAGGCAAGATGGAGTGTTCCTGCAATTTGCACTATCTTTGGATGAAACTAGAAGGAGGTGTTAGTATGATGTAATACATAATATCGAGCATGAAGTGATTAAGCAGTTGTATACTGAGCTACTGTTTGGGGCAGAGCGGAAACAGAAATGCTGTTTATTGTTACACGAATGCTGTCTGGCACCATGTTTCCATGCAATAAAGGATTCGTTTGCAGGTGTGCCTCCCAGTGCTACATTACTGCACCTGTGTGGTGTACCTTATAACCTTTTCCCATCTTGCAATGAGAACTCCAAGCCCAGAGAGAGAAATCAGACACAGACCTCTCAAGTTGGAGGTGGAAATTCATAGCGCAGCAGAGTTAAAGCTAAAATTGACAAAATTTAATGAAGGTCAACAAAGGTATGCATAGAAGTCCATCTAGAGATTCCTTTGTGAGCAAAAGATGAGGTCATCTGGTCTCTGAAATGAGAGGTGGACCTCCCACCACACCAAGCCCAACAGTTATGAATAATAGAGGACACACAATGTCTACACCAAATAAGAACTCACCTTTCATCCTTCTTTTAGCCCCAGTTCCTTAGTGTAAAGGAATTGGAGACTAGACATCAGAAACCATATCTTCATTAGAGTTCACTAGATGTAACGATAAAGTCTTGACCGGTGTGAAAGTTAGAACCCTACAAAAACAGTGAGTTTTAAAAAAAACACTTAAAATGATTTTTTAAATTAAAAAAAATCCATGGCCAAAAACATGTCTTTTTCTTGCTGTATCAATTATTTCATGGAATATCTAATATTAAAAAGAACTTGTTGTAGAATAAACAAGTCATGAATGATGCCAGCTAGAGACAGCGACAATTCCAGCAAAAATGATTTGGATGCTGTTCTCCATCCAGTATTAGAATTTCTTGCTGAAGAAGCCTCTTTAGGAATAGAGCAGACTAGCCTTTCCAAGTGATGTTACCATCACTTGCTGCTGTTGCTGGGCCTTCTCTGAGGTGAGGCACGGGGCCAATGTCAGACTTAATTCATCATTTTGGATGTAGCTAAGAATTTTCTTTTTAATTGGAACTGTGACGCCGTCTTGCTTCTTTTTATCTCCGCTCTTTCTAACAATGTTTAATGGTCTTCCTAACAATGTTTAATGCTTTTTATGTTTAACATATTTTAAAAAATGGGAAATATAGGCTTTCAGAGAGCAAAATCTCAGCAACAATTGCATTCCTATTTATGAAAAGTATTCATTTGGTCCCCACTTTATTCCTTTCTAGAGATGGATTTTTTTAAAGATTATTTATTTATTTATTTATTAGAGAAAGAGAGTGAGAGAGAGCATGAGAAGGGAGAAAGTCAGAGTGAGAAGCGGACTCCCCGTGAAGCTGGGAGCCCGATGTGGGACTCAATCTCGGGTCTCCGGGATCATGACCTGAGCCGAAGGCAGTTGTTCAACCAACTGAGCCACCCAGCGCCCCTACAGATGGATTTTAACATGTTATTTATATAATTTGTACATAGCTTTTATGGCTCCATCTCGAGGAGATTGAAAAATGGCTGTAATTCTCATTACCGAGTTTAGGGTCTCAGGTCTGTCATATACACATATTGGAATCAGCAGCCTTTCACTGGTGTGAAGCCAAGAGCCTATGGTATAGAGGATTAGCAGCATCCTGTGCAACCTTCTGCTTTGTGAGGCTGACTTCTGCCTGGGTCTACAACATGTCCAGCAGCTTCACTGGATGGTACCCCCAATGCAGCCAGCACCCCTTCACCCCATCATCCTCTGTGTAGGGGAGAGAGCCATGCAAAAGATGAGGACAAAAGGAGGAGTGTCCTCTATGAACCAAACATAATGATCGGAAGAGGTCTGAGTTCACTCAGTTTGGAGATGAGGCTGCATTTAGGTGTCTCATTAATCTCTGGAAGCAGACCTGGGACATCGAGTTATTTCCCTTTCTGGTCCTCTAGGGAAGTGGCTTCAGCTCCCCACATTGCCCCTTGCTGCCTCCCGCTCCATCGACTTCACAGACTTACACTTCCATGAAATTAAAAGCAGCATCAAGGTTCTTGTTGTGAACGTCTCACTATTCACTGTTCAAACCCTCTCTGAAAATGCCCCGAGTGGTTCCAACCATCCGGTGTCCTTTTGTCTCCTTGTCCTCTCTGTGACAAGGAATCTTCATTCTGTACTTAATCAGGGAAGGCATTATTCAGACCGGGACCTTGGATTCCTTCTCCCAGTCTCTGCGGGCATTTAGCCACATGGAACGTGAAAAGCTCTGGAAAGCGAGGATTGAGAAAAGACCACCATCATCCCTGTTATGTGTTACGTTCCCACATGCCTGAGTTTCTGCTTCCGTGACCAAGTTTTTCTTCTTTTCATTAAGGCTGTGTCTAACACCCTCCACCCCCATCGTATTCTTTCCATGGGATCTCCATATGAACACCTTGGAGCTCATCTTCCCTTAAGCAAAACTCTTCCCCAGTAATTGGCCAAAACATGGGCTGGAACTACCTGGGGGCACCCGTCATATGTTCAACACATGTAGAGGCTGCAAAAAGCATTTCCTCAGTGCATTTCCTTTCCGCTAATGCCCTTCGAAATCTAATAATATTTCATTTAGGGGGAAAAGTAAGTTGTTCTCTTTCAATGAGGCAGATCATTACTTTTCCATTTCCTTACATAGGTAGGTATGTGTGCTGTCCTTCATAACTCAGAGGCTACGCACACACCAATAGGCGATCTGCAATGGGAGTTATTTTTCTAATAAACAGCACACGATATTGTGCTGATCTGGGCATGGTGCGTCATCCAAGAACCCCAGTGGCCAATAACGAGTATTTGTAATGTTTCTGCCTGGTTTGGAAATATAGCTTATAATATGTCTTTCCCTCTGTGAAGCTCAGTCATTTATTTCAGTCAAATCCCTAGGCATTTCATGTTTAGGCTCTTTAGGGAGGAGCACAAAGTCGTGTCATGAAGCGTTTGGGTTTTGGAGTCAGAAAGATCTGGAGTAAGAGGCCAGGCTCTGCTGGGAGGAGCTGAACAGCTTTCTGCAACTGGACGTTCTCAGAGCCCCCATTTCGTTTCCTCCTCCGAAAGAGAGAGCAGTGGTCATCCCTGCTCTATAGTGCCCGACACCTGACCGGAACTGTTTAAAAGGTAATTTAGTTGTTTCAGTTGGTTCAATCTTACGCCATCCCCAGAGTATATAGAAGCAGTCACTTTCTGAGCATTGTTCTAACCTCCCAGGAGAATATTCTGTCTCCACTCTTGGACTTCTACGGCACCCCATGCCATGGGGACTGCCTCCTGGCATCTCTGGCCTCTCGGTGCCACACTTTTCCCAACTAGCTGTTAAATGTCATCCTTGACACTGTCTTCTCCTACTTCCCCTGAGCCAAGCCATCATCGAGCCCTACAGATCTGTCCTCTGAAATACGCCCAGTTTTCTCTGTATGTACACACCTCCCTGCTTACCCAGCCTTCCCCTCAGTTCGCTTTCCACAGGATCGGGATTGCTTAAAAATGCAATTTCAATACATTATCCTCAGCCAAACCTCTGCCTAAAACCCTTCCTTAGCCTTGTTGTGAGACTGAGGTCATTAACCTGGATCATTCTCCATCTGTGCTCACCCATGCTGCCCTCCGGCTTCTAGCAACCTGGGAGCCTTGACCAAGCAATGGTTTCTTTTTTCTCTTCCCGAATTTACTTTTGTATTTATAGCCAGGGGAGAACAATTCAAAACTTCCTTTTTCTTCCTAAGGGCATGGAGGGGTTTTGTGAGCTTGAATTTTCCACAGACCTTTGCAGCATCTCCGATGAAATGTCAAAAACAAGCCCAACGTATTGTTATGATTTGAATGAGGCCCAGACACATCGGTATTTCTAGGAGGCCTGAAATTATTAGACCAGCCGCCCTTCCCTGAGCATGTGTGAACTTCACTTTCTAGGCCAGAGTCTAGCTAGAAAAGTGCTGATGTTGGAAATGTTATATAGCGGAAGAAGGTAGTGGAATGTTTTATAACCTCAAAAAATATTGAGTTTGGGATTCAGGTTATTCAGGTGGCAATGAAGTATCCAAAGCTGGATAAATAACTCACCAGGGGGCCAGGAGCTTCAAATTCCCCCCTTGAAGTAAGGAGTCCAAGGTCTAGAGCAGAAAGCTGTACCATGCAATTTCTAGGGGACACCCCAATGGGGCCCCCTCGTCTATCCTTGCTGTTATTCTGACACTTCCACTTCATTTTTGCTCACTGCTGCTCAGGGCCTGGAGGTTACCACAGAGGGGACCAGGTGACTGTCAGGATAGCCTGGGCTGGAGATAAGACAGCTGCTGGAGGGCACCCAGCACCCTACTCAATAGCCATCCAGGTTGGGAATTCCCAGTTCTTCTGATGCTTCTCGGTATTTTCTGGAACATCTGGCTAATTCTAGAGTTGTCAGTAGGTAGGGTCGGTGGGGATGTGACTGGGGGTCATTACTATTTTCCATACGGGTCAATTTATTTCAAATATTGACTACTTTAAGCTTCAAGGGGAGCATTTCTTCAAATACCAGTATTCATTGGCCATTTATTCGTATGGAAATTTTATGGCAATCTTTGAAGGTTAAAGGAGGTCTTCCCAGATCCGTTGGTTTAGGTTAGGCCCCTCTGTCATGCCCTCTGTAGTACTTTCTGTTTCTCTGTTCAGAAGATGTATCCCATTTATAATAGCTGGTTTAGCATCCTTATTCCCTGACACACTTCCTGTGAGCCTTGGATGTGCATGGGTCCTGCCTGCCTCGTTCGCTGTTATCTCCCCATGTGTTGGATCTATAGAAACATATATATAAGTTTGATATATGTTAAATATTATATAGATACTTAAAGAATAGATAAGTAAATGTAAGTCAAAAGCAGAATATGACCCATTAACTGAGAAGTCCCACAATATAAGCAGGAGATCTAAAATGAAGAAACTTACTGCTGTGATTTAACTGGGGCACCTTAGAACCTCTTTATACTGATGTAATAGTAATTTATCACAATAAAAAAGCCTCTAGTAAATAGGTAACACTCACAGAGTGCTGGGTCACCTTCTGGCACTATCTACATTCAGTCATATTCCCATCACAGCCACAGGAGGTAAATATGGTTATACCCAGTTTATGGATAGGGAAACTGAGCCCCAGAGTAGCTGGAGGCTGGGTAGCAGGGAAGGGGCAGAGCTGGGGCCCCAGCCCAGCTCACACCCAGCTCTGTTCTCTCCATTCTATTGTTGTGGAGAACTGAAAGTCCGTGCTAAGATGAAGAAACCAGCAAACAAGTGTGTTAGGAGGTCTGCCCTATCTGGGACCCTGAGAGGTACCCAAAGTCAGTTGGATAGGATTCCATCCCCGCCCTGAAGGAATCACTAGGAGTTAAGTAGCATTTAAAAAGCTAAATAAAAACATAAGGCAATAAGGTCTCTGTGCAGACAGGGATGACTAATCGTTAGATGAACGGCGCTCATCCAAATGCCACGGTGAGGAGGAAGGCAGGAGGGGCAGCCAGGCCTGGAGCAGCCTGGGAGGTCTCCAGGGAGAGTGGCTGACCTTGAACTGGCCCAGAAGAATGAGTGCCATGCAGGTGGCGTGGTGTGGATAGGAGAATCACAGAGATAACATGGGCAGATATGCCACATGATAAATGTTTTTAATACAGATTCAAGACTGTGAGCAGAGTACTGCCCTGAAGCTCCGATTTTTCTTCACCTCTGAGAAGAATGGGGGATTTTTGGTCAAATCAGTAGCTCTTTTTGCCTCACATGTGTTTCTCCAGCTATAAAATGAAAATCTGACTTCCCCGCTCTGTAGAGACGCTGAAGGGGTTAAAGCACTCTGGGTCAACCCTGGGGGGAGGAGGGCTCTCTAAAGGAGGTATGCAAATCCAAACCTTAATCACTAGTATTGGTTTTTTTGTTGGTTTTTGTTATCCTTATTGTAAAAGGGCCCCTTGGAAGCCTAACTCTTAGTGCAGTCACAGCTCACACAATTAGCTGTCTGCATTGTGCCCTGGAAAAGGCAGGCAGAACCCTGGCACCTCGAACTTTCCTCCAACAACACCAGCCTTTCCAGAAGATTCCTGCAGTGGGAGCCTGCTCCCCATCTCCCACTGATGGGGACTGGCCTTTCAGTAGCTTTTTTTTTCCTCCCCAGCATAGACACTGTTTAAAAAAATGAGTTGATATTTAGAGATTAGAAAAATTTCAGATAAGAGTCTAGAATTCTAGCTTCCCTTCCATAGAACTGACAGCAGTGGGCTCCCGTTTTAACACCTGTCACAGTGAGAATGAACCAGCTGCTGAGCATACGCTCACGCCTTGACCAGCTTTCTGTGGCCTTTGTCACCACGGGCACCTGGATCTCTTGGCTACAAGTGTCAGTGTCCCATCCAAAGCACCGGCGGGTCTAGGGCGAGCTGCCTGTGGGTCCACATGAGGTGAGGAAGGGGCTGGGGTCGGGTCAAAGCAAACTTGTGTTGGTGGTCCTGGAGACTGAGTCAAAGAGAGAAGAGAGGAGTCTGGATTCACAGCTGGGGGCCCAAGCCCAGAGCCAGGAAGTCAGGTACGAGGCCCCTCTGGCTGGGGACCAGGAGCAGACTCTACGAGCCCTAGGTGTCTGCTGGGGCATGCCCTTTAACGACATGGTTTATGTTGATTAGATAGTTCATACTTGCACATTATAAACACTGGGAAATCGCATGCAGATGTGACTTTGCAATGCGTTTCTACCCACACCCACACCCAAGCCCCCGCCGACCATTCTGATGTCATTCTGATGGGGTGGGCATGTGCTGACACCATTAAAAGCTCCTGGGGTTGGAAACAGACAATGTGCAGCCAGGGTTCCAAAGAAACTCTGTAGGTGAGCTTATCTTTGTGATACTCGTTTTCCACTCAGTGATCTCAATCTGACCCCCCAAATTGATCACGCTCTAAGTAACTCAGTTCCTTTTGCCTGAAACACCCTTATTTTGTGGCTGCTCCCTTCCTCTTTCAGTTCCGTAGGATGGTGTCGGGGTGGGGGAAGGTGTCCTCTTGCGTCACATGGCTGTGGGGTTTCTCTTTGGCTCCTCTGGATGACATCATGTGTCCTCCTGGTCACTTGCAGCTCCAGTTGGTCCCGGGTGGAACATGATTTGACGTATCTGATGGCCTCGGTGACCTTGCCCCAGCCTGCGTCACGCGAGTGCCATGCCCTCCAGTCCTGCTCCTCTGGGCCAGACAATCAACCCACAAGACTCTGGGTCCATCACAAAGACCCCATAGCAGTCCCGCTGGCCTTGGAGTGCCCCCCTTAGGGCCCATGCCAACCTGACCTCACCATGAGAAATGAGTGTAGCTTGCCGAAGTGTAATAGGACATGGCATGTTGAATTGTCACTGTACTTTAATGTACTTTAATGGCCATTTGCAGGCCATTTGCAAACGATTTGCAGGTTTGCAGAATCTCCTCTGAGTTCTAATCAAATTGAAACGAGACCACTCTGTGCTCAGTTTTCCCCACGATCTGCACAGTGTCCTTCTGGTTTCCCAGCATCTGCTTCTCCTGCCTTTTGTTCCACTTCCTTTCCCAGAATATCTGTGGCTGTTAGAGGCAAATTTAGGCCTACTCCCCTTCATGCTTTGCTGGGATTTCCCTCTCCTTTCCTGACTCCAACTTAGCCAATGGGAATTTCACACATAAGGACACCGAACTCAGGAAGAATTCATCTTGTTGTCCTTATTACAAATTAATTTTTGCTAGTTCTTCTTCTCTTTTCAAATATTCTTGGCTTTTCTTAACCACTTACTCTTTCAGATGAAAGATCTGGAAGATTTACAATCATGGGGAAAAGTTTCCTATATTAGATCTAGAACACTTTGTGGGCAAAGAGGTCTCTTGGAGGGTCCCAACTCTGTAAGACAAATTTCCCTGTGGCAGTATCAACGACACTCATAAGAATTCCTCTAAGGCTGTAGCCACTATAGTGGGATTTAATATTTGGATTAGAACAAAAGAACACGATGCTTACTAAGAGCTGTTCACAGGTATTCTGACTCTCCTTCTTGGGTGGAAGGGATCTCCTTCATCTGCTGGAAGTTGGTTGTGGCCATAGATTGGCTTTGGCCGATGCAATGGGAGGGTCAATTCTGGCCAGTCCATTAGGAGCCCTTTGAAGCTTCACTGTGGCCTTGGGGTCCTCTGCCAGGATCCGGGGCAATGTTCCAGGTGCTAGCTTCTCCGTCCTGGATTGAGGACTCCATCCTAGTCCTGGATTGAGAACATCCCGTTGTTGAACCCCCACACAACCATTAGTGCATGTATGCCATGAATGAGGAACAAATCTATGTGGTTTTAAGCCTCTGTGATTTGGGGTAGCTCAACGTCATCCCCTCATAACCATCTCAAGTACAGTGAAGAATTTGGCTTTGTGCATAGGCGGCCAGGAGGCAGCCCACACCTCCTGCCCAACTCAAGCACATGCTTTCTTTGTTCTGTCTCCCTCTCTTTTAATCATTTTATTTTTGCCGAATGATGAATTCATCCTTTTAGAAAACTGAACATAAGTCTAAAACCACTCTTATCTGTTGGAGAAAAGGTCTCAAACAAGGACCAGGAGGAAATGAACAACTTCAAGCGACCAAAGAGCATGAGAGTGGTGGGTTGTGTGCTCCAGCTTGTGGCTTGCTGGCACACTTGCTAACAAGCATGGAGGAAGGGTGCTCTGTGCACCGACACCTGCTGCTTTGAACAGCACCTCTTGACATCCTATCCTCGCCTCCCTGCTCCTCATGCTGCCCTCTCCCTTCTCAGGTCCCCACAGACCAGTGCAAATGAGACCTGAGGGGCACTAATGGCTCCATTTGGGGGATATGGAATCTAGAACTAGCTGGTCCTGAGCAACCAGCCTTCTGTCGCTTCTCATCTGGGCCCCATATGGCTTTTCTAGCCAAGAGGTACATAGACATTTTGAAGCTACTGCTTCCCCATCACACAGCCTGTGATTTCTTTAACCTAAGTATCCACGCAAAGCTACTCATCTTTTGAGTTAAAAAGTCCCTAATTGAAATGTTATAACATTGAAATGCCTTTCATTATCCCAGATTACTAACCCCTTCCTCCAGAGTCCCACCCATCTGCCTCCGTCCCTAGAAAGAGGATGCCTGCTACCATGGCTCACTTTTCTGGTTTTTAATGGGTTTATCTTTTTGCCACTTTATTTACTCCAAACTGACTTAAAAGAGGACCCAAGGAGGACAAGCAAGACATGTTTATTTCAAGATTGGGGTGGTGGGGTAGCTCAGTCGGTTAAGCAGCTGCCTTCGAGCCCCGCATCGGGCTCCCTGCTCAACGGAGAGCCTATTTCTCCCTCTCCCTCTGCCTGCCTCTCTGCCTATTCATACTCTCTATCTCTCTGTCAAATAAATAAATAATTTTTTAAAAAAGAACTAAAATACATGAGAGGTTAAACAGTGTAGCCCAGAACCAGAATGAAATAGGGATAGCTTGAAATCTTTTCCTTCTGCCAACTGTAGGCTAAAATCTGATTTTTCCCTAAAAGATCATCAACATTTCACTGCATCCACAAAGTTAAACCAAATTAGCTCAGGAAAAGAACAACAGTTTCTTAGGGTGAGATAGACAACTTCCTCTCCCTGACTCCGCCAAGACTCCTCATACAAAGGAGCCCATATGAAGTAATAACAAAATCCTCCCTGTAAACATGTGACAGATTTCACAGAGTTGTCACTTAGAATTTCCCTGGGTATAAGATGATGACATCATATTGGAGTTCACTTGGCAGGACAATCCATGGGTGGTGGGGTGGAATGGAGTCGTGGAATTAAGCTACCCCGGAAGTCTGCTCATGAATCAGCCAACCGATCCAAGGACCAGTGTCAAATGATCTATAAGGGTAAGACCAGCCCTCCACGAACTGCTGTTCATCGGGTCAAACTTTTGAAAGGCGGAGGGCAGCAGTGAGTCAGAGAGTACTCCCTTTACCAGATGTTCCCTATGGGCTATTAGGTGCAGAGCCACCATATAGACTCTTAAAGTGAGATCAGCCAGTGTGCTTCATGCAAATACATTGCAATAGCACCACAGGACTAAGTTCACAAAGAGCTCTAAAGCTAAGCAGAAGTGCTCTTCATGCTGGGGGCCAGGTAAATTAGCACAATTTTGTCCACAGGCATATTATTACCAAACATATGTACCCCCTTTGATCCCGTAGTTCTATTCCTAGATTGCCTCCTGAGGAATTATTTCAGGATGTGTGCAAATACGGTATTTGTCCTATTGCTGTGTACGTTAATGAGAAAAGAATGAGAACATTCTACATGTCCAACTCTAACTTGTGCCACCGGCAGGTCATAGAATATTACTCTGCTATTTAAAATGATGTCTCTGGTGAATATTTATGGGCATGGTCAGTATACATTATACTTGGGTAAATTTAACATGAAATGGTTTACTAAAAAGTATGAGGTGCAGTCTCTTTTTTATGAAAAATGACAGCAATGTGCTATGTGCATGTGTAATAGCTATTTTCAATATGAAACAACTTTTTCTCTCCACATACTTCTTTACACTAAGTCCTTTCGGCTCCCATTTCCTTTCCCCTTAAAAACAGATGATTCCATCCGTTTCCAGTTACTTTGAGTTATTACAAGGACTCTTTGGTTTAAATTTTCAATCTCAAACCCAGCTCTGATGTCATTACCCAGGTCCTTGGTGTCAGCAAGAGGAATGTGGAAGGTGGAAGGAGAGCCCACTCTACTCCTTTTGGGGAAACATCTTCTCCTTCGAGACTTGGATGTGGGCAGTACCCTGCTGGTCTCTGCAGCTTTGGTTCATAGCAGCTGGTAGCACTGCCCTCGGGGAGGTGGCCATCCAAATGCAGATTCTTCCAGAACTTCCGAAGGAGCTTCATGAAGCCTCCCAGCTTTATGCCTCCCTGCCATGCCATGTCACGTGTCCACTCTTGACCAGTACCCACCACACACAATCACACGCATTTTCCTCCGACTATTCCATTGCTAAAATGGGCAGCAGGGCGAGATGGACTGGATCCGGGTAACCCCCATGGCTTCCACTTGACCGTGCAGGAAACATGTGCCCCTAGGCACTGCTCCACTGATGCTCCCTCTTGCCACCCTGCCCTCTGTTATGGTCATTACCTTTGCTAATCAGACATTTAAGCAAGTCCACCCCCTAAGGAAACATTCAACTGGAGAGTGTTTGCCAGTATCCCCAGTTTGCTTTGGTGATTCCCTTGGCTCGTTCTTCACTTACCCTTGAAGAGGGAAGAGTATGGACACCTTCATTAGAGGAAAAGATGAAAAATTTTATTCTTACCTCAAATCAAAACACTTTAGAAGGCCAATGACTTCAACAATTCCCCCTTGCTCTTCTTATACAGACTCTAAAGGAAGGACTGTTGGGATGTTGGCTGGGTCTGGAGAGACTGATTTGGTCATCCCTTACTAAGCCCTGGGATAACATGTCTAGCCCCATGGCTGGCTCTTTATCTCATATGGGGACCTTAGCATCCCTTGATTTCAGCTTTGGGGCTTTAGGTAAATTTTAAGGATGATGGAAAAAGTCTTAATCAATGTATTTTATAAATAAGCACATGCCCAGAAGGAGTTCAGAAAGGTTATACATCAGTATTAACAATGTTTAGATAGTGAAATTATGGTTTTTATGCTTTCAATCTTCTTCTTGCTTATAGGTTCTAGTTTTTCTACCCAAAACCTGTTTTGCATTTATAATGAAGGTAATAAGTAAATGGTATTTATATTTAAAAAAATCAAACATTCATCCAATAGGTAAATGGATAAATAAGTTGTGGTATACCCATGCATTGCAATAGTACCAAGGAATAAAATGGAACCAACCACTCATTACAAACACAGTGTGGATGAGTCAAAAAAAATATTATGCTAACCAAAAGAAATCTGACACAGAAGAATATATGTACAATTTTATATATTTGAGGTTCCAGAACATATAAAGCTCATCTAAAGTGATGGAAATAAAAGGCAGTGATCACATAGATTGAAAGGTGGGGAAGACTGCAAGGGGGCACAAGGACATTTTCTGAATTTATGGAAATGTTTTGTATCTTTATTGTGGTGTGGTTAAATTGGGATACACATCTGTTTAAACACACCAAGTTGTACACTTAGAATAGGTGCATTTTATTTTAAATTACACCTAAGTAAAGTTGATGTTTAGAAAAAAGTTTTTGTTTGTTTTTATCAGTGAGTTATGAGAGCTAAAACCATAAAACTCTTTAGAAGAAAACACAGGGATAAATCTTCATGAACTTAGATTTGGCAACATTTTCTTAGCTTTGACACCAAAAGCACAAGCAATAAAAGAAAATAGGTAAATGAATTTTATAAAAATTAAAAATTTTGTTCATTAAAACACACCATAAAGAGAGTGAAAAGACAGCCCACAGATTCCCTAAGAAAATATCTGCAAATCGTATATCTGACAAGGGTCTATTACCTAGAATATATAAAGAGTATTTACAGCTCAATAATGAAAAGACAACTAAACTAAAAAATAGTCAAAGTACAAGAGTAGGCAGTTAGACATGAACAGGAGGGGAGAAAGGAAGATAGCAGATGGGAACATGCCAGGGACCACCCAGTCTCTGCCTAGGGACCTCCTGTCTCCCTTAGAACAACCTTTTGCAGTTTAGCACAGTCCGATAAGTAAAAAATACAGGCTGCATGGACTTTTCCAACTTTGGAACATGTGCACTTAAGGAAAAGCTTGTCAGCTAGTAACCTCAAGGTTGTTATAATGTCATTATAATATCATTTGAATTGCAGTTTTTGGTCCCCCTTTATAGGTTTTGCTTAGGTGCTTGGGAAGATGGCAGGCACAAACATGCACAAAAGCCTGGCGGAGTGGAACCAGGGCAGACTCTGAAGGTGGTACGATAAATCTCTTTGTTGTCTTAACTCTTTATTGAATTCTTTTCTTCTGGAAGACAAGAATCAAGAAATTTTACCATCTGCTACCTGGTAACAAAAGGACTTGAATAGATATGTCTCCAAAGAAGATATCCAAGTGACCCATAAGCACATGAAAAGGCTCAAGATGATTAGTCATTAGGGAAATGAAAAGCAAAACCACAGTAAAATGCTACTTCATACCCACTAGGATGGCTGTAATTTAAAACTAAACTAAACTAAACTAAACTAAATTAAACAAAAAAAGAAAAAGAAAACAAGTGTTGGTTGGATAGTGGAAAATTAGAACCCTTGACATTGCTGGTCAAAATGTACAATGGTGAAGCCACCATTTGGTGGAATGGAAGAGTTTGGTAATTCTCAAAAGGGTAATTATAAAGTTATTTTATATTGCCCAGTAATTCTACTCCTGGTATATACACAAAAGAATTGAGAGCAGGTATTCACACTAAAACTCGTACACAAATGTTCACGGCAGGACTATTTCCAATAGCCAAAAGGTGGAAGCAATCCAAATGTCCTTCATCAGATGAATAGATAAATGAAATGCAGCATTGCTGTACAATGGAAGGTTACATAGCCCTAAATGGGAATAAAGTACTTATACATGCTACAATAAGAATGAACCTTGAAGACGTTATGCTCAGTGAAGGAGGCTAGACACAAAAAGCCACACATTACATGATTCCATTCCTATGAACCATCCAGAATAGACAAGTCCATACAGACAGACACAGACTGGGGGGACAACAGGGGCTGGCAGGAAGGAAGACTAGGGAGTCACTGCTTAATGGGGATGAGGCTTCCTTTGGGGATGATGAAACTGATCTGGTAATATGACGACGGTTGCATAACTTTCTGAATGTACTGCATGACACTGAATTATGCACTCTAGTACTATTGAAAGGATGAATTTCAATATTGTATACTTTACCACAATTAAAAAGAACAGTGAGACAAATGTTATGGTGAGACAATTACACATATTTTCCACTCCTCTTGTTATCAGATGAGGGAATTTCCTGAGTTGTGGTCCTGGCCTCTCAGTCTTGTTCAGTTGCTTCCTCCTTCTCCCTTTGGGATTGACCTGCCCTAAGGGAGATGTTCATCAGGGTGGGCTTCAATGGTGGAGACTTACCCTTGCCTGGTCTGGCCCATGATTGGCTAGGTTGGCCTCATTCAGGGAAAATATCTTAGCAAGAGACCCCTTGTCCGTATCTAAACCACATCATCGAGACTAACTTATAAATAAAAAAGCTGCTATTTTGGTCTCCTATGGTTCTTCATCTATCTCTCTGGATATAAAACTTTAAGTTTAAGTTGAATGGGAAGAAGGACATCTCCCTCCAAGTTCCCTTCCCCGAAAAAACCCCAACAGACCCCTAGTTCTAAACCATTATGCATGGCCACAATTAACCTCTAAACTTCTTAAAGTACATGCAAGCAAACATTCACCTTGACCATTAAAAAAAATCAAGCCAGAAAAATATCAAAGAATAGCTATCTTTGAGCAATGAAACTTTTTGATGTGACCTCCAACCTAAACTTGTAAATTGTACATTATATAATCAAATAGTTTGCATGACTCTGTGTGATTTATTCATTATAAGCTAGCTAAAATTAGAGAAACATTTAGAAATGTTTCATGATTTCAGGCTCTTGCTCATTGCCTATATTTCTTCATTCCTCTCTCCACTTTCTCCTCTACTGTGTGTCACCCTTATTTGGAGAGTATGACTTATAGGAAGTAGTATAGGATCATGAAAGCAAAACACCATTTAGAACTAAAAGTAAGTTTTCAATAAATCAATAAGTATGGTATCACCATACTCTTAAAATTTTAAAAACTTACTGGAATCTCCCAAAGTACTTCAAAGCAAAAAACTAAAACAAAAATGAAAACCCCACAACAACATTTTTCCAAAACTGATTGGATGCTTTAAAAATTCTTAGTTACATGCCAAAGAGAAAACTTGGAAAGAAGCCATATTATGAATGTAAAGAAGGGTTGAGGTCTTGAAAAAATGGAAAGATAACAAAGTTTTAAAGAAGGAAAGTCTGACTGGCAATAAAATAAATATTTTTAAGTGTTTAAAAGGTTTTTACTGAGGAAATAATGTGTAGTGATCTTTGTCTCTTTGGTCATCATAATTAAATTTTCTTCTAGAAAAGGAATGGCTTCCTAATGCATTTATATATGAACGAGTTCTCAGCAGAGGCTGGAGAGTTCAAATACAGATAGTTTGTGCTAGAAGGACATTCTCACTCTGATGGCTTGGTTCAGACTTGGGGAAGGCAATAGTGAAGGGATGGCTTGTGTGCCTTTTTGTCCCCCAGTTCTGTTCAGAATGTTACCAGCGGCTACAGGAGAGCAGAGTGAGTTGGAAGAAGGCAGGGGAAAAGGAAGCCTAAATGTCCCCAGCAGATTTTATTCTGTTTTCTTGTAATGAAAACCCTAGTTTCTATGACTATGTTCTTAACTCCTGGGAATTTTTAGGAATCCTCTCAGTAATCCACATGACCTCCAATTTTATAGTCTATGTTGAACTGTGCTCTTTCTCTGAGATAGAGACTCTACAAGGGGCCAAGAGCTATGGCTCCAAGGAGGAAGGAATGTGACCCCATGTTACTGTCGTAAATGCAGTGTGGGTGAAAAGTGTCAGCAACAAATGGGCCATACACATTTCACCAATCAGGTTCTCATGCTTCCCATTAAGTATTACAAGGCAAATCCTTAGACCTAATCAAAACAAAAGCGGAAAAACTTAAGTTCATATGCTTGGGAAAGACACACTTTGTTCTTGTAAAAATTAGTGGATTCTTTTTTTTTTTTTTTAAGGAACTTCAGTGTCTACTAAAATTAGTAATAATTGTCACCTCTCACACACAAATTTCTCTTCCAGGTATCTATCCTGGAGAAGAATCTATATGTTTATTTAACAGGGCTCCCTAAAGCATTATCTGTCACTTTTAGTAATTGATAACAACCTTAACACAATGGAATGGTTAGATTATCTGTGGTATATTCATACCATGAAATAGTGCACAGTAATTATAAAGAAGGAGGTAGAGTTATACATTTAGACATAGAAGGTGTCATGGATATCTTGCTAAATGAAACATCAAGTTTCATAAAGATACACGGAGCATGATTCCATTTGTGTAAATAAAGATACATAAAACCAAACTATATATAGGAATATAAAAAAGAATTCTAGATAAAAGAATGTTTGAAAACTTCCCATGTGCCTGTCACTCACTGTATTAATGGCTTTATATAAACCATCTCATTTAAAACCCACAATAATTTCATAAGATGTATACTATTATTATCCACATTACAGAGGAGGAAACTGAGGCACAGAGGTTAAATAACATGTCCAAGAGTCACTAAGTAAGTATATGAATGTACATGGTGAAAGCCCAAAAAGGGTGTACATAAAAATGATAAGATTATTTTCTGGAAGGGAAATGAGATTGGATAGGATTCAATGGTGGCTTTATTTTGTAACAAAAATAATTCATATCTTAGTCAGTTCTGGCTGCTATAACAAAATACCATAAACTGGGTGGCTTAAACAGCAAACATTTATTTCTCACAGTTCTGGAGCCTGGAAAGTGCAAGATAAAGGTGCCACAGATTCAGTGTCTGGTGAGAGTTCTCTTCCTGGCTTGTAGACAGCCACCTTCTTGCTGTGTGCCACATGCCTTTTCTCTGTGTGTAAGTGTGGAGAGAGGATTCTGGTCTCTTTTTCTTCTTGTAGGAGCACTAATACCATCATGAGAGCTCTACCTTCATGATTTCAGCTAAACCCAACCGAACCCCCAAAGCCCCACGTATCATCACAACAGGGATTCGGGCTTCAACGTACCAATTTTGGAGGGATATAAATATTCATCCTTAGCGATGATAGACAGATAGAGTTATAGATAACTTTAAATTAAGAAAAAATAGTGGGGAATAAAAAGAAAAGTGACTACTCTTTCTTTTTAAGTCTTCTTTTTTAAATTTAATTTTATTTTTTCAGTGTTACAAGATACATTGTTTATGCACCACAGCCAGTGCTCCATGTAATACGTGCCTCCTCAATACCCACCACCAGGCTCACTCAACCCCCCACCGCCCACCCCTCCAAAACCCTCAGTTTGTTTCTGAGTCCACAGTCTCTCATATTTCATCTCCCGTCCCTATTTTTCCCAATTCACCCTTCCTTTCCTTCTCCCAATGTCCTCCATATTTTTCCTTATGCTCCACATGTAAGTGAAACCATATGATAATTGACTGTCTCTGCTTGACTTATTTCACTTGGCATAATCTCTTCCAGTCCCATCCATGTTGATACAGAAGTTGGGTATTCATCCTTTCTGATGGAGGCTTAATATTCCATTGTATATATTAAGTCTTAACGGAGTGCGAAATTTTCCACTGACCTGAAATATTCCCTTAGATATATGTTTGTAGAATGCTATCTTGAGTCTGCGCTAGAATCTCTTGGTCATATATATATAACTCTAGCTTCCCCGGCAACACCAGCCTTAGTGAAGGTGGGAAGTTAAGGATTAGCTAGCTGTCACAGAGTGATACAAACCTCACTGGTGCTCCCCAAGGCTCAGATCCTAAGAAGGAGGGAGTTCTAAGATCAGGGAATAATCTCATTAATCTGGTGTTTCCAGGCCCCACCCTCCAGCATCACTGAGACTCCCCTCAAGTCTCTGTCATTTCCCCACAAGGTCCTAGGGAATTCTCAGAGATTGTCCTCCATGGCTGTTTGTGGCTCCCTATGGGGACAAAGTCATACTATCCTCCATTTTGTGACTTCATTTAATACTCTTTCAGTTGCTATTATTATTTCCAAGCCTATAAGTCTTGTCAATGAAATAATCCCCTCTTCCATCAGTGTTGACATTTGAAATTTGTTTGGTGTGTGTATGCAGTCTTTTCAAAAGGGAATTATAGCACTTTCTGTTGTAATAGCTCTAGCCCAGAGCCAGTTGTGTCACATTCTCTCCAGGACAACCAAGGAACATTTTAGTAAAACTGATTCAAGTTTCTCCTTTCTGCTCATGTCTAATGGGATCCAAAGACAGTATCCAGGAACCATTAGGTTCTGCTAACTTGAGATGTATTCCCTGTTGACTTGGGTGCTCTACCCCAAAGTTAGGGTCCTCTTTTTATTCAGGAATCTACATTTTAGTGTCCAAGAACCTGACTTTAATTTCCTTCCACTTATCCTCCAAGAAGGCCCATCAGGTCCATGTGCAGATATGACTCCCAATATAGTACTTTGGGTCCCTCTGTTCCTGAGTTGGACATTCAGGTGAGGACTCCCGCTCTTCTTCATCTCCAAGTACTCAAAAAACAGTTTCCTAATGATAAAGTTGGAAAAACAGGAAAGAATTTGGAATGTGTGTGCTCCTTTGTTTAAGATAAAATATGGAAAAGATAAAATATGGAAAAACATACTTATATAAATATTCCCTTAGACGAAGCAACGTTTTCTCCTTCTCCCTTGTTGCGTGCTCACACTCTGAGTATAGTCTGATGTGAATGCACATACGTATATCCCACTTCAAAATTAAGGCTCTGGTGGGGGATTTTTTTCCTCCAATGGCGAATAAGTGTTTGAGGAGCAATGGGGTAGATAGTGGGTATTTTCTGACTCTAACACAGACATATACCTTCATTCTGATTTGTTTATTCTTAGGGTAAATAAATCTGAAAGAAGACAGAAATTGCCTTTCTTAAAACTCTGTATAATGCCTATTAGGTTAGCCATAAAATAAGTGTTGATAAGGATGCGGAGAAATTGGAATTCTTATTCTCTGCTGGTGTCTTTAATTTTTGTTCAGTCTTTCTTGAGAAATAGACCTTCTGGATGCATAATTCTAGTTGGACCTCTTCTATTGTTATTATGATTATGATTATTATGATTATGATTACCAGGTCCCACCTATTTTACAGCTTAACAATTCTCTTTAAATCCTTTAAATATTTTGTGCAATTAATGTATGCCCTCTTTCTTATGATTCTGTTATTTAAATTCCATGAGCAATTACATTTCATGGGGTAGTATACAATTTCAGTCAACTTTCATGCCTGAATTTTTCTTTTCACTTGTGTATTTGGTTGATCTCAATGTATGGAAAACTTGGAGGCCTGAACTGAGGATTCTTTTTTTCCAGAGAGGATTTGTGCTTAATTCAGCTGGGGTCACTATTGCCTCTCATGGGTCCCAGGCTTCATCGGAGTGCTTCAGAGCCAAGGCTAGTTTCCAGCTCAGGGTGTTTTGTTTTGTTTTGTTTTCATCTTAGAGGTATTTTTTTACAATCTGCAAGCCCCACGATGCCAATTTATAAAAAAATGCAGAATTTGTAGCAACATAGCCACTTATAGATCCTGTCCTCTGTATTGCTGGTGATAGAAATCTCTGCTTTATTTCAGTTCACTTTACATTACACCAAATTTACTTAGTAAAGGGCTAGGCACTCAATAATAGGAGAGATTAGATCCTTTAACTCACTTCTATTAACCAAAATCATTTTAATAATATGAATTTAAGGGGCACCTGGGTGGCTCAGTGGGTTAAAGCCTCTGCCTTCTGCTCAGGTCATGATCTCAGGGTCCCGGAATCGAGCCCCGCATCTGACTCTCTGCTCGTTAGGGAGCCTGCTGTCCCCTCTCTCTCTGCCTGCCTCTCTGTCTACTTGTGATCTCTTGCCTCTCTGTCAAATAAATAAATGAATTCTTAAAAAAATAATATGAATTTAAGAAGATTTTGTATCTGGAGACTGACATTAAACTAACTTCTCTATGAATATTTCTTTGATAAAGTCATAGAACTGAGAGTAGAATCATTTCCTACAGCAGGAGCTAAAATGCTTGCTTTAGGCAATATCTCCACTGCATTAATATCTCATCTTGTTTATTTGTGTTAAAGGATACATTTGAAAAGAGGGTTAATCTTTACTGTAAATGAGATCTAAAATAAATATCACTAAAGACTATAATTCATTAATTAACAAGGGAACCAGTAAGATGTTGCAATGTATCTCAGTGATAACTAGAGAACCTGAAAAATCTATTAGCCTATTTTCTGCTGTTTTGCCTTCTGTCATTATGACTCAGTATCATTCATGAACACGGATGGTCCTGCCCAGTCTGATGCAATTCCTTGCCACACTTGGGATGCGACTGTTGGTTTTGCAGCAATTGCTCCATGTGTATGAGAGTGAAGAAGGGAGGAGAGGTCTTAGCACTTAAAGTTGCAGTTCCTCAAACACAGTACTGATGCAGATCAGTGTCTGCATGGGCTACAGTGCTTCTTCATGGAAGGACTGCTCCACTTGCTACAAACCCAGATACAAAAGAAAATATTTGTCAAAGGAGAATGGGGATACTTGCTTCCTAATAGAGAAGGTTGTGGAGACTGTTCCCAAACAAATCTTCTGCAACCAGCTCAGTGTTCTGGGGAAGTGGCTATGTGAATTCAAAGCATAGTAAGTTGGATGCCCAAAAAAGTTCTTTCCTAAATACATCTGTAATAACTAGGAGCTCTATTTGCTACATCATTTGATCCATAATTCCATCTGAAGATTTATGTCTTATCAACATGAGTCTTCATTGACCACACTTCTCAGTTCAAGTTGACTTTCCTCATGAGACTAAAGCACTCTGATACATTTCATGTGCACATCTCAGTTAAATACTTCCATCATAAACAAGGATTTCAGTACATGCTCTTCAATGACCACAATCAAGAGCAGAGAATTCCTGATTCCATTTAAAAATATCATTAATGTTTCTTTCATTGTTTTTAAAGTATTTTTAAGGAAGTAAATCTTAGAATGATAATTTCCCATTCACATGGTTATTTATATTCCCTTTATTTATGTCTGTTCTAACGTCATTACTGAACTTATTTTCTTTTCTGGTGACTTTTATCCCCTCCTGTTCCCTTATTCCTCTCATTCTCATTGCCAGTCTTTCATTTTCTCACCAATGTTCTCTCATGAAAGGAGAATTTTATAGTTTACTCCAAATAATTGCTCTATCCATAGTCCCCTAGAGACTTTCTTTGTGGTCTCTACAGTTGGCCTTTTCTTTATTTCAGCAATTCTGTAAACCCTCAAAAGATCTCTTGGGAGTATCTTTTTTTTAAGGTCATTATCTGCAAATTCATGTCCATCTTCCCCACTGTGTAAGGGATGAATTTTATAAGCATATTTATAAGCTCCTCATAATTTTGGCAATAAGAAACTATAGTTTCTCATTATCCTTTGAGCAGCATATTTCCTCCTATAAAAGGAAAAAAAATATGGGATGTTCGGTGAATGTTTTGCTTTTCTGATGTTGCTATATTTGTCATTTGATTGTTTATTGAAAAACATTTATTGACTGCTGACTGTGTGCCAGGCACTGTTTTAGATAGTTGGAATAAAAAAAATGGGGTGATACCAACCCCCTGGCTGCTGGGAGTTCCCAGTCTAGTGGATGCTACAAATATTTAAGCAAATATAATATAGTGAGAATTACTAATAGAGTTAGAAGGAAGTCCTCTGTCAGCACATTTGCCTTCTGTTGGGAGACTGGAGATGAGAAAGGACTACAGGATGGAAGAGAGAATCAACAGAGGTTCTACAGGCAGGGCACACAGGTAGGGGGAGAACATAAGAAAGAAAAAAAAGCAGCAAATAGGAAGGTAAGGAGACATGGAAAACATGGCATTTTGAGAAAAAGCCAGTGTTGAGTGTAGCAGAGAAACTGTTCTAAATAGGGTGAAACTGAGAGCAAAACTCTTTATATGTGATTCTACTACATTTCCATTCACACTCCAGGTAATGATAAGATATTGAAGACTTTAAAATTTCAGTTGGCCTGAGGTCTGGAAATTGTTTGAATATCTATTTAAAGAGTTTCCTGTCACAGGGAAAACCATGTAAGTAGCTCAGGCAAGAGAGTACAGGCCTGTGGGGATGGAGATGGGAGTACAAACTCTCATGCGACCAGGCACTGAACAGACTGCACAACTGAAGAAGGCAAAGTGTACCCTCCGAAGACTGAGGAGGTGTGTTGAGAGAAGGATGGGGAAGAGTTAAGTGTCATTGAGAAGATTTTGACCTGGAGTCTTGTATAAACTTCAGTGCCATTAACCAAGATGTGAATTCGAGAGAAGGAAATTGGATGGGTTGGAGCAATGTTGGAACTTAGTTTAGTTTTGAATGTAACAGAATATGAGTTTCCAGGTGGTTATTGGAGTAGAAATTGGAACTCAAGAGAGAAGACAGTGCAGGGAAGGAAAAGGGAAGAGAAAATTGTTTTTATTCTAGATGCTAAGAGGTATGCTAGGTGCTTCAGACTACTATAAGGCACCCAATAGAAAGGGATCTCAACAATTTAGTAGAAGTGTCACCATTGAGAACCTGAAAGTTCCCATTGCCAGAGATTCTATTGTTTTGCAAAATTCACTCCGATTACATAGAAGTAATTGGAGAAAAAATGAAAGTCATTATAAATATGAATATAGATGCCATAACAGAGATGTTAAGTAGTCTATTTAATCATGTAAATTGGGTATCTTCAGTGCTGAATTATGGCCTTGAAAGGTTAGAGGCAAGTTTTCCATATATGCAATTTTAGAGTGAACCATTGGTATTTCCCACAGGGTATTTTGTAAGATTGACAAATCCAGACTTTGGCAAATTGACTATTGACAGCTTGTGGGTAGGATGGGGGTGGAGGTGCCCCTGAAAGAACCTGGAAAAATAAATGAGACTCAATCCCATCTTTCAATAGCATCCAGTAGGACCACACACAAAAATAAAATCCAGAGGAACCTGATGAGTTTGGTGAAAGAGACAGAGACTCAAGCAGTGTTTATGGGAGCCTTCTGGGAAATACCCAATGCAGTAATAGTTGGAGGAAGGCAGGGGTAAGGTGGAGACCAGAGAATAGCATAAAAAGTGATGTCTATGCTCAGTCTCCGATGGTGAGCCGTAGTTGTCCAGGTAAAATGGCATGGGGAAGGCATTGCAGGGAGAAAAAAAAATGGCAGTGGTGGGAGAAAGGTCCTGGGGTAAGACAGTCTAGTGAAAGTCAAGAGTTCCTCACTTCAGCGTCTTGGAGTCTATAGTGCTAGAAGGAGGATGTGAGAAAGAGCTGAGCAGGAGCAGTAGGAAGTCTGGAGTGGTGGGTAGGTTAAGGAACTTGAGCTATCCTTGAAAATGGTGCCAGAAAGCCATCATATGAATTTAACCAAAGGAGCAACACACCATCACAGCAGTGTGGGGAGGACTGATCAGAACAACCTGAAGAAGGCAAATTCACCTCTTACACTAGGTCAGATGTAAAATGCTGAAGGCTGAAATCAAGTCAAGGGTGAGAGGGCTGCAGAAGAAGGCAAAGCCAAAATATATATCAGGGTGGTAGAACTGATAGTCAGTTGAGATCTGTGTGCTATTGACCAAGGTGGGGAATAAAAAAATAAGGGAATATAAGAGGTGGGGAAATGGAATGAATATAGCTCTAGACATATTAATTTGAGTTCTCTATGGGCATCAAGAGAGAAGTCTAGACTAGAAACAGAGAATTAATTGATGATGACAAGGGAGATGGTGGTGGCAAGCATTTGCTGAGCATCTCCTTCATGCCAGGCATTGTACTGACTTTCCTGTTCATTAGGTTGTTAATTCTTATTCTGCTTAATTCTTCAGAGCTCTCATCAGTGTTGCATATCCAATGGCCCATTTGCTCATTTGTTCAATGTCTGTCTCACACTATAGTAGAAGTGTCACAAGAACAAGGATTTTTATATGTTGTGCTTATTATTATATATCCAGTACATAACACATAGTAGCTACTCAAAACATCTTGCTAAATAAATGAGAGAATCTTCACAATAATGGTAGTACTTGGGAATAATTATTTTTTCTATTTTATATGTGTAAAAACAGGTTTGAGGTCACATATCCAGTTGGTAGATGTTCCAAGATTTACACTTGAGTCTTCATGGTTCCAAAAGTTAGGCACTTAACCACACTCCATACCACCATTAGCATAAATGACCACTGAAACCACAGAAAGCTATCAATCCCTTTCCCCAGGAAGAAGAGTAGAGTGAAAAAAAGAGAAGGGCAAAGAGGAAATCCTCAGTGACCTCAATCATTGTGGAAAGAAAGAGAATCTCCAAAGAAGACTGAGAATAATACCAGAAAAGGAAGAGGAAAACAGAGAAGGAGCTGTGTTGTAGAAACCAAAGGAGAACCTACCCAAATTAGGCAGTGATCAAGCACTACCAACTCAACTAATGGTCAGGCAGGGAGTGCTTTATAGGTCCTCTTCTCTTTTGATGGTTCCTCTTCCCACCTTTCTTGCAACACTATCTGGCAGTATCGCGAATTCATTTATTTTCAATCCTGGGACCCAAA
Source organism: Nasua narica (assembly GCA_028533885.1). Lineage (NCBI taxonomy): Eukaryota > Metazoa > Chordata > Mammalia > Carnivora > Procyonidae > Nasua > Nasua narica. The sequence goes on from CM052806.1 coordinate 8,364,262, forward strand.
GCAGGAAACGTCCCTGGCTTACATATTTGGTGGATTCCTGAAAATGTGAGCCTATGGCTATTATGTATATGTGATATTATATCTTCCCATGGGTGCTCGTTAAATTTGCAAAGAATTTTCCACAGGTGGCTACAGAGCATCCCAAATACTTTAAAGACTACGGGTCAACAATTGCTTATGCACAATTCTGGAATTCCAGGTGTGGGTGAGGGGACAACTCTAAAAGCTGGTTATTTTTGGTCAATTATTTGAACAGTGTGAGAATATTTAATAGTGATTATCCCACTTAGTATGAATATTTATATGTTTCACTATAAAAAATTTAATGGTTTTGAGTGCTTCCTCTGGCCCCTGATGGGGTTGCTACACAAAATACACCATGTGCTCACGTTACCTTTCTGAAATACAATAAATTCTGAAGTCTAGCATGGGTTGTGGTTCAAGGACTGTGATCTGATATTAATATACACTTTGGGAAGCAGTTTGCACTAGTCAATGTATAATCTACTATCACTTCATTCATACACATTCTCTCTGGGAATGTAATTAAATGGTTATATAAGCTGTCCCTTTATTTAATATTCAAATAAAGGCCAAAGAACATGGTTTTATGCTTCCTAGGTATTTTGATTTCTTTTGGAACATTTGCTGACTGTGGAGTTTTAATATTTAAGCCTTAAATCTTCAGCAGTGAATTTATCATGGATTTATTAGAGTTTTACAGACTTAGAAATCCTAAATGGAAGTACCATAATAGATTCTTGTTTTAAAAAAAATATGACATTTACATTACTGTAATCAATGAACATTTCTAACCTCATCGGAAACAAGCAAAGGAAGACAATACAACCCTTAAACACACTTAATCTACAGATAGAATTATTCAGGGACCCACGATAATATTTTATTTTCTGTGGAAAGTTATGTGTAATGTGCTTGATGAGCATTCATAGTTTTGTAGGTAGTGAGTGAATACTAACTGTGGTTATAAATAGGGCAGAAATATAAATACTCAGTAAGCTGGAGTTGAGCTGTTACCCCTATTTCCCAGATAAACAAACTAAGGCATGGGAATAAATCGAACATCCTTCTCCCACTACAAAATTTACTGTTGGTCCAGAGAGTAACTCATTAATTCCCATGCCCCCCCTTCCTCCTTTTATCTCTTCGTCTGCTCTTCCTCTGCTTCTTTCCTCTGCCATTCAATGCCATTAGTCGATTCTTTTCTTCACTTAGCTTTTCTATCATCTGCACTGGCACCAGGAATTTTTCAGTTTTCATGTAAAATGTACACAATGTGTTTGGGATCAAGGATTATCTTCCTGGAGACAGAATTAAAGGCTGCGAAAAGTATATGAGGCCAAGTTTGGGTTTTACTGGCCTATCTAAGAAGCCCATTACTTGGCAGAGTCACTGAGGTTTTTGTAGGACTAACTCTAGTGACCATAATTACAAACACTACTAAAAATGAGTATGATTTGATAATATTGTTGCACTTCTGTTTGGGTAAATCTCAATTTATAGGCAGTGACTGTACACAAAGCATCAGGGAGACTGGTACTGGGCAGGTTGGAGAAGGAAGCGAATTTTGACCGAGCTTCATAAACGACTTCATAATATCATCTGGTGTTCCTTCTAATTTGGTAAGGTGAGTTACAGTTGAATACAGTCTTCCAGGAGCCATATGCAGGAGATGTTTATAGTATACCTATTACAGAAATGAAGTCAGTGGTGGAGCCAGAATTAAAACTTAGGGCATCTGAGGATCCCGTATCTGCTCTCACCCATTAGCCAGAAAGGGGATGAATTGAGTCACCGGTGTGAACTCTGGGGGAGGGGACCCTAAAATAATTTCTCCTGACTGTGCTACATCTTATCTTGCCACATTGTGGGTGACAGAGCCTGTCCTCATTATCTTATGCCCAACCATGAGCCCTTGTGTAGGAGAAGTGAGAAAAGTGAAGTCTGTGGTGTGATTTTGATTGTCATGTGGGAAGGCGATGGAAGCAACTCCCTCCTTGTGGACTGGGGATCTGAGTGAGCAGGCCTTTCAGGATGGATCCTGGGCACAGCACTCTTTTCTCGGCCTGACAGCTGAGAGTGCACCTCCTACTTCCTTGGCCACGAGCACACATTTTTAATAAGACATCAGTCGAGCAGCAGAATATTGGATATGACTTGTAATTACATTCTGCTTCCCATAAGCTCTACCTCCTCACTGCTGAAGAAAATGTCTCTGCCTTTGGGGTCACAGAGCTTTCTGTGATAGGCAATTTTCAAATTTTACTTCAAAATTCTCGTGAAGACAGGACCCACTTCACCAGTTCGCAGTGCAAAATCAGGTCTCATTTCTCCACGTGCCCACATTGTTATTGACTGCAAGCCTTTGTCATGCCACCAGAGGCTCTAACAAATGTCTTCTGACTGGAAGGGAATCAATGAATAACCCTTTATAGAGAGGAGGAAATGGGGATGTTTGGCAATTTCCTCTGAGGAGATTCTTTCTGTGACTGCCACTTCCTGGTCTTGCTACCAAGATGGGCCGCCGAGCATCTCAGGGCAAGGCCTCATCTGCTAGAGAAGCCCCAAGGACCCTGAAGAGCACCCCGGCTTCCCCTCTGGATCCATGTTATGCAGGAAACCGCTGTGGCTCTTGGGCAGATTCTCATCTATGGTCGCTTCACACTGAACCAGACGCAAATTCCAAGATGTATCCTGTCACTTTATGTTCACACACAGACACTTCCCCAGGGCACACAGGCCATGATACATGAACACTGGTTCCAGAGGGGTCACAGAACATGCTCTGTCAGAAGAGCTCTCCTCGGGACACCTGAGTGACTTGGTCGGTTAAGTGTCTGCCTTCTGCTCAGGTCATGATCCCGAGGTCCTAGGATCGAGTCCCACATGGGGTTCCTTTCTCCATAGGGAGTCTGCTTCTGCCTCTGCCTGCTGCTCCCCCCTGATTTCTCTCTCTCTCTGAAAAATAAATAAAATCTTAAAAAAAAAGGAAGAAAAAGAAGAGCATTCCTCATCCTCTTTATTAACACAGGCCCTGATTTCGAGCTTCCATCCAGTTTCCCTGGAAGCCCCTTCTCTCACCTGCTGGTGACATTCTGGGCACCCACAGGCCGTCAAACATCCTCTAATAAATGAGAACCTCAAATCTTTATTTCTTTTCCTTCTTGGTGGCTATCTGGTCTTTCATATGAATCTACTGATGCAGATAGATGGCAAGGAAAGGGACCATATCAAGATTTCTATGCCTCCCAAACTGCCTTGCAACCACAAAACCATTATGTACTCGTCTCAAATGACATACTTTAAACCGCTACCTAACTACTTTTTCTCTGTAAAAAAGATGGGAGGGGGGTCTGCTACATTGCTAAAACTAGAAATGACTGGTGCAGTTTAATGTCAGTTTTCAAAAAAAAGCTAACTGAATAAAACAAATTAAAAAGATTCAGCCCACCAAACAGTACTGCTGTGGGATACGTAGTCACCTCAATAGAAGTGCTGTTGCTAAGGGAGAAGATGGAGGATTTCTGATAAAAGTGATGTTCCAAGTGAGAGAAAAACCACCAGTGTAGATGTTCTGACTATGTCAGGAACCAAGGAAAAGTCTATGGAATCTAACAGAGCCAGGAAGCCTGAGTGTTGGATGAGGAAAACTCCATCTCAGTGTTAAAGAGCCCAAAGGATGCCTAACTGTCGGGCAATGAGGAGAGGAACGTGCAGGTAGCTTGCTAGGACCCAAGCCGCCTGGAGCTCAGAACATTCCATACGTCCTTTTTGTTGTTTTGTTGATGAACTTATCCCGGACAATTTGCATCCCATTCCAGTAGGGTGGAAACACATATAAAATGATGCTAGATTCTAAGATAAGCACATAAGGAGGTATATATATATATATATATATATATATATATATATATATATAAAATCTTGAAAAGACCCACAGTCTACCCTCGGTTCATAATGTGTTGATTTGTGAGTATAACCCCAGAAGAACTTCAGATGCACACCGATTTCCCCTGTTCTTGGGCATATGCATTGAGTAGAGTGCAAGGGGGAATCACCCACCACACTATATTCTCTCCTTTCTTCAACTGCATATAATTTAAATCACATAAGTTAAATGTGCACATGATGTGACTACAGTCTACGTGTGAAGAGTGGACTTCTATGTGTGAGGTCTTAAAAAAGTAAGAACACACAGGGAAAAGAAATACTGGCCAGGGAGTGCAAAGGAAAAGCATCCTTTTAAAAACACACTTTGGTGTTGAATCAGGGAATTTTTTTCTGGTGTTCTCAAAAAACTGCTAGGCTAAGAGGAAGCCACCGGAGCTAAAGAAGAGATTGACCTGATTCTTGCAACACTTTCTGAAGTATTTCTAAATCTGGCTTCCAGGGAGGGCATCACACCACTTCTCCTACTCTTCTGGTCACTCCTTCTCAGTTTTTTTGCTTCTTCCTCCTCATCATCCCAACCTCGAAATATTGGGAACCCACAGGCCTTAGTCTTTGGATATCTTCTCTCCTAAATATAGTCTCACTCAGTGACCTCTTTCACTCCTATGCTTTATATGCCACATATACCATAATTGTAATTGTTCTGTCTTTATATCTACCGCCAACAGCTCCTCTGGGAACTCCAGACTCACAAATCCAATCACCTACGTAACATTTCCATTTGACGTAATAGGTATCTCGAGCAAAAGTGTCTAAATCTGGATTCTTCATTCCCTATTTTCATCACCTTGCTTTTCCTCCAGCATATTTTATCTCTGTCAGTATCACTTCCATTCCCCCAGTTGCTCAGGTCAAAAATATGAAGTCATTCTTGACTTTATTTCTCTCCCATACCACATCAAATTCATTGCATAATATTCATTATCTGAATATTCAAATACATGCACAGTCTGGGGCCTTCTCATCATCTCTGGACACCACCCTACCTGCTCCAGCCCGGGGACATCTCCTGCTTAGACCATTGCCATCATTCCCTAATTGGTCTTCCTTTTTCTACTGTTGCCTCCCATAGACCATTCTTCTCACAATGGTCATAGATCCCTTTTAAAGATAGAAATCTGATCACGTATTTCCTTCGTCCCAAAGTTTCTGATAGTTTCCCACTGTGGCAAGAATAAAACCTCCAGCCCCTTGATGGCTTTCAGAATCCCCCATGATCCAGCCACTGCTCAACTCCTCAACAAGCCATGTCTTTTTGGACCCTTCTTTGACTAATCTTAAGTCACTTTGTCCTTTTAATAGTTCCTAGAACACACCTAATTCTTCACCTCACTAGAACATTTTTTATATATTTTATTTATTTCTTTATTATTTCTTTGCTAGTCCCTTCAGCTTGGAGCTGACTTTTGCAGTTTTAGCATAGCTGGTTCAAAAGCTCTCCATATGGCAGAGGGGAGAGTATAATTAAAAGAGGTAATCAGGTCTTTCTTCACCCTTCAGATTCTTAGTGCCATGGATCAAACCTATGCTGGGAAAAAGAGACAAGGTATTTTTTTTAAAGATTTTATTTATTTATTTGACAGAGAGGAGAGAGAGATCACAAGTAGGCAGAGAGGCAGGCAGAGAGAGGAGGAAGCAGGCTTCCCGCTGAGCGGAGAGCCCGATGTGGGGCTCGATCTCAGGACCCTGGGATCATGACCTGAGCTGAAGGCAGAGGCTTTAATCCACTGAGCCACCCAGGTGCCCCGAGACAAGGTATTTAAATCAACAGCATGGTTGAATCTTCCCTCTAGATACATTTTATTTTATTTTATTCTTAAGATTTTATTTATTATTTAACAGAGAGTTAGAGAGAGCACTAGTAAACAGAGCAGCAGGCAGAGAGAGAGAGAGAAGCAGGCTCTCTGCTGAGCAGGGAGCCTGATGCGGGGCTCGATCCCAGGACCTTGGGATCAAGACCTGAACTGAAGGCAGATGCTTAATGACTGAACCACCCAGGAACCCTTAGATACATTTTAATAATTAAAATATCACAGAATCCATTCAAGATGTTGTTAAGAGATACAGGTATAAGGATGCCTGGGTGGCTCAGTTGTTAAAGCATCTGCCTTCAGCTCAGGTCATGATCCTGGAGTCCTGGGATCAAGTCCTGCATCAGGCTCCCTGCTCAGTGGGGAGCCTGCTTCTCCCTCTGCAGCTCCCGTGCTTGTGTTCTCTCTCTCTCTCTCCTTGATAAATAAATAAATAAAATCTTAAAAAAAGAGAGAGAGATACAGATAGAAAATTCAGCATAGCATTGTTGAAGGCAAAGTTTGGGGAGCTGGAAGATTAAGAAAATAGAAGAAAACGTTTTATATTTATGATGCTTTAAGTTGACACTTCTCAACAAGCCAGTTCCTGTGGTTTAGGGAACACAGCTAATGCACACATATCAGCACCAACCATGTTGCAAAACTTCCGTGTTGGCTCTAATTATACTCCAATTGATTATTGTAAGTTGTCTACGTATCTGGGGCACATTACAAGAATATTGTACCCCCACTGGTACCATTGTGTGTAGGGCATTGAAAAGCTGTCAAAACGCAAGCAGTCAGAAATTGCAACTCTTGTATGCCTTCGATAAAACAAAACAAGGTTCACCTAAAGACACATGGCAACTAATGAAGACGGACATTTAAAATGACCCTTAACAATTCAAGAACAGAAAAGTCCTACCTCAAAGGACTCAAGGTAAACAGTAAGATCAATGAAGTTTAAGAGAAATGTGCAATACTTGTAAATAGGGATTAGAAGCATAAATGTGCGGGAGCACCTGGCTGGCTCAGTCAGTAGAACATGTGACTCTTAATTTCAGGATCATAAGTTCAAGCCCCACATGGGGCACAGAGCCTACCTAAAAAATAGAAATAATTAAAAATAAATAAAGGAAACAAGTGTGCAAAGCAGTTTTTATTTTTTAAAATTTAAGTTAAAGTTAGATAACATATAGTGTATTATTAGTTTCAGGGGTAGAATTTTGTGATTCATCAGTTGCATATAACCTCCAGTGCTGATTACATCATGTGCCCTCCTTAATGCTCATCACCCAATTACTCCATCCCCCCACCCGCCTCTCCTCCAGCAATCCTCAGTTTGTTTCCTGGAGTAAAGAATCTCTTATGGTTTTCTTCCTCTCTGTGTTTGCCTTATTTTATTTTTCCTTCCTTTCCCCTATGTTCATCTATTTTGTTTTTTAAAAAATAGCGTGGCATATTATGAAATTTATCGTGTAATAATAAAATGGATCTATTATCCCAGGTCAATTAACAGCAGTTAAGTAGAACAGAGAGAAGTAGATGAAGTAAAAGGCATTGAATTCCTTACAATGACTATTGTCAGACTCCATGTTGCTGAGAATTAGAACAAGTGGCTTTAAATATGTAGTTTGCTATTCTAAAAGATGACCCCAGCAGAATAAAAAAAAATACCAACTTGAGAATCACTATAGAATAGAAAATAAAGATCTTATTGTCAATATAGTTTTCAAGAATTTTTGTGATATGAAAAAAACCTTTCATTTTGCAAAAAAAAAATCGTTTGCTGATACAGGAAAATATATGGGAAAATGTAAGAGTGTTGCAGTCTGTTAAAGATTAATTTAAAAAAAATCTTACATACAAAAAAGTGTATGTAATATCCATGAGGATAAATTAGTATGTATTTATCTACTTTTAACTTCAAAATAAAGGTATGTCCTCTTATATATTCAGAAGACATTTAGAAAACACGAAGCACATATTAGGATTCAAAATTTCAATAATTTGCAAACAATATATATTGCACAAAGTTTCAGATGGAAATTCCAGAAGGTCATACCAAAAAAAAGTGCTTTTTATTGCATTTTTAAAACTTAATCTCATTTGCATGTGTCCGTGCATGCATGTGTGTTTGTGTTTGTGCTTGGGCTAAAACTGGGTATACAAAATCTAAAATGTCCAAATATCAGTTTTTTCCTTCTTGCTTAGGAATGGAATCCTAAATTTCAGTGGGATATTTAACCAACGAGAATGGACTATTTTTCCCAATCTCCTTTGTGGCGAGGTCTAGATCTGTGGCTGTATAGAGGCCATCGAGACTCGAGCTGAAGCATTGGACAGGGCTGCCAGTAGGTAACCTTCAGGGTAAGAGCACGTCTCTCTGTGTCACTTCTTTCTTCCTCCTGGCTGGGCAGAGAACAGGGACACAAACTGCCATGCTGAGCTCTGGTGCATCCGTTTCTACCGATGGCTGAGCAACAAGGTAGATAATCCTGGGAACCTGATGTTACAGAAGGCTTTGATTACCTTTGAGAGGGCAGTTCCTGCTTATGGATAGAAAAATGAAACCCCAAGCAGCTTGTATGGAGGACTGAATGGTTGATGGAAACTGAAAGCAAGGAGAGAGTCTACGCTTTCAAGATATCTCCCAGTGAAGCTACAGAGACATGGGGCAGCCGTTTGTGCAAGGGTCAAGGTTGGGAGAGGGTCATGCCATTTCTGGGTGGGAGCAGAACACTGGAGAAACTGGGATGTTTATTGTCTGAGGCCAAGAGAGAAGTGCCTATGAAGAGGGCAAAAAAACTGACCAGATCATGGGAACCAACAAGGAGCAGTTGGGAGGGAATAGAATCCAAAGCAAATGGAGAAGAGGCTAGTCTCCTGTGATGGAAGGGAAGAAGGGACACGAATAAAGACAAATTGAGAGGTGCCTTATAAGGAAATTGAAGACTGAGTAGCTCTAGCTATTCTCTGGAAATTAAAAAGCAAATCAATTCTTAACAAGGAGAGTAGACAAGGTTAGAAAAATCCCTGAGGGATTAGAAAAATGGGCAACCAGAAGATAAGAAAGAACACTGCTGAACCTGCCTGAGGTCCCACCTGAGACCGGCCGGGAGGACGGAGCCTCCGTCCGTGGGCAAAGGCCACGCTCTGCAACTTGGGAATTAGAGTCAGCTCAAATGGACCACAAGGCTGCTGTGGAAAAGACTACTTCCAGGCTTATACAGCAGATGATCCAAGGGTTGGTGGAAATGAGTGTGTTGCTGACAGTGTGGTTGAAATAACAGGCTTGAAGTGCAGACAAGTTTGGAAAGGAATTGAAACAAGGAGGGTGGAGAGCCTGGTTGGATGGAGACCTGGAGACCAGAAAGGGAGTTCAGGTGCAGTCTGGTTGACAGAAAGTGTGGGCCTGAGGGGGGTGTGGTGATGGCGGAAGGAGGGAACTGGGAGGGGAGGTTCCCAGTGGGAACATGGGAAGTCAGAGGCACAGCCCAGTCCAAGGGCTGAGTGCAGAAGGAGCTAAAGTCGTGGAGGTGGGGAGATGGGTAGTAAGAGCACAGGGGCTCAAAGGCCCATGAAGCTGAAATGTGAAATGCAATGTTCAGATGGAGGTGCACATCACACATGGTTTTGGAAGGAACAGGTTTAAAGAAGAAAATTGGTCCAGGGGCCAACTTGTTTCAAAGGCCATGACTGTAAACCAAACACAATAGTATGGAGACACACAGTCACTGGAAATAAGACAGCAAACCAAGATGCTGAGAAGATGCTTCTCGTTGGTACCCTTCAGGAATTCTTATAAATATAAAACCTGGAAGATACGCACTATTAGGTCCGTTTAATGAGTACTTTTTAGAAAAAGTTTTGCTCACTGTCAGGTAATTGTAAATAACAAACGTGGAGTGCTGACAATTATTATTATTTTCCCAACAACAACGATGACATTTTACTCATTAGGACCCAGACTCCTCCTTGCGATTGATTTTTTTCCCCTTTTTTCTCGTTCCAGTAGAGGGCACTCAAAGCTCAAATAAACGCATGCAATCATTTTATAGCAATTGTTTTATATAATTAAAGCTCATATTTAAATGAAAAAGAGAAATTCTGATTTGATGAAACTTAATTACTAGTCACGCATGTAAATTTCGCTCACATGAAATGGATCCTGGAAGTGATTACATGAGAACATGTCTCCCCAGATACTTCATTTTCTCTCAGCACATGCTAAAAGTAGGAGGGAACGTTTCTTGCCTAGGAGACAAGATGGGCTTTCTAAATGCATGTCCACATGGACAGCTAACCCCCAGGTATCATTTTCATTCCCATCTGACTTCTTTGAGAGGGGTCTCAAGTAATCTGGAAATTATCCCATGGGCTACTGGACAAACATCCTCTAGGGACGAGCAAGCGGAGAAAATGCCGGTGGGACAGAAGTGACTACGAGGAGAGGAAATCCTTTGCTGGCGAAACTGTGCCACAAATGAGGGAGGTGGCTGAGAGGGAAGTTGCGGCCATCACGCACAGCCCACGGAGGGGTTCTTGAAGAAGCTTCCAGAAGACCTTGTGTTGCAGAGAGCTGTGAAAATCCAAGTATTGTTAGTATTGGGGGGAAGACAATCTCCCAAGCACAAGATGAGCCTTGTGTGGCTTTGGTTGCCAATATGGCAGAATTACAAAGGAAGATGTGAACAGTGGTAATTGGCTGTCAGTATTCTGTCAGAGATTCTCCTGGAGGAGTTAGACCCCAGGGTCAAGTGATTCTGCAGCTCTGGCCTTTGCCACAAAGGGGCTGCCATGATCCAGGCACTACAGCTTCGCCAAACACAGAGGACGTTTCAGTTTGGCTTTCCATCTTACGTCAGGGTAAGGGTTATTTAGCAGGCAGCGGATGGGAATCACTTCCAGCTTCCTGTAATAATGCCGATCTATCAATATGAATTAGCTTCTTAGGTAGTATGCAAGTTGCTTAAAGAGAAGGGAGGATTCTCCCCAAAAAAGTCTTCTTGGCAGAGATTGCATACCTGGCATTATGAAGAGTGTGTTATTGCTTTATGACTTATTTATAACATTTTTTAAGGCACTGTTATAAGACTCTGAAACTTTACGATTTAAACAACTCCCCTTACCTGCCCCCAAGCTCACCAGATGCAGCCTTTGAAGCACTCATAAAGTCAGTCCTGTCTCCTCTGGATACCTTAGTGCTGGGATTCTGAAGTCACATACTTGTTTTAACTCCTTTCCGCTCAGGATGCAAATGCTAGTGGGGCAAAGGGCTGAGACGCTATGCAAAATGGAATTTTTTTAAAAAGCACTTTCTCTTCTCCCTAATAACATCACAGCACAAGATAAAGGATTTATAATTTAAGACCCTGAGGGTGTACAAACACCTATAATGAAAATCAAACAACTTTAAGCTTGTGAGGTTAAATATAGAATATATATTTATAGCTTGGTTGTAATTGGGGCATGTGTAACCTTGCCATATATTGTTGACAGATCAGGTGGCAGCTGTCCCATTGTTTATTCTTTTTCTCAGCTTTCTGACATTGGTTTGATTTATAGTTGCAAGCGATAAATTACAAGGCTGAATCTAGTTTCGAACCCTCTAGCTGAACATTTCCCATTACCTGCTTAGGCAAGCTAAATATTGCATTTAAAATAACAGCAAGATCGTACTAAAGGAAAATCATTCAAATGAAAGTGAATGCCAATGTCTTGAAATGAACCAGCCACACCCTGTGGGGCAGCAGGGTAGAGTGGAAAACACTTAGTCCTCCCGGCAGCAAGTCTGGCTTCTATAATTTAAGCAAGCCACATCTTCCCTGGGAGTCTGTAAGTTACTCCTTCACCAATCCAACCAACCAGCCTCAAGATTCCATGTCTCTAGGGATGATTTTTGTACCAGTTAAGAGACATTCCTCTGTAAGTGTAAGAAACAGAAGACCCAGCTAAAAATGGCCTGATACATAAAGGCGTGTTTGATCTTACCTAACAGGAAGTCTGGACACAGAGTAATTCCAGGGACGTTTGTTTGGTAGCTCAGTGATGTCAGCTGACCTGTAAAAGTCTTGTCTTCAGGGTTGTGAGATGACTGCGGCCAGTGTCACGTTCTCACACGGTGATATTCATGGAGAGGAATGGCTGTATTTAGCCTGGGTTGGTCATCAACCGCGTTCTGCAGGGGGACAGTCTCTGTGAGCCCAGGGACAGAAGGAGGGTGTGAACAAGTCTGCGTTTAGTGAGGGGAAGGTGATGGTCAGCAAGAGTTCGGTAGGCAGTGTGTGGTGTAAACATTCACATGAGACTCACTAGTAGGTTTCAGAGTTGTCCAGAGGCACAGGATGTACCCCAGAAAACAAATTTTTTTATCCAAGTAACACAATTCCATTAGGTGGAGACTGCCCTCCTTATTTTGCCCTTTGAAGATTATCCCCTTTGAAACATATTCCTGGGTGCCCCAAAGCACTTGGGAGCACATATTAAATCCCACAAGCAGCATCTCCTAAATCTACCGAATGAATTTGAATCCTGATCCCCGTAACTAATAAGAGATAAAATAACAGATAAAAAGCATAACACTCCATGATATAGATTATGGGGGGAAATCTGCTCCATCCTTACTGTCTCTGCCTTACTAAGTGGTGGGTGGGGGGAGGGAAGAAGAGGGCTGTGTTGCTTCTAGAACTCATCATGGTCAAATTGTAAACTTTAGATAATCAGTTTCAGATAATCAGTTTCAGATAAAAGTTCAGATAATCACTGCCCTTGTGGCTGCATGATTCCTTTGCAGAAAGATCCAGAAGTATCCCCATACCAGCTATTTCCCCCCCTTTCTATTTTCAGGGGGCCTCCTCAATTTAAGATGCTTTTTTGCCTATGACCCGCACGATACTGTCTTCCTTTCCTTTGGGGGGATGGGGACACAGATAAAATAATTCATGACCCGGAGACATGTTATGTGCTTCCCACTCTGTCTTCTAATCTCAGGCTTCCTTATATTGTCTGAAATCCTGCTGTTACTGGCAAGGGGGAGAAAAATGGGGCTTTTCTGTTGGCATGGGGCTGGAGTCCTTCCCATCTCAGTCAATCAACAGGGGCTGCAATGTAGAGTTTGGGGAGATAGTCATTCTAGAAAAAGGACCAAATTCATAAATTATAAGAGAGCTGAGGTTCCAAATACCAGAGAGTGAGTCAGGATATTGTTGGCACTCAGAGGAGCAGGACAAGGGTAGATGTCAACTGGGAAATGGATCCAAAAATTGAGAGTCAGGGCAGTGCAAGCAAGAGAAAGCACAGAGGATCTAGGGAAAAGGGAAAGAGAGAGAGAAGGGGACCAACCAATACAAATATGCCCATCAGTCAGCCTGGCTCAACCAGGAGCCATTTGGATGAAAGCGGTCTTCCAAGTCATTTATACCACCTATTTATTGCAACTTTGTGACTGTTGGTGATGAAAATAAGAATGTATTTTTAATTTGGGGGGTGGCTGGATTTCAGAGTGGTCGCTTCGGGATCCAAAGCTATTTATCCTCAGCCTCATGTGAGCTTGTGTGAGCTCCCTCTTCCTGATGTTCTAAACTCAACTTACTCCAGATTCTTTCTAGATTTGGGGAGAATTGTTCACATGCGGTTAAATTTTTGTCTTTGAGAAGAACGCACTGATGTGGCATTTGTCATGTCTGCCTTCCTATTATTTCTACAGATTTAGGTGGACTTTTTTACAGGGTATCACAAGGAAGGAGGCTTGAGTGACAATACATATAGATTTGAGTTCAGATGAGAATTTAGTCCATGGATTCACATCATACAGAATAATGAAACTGTATTTTTTATGTGCTAAGACTGAAAAAAATCAGAATATTTTCAACATATATATGTATATGTATGTAATACAACCTACAATTATTATATTACATTTGAATTACATCATATTTTATAAATATAAACTTATTTTGTGTGTATATATATACATGTATATATATAAACTTAGAGAAGGTTTGTCGCTTCAGCTAATAGAAACCTTGACTAATAGGGACTTAACCAAACAGAAGCTTGTATTTTTCAGTTAATGCCTTTGGAGATATACAGCCCAAGAACTGCCTTGTTATCTTTCTGCAGTTGCCATTCTCAGCATGAGAGCTTACTGCCTCAGTGTCAATAGATGGCTGCTCTGGCGCTAACCATCACATCTGTGTTCAATGCTAGAGGTAAAGGAAATCACTGGAACCATTTATCCCTTTATTGGGAAAGGATAGGCTTCATTGGCCAGAACTGAGTCACATGGACATTTAGCACAAAGAAAGCTGGGAAAGGGTGTATTCAATTCTCATAGTCTTAATGGAGGAGGTGGCAAAGGCAAATAGGGTTCGGGATGGACTTGGAGCCAACCAGCCAAGCTCGACTTCCACACTCTGCTACAGTAAAGGTCCCACACAGGGATGATATTAAAATCTAAAGCCAGATTCTTATTTAAACAAAACTTTGTGCGACATACCATAACAGCCTGGAAAAATAGGAGAAGCCTAAAGCTTTTCTGAATCAAACAGTTTGAGAGCTGGCACATATGAATGACATAAACAATTTTCTAAATTTAATTTATTGGCAGGGCGCTTGGGTGGCTCAGTCAGTTAAGCGACTGCCTTTGGCTCAGGTCATGATCTCTGGGTCCTGGGATCAAGCCCCACACCAGCTTCATTGCTCAGTGGGGAGCCTGCTTCTCCCTCTGCCTGCTGCTCCCCCTGCTTGTGCTCTCTCTCTGTCACAAATAAGTAAATAAAATCTTTTAAAAAATAAATCTAATTTATTTACTTCTTTGCCTTCCTATTTTTCTTTAGTTACGCCAACATTTTCACAAAAGAATTTTAAAAAATCTTTTAAAGGTATATAAATTCTAGGAAGATTCCTGGACTTGGAATTAGAAGGCTTGCTCACCACTTTCTGCTCTTTGACTTAAGAGCTGTGTGACCTCGGGTAATCCACTGAAGCCTCTTGAAGCTGGGTTTACACAATCATGGACAGAGGGCAATGACATTTCCCCCGTCACTTGGAGGGAAGGGTGGCGGGAGGGGAGGGAATTCGTGTAAAGCTCAAGAGAGATCCTCTGTGACGCATGCCTTGGAAGAAGCATAAGCTCCCATCACATTCCATGGGTTGTCTTATTTATTTATTACTGGGATCTCATGATGTGGTTCCAGAGAAAACACAACATCACTATTCAGGCCCCAGTTTGCTCACTTAGGAGACTCCAGGAACCCTCTGTGGTCCCTTCCTGGCCCCCACCACACTGGTGGGTCAGTGTGTCCCAACACCAACATCAGTGATGCTGCCATGTTGAGAGGTCACTTTGACAATTCCTGAAGCCCAAAGGAGCGAATCTCTCTTATCGTATATTACCTTCCAACCGGGGTAGTTCCTCTGGGAAGGGAGGGCTTTTGGGGTTGTGTCAAAGGGAAACAGTTTTGAACTCAGACATCTCAAACAGCTGACCCTACACATGGCTCTTAGAGCAAGAATCAATGCTGGAGAATTAAGCACAGGACCTGCTGTAGATCCTAACTGGCATTTTTGTGCCTCCCTAGCATACGACCTACCTGGATATCACACTTACTCACACACGAGGACATGCACACCTGCACTCCTCTAGACAGGCTCACGTGCAAAAACACATGCCGTTGCTCCAGGAACCTCCAAAGAGCATTCTTGGGGAAGAAGGTCAACTTTGGAAAGCTAGCAAGCAAGCCACCATGCAACCACAGAATCAGGCAGTCTCTGGATCTGCAGTCCTCTGACTCGGCATTGTTTGAACAATTTAGAGGAAAAAAAATAAGTGGAAAAAAATTTTCTCGTAAGAATGGAATCAGCTTCTACCTAGACTCCAGGAACATGTTTTTGGATCCGGTGACCTGGACATAAGACATCTGAAACAGGGTCCTCCTGGCATGACTTCCCAACCAGGGGCACAGTTCAGGGGGTGCATGTGTACAGGACAAGCACCAGGTTGGTGCTCAAAAAGAAAATGGAAATATTTAAAGCAGGCAGTAGGAACATTTTTTTGACTGTGCAACCCATCAAGCAATGGAATAAATTACTTGGAGAAACATTTGGGGCTCCCTAAATAGAAACATTCAGGAGAAAAGTGAGATGGAACACACATTCCCATTGTCATTATTAAGCAGTGTGTATTGAGTGTGGACAGAGTACGAGGTAGCTTTTCAGATGCAGAGGCATCCCCCAGTTCCTGTGGAAAAGTATGGGGAAGGGCTGTGTGTTGGCAGCTCCTGGCCATGGCAGAACCCATGACTCATGAAGACCCTCCTGGCTGGCTGAATCTGTGGCTCCGTAGCAAGTTTACAAACTCTTGAGATCCCTCCTGCTCAGAAGACTGTGTTTTGGGCTGGTGATGAACACATCACCATCCTGTTGGTAAAGCGCTGGAAATATCACCCCCTTGGTAAAGTCCTCTTGCACAGGTAGAAATGGAAGTACTTCTATAAAAATGCCTTGAGAATTTTAGGTTTTCATACACACCATTGGTGTAGAGCATCATAGAATCAGTCATCTTCAGAAGAACACTTGTCAGATTCTAAGAGTTACTAATGACCTTCCTTTCAGAGTATTTAACCACATCACAGAAGTCAGAGAACAGAACCAAAGAATCCACATACCCTATCTAATTGCAGATATCGAATAGGAATAGCTCTCTTTCCAAATGAAGATGTCGGGATGCCTGGGTGGCTCAGTCGGTTGAGCATCTGCCTTCAACTCAGGTCATGATTTCAGGGTCCTGGGATTGAGTCCCGCATCAGGCTCCTTGCTCAGCAAGGAGCCCTGCTTCTCCCTCTGCTTGCCATTCCTCCTGCTTGTGCTCATTCTTTCTCACCCTCTCTCTCTGACAGATAAATAAATAAAATCTTAAAAAAAATCCAACTGAAAACGAAGAGAAAAAAAACAAAGACCAACATAACAACTAAGTTGAAAACAGAAAGTACCCATAATTTTGACATTCAGCAGAAAAGTATTCTTCCTACAATGATTTCTATTACAATTATTTAGAAATTTGGTATTCTAAAGTTATCTAAGAAAAATTGACGTAAAAAGATGTGATAAAGGGCAATAGAATAATTTGGAAAGAAATAAAGAATGAAGAAAGAGCTAAGTGAGATGAAAAAGGATTGCAAAGAAATTAAATTTGCCAGCGTAGAGTTAAAATATTTACTAGAGGCTATAAAGAACAAATTCCATACTGAATAAAATTCAACATTGATAAAGTGACACTCTTCAGTGACTCTTCCAGAAAGAAGAAACATATCAATAGATGAGCATGGAGATAAAAGATACAGCTCTCTGAAAATGCAAAGCCAAGCTGGGAATGATAGATGTTCCTGGAGAGGAAACCAGATTTGTTGTAAGAAAACATTCTTAAACTGGAAGCAACATTATAAGGTACAAATTGAAAATGGTTAAATTGGCTTCAGGGAATGCTAATAAAAAGAATCACATGTGATTCTATCATAAGTGTTTGAATTATGAAGATTAAAAAGAAAAAAACAGGGGCGCCTGGGTGGCGCAGTTGGTTAACCAGCTGCCTTCGGCTCAGGTCATGATCCCGGAGTCCCGGGATCGAGTCCCACATTGGGTTCCCAGCTCCATGGGAAGTCCGTGTCTCACTCTGACCTTCTCCCTTCTCATGCTCTCTCTCACTCTCTCTCTTTCCTAATAAATAAATAAATAAAATCTTAAAAAAAAAAAGAAAAAAACAGAGTTTATAAGCATCCATGAAGAGAATAAGAGGATAGTAGCAAGCTAACTTTGAGAGAAACAAAAAAATCGAGTGACTTCAGACTTTTCCAGAAGCAAACACATGAAGGCCATAGAGAGAGATCAGTGGAGTGTTAAGGTCAAGAAATTACTTCCTGAGAATTGGATTTAATCAAATTTTTACTCATATGTGACAACCCAGAAAGGCACTGTGTGATATATGTCAGTTAAAAAAAAAATGTGTTATTGCACACATTTTTAAAAATTTAATTTAATTATATTTTTTTAGTGTTCCAAGATTCTTTGTTTATTCACCACACCCAGTGTTCCATGCAATATGTGCCCTTCTTAATACCCACCACCAGGCTCACCTGTCCCTCCACTCCCCTCCCCTCCAAAACCCTCAGTTTGTTTCTCAGAGTCCACAGTCTCTCATGGTTCATCTCCCCCTCTGATTTCCACACACTTCTGAAGAATGGTTTGTAGACAGATGCTACAGGACACTTATGAGTTACGGTACAATTATGAATGAAGGTTGGTGATGAGTATTTATTAAAACTATTGTTTCCAAGGTGATTGAAATAACTTTAAAAGATATTGACTTAAATTTCCAAAAAGCCCTGGGAAACTAACAGTTGATGAATTTCATGGTCTCTATATTCAGAGAAACTTCAATTTAGCTAGATTAAGTGGTATGTCTCAAAATATCAGTAATACAATGGAAATCAGGATTCATATCCTCTGTTCTTGATGCAGAGGACACTAGTTATCAGATTAGTATACCTCATTCTATTTTGAATTAATTTTAGGAAATTTCCATAATAAAAATGAAAGAAAAATTTAGCTTAAAGTGTTGATCATGCTTAAATTCTTCTTTTCTTTCCCAGGACTAAGTTAGTGCTTATATTTAATTAGAATTTTCTCCAGATTCCACTCATAATCTTGTCAACTACAACAAGAATGGCCTTCAATAATGATGGGTTTTGACTTTTGAGGTCCTTGGTGTGTTCCAGGCACTGTTCTAGGCACAAGGGTGTAATATGTAGAGAACTAAACCAGACAAAATCATATTCTTATGTCTCCTACCATCAAGAGTTAGGCTTTGGGGAAAGATATATCTACCTAGACTAAAACAAAGGGTGCTTGTCTTAGTATTGGTAATTATCACACTTCTTCCTCACTATGAAGGGAGAACATAGGATCATCAGGCATGAGAAAAGCCAATGTTATAAAAGATGAATAGAGAAACTGCTGGTGGAGAAAATGAACTGGAGGCACTGAACAGAAAGTATCTTTTCTAAGGGCACTTTTCAAAAGTACCCTTAGAACTATTTTAGAAGAAATTAACCCAAAGACATAAAAGAAACAGAGACAATACAAAAGCCTTTACAAACTAAAAATGTAAGTTAAAACAGAAATAAGGGAAGGGCTGGAAGGTAAAGTTGAAGACATTTCTCAAAATACAGAGCAGAGATATGAAAAAAATATGAAAGTAAAAAAAAGAAGTAAACAATGAGAGTCTTAATCCCAAAGTGCTGATATCTGATTAACTAACAGTCAGGGGCTGTGGTGACATTGTTTGCTTCTGTTGTGGTGCCGGTGGTTGTTACTGTTTATATATCAGTACAAATAATAGTTAACATTTGTTGAAGGGTTTCATTGCACTGGAATCTGGGTTGAGGTCCTAACCCGCAATGCCTTGCTTTATTATCCTACCAGGTTCTTTTAATGGAACAAGGGGGCTAGACCAGAAGAATCTTAAGAAGATAAATGATTATGATGTGGTTACTGAGTGTATTTGATTGTGAGGAAGAGAAAATAGTCAAGGGGTAACTCTTGGGTGGTTGGATGACAACAACTGAGATCAGAAATGCAAAAGTAGGAGCAAATTTGGGGGGAAGAAGATACATTCAGTTTTAACATGTTGAGTTGAAGGTGCCCAAAGGACATCAGAAGGCATAAGATCAAGAGATAGCTGAATTAATGACCCTGAAGCTCAAAGAAAAGTCTGGGCCAGAGGGAGAGACTTAGGAATCACCCACCTATCAGTTGAATCGAGAGCAGATCCAATTACTCAGAGAAAGTCTGAGTGTAGACAGAAGAGATGAAGGCCAAGGCCAAGGCAACCTGAGGGAGAGACTAGGAAGGAGCACTCATGAGTGGGGATCCTGGAACCAGAGTGTTAAATGGCCATGGGACAAGAGAGGCCTGTGGAGGAAGTGGTCAGGGATGGACATCAGTGCACGGGAATCCTCTACATTAAGGATGATTGGTAGGTGGTATTTTTCACAACGATTTTAATGTCATTCTGGGAACAAGCCAGATAACAGCTGAAGAATGAATGAGAAATGAATTCTTCAAGTTCTTTGCCTGCTTCCTGTGTGAATTGCATGAATAAGGCCTCTATCAGTAGATTTTATAGGATTAAGAGATAATGTCTGCAGAGTATTTAGCAAGGTACTTGGCATATAATACAGGCTCAACAAATTCTGGAGGTGTACACACATACACATGTGTGTATATACACATGTATTACCTTTTAAAACCAGTGTATTATAGTGACTGGGTGTATACATTTTGGTCTGGATAGATTTGAATTTGTTTAGTTTTGTCACTCTGTGTACTGATGTAAAGTTGGACTGGTCATTTTGTTCCTGTGTCTTTTCTTTCATCTAGAAAATGGAGGGTGGAGAAGTATCTACCTCCTAAAATGATTTCTAGGTCTTATCCATTATTTTTTTCTATTATGAATGGTATATTAAATTCTGGATATTTGTTTCATCCTCAGGCTAAAACTCACATGTTAGTATGTGAATTCATATAGTCAGGGCTCATCTGGTTATGGACTCGCGAATACAGTTTGGTTTAATGCTGGTTTGAGTTTGTTCTTGCTAGCATTCTCTTTTCCCCAAAAGAAAGGTAGAAGTCCAGGTCTTCTGTATATCTTTGCCCTGGGTACTTCTGCAGGGCAGACTCCTGCTAAATTTGGAAAAGGCAATGGTGGGCATCTGGAATAAGAAGGAGAGGACATACCCCAGGGCAGAGAAGGAGAGGTGGATGGTGATGGGCACCCACTTTGAGGAGAAGTGGAGATGTGCAGGAGGGTGAACAGAGTCCCGAGACAGTGGCAAGGTCTCAGTCCCTGTGGGATCTTGTGCCCAACACAGCAGTATCTCAGTTCAGCCAGTTGGGGACTTATAAATAGAGGGATTTTCCTTTGGTGAAGACCCAGGAAATGTTGGAACAAGGGGAAGGCAAAAAATCATAATGGCGATTCAATTTGCCATTGATTTGTGTTGATTTGAGAACTAAAGAAGTGGAATGTGTCTTGCGCATGAGTTTGTGCACTGAAAAATTGTACCTGTAGCATGCTCCTGCTACCTAACAAGACATAAATGTAACTTGTTCTTATTTTCCTGAAATTTTCCCATTATTTTTATTTCTTGCCTTGTTATACTGACCAGAACTTGCAAAACTATGAAGAAGCCACAAGTTAAGAATGAGGAATAATTTAGGGGTGCCTGGATGGTTCAGTCAGTTAAGCATCCGACTCTTGATTTCAGCTCCAGGTTGTGATCTCAGGATTGTGAGATCAAGTCCCACATTGGACTTCATGCTTCCTGAAGAGTCGGCTTGAGACTATTTCTCCCTCTCTGTCTACCCTTCTCTCCTCAGTCTCTCTCCCTCTCTAAAAAACAAAACAAAACAAGAACAATGAGTAACAATTTAGCTATGACCTGCGTAGACCAAGACATCTGAAAGGGACATAGGCGAGATAAATGGTGATCCCTTATGCATTCCAGCCCATGAGATTGGGAAACTAGGTGACCTCTCTCACCCTTCACTACTCTTGTCATCTCAGAATTTAGGTACAGGGGACAACTGGGAGACACCATATAGAGTGAGGTTCATTCACTGGCATATAGTAAATTGAAGGAAGGTTCAGGATAGAAATTCAATGCAATTATAGAAAAACTAAATAAGTTACCTATCCTGATCACCAGTGCATGCAGATTGATTCATTCCCACTCTTCAATGCTTCTGGAAATTTCTACCTTGTATAATATCCTCATGAAATCAAGTATGACAAAAACCAGTTGAATGCTACTACACTAACCAGGAACTCATAAAATAAAATATTTTTCATCTTTAGTTTTTGTCTAGTATCTGTTAATACAGATACTCATCACACTTAAAAGTTTTCTCATGTCATGAGAAATGAATATATAGATATCATATATATTGTATTTTAAGTAGGAAAGTTTAAGGTCAATTAATGTTTGTCAGCCTTTCTTCCCATCCCAAATCAAGGCCTTCAGAGAATCGAACTTCCTGGTAATTCCTATCCAAAGGGTTCTGGGCTCCCACCTTTCCTCCTTGCACTGCATCCACCCACTTTGCTCCATTGTGAATAGGTTACCAATCACTTTATTTTCACCCTAAAAGGTTGCCCCACTATCTAGTCACTGACTTTGAGTCTCGTGGATGTTCTCCTCCCAATCAAGCATGCCTACTTTCTATAGCTCCCAGATCCTTCAAAGCCTGGGGGTGGGAGGGAGTCACTCAAGATTCTTATTACCACCCACTGCTACTCTAAGTAAGAAGGCAATTGAGTTTAGAGGTAGCATCCATGGACTTTAGTGGGATTAAAATCCTTGCTCCTCCAGAGTGCATCCTTGGACAAGTCATTTGGTCTTTCAAAGCCTCTGTGGCTTCACTTGTAAATGGCGATATTATGAAAACCTACTTGAGCAGTCCACTCAAAGGGTTGAAGGAGATCTCACATATGTCAAGCATATTGATCCAAGCCCAGCAGAGGTGAGTGAGTGCTTGACAAATAACTAACAACAGCCTTACCTTTATCATGTTTTCACTCTCGTATAAAATCAGCTCTGAGATGTTGGGTATCCAGTTGCCCATGTTCTGTGCCTGTCCTCATCTCAGCTTTTTTATTCATTCTGCCCTCTCTCACAGACCTTCGAATTCCTTAACACCAAGGACTTTCACACTCGCACCAAATAAGAAATCCATCCCCGTGGCCACACCTTGTACTTTTTCACTGTTCACAACTGTTTGCCTTTTGAAGTCTTAAACTTCGATATTCCACTGCCTGAGAAACGGTTCCTGTCAGCTCTCTCCATCTGGCTCCAAACCTACCATTTCACATCATCCATGCCTCTGATTCCTGTAGGGTTCTATTTTTCCACCAACTATCAGTTGCTTTCTGGATTCTCTGCTTCCTTCACCAAGTTCAGTTCCCCGAGTCCACCTGCCCCATTTTTTTATTGACATTTCCTTTTGGCCCCACTCTTTGCTGTCCTTTTGTGGCTTCTGCCCCATCCGAACCTGAGTCTAGCCCCCTCCCCACATGCTGTCCAATGTGGTGGCTAGTCATGGACCCAATTACGAAACATTTTTGTCATCACAGAAAGTTCTACTGGACAGCAGTGCTGTATCCAAATAATGAACTTCTCCTCTTCTACACCTTGTGATTCAGAACACTCTTGGGTTAAGCAGAATAACTATCAGTGTGTTCAACCTCAGTGGTCCTTAAAAATGCCTGAAGCTCTTTTGAATTAGCTCTGCCTCCTACCTCCTTCTCCCATTACCAAATTTCAACTGGTTCCCCAAACCTTCCAAAAACTGCCTCCACCACCTAAAGGTTCATTACTCACAGCAGATGAAATGGCCTTCCTTTTCATTGCAAAAATCAATTATAATTCATGACAATTCTCTTAATTCCCTTCTCTGTTAGGTATAACCCCATCTGTCTAGGTCCACACTTTATTTCTTCTTCCTATTTACAGATAAACCTTCCACCTGTGCTTAGGATCCCCTCATCAGCCCACAAATATGTATTGAGCAGCTACTAAACGTCAGGCACAATTGTAGGTGCTGAGATTTAGCTGTTAACAAAACAGTTTCTCTAGCCTCATTCTTATGTCGTCAGGTAGACAACAAAGAAGTATCTCAAATGGTCGTAAGTATAATGGAAGAAAAAAACCGGGCTGGGTATTAGGGAGTGCTAGGGTAGAGTCAATTGCTAGTTTACATTAAGCAGTCAAGAAAGGCCTTATCGAACTGGGACAACTGACAGGAATGTCAGGAAGTGAGCTAAGGTGCCGTCTGGTGGAGAAAATGAGGAAATTCCTGGCAGCAGGAGGGGTAGGTGCAAAGGCTCTGGGGCAGGTATGGGTTGCATATATTGGAGGAATAGCAAAGGGGCCTACATGGGTGGACTGTAAGGACAGGATAACAGAGAAGATGTGGTTCAGCACTTAGCCAGATCATGTCACTCTATTCTGGTGGAGTAAGGATGCTGGGTGGGTCAGGAAGCCGTGAAATGGTATGAGTAGGAGAGGGACTTCATTGACTTGCATTTTTTTAAAGGGTCATTTTGAGTGTTGGGTTCTGATCATCCTGTATAAGCAAGGATGGAACTAGGGATATTTGCTAGGAGGTTATTGCAATAAATCAGGTGCAGTGACAAAGTTTGGTCAGTTGAGATGGTGGGTTCGCCAAAGTGGTGGTGATGGGGTGGTAAGAAGTGACCTGCAAATGGGCTTATTTTTTTTTTAAAGATTGATTTTATTTATTTTAGAGAGAGAGTGTGAGCAGGGTAGGGAGGAACAGAGGGAGAGAGAAACACAAGCAGACTCCACACTGAGTGCAGAGCCTGATGTGGGAGTCGATCTTACAACCCTGAGATCAGACCTGAGCCAAAACCAAGAGTTGGACACTCCCCTGACCGTGTTTCCCAGGTGCCCTACAAATGGGCCTATTTTTAAATCAGTCAAAAGAGGATCACAGACTATACTTGGGCTGTTACAGAAGAAGGGACCAGCCAGGGGCCAGCAGCCAGCCACAAGAGGGCTGTGGCCCACCCCATGGCAGCCACAGATGGAAGAACTCAAAGATGGTCTGAGAGCTCCCTCCAGGGAATGAGTCAGCTGAGAGCACATGCCAGACCCAGAGGGCATGAGGCTGGTTTTGTTTTCCCTTGCTAAATTTTGTTGGTGGTGACACAGTCTCAGCTCTGGAGATGAAGGGTGGAGGGTTGGTTAGAGGCAAGAGAAAAGAAGGAGGAATAAGAACAGTAAAGGTGGGAGGCGACCAAGAGTCAAATACTTGCAGCAGCACAACAGATAGATGGCACAGCACATGGCATCTTTCTAACAACCTTAATTCCAAAGCCAGGTAACAGAAAACCTAAAGGGAATTCCTCCGAGAGAAAGGGACCTGCTCCCAAGTTGGAAGCCTGACAGTGGCCACAGGGGGTGTTGACAGCTCCTGCTCATGGTTTCAGCTCTTCTTCCCAGAGACCACCAGCAAACACCCCTCCGGCTAAAGGTCCAAGACTAAGATGTTAATGGTATTCAGAAAAGTAGAAAGGAGGATAAAGGAGACTGCACCTACTATTTTGAATGGAACCACAAATTGCCAAAGCAGTATTGAGAAAGAAGAACAAAGCTGGAGACTTCACACTTCCTGGTGATCACACCATCTTACAAATTACAAAGCTGTAGTAATCAGAACAGGGCAATATTGGCAGGAAAACAGACACATTAACCAGTGGTCAGTTACTTTGTGACAAAGGCCCCAAGAGTAGACAATGAGGAAAGGACAGTCTCTTTGATAAATGGTGTTGGAAAACTGAACAGTTGCATGCAAGAGAGTGAAACTGGACACCTGTCTTACCTCGTATGCAAAAGTCAACTCAAAATGAAGCAAAGACTTGAAGGAAAGACTTGAAATCATAAAACTCCTAGAAGAAAACATACATGGTAAGCTCCTTGACATCATTCTTGGTGATTATTTTTTGGATCTGACACCAAAAGCAAAGGCAAAAAAAAAAAAAAAAGCCAAAATAAATGAGTGGGACCACATCAAATTAAAAAGCTCTGCACAGCAAAGGAAACAATCAACTAAATGAAAGGGCAGCCTACTGAATAGAACAAAATATTTGCAAACCACCTATCTGATAACAGGTTAATAAGCAAAATATGTAAAGAAACCACATAACTCAGTAATAACAAAGACTAATCTGATTAAAAATGGGCAGAAGAGATGAACAGACATTTTTCCAAAGACATCCAGATGGCCAACAGGTACATGAAAAGGTGTTCAATATCACTAGTCAACAGGGAAGAGCAAATCAAAACCCCAATGAGACATCACTTCACAGCTGTTAGAATGGCTTTTATCAAAAGGACAAAAGATAATGACTGTTGGCAAGGATATGGAGAAAAGGGAACCCTTCACTGTTGGTGAGAATGTAAATTGGTACAACCGCTGTG
Source organism: Nasua narica (assembly GCA_028533885.1). Taxonomy (NCBI): domain Eukaryota; kingdom Metazoa; phylum Chordata; class Mammalia; order Carnivora; family Procyonidae; genus Nasua; species Nasua narica. The sequence continues at coordinate 8,390,084 of CM052806.1, forward strand.
GAAAATAGTATGGAGGTTCCTCAAAAAATTTAAAGTAGTACTACTGTATGATCCAGCAATCCCACTTCTGAGTATAAAGCCAAAGGAAACAAAAATCACTATCTCAAAGAGATATCACACCCCCTGTGTTCATTGTAGTATTATTCACAATAACCTCGACATAGAAACAACCTAAGTGTTCACTGATTGACAAATGGGCAAAGAAAATGTAGTATATAGATAAAATGGAATATTATTCAGTCATGAAAAAGAAGGAAATTCTGCCATTTGCAAACAACATGGATGAATCTTGAGGGCATCAGGCAAAGTGAAGTAAATCAGACAGAGGAAGACGAATACTGTATGATCGCACTTATAGATGGAATCTAAAAAATATGAACTCACAGATAAATAGAATGCAGACGCTATTGTCAGAGGTGGAGGGTGGGGAGTGGGTGAGATGGGTAGAGATGTTTAAAAGGTACAAACTCCCAGTTGCAAGATAAATAAGGGGGTGGTAGTGAACAGCATAAAAATAAAAATAAAAAAATTAAAAGAACAACATTAAAATTGGAAAGAGATGTAAATGGAACAGAGTAGAAAGCTCAACAATAGATAGATCAATGGAAGGAAGGGTATTATTTATGTCTGTACACATTCAATAGGTGAAAAAAATGGCATTCCATCAAAGGAAATCGATATATGATTCTGACTGAAGCTTTGAAAAAAAATTTTGAAGTTATAGCTCTTTCTTGTTCTATATGCCAAAACACAGCCCAGATATTTTGGATTAAGGAATAAAGTGTCAAAAAACATTTAAAGAAACATGTAGATGAATATCTATTTAATTCCCCAGTGGAGAAGAAGCTTCAGCATAAAGTAAAAAATTCCTGTATTAGTCTACAAAAAAATGTAAATTTTCTTTTGTTCAGAAACACCATGAACCAAATTAAAGGGCAAAGAACAAACTGGGAGAAATTAAAATAATATGTAGCCAGCAATGGGTAAGGTTGCTGGCTACAACAACCTTAATATAAAATTTCTCATCAATAACAAAATTTATTTTAAAATATACACATATATAATATAAATTTATATCCAAGGAAATTTTATTTAAAATATGAAATTATATGAGTAGAGTTCTTATAAATAAAAGATATGATGGACAAAGATATGAACAGCTACTCAGAAGAAAGCTATTCAGATGGACAATTGATACATTTTTATCTCAACTAATAATTAAATATAGAAGTTCCCACAAACCATATATTATATTTGGCCTGAAAGAAAGACTGTAATAACATCTAAGCCAGAAATCAGGAGAAAAACCATGCCCTATACTACTGGCTATAATGGAAATAGGTAAAACCCTTTAGGAGGGCGATTTGGTAATATATAGGAAGGTCTTAATCATGTCTGTGATCTTAGATCCAATAATTCAACTTCCAGGAATTTATCTTTAAGAAAAAATCAGAGATGTATTCAAGAGTAAAAATATATCTGAAGTACTATAATTTGTAAAATTTTGGAAACAAATTCAATGTACAATAATAGTTGACAGGTTTAAAAATAAGGGCACATCTATATGATAGAACCGTTTCAGGGACTTGGGCCATTGAAAATCATCACTGTATAATGATAAATGAAAATTATTATACAAAATTACGTTAACAGTATGACTGCAATTTTGTTTTACATAGACGTGGAAAGCATGGTGTATATATATGGTATATATATGGCGTATGTGTATGTATGGTAGGTCCATGGCATATATGTATGCATATGTAAATGATATATATCAAAATTTTAATTATTTCTGGGTGAGATGGTTAAGTGAGATTTATACTTTTGTCATCATATATATTGTCTACATTTTCTACAAGAATCTGCGTTACTTTAAAAATCAAGATACATGCTATTTAAAAAGCAGTAATTTTGTTTTAGGAGTGGCTGGATCCGAGAGAAGAAGGCTCCCCTTAATGCTGCCTTTTTAGGCTTTCGTTCTGAACAGATGCGCCAGAAGAGGGCGCCTCAGCCTCTTCCCACAAGCAGGAGAGCTCAGTTACCTATCAGGGATCAGGGATGCTCCTTCCACAAGTCCGCAGACTTGCAAAGTCTCACTTCCCTGGCGGTCACATTTCTTTTCCAGGTCTCCCAGAAATTTGTACAGAAGAAGGATATGTCGTCTTGAATGCCCGGCAAGAGTTCCCTCTGCCCACACTCTTCACAAACACCCACTGTGGATGGCTTGTGTTCTGTAACCCCTCTGACCCCGGCTGCTAGATACCACGGGTGCCCCCCATCAGCAGAAAGCTGAGGCAAAGCAGGACCCTATTCAATGGCTTTGCCTTACTGGCTACGCACGGGTTTATGGAAGTGGCCCAATTCACACCTACAACCTAACAGGCTGCCCCAGCCACCAACTGTCCCCCAACCCTACCTTGCTCCTTAAAAAGTGCATGCTATTCTGCTCGGTATCGATAGGGGGCAGCAGATATCCTGGCATCCTCTGCTATCTAAGGAAGCTTTCAATTTGGAGATCCTCAAGTTGCTATATTTTGTATGACTCTTTTACTTACCATATAACGTGGCCTGGCAGTTCCTTCCTGCACTAGCTGACCATTTTGGAAGCCTAAACCTTTCACCTAATAAGAGTGCTTGTAACTCAATACTGAGCAAAGGTGAATCTGAGTAATATATTGTCCTGGATAATAATTACTGCAGTCCCCCTCAGCAGAGCCAATTTCATCACTATCTAAGCATGACAAAGCCCCAGACTTCTCTTTTGGCCTCTCGTTCTGTCTCTCACACACGCCTAAGTAAGCTTTATTTTGACTCCTTAAAATGCCCTCAGGATAGGTCTGCAAGTAAAAGAGGAGGGAAGACATCTATAAAATTGCTTCTGCAAGGGCCCTGTGTTTAAGAGAATGAAGTATAGCTCTGCCCATAGTAAAAACATGTTTTCTCTGATGCATACGCATTATAGAGATGCTTTTCTTTTAACAATGATTATTTCTGGGAAGGACGCTAGTAGGGGATTTACATCCCTTATATTTATCTCTACTTTCCACGTTTCATACAGAAAACATGTGTTAGAGAGGTGGGGGGGCACTGACCAACCTGAAAACTCTGTTCAAAATGTCTTACAAAAGCAACGGTGGCTTGATGCTGAACTCATGAGCGTCCTGGAAATGAAGTCTTCTTTTGGTTTTAGTCACTTTGGTTTTGTCCACTTCGTGAGTTGTCAGTGGCTCCTCATTGGACCAATGCAGAAGACAGAGACACTAGAGAAGGGAGAGGTAGACTGACCAGTGGTGGTCCAGCCAGTGACAGAGCCACAGTGTGCTGGCAGGTCTCCCCAGGACTGCCCTGATCGCTTTTTTTTTTTTTTTTTAATTTCTTTGTCAGAGAGAGAGAGCGCGAGAGCGTGAGCATGCACAAGCAGGGGGAGTGGCAGAGGGAGAGGGAGAAGCAGGCTCCTCATTGAGCAGGGAGCCCGACGAGGGGCTGGATCCCAGGACCCTGAGATCATGACCTCAGCCGAAGGCAGACACTTAACCAACTCAGCTAGCCAGGCGCCCCCCTCATCGCTTTTTATAGCTCATCCTCCCTTCTCTCTGTGCTTCCCAGAGCAAGACAATGACAGTTTAGTTCAATTTGCCTAACGTTTTAGAGAAAGGAGAAGTAATACTTAGTAAGTAGCAGGCACGCCCTCTGTGCTTGGTGGGGCTTAGCTCATGAGGCCTCCCCGCAATCCTCTGAAAGGGGGTGCCATTATTACCAGAGTTCACTGGTCAGGGACGGAGCAATGAAAGGGTCATCTGCCCAGCATACCCAGCTTGAAAGTGGTGGAAGCCGAATTTGAATCCAGGCCACCTTGCTGCAGGACCAACTCCCTTAACCATGAGTTTTTGGCCCGTCTTCACATGGAGATTTTCCTATTTCAGATCCCCAGAGGCGCAGAGACTGTGCCTTTGGTGACCAGGAGGCCATGGGTAGCCACATCCACCCCGATCATTCATGTGCTCTTCCCGATGGGCCATCCTGTCCAGTCAGATGTCATGGGCCAGTGTGAACCGAGGGCCACTTGGGATGCTATGTACGGTTCCACAGATCGCCTCCCTCTTAAGCCAAGGAAGAAGCTATTTCTGAGGAGGACCTTCCTTCTTGGAACAAGGACCCTTGGGGAGATTTGGCCTTTACGTGCCTCCATCTGAAAGCTAAGCTCTTCTATGGGAGTTTGGATTGAAGGTTAGGGATGATGGCTCAGAGGGGGAAAGTGTGAAATGGTAATCACTTTCATATGACACTTGAGAAATGTTATAATAAAGCTGAGTAAATTGGAGCATGAGTTAGCCCGGTCTTTTGCCTAATGATGTCACCCACTTTCTGCTTCCTCCAGCCTATGATTAATAAAAGGGGGATTATTACAGTAACTCATTCCTAGTGGGCAGCAGTGACGTCAGCAACAGCTGAGCAAACTGACTACATTTAGTCGTGCGTGTGTATGTGGGCATTTTTTTTTTCTCCCTGTGACTAACATGAAGCTAAGAACATCTAATAAAACAAAAGCTCCTTGCAATTTAGGGAACTTACCGGGTGAACTCTTTTCTACAGAGAGCACCATTTTAATTTTTCTCATGGCATGGTTCAATCACGTTGGAGTTGGCCAAATGACACGATGGGCTTTCTGGCCCTGTTCACTAAGCGATCCCAAAGTGACCCCTGCTCTTTGGGAGAAGCTGGTTTCCCTCTAATATAATGGTTCTTCCTTCCTTCATCATTCTGTCTCACCCTTAAAAAAAGAACTCAGTGAGGATCAAGAAAAGGGATGGTGGGTATCCGTTGCTTTTTGAAAGCTAAAGATGAGTTGCAGAATCCAGAGGTTCTACACTCTCAGAACGTTGCACCTACAGTTTACCTTTCCGAGCTGATAAAGGCGTACAGAGGTTCTGCATGCCAGTTCACCTTTGCAAGCTTGACCTTCCTCAAATGAGAGCGAGGCACCTGGAAATATTTACTAACCGAGCTGAACCAGAGCCAGAGCGCGCTGTCAGTGTGCAGGAAAGTACACAATGACCAGAACAGCGGCGCTCCCATCGTGCGGGTCTGGACGTGCCACGGAGGTGCTCCCACAGAGGCGCAGAACCTTTGGACTCTTTCTATCAGCACACGAGGGATGCAGCAATTCCCCGATTAAAAAAAAAAAAAATACACACAAAATACTGTGCCCAGCCTTTTCTGCGTCTTCCCCTCCGAAGCTACAATTTGGGAACAGGTCGTGGGGGGATCTTTGTGGATAGGTGAAACTGGATTAGAATCAAGATCTCTGCTCTTATGGGTCCAATGGAATTTCTAGGCTAAACGTGTATGTCCTCAAGACGGCATCATGGACGTTGCTCCCCGAGGGGACCGAGGGGAGAGCAATGACTTCAACAATCCATTGCATGGTCTCTTGTGAGTATTTTTCGTACTCTTCTGGGGCAATAGGCAGATCCACCACTGGAGTAGAGGTTTCCTGTTTGGCTTAGAACTGAGTTATGCTAAACAATTTGGAAATATATGTTGGTCAGAAAGGACTTTGCATGCACATTTACTCATATTAATGAAAGCGGGGTTTTTTTTTCTTCTCACTCTATGTATTTTGGTAGAGGTTATAACTGATTATTTCTCTCTATATATTGAGTTTTTCCTAAGTCCTAAATGGTTACTTCTTGGGAAGAAATCCAGGCATTTATGAATCATTTGGAAGTGGATTGGAGCCTCTGGTTCCAAAATAACCATCTACCTGAGGAGACTGTGATTCACATGTTGGAGTGAATGGACACATGTTGGGTGTCTAAGATATTCCACTTAAGGGTGTCCCTTCATCTTAAAACAATCTCTGACTGACACTCTCCTTTCTGGATGAGCCCAGTGGCTCTGGGACTAAGTCATGAGCTTGGCAAGTTGGCCTCATGCAGAGAACAGTATTTCACTTCTAAGTGAGTTTGATCTGGGAAAATTCCCTCTCGTGGGTCTCAGCAACTTTGTGGGTGATGACCACGATGATTCTCTGAGACGTGGGACCCTGCACACGGTCCTGCCCCCTGACCCCCTGGGCCTTCAGGAAAATCCCACCTGAAGGGGAACAGCCTTCCTTAAACAGTCCATACCACTTCCTCTTAAAAGGGGAGTTCGGAGAGTATCAGCTTGCTTGGAACAGGCGGTAAGATTTAGAAAAGCATTCTGTTTTATCTCTTTGGATATTGACTGTGTGTCATTCCCCTAAGGTATTAAACAAATAAAACCAAGCTCCATCATATTTGTTTGCTCGGGGAGAAAGGCACAGTAATCTTACTTTGGTGAATTTTACTTCAGGGAATTCTCCATTGCGTGGATTTATCTGTCACCAAATTGCTAAAATGAACAACTCATTCTTCCCTCACTTACCCTTCTCCAGGAGTCTCTTGCCTCCTAACAGCTTGGGCATGGGCCAGTTCATCTCATTTTACTGCTGGTCACCAAGGTTCTACTTTTGGTTCAAACATAAAGCCAGCATGAAATGTCTGTTGGCCGCACTGGACAGTTAGTGGGGGTGGCGACAATGTCTCCCCAGAGGTACCCTTTCTGTGTCAGTATCTCTGTGGGGTGTGGGCCTCCATTAATCAGGAAGCACAAGACACGTGAGGAGGCAGAATCACTTAAATTATGAAGATTTTGCCTAGTTGCCAAGGCCTTTGGAGCATGCATAGGAAGGGAATTAGGTGAAACTGGAAAATTATAACTCTCGATCAGGGTTTCTTAATTGCAGTTGGGGCCAGATAATTTTTCCATTTTGGGGGCTGATCTGTGCATGGCAGCATCCCCGGTCTCTACCCACTAGATGCCAGTAGAACTTTCCTTCCCGGTTACATCAGGCAAAAATGTGTTCAAACATTGCCAAATGTCTCCTGGGCAGGAAACTCATCCCAGTTGAGAACCACTGCTGTAGACTGAAGGATAACAGTTTACTGGGGTTCCTCCTCCTCCTCCCCCTCCTCCTTCTTCTTTCTTTTCTTCTTCCTCTTCTTTTCCTCTTCGTCTTCTCCTCTTCCTCTCCTTCTCCTTCTCCTCCTTCTTCTTCTTCGTCTTCTTCTTCTTCCATAATCATTTTAGTCATAGCATCTGGGTTCCCTTGGTTTAGATAAGACATTTCCAAATACTCAGCAAACCGTACCAAGCCCAAGGCTTTGTGGGCTATTCCAGTTGTTCTCAGAAAAATGTGAGGTTTAGGAACGGGGTTTTGGATTAACTATTTCTGACCCTGTTGTTTTCTAATGAGTTTTGGAGGAATTTTAATGTTTCCCTCTCTCTCTCTGTTTGGCTGTGTTGGTTGCTTGATTTGAGGTAAAAGCAAACAGCTTCCCAGTTCAGCTGTGAATCTGGAATGCTGATCCTTCTTTGTCGCCAATCTCTCTAGCTAACCCAAGGGTCTGGGCGATGGGCAGGCTCCGGCTGTCCAGGAAACACGCAGGGCTTGCCAACCCGTATCCCATCTCAACCATTTGAGGAGGCTTCTGATCTCACTGCAGCAAATATCACTCTGGATCCTGCCCACGTTTTCTGGATTCCGAGCTGCCTCTTGAGGGAGTCACCGCTCCCCACTGAGGCAAGGCTTTCCTGCCTTGAGCCCAGAATAACACGGCAGCTGCTGAGAACACCTCGAGTCCTTTTGATTTCTCTCCATAGTCACGTTTTATGTTCCGTTTCCCAGACGGGATGAACCAGAAATCATGCTTTTTTGGAAGCAGATTTTTCATAGGAAGAAACTAAAACACCCTGAGTCGTCAGCGGCAGGGTCCGTGCTCCCAACCCCCAGCCTCGTGCCGTTTCAGCTGAATCAGACCACAACTTGCCTGTCACCTGCTTGGGGCGTTCCGTGTCCCCTGGCGTGTATTTTTCACGGAGTAACAGCAATGCGTGAGCTGCAGGGAAAATAAGAGAGCCCTGAAAAACGGCCCCCTTTCCCAGGCCTGTCTCCTTGTTCCAGGAGTAGTGAGCAAAGAGACCAATTAATAGCATGGATGAAAGCCGAAGGACATACGGTTTGCCTGAGTAGAAAAATGAACATTCTTACTTCTTGATCTGTGCCAACTTTGTAGGGGGACAGCTGCTGCCACGGGTAAACACCACTATAAGTTAGCCGTGCCCTAAGGTGTGTGGCACCACAGGCCACAGGGAGGCCCCGGGACGCAGGTCTCTCCTCCCTTTCCACCACTGAGATCTTATCCTTAAATGAACTTTGTTTTTTGACCAGCTCACTAATTGTGATTGAAAACACCAGCTCCCCAGCAAGGCACAAGCACTGGAGTTAGCAGCAGCAAGACGGGCCCTAATTGCTCCATTTACATAAAAGTAGAAACATACAACGTCTAAATATAAATCTCTGGCACATCGTGCCTTTTGCAATTACAGTAAAATAAGGTACCACAGTTTCCCTCCCGGCTCCTTCTCGCAGCAAGCTGCTCCACCGGGTTCTCCAGGGGCTGCTCCTCGAGGCGAGAACAGAGCCCCTGCAAACGCTCCAGCGAGTAGTCGGGAGCTTTGTGAAGTCGCCAGTAAATCAGGCCGCCTGCACTAGGTGAAAAACGCGGTGGCAGCCGGCCACTGTGCTAGCGCAGAAGCGGGTAGGACCCAGCTCCACACTGGGAAAGGGGGCAGCTCGTGGAGCGTGAGCGCTCCCGGCGCGCCCCTGTCTGCGCCAGGGCCGGCCCGTGGGTCCCTGTCCCGGTCCCTGACCCTGGCCGTGCTTCCGACCCTGGCACGAGGGTTGGGTTCAGAGACTCCCAGCTGCACTCACTGAATAGTGATCTTTTTTTTTTTTTTCTCTCTCTCTCTCCCCCTTCTCTGAATTCTTTAGCTGCCAAAAGGGGGGAAAAATCAAGAGCTGCTCTTAAAAGAAGTTGCCCTTGCTGGTGCTTGGGGTAAAAATAGAGGCGGCCGCTTCGGAGCGGCTTGGCCCAGACTCCGGCACCGCGAGCTGGGCTCGAGCAGCGGCCGCGTTCCGGCGTGATCCCTGGGAGCTGCCAGCAGGTGTTGCTCAAGGTACAGTAGCAGGCCGAGCAGCGGGACCGCAGGGCCGGGCGTGGGGACGCTGCTGGGGGAGGGGGCAGGAAGTGAAAGAGAAACCAAACCGAGGCAGGAAAAGGAGATGCTTGTCAGGAGTTGGGCTGACCAGCTTACCCCTGGGCCCTTGAGTTCGGAAGGGAAGAGCCCATTCCCAGTCCACGAGATTCATTCGACCCAAGTTATTTTAACCTGCCTGCTTCCTCTAGCCCGGCCCCCCCACCCCCTTAATTTCCACTGAGTGAGGAGTCATTTCCAGCCTGGCTCAGTTCTGAGGCTGGGGATTCAGGTAGAGAATGACATCACTGCTGGTGGGCTGACCCACAGGTAGGTGGGCACCTCAGTGGCATCGGGGGCCAACTGAATCTGAGTCACACAGGTCACACACGTAGAGAGGGTCGCTCCTCTACAAAGGGCTCTGCAAATTTCTGAGACACAAACGTGGACATGGAGCCACCAAGGCATCTCAAAAAGAGTATCACCTCCTATTTTCTGGGCACGCCCTTGACCCTGCACTTGAGTACTGTGGATCCCACCTGATAGGCCAGAACACTGAAGTCCGAGGTTATGTGGTTAGTAAGCAGTGGAACCAGGCTCTGGTCTGGGTTTGTTTTGTGCCCCCAAAGTCGTAAACACGATGGTATTTTCCAGGACACCAGGGTTCATGCCTGGGGGCCGGGAGTTGATTCAGAGGCCCTGAGGGCCAGGACTGTCCAGGAATGCTCATCGAAAAGGCTGGCAAAGTTCCTTTCTTCCGTAGGGGTTGAGTTCCTCCCTCTGATTTCAAACTGATGGGCAGGGAGTTTCGGAGTTAACCAGCACTGATCATGTCTCTATCTTTCCTTCCCAGACTCCCTCTGTTCCTCTACAACCTAATGATTTAATTTCTTACTTTATTTCTGCGTATGCAGTTCTTAGAATACCCCCCCACCCCACCCCAATGCACAGCTCACCATCCACACTCTCTCTGTGCTTAGCCAAGGCAGACCCTCCCACACAGCAAACTTCTGGTGTCCTAAAGGAACCTTCTTCAACTACACATCAGGAGGCCAGAGCCTCTATATTTCGCTTGTGGGCACAGTGAAAAGTTTATTTTATGCATGTTAAATCCTGCATACAAAACAACATATCTGGTCATATGGCTTTCATTAGCTCCCAATTTTGCACATTTTATTCAACTTGTCATGAGTATTCGGCTTGTACTTCAGCTATATTCCTTCAAACAACCCTTCCTCACTATGCTAGTCTGAAGATTCCTCCCAACTGTGTTATTTCTCAGCCTTGCTAACAACCCTCACCCCCAACAAAAACTCTCACCATCTTAACCCCTATTCCAAAGAACATGCATTTCTTTTCATTAATCTCATGTTATATTCGTAACAATTTAGAAATCACAGGACTTGCAGTTCTGATAAAGAAGAATGATGTGTGAGCTTGCTTTCTTTTTCTGCTAATTGGATTGGGATTCTTAAGACTTGGGAAGGATAGGTATAAAGTTCACTAGCAGAGAATGAGTATTTTCCAAGTTCTTGCTGATACATGATTCATGAAGCAGACATTCAATTTCAAGATGTAAAATCATAGTGTAAGTCAGGGGAGGGCAGACCATCCTCATATAGGTATACATATTTTCCTACTTTTTTCCCCCTCAGTGAAGGATCTTATTTTTAAAAGTAAAATCAGAATCCCTATAAAGAGCACTGCAAATTTTCTTCCCTGTAAGAAACAATAAAATACTTTGTAAATAGAGGCAACTTCATGAAGTAACAGATGTTTTATGTGAAGACATAAAACTGAACCTGAATATAATGAGAAGTGTGTGCTCGAGCAGTAAAAGTTGGAAGCTGGACACTCAGTGAGCTCTAGCTGTTCAATGTCAGTGTTTTTCTTAAAGGTAGTCTAGTCGGTCAGAGGTTTCCCTGGCTCTCAGTGATCACCAAGTAGTGTCCCAGCAGCCAAGAAAGTCTTTCCATTAGATAATGAATTATGAAATATGTCTCACACTGGAAAAACCAGTCATCTGCTGATGTCATGCTGATTCTAACCAATCCCAAACAAAGCCCCAGCCCTCCTCTGTTTGAGTGGTACCAATGTGCAAAGTAGTACAGTATAAAACTTCAGAGTGCCAATACCATGAAGAGGAACTCCTCAGACAGCTCTTACCACATGATCCAAGAGTCTGCTGGTGAAAGAGACAGGACCGGAAAGGTAATGCTTTTTAACTCTTACTTAGGAGGTCTTGACACATGCATAGTTCTGAAAGCTTGGAAGGAATTTACTTACTGCACTTCCAGGCACGTTGTTGATTTGTACCTTTTGATATGATCCAGGCAGCTTAATACAGCTTTTAATAGTAGAACATGCAAATAGACGGCCTGTGTATACAACCCACTCAGCACTTATAGACAAGTACATATGCCACAGAGAAAGCTGTTTTTAGGAGTTCCACTCACCAACAGTAAATTCAGGGAATACACACACACTCACAGACAGAGGGGATCCAAATATTGATAAGCTGCCCTTATCTACATACTGCTATTAGGACTCTCTGAGTTGTTTGGAGTCATTAGACTTTGAGTTTTATTTCGGACTCTCTTGTAAAATTTAATTGGACTACAAAATGCTTTGGGTGCCGCATATGTGACGCCAAATACGGTAGATTATGTTAAGTTTTGTATTTCAAAGATGTTTGATTAACTGGTTCTAACGCAGATGCCCCCTCCCCATTCTCTCTCACCATTACCCCTACTAAAAAAAGAATAAGATTCTTTAGGGAATGGGGACCAGGTCTAAAGAAGAGGAGCAGAGTAACTGATGTTCCTGGAGGAGAAATCCCAAACTGTGATAGATGGCTTGGAACTGAGAAAGTCTTGCAAGTAATTGTTTTGGAAAAGAGGGACAGGGTGTTGGAATCAGAAAAGCATTGTTATCTCTGCAAACTGTAATTTTACCTTAATGTCATAGTTTCTTCACCCTCCTCCTCTTGCCCTGGGATTCTAGGCTTGTAGTAATGATATTTATTAACTTTTTCCACGGAGAGCTCCTTGCTTAACTATAATACTCTGAACACACTAGGTGTCAGATATAAGCTGACTGTATCTACAGAAACTGAGGGCTTATGTGTGGGAAAGAAACTGAGAGAGAAAGAAAGCTTTAACAGATGGAGTTCTTAAAGATACTTCTGCATGATAAAAGCAATAAGACAGAAAATGAAAAAAGGGTGGGGGGGAGAATAAAAAAAACTCAGAGAGGCATTGTTTAAAAATTCACATTTTTCTTTTTCTGTGAACACTGAAATCTATGATGATTTCATCTGTGCTGTTCCTTTGGGGGAAAAGGAGCCGTCAAGGGGCCAGTCCAGGAACAGGTTGGTTCAGGACAGGGTAGGGGGCAGGATGAAAAAGTCTCCCAGGGCAGAGGAAATCATTAGCCAATATATTTTCGAGATTCTTTTCCCCTGGGACCAGTTATCCAAGTCCTAGGAGCGCATTGTTTATAGGAAATAATATGGGAAAGGCCAAATGAACTTAGCATTTTTTCTGTGAAGTTGGGACTGGAGGTGGTAGGCTGTAATTTGTGTGTGTGTGAGAGAGAGAGTGTGTGTGTGTGTGTGTGTGTGTGTGTGTGTGTGTGTGTGTGTCTGCAGGGCAGAAGGGGGAGGCAGCTAGGGAGAGGGGAGAGAGTTTCAGGTGACAGGAGCAGGTAGAATATTCCCTGTGCATCTTTCAGTGTCCGGCTGCATTTTGCAGTTGTGAAAAGTGGAGTGTCTGAGAGGACCCCAAACAGCAGTTCTACTCTGCTCCCCTCAGACCCCCCACTGGAACGGGCGACCCTGCACATCTAAATATGAATGAATGGGAAGCCGGCAACCTCCAGGACTCCCTCTGGCCCGGCTGGGTGCCCGGCCTCAGCGGCTCCCCAGCCCCTCTCCCCGACCCCCACTACCTGTCTGCCCACCTCCTAGAACCCCCGGGGCCTCGCCTCTGGAGGCGGGGGTGGGGGGCAGGGGGGTCACCAAGGGCTGCAGCCACTTCGTCGTGGCGGAGGGCCCTGGGGGCAGACCGTTTCAACCTAGTCATCCCAGGAGATTGGGACAGTGCCTTCCAGTGGGGTTTTCTTTCCCCTCCAAAAGAGGAAGAAGGTGAAGCAAGGGGACTGGGCAGAGAAAGAAAGAAAAAAAAGGGGGGGGAGTAGAACAAAATTAGGAGGATTTCTTTCAGAAGGGAAAGTAGAACTCCCGAGAATGGTGATATCTGAAGAGAGGTGTGTGTGCGGGAACAGTGAGCAGAAGGAAAGCAGCCTGTCAGAAAACGGGCTGTCCCTCCCCTCCCTAATCACAGCCTCTACTCACAAACTTCCCTCCCTCGCCCATTCACGCACTCACTTAGGACCAATCGTTCTCTCTCTCCTCTCTCTCTCTCCTCTCTCTCTCTCCCTCTCTCTCCCTCCCTCTCCCTCTCTCTCTCCCTCTCTCCCCCTCTCCCTGTCTCTCTCTCCCTGCCTCTCCCTCCCTCTCTCCCTCCCTCCCTCTCTTTCCTTCTCCCCCCTTCTCTCCTCTCTCTCCCTTTCTCCCTGTCTCTCTCCCTCCCATCCTCTCTCTGTCTCTGTCTGTCCCCCCCCACCCTGTCTCTCCCTCCCTCCCTCCCTCCCTCTCTCCCTCCCTCCCTCCCTCCTTCTCTCTTACTCGGAGACAGTCAGAACTCTCCTCCCTGACAGCCACAAACCTACAGCACAGACTGCCTTCCGAGAGGGAACCTGCAAAACAAAACTTCACAGAAAACTTTTTGTTCTTGTTCCAGAGAATTTGCTGAAGAGGAGAAGGAAAAAAAAAAAAAAGAAAGAAAGAAAGAAAGAAAAAGAAAAAGAAAGAAAGAAAGAAAGAAAAAACAACACAACACAACACAACAACAACAACAACAACAACAACAAAAACCTGTGCGTGAGGGGGGGAGGAGAAGCAGGGCCTTTTAAAAAGGCAATCACAACAACTTTTGCTGCCAGGATGCCCTTGCTTTGGCTGCGAGGATTTTTGTTGGCGAGTTGCTGGATTATAGCGAGGAGCTCCCCCACCCCAGGATCCGAGGGGCACGGCGCGGCCCCCGACTGCCCGTCTTGTGCGCTGGCCGCCCTCCCAAAGGATGTACCCAACTCTCAGCCGGAGATGGTGGAGGCCGTCAAGAAGCACATTTTAAACATGCTGCACTTGAAGAAGAGACCCGAAGTCACCCAGCCGGTGCCCAAGGCGGCGCTTCTGAACGCTATCCGAAAGCTTCATGTGGGCAAAGTGGGGGAGAACGGGTACGTAGAGATAGAGGATGACATCGGCAGGAGGGCAGAAATGAATGAACTCATGGAGCAGACCTCGGAGATCATCACGTTCGCCGAATCAGGTCGGTGCGGGCATTTGGGGGTGGGGGCGGCGTGCCTCCGACCGGCCGGGGAGGAACTTCTGCCTCCGGCGGCGGGGCGCCCGGGGGAGGTCATTCGGTATTGGGCGCTGGTGGCGGCGGCGGCGGCGGCGGCGGCGGCGGCGGCGGCGGCAGCCGGAGGGGAGGCGGGGGAGCGGACTTCACAGAAATGGAATCCTAGGTTGAGCCCTGGCTGGAGGTGCCTCGCTCACACTTGCTCAACTCAGCCGATCGCCCCGCAGGAAGCTCCAAGGGCCAGTCTGGAGCTGGAAGCCCGGTGTGCCAGAGGCTCCCTCGCCCTGCGTCGGAAACCAGATCTGAGCAGCCCCGAGGGAAAGCCCGGGCATTTGCGGGTGCAGGGGTTGGGGGGGGGAGCCCAGGAGGTTTCCGGACCCCATCCAAAGTTTTTAGGGGGGGTGCGCGTGCCCCGAGTGTGGGGTCGCAGTGGAACGGCACAGATGAAGTCATTGTCTTAAAACAAACCTTCCCTTTAAAAGTCCAGTCAGGGGCCACACCAGAGAAGGAGGGCACACTTATTATTAGTGACAGTCCTTTCTCCCTTCAGAAACTCTGTCTTCGGAGAGCACAGGCATCCCATTCTAGGCAATAAAGAGGCACTTTGGGGGACAGTTGACACTGAACCAGCAGGCACCTTTGGAACACTGACTTTTGCTCTCTCCACCACCACCACCACCACCACCAGCAAAAAAGAGTTTTGTTCTCTGCAAAGTTACTAAGAGCTCTCTGCCAAGGAATGCACCCTTGACGAAGTGCTCTCAGATACTACGCTGAACTCATTCGATCCTTAAGAGGAAGAACTTAAATAGATTCTGATCGTTGGCTCAGGACCACACTAACCTGTTGCTGAATAGACAAATACCTGTCAGAAGCCTGGCCACAGACGTGGAGGCAGGTTATTTTTACAGTTATGGGACGCAGCCCCTTCGCACGCTGCAAGCCCGTGCACGCCCCAGCACGCAGATGTGTTCGTACCATGTTACTTTCACGGTAATGCCAGCCTAAAGAATTGTATCCCTTGCCAAACCCATTTGAAAGGAATGCCATTGTTTTGTTTGGTGGAGCATATGGCCAGTAAAGTACGTGCAGGGACTCCCAGCATTTCTGTTTAAAAGTTTGCTGCAGCAGTATAAACAATTAAGGCAACACTCAGAATTTCCAATCCTGAAAACCTGTTGACTCAGATGTTCTGTTTTCAAGAAAACCATGCCAGACCTGGGCATCCTTTTGGGGAGCAGATAGCCTGCTTGGCTTCCCGACTTCCTTGGTGAGACAAGCCCTCCTGTCCTACAAGCTTCCTGGCAGGACAGTCTCTCTCACTCTCTCTCTCACCAGAAGCTTCTTTTCAAAGAAGGTCTGTCTTTCTCTAAAGCTCTTTCTGGACGCAGCCCCCAAAGGACATGATCATTATGACTTTATTTCTTGAAGCTTAGGAGGAAACAGTCAGGTTGGCATTGCCACCTTGCCACTCACCTTTCCTGATGGCAGGGGAGGGAAGAAAGTGCTTACTGACATTGAGTCCCGGTGGAGGGGAATGGATTCCATTGGTCTAGAGGTCTGTCTGGTCCCTGTGCTGATATAAAGTGACCCCGTATAGGTTTTTATATACCAGTTACCACACATGATGGCTTTAATTGCAGGTCCTACTCCATTGGCCTTACCCGCCTCAGATGACTAAGTATACCTATTCCCTGGGACCACTTTTAACATACACCTGATGCTCCCAATAGCCTCACTTCCTGACCTAGCTGACTTGTCTAGCAAATCCTACTCTTGGCATTGAGAGGTTCTGCAGTGAAAGAATTTGACCTTTTACATTCTTTCTTACTTATGGCCTTCATCTCAGTGGCCGTCTTTTTCTCATTTATATGAAGTCTTTTTTTTTTTTTTTAACTTTCCTGTTAGGCATTTAGTTTAAAAGAAATTGAGTTACTTTTTAAAAAGGTGATTCCTTTGACTCACACGTTGACTCCAGTTTAATGTTTGTAATGGAAAACTCCTGGTTGAGTTTACAACTTGACTTCGGGTGAGCTGCTGGAGTCACAGAGAAGGTTTACGACACACTTACTTATTTTTCTCATCTGAGAAGTTTCGCACATCAACTTCAGTTTGATTTACTAGGATTTCGCGGAATTAATGATTGCTGTCTGGACAGTTGACGCTCCAAGCGGAGAGTGCCAGATGAGTATTTTGTTGCTGATTTTGCCAACCAGGAAAGAACTTTATCATCTGAAGATACAAAAATGCCTTGCTGCTTTTGGAATAACTCAACTTTAATGATATTTAAACTATATCAAATGTAAGAACTTGGAGAATAGCTGAGGGTATTCATTTCTCTTTCCTCCACAAACTCTTATACAGCATGGAAGACTGTGAGTCACTGTCATCGAGGCTCCAGGCCACAGATGCATACCCATAGATGTGTCTTTCAAACTTAACATTCCCCACTTGGGTGAGATTCGTGGCTCATTTTTGCCTCAACCCTTCTTGATGGTTAAATAAAGCCCATGGTATGGCCCAGCAGTTGAGGGAGTACCAAAAACCTAAGTGCCTAGAACTCTTGGAACTGAGTTTGTTCCATTCGACCTCAGGTGGAAGGTGCCCCATCTTTGTAAAGTTGATATGAGTTGTTATTAACTAAGGGGTGAGGAATTGCACCCCAACCCTCTGAAATTTCTCCCAAAAATAAAAATTATTTTTTTATAACACATGTCACCCAAGATTGCTCACCAAGATGATTGCATTCTCTGGACAACTGTCACAGAATGTCACAGAATGTCACAGAATGCTCGGTGTTTACCTTCAGACCTTAAAGGAAAAGAAGGGATGGGTAGGGTCAAGTCAGCTCTCTGTGTAATTGTCAGTGAAGCTGAAATCTGTGGCCTTCTTGATGGCTATATCTTATTTTATCTTCTTGTGATCTGTGACAATATCTGGTCAGTGTACAATAACAGCATATTACCGAGTCTCCATATGCTGCCAGATTTATATGCTGATTATGGTAATCAATTTAGCAATTGACAGGTTGAAGAACAGATAGGGACAGGAAGACAAATGAAGCACTAGGAAATGGGAAATGCTCACTAAGCCCAGGTGTTGTTGAAAGTAACACATAAATCTCCCTCTCGGAAGATTCCAGTTACGGAAAGGTTGAATTAGAAATATTCACTTCCCAAACGGCGGTCTAAGTAGGCTCGCTTGGGTGACTGTTTTCCCCCAGCCCAAGAAAGTCATCTCAATGTGGAGGTGGCTCGCACCTATTCCATGCCAGCTCAAGGAACTTCCTGCAAATTACCCCTCACTGAAGGGTGCTTTTAGGGGTTACACACTTTCTTCTCTCAATAATGCAAAATGATCGGCCACAAGAGGGCGCATTCCAAAGACTTTTGCTCTTTAGCGGTTAATCAAGGGAAAGGCATTTTCAGCTCCTGGAAGCCCCATTCTGTAGCGCCCAAATCTTGGTGCTTATCAGTTGCCCCCTGCTCCCTCTCATCCTCCAGAAAACGTTAGGATTTTATGGGATAGGAAAAACAGGACTACCCGTGACACAGTAAATGAGACAGAGGAAAGGAAGTGGGGATTCTAGTGATACATGTGAACATTCTGGAGCTCTATGGAAGACAGAGGAATGATAAATTTCAGAAGCAAACAAAGCAGAGCGTGGAGAAATGTGACCATGAATCATCAGCAGCACTGATTTGCTCACACATCTCTCCCTAAGACGGCTGGCTGCCTAGCTTTTACCAAAACGCCTTCCATCTCCCCTCATTTCGTTGCCTGTCTTGCCTGTCTTATCAACGCTTTTCACCAAGGACAAATGACAAGTGACTTCCAACAGGGAGGAAAGGGCTGTTTGCTGAATGCCTTGTGAGAAACCGGGTACAGCTTAGGAGGATAGGTTTGTTTCCAAGCTGAGCATGGAGCTAAATTGGGGAGAAGAGACAAGAAGGGAGATGCCTAGTGGTTTGGGCCTGTGACGTAGGTGGGTCGGAGTTGGGGTGGGGGGAGCCCTCCGAGGGCAGAAAGTCAGCTCTCATATGTGGAGACCTGGGGGTCATACCTCCCGGGCACTTTTAGTGAAAACATGTATTTGTCTTGGCCCCTCTTCTGCTAAAATATACTGGAGCGTGAGCTGTAGATCAGAATTCCTCATACCCCAACGGTTCCTAGACCCGAAATCAAAAGTGTAAAAGTTTTCAGGAACTTTGGAAGAAGTCGCTGAAATTTCTGTGGGTAGAATCCTAAGAATTTTTTTCTCCTTCTTTTCGGATTTCATCACCACTGAAATAGAAGACACCCGAATGTGGCTGGGCGTTTATAATTCAATAGCAGAGCCTAAGAAAAAAACACGAAGGCTAACAAAATCAATCCAGATAATTTATGACCAAACTTGTAGTTCTGCTACAAGGCAAAAACCCTCTGCTGCAGATTAAGGGAGGCATCACCTCTAAGACCTCATTGCTGCCTCCTGCAGAAACCCCCTGAAACAGTCCAAATGCAAAGTTAGTGCCTCAGAGAACACGCATGCGCACCTGGTCGCCCCGTATGCTCTCACCAGTGACTGCACCATATCTAGGCACAGCGAAATCTGGATGCAGAACGCAAAATTAAAAAGTAACAGCCGCATTTTACAACAAGGATTTTTCCCCATGGCGAGTTAAAATCCTCCATAAACAAGATTTTCCACATTCACATTAGAGAGGTAATTGTTACCCGTATGTACAAGGACAGCATGCTTTAGTCAGGACTCCGGTGAGAAACAAAACAGAACACAAACCAAGCACTGCGTGTGTGTGTGTGTGTGTGTGTGTGTGTGTGTGCGCGCACGCACGCTTTGCTTATTTCGTTGGAAATGTTCATAAGCCCACAGATCTGAGGTGCTGGGCTTGAGGAATGTGGGGGATGGGAACAACGAGGGGCTTGGTTACTTAACCCTTGGCAGGCCTGCTTTTGTCCTTGAGTTATTAAAAATATTTGAAAAATTCTAAGATCAAAGGAAAAAAGATGCTTTGGAGTATTTCTTCCTTGCAGCTTCTGGTGTTCCCTCTGTTCGAGCCCCCCTGCCCGGCAGTATTTCAGAGGTCTTCCCTGTAAGGTGCCTTTTTTATCCCTCCTACTCATTCTCAAGCACCTTTCTCTCTCCCGTTGGTTTTGTGTCCACCGGGCTCACAGAGGTTTAAGTGATGAAATATTATCACCCACATGGGTTTGCGTGGGACTTTCTTAGTGAATTACTCAGGCAGAGCAGGCTGTGATAGAAGCCTTGCTCACGAGCCTCGAGAGGGAAAAAATAGCACAGAGGATGAAAAGAATATTACCGGAGAGTAGGTAATGAAAGGTTAGCAAAGCCAACAGCTATATCTAGGTAGCGAGGTAATAATGCAGGAACCCGGTGCGCACCTGTACAAACTGATGTTCTACCTGCTCACAAAGCATTGTGGGAAGCCTTCCATTTCAGGATTTGATGCAGGAGATTGTTAAGTCAAACCTGAAACTGATTAGTAATTGATCCTAAACACCTCAGCCCTCAGGCAACCTCCTTCCATTTTTCAAATTGCTCTGCGTAGAGATTTGAAGACTGGAGCATTCTCAAAGCATCGCTGCAGTATAACAATCTCTCTTAGGTCAAATACAGATAAAGGGAATAGAATCAAGTGACGAGTTCTATTTTTCATACCTTAGAAATTTGAGGGTTGTAATATCTTTCTGAAACCTACAGCCCTGATAAATATTAATCATCTCAGCTTCTAGCTGTCTCATTCTCTCCACCCCCTTCTGCAATGAAAGCTAAATGTAAAAGAAAAAAAAAAAAAAACACTGCACTGCTTAATAAGTCAAATACAATAGAACTTTTAAAATGTACCTGCATGTAAGGTAGACATTAGGAAGACTTGCATCTCTCTCTTCCCCCTGTTCTCCTGAGCATTATGGCAACAGCATTTTCATGAAATTGGATCTGTTTTATTTTTTTCCCTGATAAAATATCATGCAATATACAAATAGCAGTTCCAGAAATGGACACCAGGAGAAGGAGGCGACAGGCATGTCAATTAGTAGGGGGAAAATCCAAATGTCAGAAATATGGGGGAGAGATTCAGAATGCAGGCAATGGACGCGAATACAGGGAACAGAGTCTTTTCAAGCTCAGATAATTAAACCGATGCATAAATCCGTCCTGTGCTTCTCCACGATATGCGGGCGATGCCATACAGTTAATTATTAGCCAGGACCAGGTTGAAAGTCATTTTATGATGCCTCTCTGATCCTAATATAACAGCACCTGACAGATTGAGCCCCCTCTAATGAGTACTCTCTTTGTACGATCCTCTCTCAGGAACACTAAATCATTTGCTTCCAAGTACAGCTGCCTGTGAAGAAGGGGTGGGGCTAGCTCATGCCTTAGAAAACTGCCCTTGTGGAATGAGGGGCTGTCCTGGGGCCTGTTGCTGGAAGCCAGGGACCTCAGCCTCCTGGGCCCCTACAAAAGCAATTGGCATGTGCTCTAGCTCCTCGCTCCTTGGAGGGAGTCGGCAATTAGCTCACCCTGGCCCCGCCCCCAACCCCAGCAGCCCTAGATGTTCTGGACTCTCTTCATGGAAAGCCCACAGTGGACTGTCTGCACTGCCATCCGGACCCTCTCTCTACCCGAGGAAGGACCATCTGCCTTCACCCCAGCCCCTCCTGCCAAGCCTGGGTAAAAGCTGAGAGGAGCCTATGGGAATGAGTTACCTGAAACCCAGAGAGCTTTCCCATCCCGAGGACAGTCCGTCTCCAGTTTCACACTCTTTCCTAGAAAAACAAAACACAGCCTCGTGCCCTCTGGCTTTTCTAATTTAGCAGCTACCATCTCTTGGTCTTTACGGTGACACCCTGCACAGTGTAAGATTTCCGAAGCTGGCCTGCGTAGAGGCAGAAGGGAGTACAGCAGGTAGCTTATTACTATTCTCATATACTTACTAGACTCTTCCACCAGGGCATGGTGGAAGGTTCCTGCACACCACCCAGGGGCCGCTGTCCCAGGCTTGGGGAGCTTCAGGAAGGACCCTACCACTTAAGATCTGCTGCTGAGTATCTTTTTAAATTTAAATCATTAAGCTCTCCTTCCTAGAATCTTCTCTTTTGCTGCCCCCCCGTCAAAAAAAAAAAATAAAAATAAAAATTAAAATTAAAAAAAAAAACCCAAACAGCAACAGAAAACCCACCAGCTTTTAGCAAAGGTGAATACTGCCTTCAGTCTTTGAAAAGAGATCATGATCCCTAAAAAGACAGTCTCCCCTCCTTCTAACTGCTTTCTACTCTGGTGATCTAATCCGGAACCTAGGTTTGTCATTCATTTTAACCCCTGCCTGAGATCCAACACTGGAGGAAGGGGACCTCCCCCCAACCCTTCCACCTCCCACCACCAGCACCACCACCATCTAGGAGCTAGCGACTTTATACCAAGATTCTAGAGAATCTTTTGTATACACATGTAGCCTTTCCTGGCCCTGGCCTCAGTGGATTTACCACTATCAGAATCACAGCGTGCAGAGTGAGTTAAATTAAGAACAGAATCTACAGTGCGCAATGCACAGAAAAGCCTGCCTTCTGATGCAGAGAGAACTTGAAACTGTGCCGAAAATTTATAGTACCGTAAACATCTCAGGGCTGAGAGTGATAAGTATGGCTGGATTTCCGTTAGCTATAGAAATCCAGGCAGGGAGACCCTCCCAGGGAGTTGTGAGTTCTAAGATGACCTTCCCCAGCATTGTTCTCAGATTTGCGTCTGGGATGCGCTACGCTGGACAGCTGTCATCGTTGTCAGCAGGGCACCCACAGGAGGTGGTCAGGCAAAGAGGGCATGTTTCATAGACAACAGAGTGGTAAAAATGCAACTGAGGGAAGCTGTTTCCTCAATCAGAGAGTTCCAGTCTAGACACCTGCTCCTTACAGTAAACTTTGCCACATATAGAGACGTATAGGTGCTTATGGAAAGACAAGGGAATGGTTTAAGTTAGGCAAGAACTGCATGGTCTCTGAATCCAACTCCCTTGCCAGTGTGGGGATTTCCTTTCTGTTAGCAACAGTTGCTGTAATTGGGGCTCATTAAGTGGCATTCAGAAGGGAAGGAGGCAAAAACGGGGGATGCAGCAGTGGGAGGTGGATCTATTAATCTAACATGACTGGATGCTGAAGGCACAATTGCCTCATTCCTGGTAAACGCTGGGCCATGACAGTGAATGAGATAGGTAGGATCTCAGACCTGGGGCATCCTAAATCAGACTGGCAGGGGGGTCAGGGCGGTCACGAACTGAACCCTTATCAAGGGCAGCCGCTGAAGGTGATATGTTGGGAGCAGAAGTATTCTAGGCAGGGGTCACTGCCTAGAGGTGAGAGAATATACAGAGTGCACCTGTCCTTGAACAAACACTGTGTGGCTGCACCACAGAGGACAGGGCACTGGGAGAGAGCTGGTGGTGAAGGTGAAGTTGTCGACGCTGTGCTGAGAACCCTGGGTAGTTTCTGTTTTAGACTTGCTTCATGGAGCAATGATTGGAGAGGGGCTGGCTCCATGCTTGAGAGCCAAATACAAGAAAAGGCTGCTGCAGGGACCCGGGAAAGAAAGGATGGAAGGGTGGGGCACCTCGTGGCCAGGGAGGAGGAGGCTCGCTCAGTGGGCACTGGCCCCACTTACTTACATGGGGGGGGGCGTGTCTGTGTATTTCTGTGGGAATAGCATCACTTCTACAACTTGCTAGAGCTCACAGTGGTTTTTCTTTTTCTTTTTTTTTAAGATTTTTTTTCTTTTAATTTGACACACAGAGAGAGACAGCGAGAGAGGGAACAAAAAGCAGAGGAAGCAGGGGGAGCAGGAGAGGGAGACGCGGGCTCTCCGCCAAGCCCCAATATGGGGCTCGATCCCAGGACCCTGGGATCATGACCTCAGCCAAAGGCAGATGCTTAATGGCTAAGTCACCTAGGTGCCCCTCACAGTGGGTTTTCATCCACGTTACGTCAAGCCTGCTGTTCAACTCCATGATCTAGGGCAAAAACAGTCATAGACAACCTATAAAGAACTGAGTATAGCTGTGGTCCCATAAAACTTCATTTAGGAGCATTGAAGTGTAAATTTCATATAATTTTCACATGGCACAAAATACTCTTTCTCTTCGACCATTTAAAAATGTCAACACCTTTCTGCCAGCCAGTGGGCTAGAACTCGATGACCCCTGCTGGAGAAGGCCTGTGGTAGAGGCGCCGGGCTTGCCTGAGAAGAGAAGAGTGTATGGTGACCACCCACCCACCCACCCCCCGGCTCCCTGCACAACTAATGAGTATCCCTGCTCTCTCTTGTGCTGTGTTTCGTCCGCAGGCACAGCCAGGAAAACGCTGCACTTTGAGATTTCCAAAGAAGGCAGTGACCTGTCCGTGGTGGAGCGAGCCGAGGTCTGGCTCTTCCTCAAAGTCCCCAAGGCCAACAGGACCAGGACCAAAGTCACCATCCGGCTCTTGCAGAAGCACCCACAGGGCAGCGTGGACGCAGGGGAGGAGGCCGAGGAAATGGGCTTCCCGGAGGAGAGGAACGAGGTGTTGATATCGGAAAAGGTGGTGGACGCGCGCAAGAGCACCTGGCACATCTTCCCGGTGTCCAGCAGCATCCAGCGGTTGCTGGACCAGGGCAAGAGCTCCCTGGACGTTCGGATTGCCTGCGAGCAGTGCCACGAGACAGGTGCCAGCCTGGTGCTCCTGGGCAAGAAGAAGAAGAAGGAGGAGGAGGGGGAAGGGAAGAAGAAGGACGGAGGAGACGGAGGGGCAGGGGGAGACGAGGACAAGGAGCAGTCCCACAGACCTTTCCTCATGCTGCAGGCCCGCCAGTCTGAAGACCACCCTCATCGGCGGCGGAGGCGGGGCTTGGAGTGCGACGGCAAGGTCAACATCTGCTGTAAGAAACAGTTCTTTGTTAGTTTCAAGGACATTGGCTGGAACGACTGGATCATCGCTCCCTCCGGCTATCACGCCAACTACTGCGAGGGTGAGTGCCCGAGCCACATAGCAGGCACGTCGGGGTCCTCGCTCTCCTTTCACTCGACCGTCATCAACCACTACCGAATGCGGGGGCACAGCCCTTTCGCCAACCTCAAGTCGTGCTGTGTGCCCACCAAGCTGAGACCCATGTCCATGCTGTACTATGATGATGGGCAAAACATCATCAAAAAGGACATTCAGAACATGATAGTGGAGGAGTGTGGGTGCTCATAGAGCAGCCCCGCCCAGGGGGGACGGGGAGCCAGAGTGGTCCAGAGAAGACAGTGGCAAAATGAAGAAATGTTTAAGGTTTAAACAAGCAGAAAAAAAAAATAGAAATTAAAAAAAAATAAACTAAAAACAAAACCTGAAACAGATGAAGGAAGATGTGGAAAAATTCCTTAGCCAGGGCTCAGAGATGAAGCAGTGAACAAGATGGGAATTGGGAGGGAGAGGGAGAACAGCGCCCCCTTCATTTCTTCTGATATCAAGGTGATGACATCAGTTGCTTACACGGGAGTATTGTCCCCTCCTTTTCAGTCCCCTTTTCAGTGTGAGCCTCGAAGTCGACTTGTCTAGTCTGCAGTAACGTGGGCTGGCACAACCCAAATAGCATCTAGAAAGCCATGAGTTTGAAAGAGCCAGTTACTGGCGCTTTCCCACCCAGTTACCCAGGTTGTAAGGTATGTCTGTGTGACCCTCTCTCTGTGTATATCAGCCCGTGCATACACACACACAGACACACACAGACACACACACACACACACACACACACACACACACACACACACAGGCATTTCCACACGACATGTGCGTACACGTACCGTTAAGGGAACAATAGTGTGCAGGTGTTCACTATTCTTTTTCTGCACCAGTTTTGCAACAAAGCAAAACAAAACAAAAACCAAGCTACAAACAAAACGAAACGAAACAAAAATTTGAGACCAAGAATGGGAAGAGAGCAAAATCAAGGAACAAAGAATACCAAGTTACATTTCGTTAAGGTGCTTATGATCTTAGTACTATGCAACCTAATAGGTTTGAAACTGTTTACCTGAGAGAGAACAAAACGAGAGACTTTTTTGTATTGGAAGTAACCTGATTAATTTTTATTTTCTTCAAGGAGAGATACTTGAAAGGAATATGTTTGTCCATCTGTTGGATCCAAACATTTCTATATTTTGTAAATGTTGTTTTTTTTTATCGTTTACTATTTGCACTACAATGGTGTTTGACCTGTCTAATCCTTATTTAACAAGTATTTTCTTTGGGTGGGGGTGGTGGGGGGGTTAAGAGCTGCACTTAATGTGAGCTATAAAAGAACTGCTACAGCACACAAAATAGCTATTTTTATTATTATAATTATAATTATTATTATTATTTTGTACCTTAAAAATAGACACATACACCAAAGACATTTGTGTGAGCCTTTAAACAGTCTGTCTGTGGTTGGTATCATTCACCATCAGTGAGTCAGGGGTTGGGATTCAAGATGGAGTAGGGTGGATTGCATTCAGGCTGAAGAGACCTGAGAAGTTTGGTGTTTTGACTCCTTTGACATCCATGAAACGGGACATTTCATACTGGATGTGCAGTAGTTGTACACTGTCGGCTATCATAGAAAACTACATGCTTGTCTGTGTATATGTACGTGGCTTGTGCGTATGCATACCTGTGTGTATATAAACATGGAGTGCATCCTATGCCCATGCACATTTTAAGCACGTCAGGCTGTCATTTTGTAATGTTCTTAAGGCAATGAATGTTTGTGTGAAAAACACAGTATTTTTAAGAAGGATAGGCTATTGTTTTTGCTTTTCCTCTGAACTAGGTGGGCACATTTCAAAAAAATGTGGATGGGAAGAAGCTTGGAAACTCCAGTGATTATTTTCAGCAAGACCCTCTTTCATTGTGTGGGGACCCAGCTCCCTCCTCTTTCTTACCCCCCACCCCCATCCCCCTAGATATTCCCTGCAGGGAAAACAGGAAACTCATGTTCTTCAAGGTTCTAGGCTGATTATTTGTGTGTGTGTGTGACTTATATTTATTATAATTGGAATCAATCTTAAATTGGAAAGCTTTTTCAAAAAGAAAAAAAAATTCATCTTTAGGCCAGAAGAAGAGTTGGGTACTTTTTTTTTTTTTTTTGGTGATTAAGGCCTAATTGTGAGAAATATGACTTGCTGGGCTAAATAAAATTCCTGTCAGTAATTAAAAGATAAAAAACTTGGGGGAAAGTCTTAAGAGATTGGGAATGAGAAAGAGAACTATGGGGTGGCATCAGTGGTAAAAATCCCTAATATTTTAATTTACAGCCAAAACTCTTGATATATAAGTTTGTATGTATTGACTCAGATGCAAAAAACAAAAAAACAAAAAAAAAAACAAAACAGAAAAACACGTTGTTTTATAAATATCGAAGTACATGCTTAAAGCTAAATTTCTACTAATTTATTCCACAGTATTTAGCTTGCCTAGAATAGCAAATAAGTTATTCATTTATATGCTTTAAAAAATACAGAGCCTTATTTTTACTGACTTGTTTGAAGTTTGCAAAAATTGAAAAAAATACTAATAATTTGGAAAAATTGCATTCGTTAGTATTTTGTAAAATACTGAAGCTTTCAGCCCTATGTCAGTTCATAGACTTTTTTTAAAATTAATTGTAGGAAAATAAAATAGTGAGAAACCAAACATTACTAAAAGGTGGTTTACCTCTTCTTGAGATAGATGTACTAAATTGTGTACTGTAACACTAGGCTGTACTTAGGCAAATTAATTTAATGTTGTTACTGGGTAGATATACTTACTACAACTTGAGGTCCACCCTTTCCTATGCAGAAAGACATGTACTCCATGGGTGTGGACTCTAAATGTAAGAGGGAGAGCATGCAAAGTTGGTACTTGCTTCCTTAGTCTTAACCAGTGACCAGGAAATTATTTAGGTGAGGAAGGTGGGCATAGTGAGGGAATTTTCAAGGAGAGGGGGATGGCGAAGTTCAAGTTTACAAATTTGCATGAAAAACTTAGAGGGCCATTTGGAATGCTTCTTATTTGGTAGTGGCACTAATAATGGAACCCATGAAAACAGTGTGGGGAACCAAGTCCTAGTTCACAGTGCACTAGCAGGGATGGCCAAGGCAGTGGGAAAAGCAGAAAGCTCCAAAGACAGCTGATACCTGTTTGTGGCTCCCATTCATCTCAAGTGTGTGCGCCATCTTATTTAAGCCTTTTAAAAGAGTGCTCGACACAGTGGGGGTAAGATGGAGTTTGATTAATGACTATAGAAATTGGAAGTAGAGCAAAATGAAATTCCATATGACAATATTTTAGTGGGATGTATTAATTGAAATTAAATGATTGGGTTGTCAAACATCCCCAAACTTTGACATTATTTCATTCAACTTATGTGGCCTTGAAATAGAATTATAAATTGCTGCTATCTTTAATAATCCTGGAAGATATGCAGGCTTGTAAACAACCACACTTTTCATGTAGCAGCACGAGACCAAAAGAAAAAGCTTTCAAGTTCTACCATATTGGGTTCCTCACAGTAGGTTTTCCTTAAAACAAGGTGGCTCTATCTGATCTTAGCATCTCTCTACTCTTTCTCTAGGGCTAATCTCTAGGCTCTTAAAAATCTACTCATACCAATCTTAAAAGCTCTGAAAAGTATTTGTCCCCAAGTATTTTTTAAGAATGATAAATATTTGATAGTTTGGATTCTCTTTCTTTCTTTCTTTCTTTCTTTCTTTCTTTCTTTCTTTCTTTCTTCTTTCTCTTCTTTCTTCTCTTTCTTTTCTCTGTCTCTTCTCTCTCTCTTTCTTTCCTTCTTTCTTTTTGTTTTTTTCAAAAAAAGCATGGCAAATTTCAGCACACTGAGTTGGGATTTTCTTGTCCCTAAAGACCAATCAGTTCATAGATATTTAAGATTGATTCCACACTTTGCTTTCAAGGAGAATGCCTGCATTCTCCTCTAAGGAAGAGCAAGTGAATTTTATTTTTCACCCCCGCGGGATTGGACCTCAAGAAGTAACTCTCAAAAAAACAGAGAACACAAATGCCTCAGTTGTATTAAGCTCAGATTCAAATTATTATGTTCACTTGAAAAAAATGATTTCCTGGAGGCCTTTTGGCAACTTCTCTTTTCAATGTAGAGAAGAACTTAGTCACCCTGAAACCCTACACAATAAATTGGAACTTGTAGATGTGGGCAGAAGGTTTGGGGGTGGACATTGTGTGTGTTTAAATTAAACCCTTTATCACTGAGAAGCTGTTGTATGGGTCAGAGAAAATGAATGCTTGGAAGCTGTTCACATCTTCAAGAGCAGAAGCAAACCACATGCCTCAGCTACATTATTTATTTTTTATGCATAAAGTGAATCATTTCTTCTGTATTAATTTCCAATGGGTTTTACCCTCTATTTAAATGCTTTGAAAAACAGCGCATTGACAATGGGTTGATATTTTTCTTTAAAAGAAAAATATAATTATGAAAGCCAAGAGAATCTGAAGCCTGTTTTGTTTTAAAACTTTTTATGTTCTGTGGTTGATGTTGTTTGTTTGTTTGTTTTTATTTTTTTATTTTTGTTATTATTATTATTTTATTATTATTATTTTTTTTTTGGCATACTACATGCAGTTCTTTAACCGACGTCTGTTTGGCTAATGTAATTAAAGTTGTTAATTTATATGAGTGCATTTCAACGATGTCAATGGTTTCTTAATATTTATTGTGTAGAAGTACTGGTAATTTTTTTATTTACAATATGTTTAAAGAGATAACAGTTTGATATGTTTTCATGTGTTTATAGCAGAAGTTATTTATTTCTATGGCATTCCAGCCAATACTTTGGTGTTTGCGAGGCATGCAGTCAATATTTTGTACAGTTAGCAGACAGTATTCAGCAACGCCTGATAGCTTCTTTGGCCTTATGTTAAATAAAAAACCTGTTTGGGATTTATTTTTTTTATTTTTATTTTTATTTTATGTCTTACTGGTTCTCCAAGATCAACTTTGCACACATATTGGTACACCCTTTGCTGGGTGAGAATTTCATTTCTCCTGTAATTAGCGGGGAGGGTATGAGAAACAGACTGAATGGGAGAGAGAAGACAAAAGCTGGAATGAGAGAACTCAAGAGAAGAAAAGAATAAATATTACCATGGCAAGGCTTTGTAATAGGCTGCAGATGCTGGGACCAGCAGTAGTTATATTGTATTCATTTTGTTAATTTCCCATTTCTCAAACTGTAGTGGCAAGTAATATGAAATACAGTAACATTCCTTTCTTCCCTTCTTCCCTTTCATTCCTCCTTCCCTCTTTTCCTTCCTTCTTCTCTCCCTCCCTCCATCTTTCCCCCTCCCTTCTTCTCTCAGTCCCTCCCTTCTTCCCTCTCTCCTTCTTCTCTTCTGTCCCTCCCCCTTCTTTTTTCTTACTCTTTTCCCTTCTGGCTAGGAAATTGGAATTGCAGGGAGCAACTAGGGCTAGAAAAAGATATAACTTGGGAGACAAAAGAACCAGGACCAAGAGGACCAATACGGCATCACAGAAGTCCAGTCAAGAATGAATTGACTGTTCCATCTTTTCTTCTGTGGGTGTTGCTGTAGGATCTGTGTCCATCTAAGGGGTTCTATGGAGACAGTAACACCTATAAATGCCCATGTGAACCAAGCAAATCCCCATGTGACTATCCGGTAGATGTTTTCCCTGTTTTTGTGGATCAATCAGAGGCATCGAATAACATTAATTGGAACGAGGATTCCAAGCCAGGTCTATATTCAAGTTTAAAGTTATTATTATTATTATTATTATTATTATTATTATTATTATTAATTATTTTGCTGTTCCATACTCCAATTTTGGTGTTGGATTCCTTATGTACTGAGAAAAAAAAAAAGGAGGGGGTCTGGTGGAGGTTGAGTGTTGAAGACGCTCTTAACTTCTTACCACAGACACTTTATACCCATCAGACAGTTTACTTATCTCCAAGTAAAATGGCAAGTGTATGTAAATTCATATGAAACCCTTTTTATTTGTTTTAGGTAGGAAAGTTACATTTTCTGAAAATTAAAAAATAAGAGTTGTTGGAGTTTTACTTTATATTTGCGAATATGTCTTATTTTTCTATTCTTTTGCTGGATGAAACCTTTGACCCCAAGTATTTTACTTTGTGGGCCCCGTGATATTAGTGTGTGTGTGTGCGTGTGCACACACGAGCACGTGCATTAACCTTCAAGTCCCACCAGATTTAACAATGAATCCACATTAGGAACTAAGTAAAAGCCCCAGTGAATTACAAATGAGTAATATTATTAGGAAATTTATACAGATATTATTATAAATTAAGACAAAAGTGAAAGAAAGCAAAAGTCAGGTATAGAAAAAAATATATATGTATCTCACATCTAACAGATGTGATGAGGATCCATACACATGGGGCACAGAAAGAAAGAGAATGTGTCATCATTTAAAGGAAAAATCTAAATTTATTTCCTATAGAGGTTTGATGCTTTCTCAGGAAACAGTTGTCTGCAAAGGTGTCCAAAAGAAAGGGCACAGAGCACCACATTAACGCCTTCTTGCATCAAATATGACGTTGTAGACCCTTTGAAAGAATTCCATTGTTTCTGTCTTGATCCAATGTTAAGTCTTCTCTTTGGTCCCTGAAAAGGCAAAGCTTCTTTAGAAATTCTCCATTATACCCTTTGAGGCTTTCTTTAATTGTCGTGTAATTAACAGTAAGAGAAAAAGGGAGGCAAATTGTTTATCCACAAGCCAAAAACCACAGAGCTGTTTCAGGACGTTTTTGAAATCGACAATTGCCCCGCTTGCCTGTGTGCACTTTGAGAAGAGCCTGAAATCCTGGGGGTCCAGCAGGATTTCAAGTCACTAGGGGGACACCAGAGAAGTCCTTTTCTCACAGAAAACTGGGCTGTGAAAATCCCAAAAGTGGTTTTGAGAGATATTAGGCCAACTGACAGAATAAAAATGATGAGGAATCTTCCTTTTTAAAAACTGATTTCAGTTCAGGAAGGAGTCTGGAAGGACTGAGAGTAAGTACTGAGAGAAGGTCCGGTCAGTGTCAGAAAAGAACCTTGGGAAAAAAAAAAAAGCCACTCAGGGCAAGAGTTAATGTGCTGCTGTAATTCCTACTGTCATGGTGGTGGCAGTGCCTGGATCATTGTTATGTGGGGACACAATGTTCTAAGACAAATACTATATAATGTGGCAACAAAGATCCCATCAAATATATATGCCTGTCATTAATGAAGTTGTTCCAACACAGTTGAGCATCTCAGCCTGAGTCTTTTGAAAAGCTTGCTACTCACACGGGATAAAGGCAGTCATTATGGGGGAACTCATCCATTGTGAAAGAAAGAAAAAGAAAGAAAAAAAAAGACAAACACTGCTAATCTATGCCAGAAACTGCAGGCCTAAGGCAGGGGAATGACAAAGCATTGCCCTTCAAAGTGCGTATTGTGAGAGGCCTTCCAAGCACTTTGAAGACAATCATCAAACCCTTCTAAATGGAACCAGGGAAGCTTCTTGCCATTGATCTCAACAACAAATGTTTGTGTTTCATGGTCAATTTATTTATCCCTCAACGACTCGGAGTAAAATTGTCAGTAAATAGGATATTTTTAAAGATAAAACTAATTTTCCGTCTGAGTAATCATATCCTAAACAGTTTGCCATCAAGAAGAAACGGTTTGAAATGGTATTGCAGTGATATATTTAGTAGCTTTTATTATTCCAAGTATGACAGGGTTCGCAATTCTGAAATCAACTAACCCTTATGTTCTCAAAGTAGTGAGTTTTCACCTATCTCCATGAGATCATGGGCCAGCCCATCTTTCTATGAAGTTACTACTAATGGCCTCAGATTGAAAACATGGAACAAGCAAATATTGCCCCTTCCTTCAGGGCTAGGGATAACAGGATTTGAATTACATTGAAAATTCTAGATGATTGGGTTACATCAGTCATTCATTTAGCCACTTAACAAAATCACTATGGGCAGAGAACTTAAGAGTTTTCGTCTGAACTTCACACTGCCTAGTAAGTAGTATGGCCCTGTGATTCCTTGAAAGAGGAGTGAAGTGCAAGTGCTAGATGGCCCCATCAAGTGTCCCAGCAAGCCCCAAGTGTCAATGGGTGTGGAAAGGCAATACAAGCATGCCTGTGGCCATACTAGATCACTCTAGCGACCAGGCTTTATAGGGTGATGGTGAACAGCTTTTATCTTTAGGCTTTAAATGTTTCACAAAACAGAGGATGAAATTGTAACCCATTTTACATTGAACTAGTATCCAATTAAGATTCTAACTACATCCATCCATCATCTGGGAAACTGACTTTCAAAGTAGTCAGCCCAGAACTGGGAGTATATGGATTAAACCCTGAAAGTAAATTCTATGAAAAAGAAATCTGTTAAAAAACCCAAAACCAAAAACCAAAAAACACATCCACTAATGGCACCACATTTCAGATGGTCAAAACTGGGAGAAAGTAGATGACACCCATGGGTGGTGAAGATGAGGTCAGATGCTTCTCTCCAACTTTAGTTGTGACTTACTTAGCAAGAATAAACTGATGAGTGCATGTGCTGGCCTTGAGGAATCAAATTGCTTGAGGTTTTTGTTTTTGTTTTGTTTTGTTTTGTTATTCCTAAGGGAGGAGTAGGGACCCTGGGGAAAATAGGGTGAAGAAGGTTGCATCCTCCACCTGTCAGACTTCAGAGACTTGCGTCTAGACCAGTGGAGATAGCTGGCTGGGCAAAAATGGAAGGACCCTTAACATCAAGGGTTGTGGTTCCCAACCCTGTGGGATTGGGTTCACAATCCCAAATTGTGATACTATATGGCAGAGAGAACCATTTTCCCTAATCATGTATTGAAGGTAGCACCATCGGTGCTGCAAAGAAAATAGGTCAACAGTTTGAGGAGCCTTGAGACACAGGACCTTCAGCAGATTTCAGCATTTTTGCAGTGTTCTTTAGAAGCAGTGGCCGAGAGATAGATCCCCATTAGAGGTGTGGAACATGAGTACACCCGAGGTTTCTCAGGCATAACTGGAAAATGGACTATGTGGTTAACTAAGTTCCATCTTTGATCCTGTGGAGGTGGATGTGGTTTTAAACTGTATGAATAGGGCTCATTGTCATAACCCCGTCTCCTTGTTTCCACATCAGATTTACTATGAAGGTGATTTTAGTAAGTGTATGAACTCAGTTCTGAGAAAAGTCAACTTGGTTTCTCATGAATGGATAATGTACAGCATTAACCCTACTGGAAATTGTGTATGCATGGAGAAACTGAAGATGAGTTGGTCATGAAGTGAATGCTAAACATATTTTGTCTGGCCTGTCCTTGAATTTGGTGACCTTGAACTAGATGCTTTGATTCTAGATTTATTCTTCTGTAGGTTGGAGCCCAGGGTACCTAGGAGGGTATGTCCCCCTGGGGGCACTGTGAACGTGAGCTCATATCAAAGTGCTTGAGTGACTGAAGAATCGAAATAACAATGAAGATACCCTTCCCATTTTTTTAAGCCATAAACACAATCTCTTAGGCCATTAATTTATTTCTAATATTTATTTTTTTAATTCAATAATTTATTTTTTGATTACTAATGTACGTACAACCTGTTTGAATATAGTTTTTAAAGAATGATAGTGACCATATAACATAACTTTAGTCAAGAGTATTTTTTTAAACTTTGAAGGTTACTCCTCCAAAAAATTTTCAAGTAGAGCCAATCTCAAAATATCTACACATTTGCCATCTCACTCCAATGTAAAGTTATTGGAAATGCATTTATTGTAGGCTATCACTTTCCAGAAGTCACAGCAGAAAATTCCTCTATTTGAAAAGTCAGAGGAGCCCTGTTGGCCCATTGAGAGGGTACATGCCATTAGAACAAGTGAAGCTGAGTTAATGGTCAGTAGAGGAAAGTGCTGGAAGATGTTTCTAATCATTGTAGCTATGATGCCCTGTGATATTTGGCTTCTGAGTTTTAATCTTCCTTTTTTTAGCCTATGAATTAAATAATTAAATTACATGAATCTTACGACATAGTGAAGAGAATAGCTTCTAGGATAGATAACGCAAACTTTAGGTCAGCTACTTAGTGGCACTGTGACACTGGCAAATTATTTAAATTCAATAACTATGTTTCTTTCTCTTCTTTAAATTTAGGATAAAAATAATATCTACCTGATAGGATTTTTTGAAAAATTTCAAAAGCAAAAAGACATCTAAATGGCAGAGCTCAGTGTCTGACGTGGTGAGTTTACTATTGACCCCTGCTAGAAATATATGATTATGTTTTTATGGCCCCACTCTCCAAGAATTATTAGAAATACTTCCTTCTGCCGGACGCTTGGCCTGTGCATTTTAGGACTCAAATTCTGTCTTGAGAATAGATGTTGTAGCTTGCTCTCTAAGAGATCAATCAGGGAAGGTTCTTGTTTTTGATCGAAACAGCTTTCTTACATAATCTGGTTATCACCATCCTTTTGGGCCTAGTCCATCTCTTGAGGTAACAAATTCTATTAGTCTAATGTATAAATTAAAGTAGTATCTAATTTCTTGGAACTGATGGAAACTGAACTGTCTCATATAAAGTACTTTTTTCATAATTGAAGAAGAATCTTCTAAGCACCGAAAAAGAAATTAGTGTGTGTGTGACTATAAGAAGTAGAAATATGATGAAACAGGTTAAAATAATAAAGACATTTGTTGTTCATGTAATTTGGAACCAAGTTTCTGGGACCAGTATAATCATGGCACCAGCTCTATTTCTTTAAAATTCTCTGATCGTTCCTCTCATTTTGACTTTGTCCTCAGGCTCATGATCTTTACAAAGCCATTAGCAAAAACCTAGGTATTATTCAACTTCATTTGCATCCAGCATACACTGCTTCCCAGTGTTTTCTCTTAAAAACAGTGAGAACTGTTCACAGAGATAGTAAATCTTTCCTAGTGACTTTCTGGCTCAAGTTGGCCTGGGACAATCACAAGGACAGAAAACCATGATTGACTAAGACAAATCAGAGCCAACTTCCTGAGGAGGGTCAATTCCCTAAATCACACTGTAGCTACCTGGGATTAGGTAGGGTGAAAGGTGGAGAGTGAAATATTATAAGTATCAAACTCATATTTCAATATTCTTGAGGGAAATCTTTATACAGTGTCCCCACTTTCTACATCCTTAATGGACAACACTGGTCACAATTTAGGCTTTTTTGGGGGGTAGTGGGAATGATGATACAAGGATTATTATTCAATGATAATCTCAGTAGCTACTGTTTAGGAGGGCAAAGCTGTTCGCACCTAAACTAAACAGTTCCTGGCTCTTTTTGAATTTTATTACTGCTCTTTGGAATACTTTGTCCCCTCAGTTGCTGTGATGATAATACTTTAAGTTCTTGTGATAGATAACAATCCTCTTCCCAACTTTACTTTTCAATGATGGAAAGTAACACAGAAAATCTCTTAATGGATCTCACTGAACTGACTCTGGGATGGAGGGATGATTCCCACTTCCTGCATAAAATACGTTGTCTGATGTTCTCAGAATATCGAATACATATAGCTAGTGGGTCACTCTGTACAATACCTGTGCAATTTTGCTCTCCCCAGTTGAGTTGTATGGTTACTAAGGCTCAGTTGTGTTTGTTTTCAAATATGTACATGCCAGTTGTATTTGTGATTATGTTGCATAAAAACTTGAAATATTAGTAAAGCAAACACAAAAAAGCAAACTAACAATTAAGTGAATGGTTCCTAAAGAGTTAAGGGGAAAAGTCATTAAGAACATTGGTGGCTAAATTATCCATGGGAGAGATGATTGCAAAAAAGTGAAGAAAAATGACAAATTAAAGAGTCTACATTCATAAAATTTTGCAGGGGTCTTTAAACTCTTGTTCTACTTTAACGAATCCAAAACTGGCAATGGTGGAAGATGCATTATTCATGTGATTCATACAGGAAAACGATGACAAATTTCAATCAGCAGATCCACTCTCAAAGAAAGGGCCATGGCTTGTATCTAGAGCTTGGTGAATGAACGCACATTGACATACTTTAAGTTAAAACCAAATATTAAAACTATTCATTCTCTTGTATAATTACCCTGTTAACCAGCTGCTTCTACTAGCTAACCACCTCTATATTAAGCAAGAAGGCTTTATGGTCTATTGGAAGGGAAGGGTGTGCATGTGCGTGGCAGGGAAGACAGTTTTTGGGTTACAGGAGTTCAGAAGGCTAAGTACTCATTCAGAGCAAGACAATTTCTAAAGTGAATCAAAATCATATAAATGTATTGCTTATACAATACAAGTGTACAATATGCAAGTGTATTGCTTAGCACTTTAGAACAGTGACTCAAAAACACAAAGCTAAAGTTTAAAAAGCCTTTATGCTTTTGTGGTGTGGGGAGTGCATATAGGGGAATTTTTTTTTTTTTTGTATTATATGCTTGTTACTTCTGATTTTTTAATGAGGTGCAAGTTTTACTCTAATAAATATAAAAATATTAACCAGTCCTGATTTTGTTGGTGTGGGAGCCTGCTTTAAACATAGCCCCCAAGGAACCTTGCTTCCTAATATTCACACGCTAGTGTGATCCCACATTCCACATTATCTAGGGGTTGACCTGTGTGACCAGGTGCTGCAGACGTGATGGTGTGTCACATTTGAGACAAGTTATAAAAGAGCCTTTAGTTTCTGTCTCTATTTCTGACTCTTTCTCTCTCTCACCACAAACTCCTTGAGAAGCCAGCTGCTGTGTCATGAGAAGCCCTATGGAGAAGCACACGTGGTGGGAACACAAGCCTCCTGCCAAATTCTTTAAGTCTTACTTCTTATTTATAATTTTTAGAGAATTTTACCTTCCCTTGAGTTATTGTGGAATTTAGATATGAAATCGATAAAGTTCGGGGTAAGAAATTGACCCTGTCATAGCTGACCCGTATTTATTAACCTCACTGAAGTCATTCAGCTTGTATGTGTCAGAGAGAGGATTCAAGATCAGATTGGTCTGCATCCTAAACCCATTGCCTGCCCACTGTCCACTCATGTGCACAGATGTCCCTGGGAAATTGGAGTCAGTTTTTCTCCTTTTTTGTTGTATATTTTTTGTTGTATTTTTGTTGTGTATTTGTGTAGATTATAGGAATCTCTGTAATTTGCCTCCAGTGACCCTTACAGGGTCTTCAGCTGAGTCAAAGGGATGCGTGCCAACGTAAGGCCAAGCACTAGAGGCAGGCTGTATGGAATGGCATTTCTACAGGAAACAATAGAGAAAGAAAAAAGTAAATATGGGGCATACCGACTCTGAGTGAAGGGAAGAATGGAGGCACCATGCTAGAAAGACAGAAGAGGTGAGTCATGGGGCCAGAAGGATGTTTGCAAGGGGAAAGAAGCCAGGTGAGTGCAGGCATGCAGGGAGGTTCTGATCAGCAGTATGGACAGAGATCTTGATGAACATCACTAGGAAGAACACCAACCAGGAACTTCATGTGGATTTGAACCCAGAGTCAGGCGGCTGCATTGAAGCCAGTAAAGGCTAGAGAAGTTGTTAAAATGGAGCCAAAAACACATGGCAAGTTTGGTAGGAAATTGGAGGATCTCCTCTTAGCTGGGAGGTGGAAATGAGATGAGTCTAGCAAGATGGCAGAGGCCCCAAGAGTGAGAGATTGGGAGAAAGCCTAAACGCAGTGGAGGGGTAAGACAGCAGGGTTGCCCAGAGGAGCTGCTAGAAGATTATACTTGGTCTTGTGAGTTGAGTATCAGGAGACTGGTTGTTCCATTTCAGGTTTACATACCCCTTAAAATGTGGCACAAAACGGTTGGGCACTTACATTATTAGATGAGCTGGATGGAATGAGATGTCCAAGACTTGGGGCAGAGGCATCTGACATCAGCAGTACAGAATTTAAGAGAGGATTGTCTTTCCTACCATGTGCCAAGTCACCAGCCATGGTTAACTCCGGTGTCCTGAAGGTAAGAGGACAACCCAATGGCAGGAGAGCTATACCTGTTAGGGATGGTCCTCTCTGGGAGGCCCTGTTAGGAGCTGTGACAGGGACACACCTTGATGAGGTTTGAAAAAAGAAGAAAAGCAGACATTCGTATTAGCCCAAGTGAGAAGCAGAAATCATATGCAAGAAATATTGTATTGACTCTGGAGTATGAACCTCCTGATGGCAGAGTGCTGGTTTGGAGCTCTGGCCTTAACACCAACAAAGATCTGACACAGAAAGCACAAAAAATATTTAAATGAATGAACAAATGGCACATCTTATGAATCTATGAAATATGAAGCTGGATCTGTGGGTCTGCATACACGAGAGAGGTCTTGGCCCCGTATAGATGTGGGAATAATTAAATCAAGGGTTCAGATGCATTTCCAAGGAGAGACTGAGGGATGAGGGACCTAGAGAAAAAAGAAAATTCAAGGAATTGGAGTTTTTATGGAAGCTCAATGATGTGTCTGTACAAGTGGTAAGAATCTAGGGAAGAATGTTGGAGAGATCATGTGTAGAAGAAGGGAGTGCTCTAAAGAAACAAATTCTGCAAAAATAAAAAGACCAAGGAAAATATTGACTGAAAAATATCTGTTGGCTTCAGTAACAAGGAGGTTGTCTTTAACTTTTGGGAGAGCCATTCACTGGGGCAGTGGAGACAGAAATCAGATTATTCTGACTCAAGAAGTTAACGGAAAATGAAGAGTTTGTATATCAATTTGTGGATAGTTGGCATCTCTACCATGAAGAGTCTTCCAATCCATGAACACAATATGTCTCCCCACTTATTTAAATCTCTTTTGATTTCTTTCAGCATAAAAGGCCTATGCAGGTTTTGTTAGATTTATACCTAAACAAGGTGTAAATCTACCTAAATTTCATTTTTTGAGTGACTGTAAATGTTTTCATCTTTTTAATTTCATTTTTTCATATACTCATTGACACTATGTGTGTGGGGAGGTGGCTTTGTTACTGCTGGGCAGTGGTGACAGTCCTCAGTCTCCACTAGGCTTCCGGAACCACCACCCCCAGCAGGGAGGCAGAGGGGAGGGGTGCCTCATAACTGCCAGGTGGGGCTGACTGGCCAGGCTCCCCATATGCTGTTCTTGGATACCATGAGCCTGGATGGAGCTCATTATTGGTTGGTGGGGATCAAGGATATTGAGGCACCTTGTTATAGCCTTGGGCAGGCACAAACCTGGGCTCCCTACTTAACCTCAGTTAGTGTGGGTTGGGACCAGGCTATAGTTTTTTTCTGTGGTACTCTGCCAGAAGGAGCAGAATAGTCATTGTCTAAAATTAGTTTTCTGACTTGCCAGGATGCTCTTGTCCTGGTCTTTTAGTGAGGAAGAGGCTTGGTTGGGCTTCTCTATCTGCATCTGTTGCTCTTTCCGGGTTGTCAACTTTTTGAACTCTAAGTCTGAGATAGAAGAGAAAGAAGAAAACCCAGGAAACTGCCTACCATATTGGTCCTCTCATCCTGAGGTCTTCAGAGATCTACCTGTCTCCTTTCTACCTCTAAGAACTTTCTTAGGTTTGTTTTGTATATAAAGTCCAGGCTTTTCATTTTACTTAGTAGGAGGAAGAGAAAAAGGTATGTCTACCCCATCTTTCCAGAAGTGAATTCTGCTCCCCAAATGGTGTTTTAAATTCTTGTCCCTTCTTGTCCCAGAAAGACTTCTCCTTTCTGAACGTTCACCCGGGGGTCCCACAAGAAACTTAAATTCAATATGAATATGTGGGCTCCCTCCCCTCTTCTTCAACACCCCTCCCTTCACTCTGTCATCACCATATGGCCATCTAAGCCAGAAACCAGAAGCTAATCATCCTCGTGCCTTTCTTTCCTCACCTGCCATGTCTTATCCATCCAAATACTTAACTCCTGCCTACCTTTCTCACCCATTACCTCCGTGGATGTCTTTTTATTCAGGCTCTAGTCACACTTAAAATTTATAATGTCCCCAAATGAATAATTCATATCAACCTCTGTTCTCATCATGCTTCTCTTCCTTGTTTTAGTTAATATCGCTCTCATTTTCCTATTCCCTATTGTCAAAATTATTTCTAGATTTTTCACTCACCTTTGCCCTATTTCCAACAATTCCAAATTTTATCAATTCTACAATGCTACCCTCTTTCCCATCAGCACCTGCCTATCTATTTCCACTGTCATAATCCAGGTCTCCATCCCCTCTCATTCATATTTTTCAAGTTACCTCCCATTTGCTCTCTTCTCCTGCAATCTAGGGCAACCCTTCTTGTGTGATACCTGGTTAATTTTCCCGAAGCCCTGGTTTTTTACTTGTTTTCCCTGCTTCAAAATCTCCAATAACTGTCTGGGGCCAAAAGAATTGTGTCCAGGGGTTTCAATTTGATCTTCAAGATCCTCCATACTCTCATCTTTTATTCTGAGTTTCTTCCTCGAGTTTAGTTTATTCCTCTCCCCTGGACCTGGCAGGTCCCTGTAGCAATCCCAGGCAGGTTATGAATGATCAGCTCAGCCTGAACCACTGCTTGAATTCAACAGCAGCACAGATCATGTTGCTTGGTTTATTACTTCTGGCCTTCGCTGTGTGAGATGTGAGGTGAAGAAGGGAGAAAAATATAACAAAGCAAAGATGAGTGATGTGAGAAGATGTAGATAAAAAAAAATTAACTTTGTGTTGAAGTGATCCTCATGTAAACAAGAGTGCCGAGTAGTTATTCTCCCAGGCAGTGGAGGGAAGGGCAGGCCCACAGTGGGCCATGCATGTGACTTCAAAGATAGGAGCACATCAGCTGGCAATAAATATTTATAAAATGAGACGTAGGTATTTAGACCATTAGCCTGCCACGTACTCCTTCTCCACAATGAAATATGAAGCCTAAATCATGATAAAGACAGGCAGAACAAATAATAGGGGACCTAAATTTAGGCTTGAGTAAATGTTCAGGCTGGATCTGTACACACAAGTGTTATAGCCGAAACCGGATTTTCAAACGGCCACTGCTCTTTTCCATTCATTTCTCTTTGTTTCTACCATTTTTTATGAAAGGGAAAAACTCTTCCCTCAACTTGTAGTGTCTTTTCTTTTGTCTTACCACCCTTCATCGTACCCAGTAAGACTGGAGACATTCTTACCTCATCAAGTCACGTGATTCATTTGTTAAAATGGAGGAAAAGAGGCACCTGATGCTGATTTCATCTAAACCAAGTTTCCAAACTCCCATCAGAGTTTATGCTAAGTGATTCCCAGCTAAGTGTCCAGGGCAGAGACTTCTTTTTCCACTGATCTTCCTATAAATTCATCTCTCACCATCATGAACTAATAAGCTTCAGGACTGAACCCAGGCTTTTGTGTGAACAGAAGGGGTTGGGTGAGGTTCGGAGTTTATTCCCAATTCTGGCCTTTCCCAACTCCTTACTGATAAAAACTAAATGTTCTGTTTTCTGTGCTTTTAGATAAGGGGAAGCAACAAACTAATGAGACAAGCCAACTGAGCGAAGCAGCTAAAGAGCAGCTATAGGAGCTGTACAGCTGAGAGATTCAACATGCTGTCTCTCCCAAATGAAATGAATTCCTCTTCCTGGACCCTGGGGGGCATCTCTGCCTTCCAAGTGTGGCTGCAGTGGGGTGTGGTCACCCTGTCTGGGGCACTGTCCAAATCTTATCATCAAGTGAGGCTTTCTATATACAGATGTGTGCACTAAACCATGATAATCTCGAGTCTTACGAGATATGGTATGGATAAACAAACACGCACCTTAGAGCTAGGTGATATAAGATTGAGTCTCCCTGGGGCATCTGGGTGGCTCAGTGGGTTAAAGCCTCTGCCTTCAGTTCAGGTCATGATCTCAAAGTCCTGGGATCGAGCCCCGCATTGGGCTCTCTGCTCAGTGGGGAGCCTGTTTCCCCCCCTCTCTCTGTCTACTTGTCATCTCTTTCTCTCTGTCAAATAAATAAATAACATCTTTTTAAAAAAAAAAAAGATTGAGTCTCCCTTAGATGATCTTGAACCAGTCATTTGAAATTTGGGGTCTTTAAGTCGTCTCACCTAAAAAAATGGAAGTAACACTGGGTTCTTTGTTTTGTGAAGATTAATTGATGCAGCTCTGTGCCCATTTATGATTGTCCTTGTTATTGTGGGTAGAGATAGCCGAAGCAATAGGGGACTTGCTGACAATGCTAGGCCATTGACAAGAAGGACAAGTTCAGAACCCTGAGTTTTGTGTTCTATCACTTCTTACCATGATATCATTCAATAAGCATATTATCAGGTTTTCAAAAACATTTTCTCATCTCCTACCTCATTTATATCCTTAACTGTCCAGTGAGGCTAGGTAAGAGAATTGTGATCATTCCCTTGTGACTGAAACAAAATATTACATATACAGAAAAGTGTGGCCTAAAGCCACACCACTCTTTTGTTTAGAACCAAGTCAAGAAACTTCTTTACATTGTATATACAGTGGTTCAGTTTAATGGAGTTACAAATTCTACCAGTAAAGCCCTTTTCTATGGAACAAGAGGAATTGAGAAATTCCCAGACAAGAAACCTTTGATAAATGGCATCCATTAAGCCCTTTGTAGTCCTAATGTGAAGTTCACTGGATACCATTTCTCCACATCGACAGTGGGTCACTGTAAAATCCTTGAAAATGGATCCTTTAAGTATGACTATGATGAAAATCTGTCCCTCTGTAATTCCCTTTCCTGCAGGATCTTAAGCCTCATTACTAATTTGTGAATCTCCATATCAAAGAAGAATGGAGTTAAATCACCTTGGCTGTGGCCTACCTGCCCCATGAAGCAAAGGACCTGGAGCGCCACACACCTGTTCTGCATCGTGCCTTTGCTACCTCCCAGCTCCATGACCTTGGCCAAGATATCAACCTTATGGACCTCCCCTTCCTAATTTATAAGATGTTGATAACATCAAGGAGGAGGCTGATAACTACCTCTTAGGAATATTCTGAAAAGTAAATGAAACAGTGGTTGAAAGTGGCTCGGATACTGGACATAATAAACAATCAATCAACATTTGTTTATTTCCCTTCCTCCCACATATTTTCTTCTGTATATCTTTCTTGGGCTGAAATCAATAAATCTAATCCTCCTTTTGGTAACTCTTAGAAAACTTGGATTTCCTCCTTATGAAGTAGGATTTTAACTAGACCTCTAAATCTTGTACTCTGCCCCAGCTATTTAGCTGAGTGAAGAATTTCTATGATAATTTCTTATAAGAATGTCTTTAAAATTTTTGAGGTTTCTAGAATGTTGAGGAGCTTTTGGAGAGAGGTTTAGCTTGTTTTTTTTTTTTAAATACTAGTTAATAAGATTTGTAAAGACAGCTGGTCTATCATAGAGACACCTCAAAAATGGGAAAAAGAGACCCACTAAAAAAAAGTCTGACCTGGAATCCAAGTACCTGAATTGAAGAGCCCTTCTGGTAAGAAATCAAATCTGTCAAAATGGAGAATGGTTGTTTTTTCATGCTCTAGTGGGGGCGGAGGGAATGGCCCTACCTGTGGAATAGCCAATGATTTAGTAAGAAGAGGGCAACTAAAAAATTAAAAAAAAAATGTCTTTATAGAAAACATTTCATGTCCTTAAATATCCATCAGAGTTTATAAGAAGCATATAAAGTAGAACCCACAGTGTTAGTTACCCATGGTCAACCACAGTTCAGAAGCAGAGGATCTTCCTTGGAATGTATCATCAGAAGGTCAGTAGTAGCTACATCACAGTCCCTCCAACATTCACCTCACTTCATCCCATCGCACAGCATTTTACCACTGACCTCATCACAAAAAGAAGGTAAGTGCTCTACAATAAGATATTTTGAGAGTAAAAGAGCGACCACATTCACATAACTTTTATTGCAGTATATTGTAATATTCTATATCTAACTCTATCTATATCTAACTATATTCTATTATTGCTTATTGTCATTAATTTCTTACTGTGCCTCATTTATAAATTAAACTTTATCATAGGTATGTATGCATAGGAAAAAACATTAATATAGACAGTGTTCAGTATTATCTGTGGTTTCACGGATCCACCGGCAGTCTTGGAAGGTATCCTCCATGGATAAGACGGGGGAACTACCAAATGTAATTAGACACTCTAGTCTTGTAGATCCCAAGATTTTTTAAGACGTGGAAAAATAACCAATTCAGCAGTTTCTGCTTCCAATGGGTAAAAGTTTAAGTTTACCTTTTGGGGAGGGTGTGTGCATTTACATATACCTATATACATATTAACACTAGGGTATATTTATTAAGTAAATGTAATGTGAGAAGCTACTCTTTGGGGAATTGACTGAAGCCTTGAAGATGGCTAAAGATCTGTAGATGAGGTTGGAGATACAAGGTGGGGAAGGCAGGTATCATCTGCCCTTGAAGGACCTTACAAGCCTTGAAATTTTTCTCTGAGTGACATGGGAAGCACAAAACAGTCTCTAACATTTCTGGG
Source organism: Nasua narica (assembly GCA_028533885.1). Classification (NCBI taxonomy): domain Eukaryota; kingdom Metazoa; phylum Chordata; class Mammalia; order Carnivora; family Procyonidae; genus Nasua; species Nasua narica. The sequence continues at coordinate 8,435,072 of CM052806.1, forward strand.
GCCTGGGTGAGAGGACAAACGAAAGCCCATAGCCACACCCTTACCCCACCTCTTGGCCTTAGGGGTGTCCATAGGTCCTCTACAATTTAACCTAGAGAAGATAGGAGAGACAGGGCTCTCACTATGGGAGAAGTGGTCTGGGGACATTTGGTTAGAGAACTTCTCTTTGGGGTACTCATCTTGCGATGGATGTTGGGAGAGGGAAGAAGTGGACTTTTCATGGTCACTTGTTTTTGGCTCTAAGACTGGTACCAGAGAAAACTCAGAGGGTTCTGAGCGGAGTGGTAAAATAACAGGACCTAAATGGTAAAAGAATCTCCGTAAACTACTCAGTGGAGAATATAGTAACCCCCCTTATCTGTGGGGGATATGTTCCAAGACCCCGAGTGGATGCCTGAAATCGTGGACAGTATCAAATCCTATATATATTATGCTTTTCCCTATACATGCATACCTGTGGTAAAGTTTAATTTATGAATGAGACACGGTAAGGAATTAACAACAATAGCAATAATAATAAAACAATTACTGTAATAAAAGTTACATGAATATAGTCTCTCTCTCAAAATATCTTATTGTACTGTCCTCCTCTTCTTGTGGTGATGTAAGGTGATAAAACGCTGTATGATGAGGTGAATGACATAGGCACTGTGATGTAGCATTAGACTATGACTGACCTTCTGATGGGATGTCAGGAGGATCATCTGCTTCCAGACTATGGTTGATCCTTGATAATGAGGGACTACTGGATACAGCTAGAGGTAGGAAAAGCAGGGCATGAAAAGGGGGCTAATTAGGAGCCTCCTTCATTAATCCAGGCAAAAGATAATGGGTGCTCAGAGCATGTGATACCAGTGGAGAGTGTGAAAGGAGCTCAGAATCTGGATAAGTATTGGAAACAGCCAACATGATGCACTAGATATGGCTCTGGGACAAAGGGAGAATTCAGAGATGACCAGAATTCTGGCCTGATAACATGGAAAGAGGGAGGACTTATCACAGAACAAGATGAACATGAAGAAAACTTTGTTTTTCTTTCAACATGTTTTTTTCCCTCTGTTCAAGAGAGGCAAGGCTGGGATGGAGAGGGCTGGGGAGACTTGATTGGGGCATTCTTCATTTTTTTTGGAGCCTGGTTTTTGAGACTGGAGTTCAGGAGAAATTCTCACTTCAGGAGATACCTAGCCTATTCAAGAGGATGGAATCTGGGAGTGAGGCTGTGATATCACCCTCTTTGGTCCCAGAGTCCCTGATTGTGGGTGCAAGTTGTTTGCTGAGTCTTTCTTCTTTTCAGGTTTCCCCTAAATCCCAGTAAAGTCTTTGAAAGGTTGGAATCTAGTCTTCCTTATCCCTCTGGGGAATTGAGTAAAGGGCCTGCACTCAAAGTTGAGACAAAGCAATGCAGAAAACAGTAACACTATGAAGGTTCAAGGCATCAAGAAGAGATCTACCATGAACTTCTCATAAGAAAACCACACCATCTATTTGAAACAATATGTCTCCTCAGATGGAAACAACAGGATGGAAACCCAGGCAGAGCCTGAAAATCCCATGTTCAATTCAAACAGAAGCTGATGCTCTCATATCTTGAGTGGTGAATTCTTGTAGACCAGTGCAGTCAGAAGCACACCTGACCTATTTTACAAATAATGAGAAATAATCGCATATAACCAAAAATAGAACTTGAGCTAAAAAAATCAGTATTTCTAAAAATTAATAGGAACAATAAAAACACTAAAATACATGGCGAGATTGGAGATTCATGCTGACATTGGAAGACCACCCAAGAGTGCAGTCTGTGAGCAGATGCCCTTGGGATCAAGCTACAGGAAGCATATGTGTCCAACTCAGGAAATCCTATCTGAAGACAAGATCATGACACACTGGGGGTCCCTTGACTTTTCCAAAATTAAGACACACTGAAGGCCCCTTTACTCTCTGTACTTTCCTGGAGATGGGCTATTTATCCAGTCTTGTATCTGGGGGATTTTATAAGATTTTGCTCTTTGCTGTGTTTTGATATTATAGTCCCAAATCTATGAAAAAAATACTCTGACCTGATCATTGACTATTTTAAACTCCCTTCCAAGTCAATGATCTTTCTTTGATTTTCCTATGTCAGTACCTTTTATTTTGAAATCAAACAGCCTATCATACCATCAATTTTATATCATGCAATCAATTCTATATCATGCAACAAAATCTTCCACTTTCCAGCCTTATAGCTAGACCCAGGTTTTGCTTTTCCTCTCCTGTACTAAAAGGTAACTTTTGTTGACACTCAATGAGTCTATATTTTTGTCTATCAGAGGGTAGCAAATCATGGTGATTAGTTTCCTAGGGCTGCCATAACAATTTACCACAACCTTAGAGGCTTAAAATAACAGAGATTTATTCTTTCATAGTTCTGGAGACCAGATGTCCAAAATAAAGGTGTCCACAGGGTTGTGCTTCCTCTGAAGTTTCAAGAGTAGAATGCTTCTTGTCTCTGGAAGCCTCTGGTGGCTTCTGGCATTCCTTGATTTGTGCAGCATTACTTCAGTCTTTGGCTGCATCTTCACATGGCCTTCTGCTCTGTGTATAGACATGTCTGTGTATCTCTTTCTTTCCTTTTTCTTTTTTTTAAGATTTTATTTATTATTTGAGAGAGAGAGATAAGAGAGAGAGAGAGAGAGAGAGAGAGAGAGAGAGAGAGAGAGAGAGGAAGAGATAGAATAAGTACAAGCCAGGGAGAGAGGCAGAGGGAGAGGAAGAAGCAGACTCCCCACTGAGCAGAGACAATCCCTCCACCCACCGAAAAAGGGTTTGACCCCAGGACCCTGTGATCATGATCTGAGCCAAAGGCAGATGCTTACCAACTGAGTCACCCAGGGGCCCCTATGTCTATATTTCTAATCTTCCTCTACTGTTCTCTTATAGGACACTTGTCATTGGATTCAGGGCCCACCCAGATAATCCAGGATGAACTCATCTTGAGGTCCTTAACTTAATTAGATTTACAAAGATCTTTTTCCAAATAAAGTCACAATAACAAGTTTAAGGGATTAAGACTTGGATATATCTCTTTAGAGGTCACAATTCAACTCACTACATTTGGTCACTGGGGGGAATATTCTCTCCTCAGAGGTCTGTGTTATCATATAGGTCACCAAAAGTAATGTTACTGATGTGAAGGTTAGGAAGAAACAAACTTCAGTGGGTTCTAGCATGAGCAACTGTGGTGTGGGTCTGCTCTTCAGTAAGCATTTAAATCATCCTAGGCCGAACACAAGTATTCCTTCTTTGTTGTAAAATTATGAACCAGGGCATACAAGGTGTGAAGTAGTGCACTTAAGCCTGATACACAATTCCTGCTTAGACTCACCTTTTAATGTTTCCTATTTTTAAGAGCAGAAATTTCAAGTGTGGTCAGATTTAGCAGGTGTCCGAAGGAATGATGAAACATCTTGGAAAGTACATATTATCTGGTGAGATGTTGTCAGGAATTCAAAAAAAGATGGCAACTGGGCACATGGTGGGTAGAGCATGCAAGGACGTGATGACTGCAGACTGCAATCAATTCAGACAGAAAGCCTCCAAGGGACAGAAAGCCACAGCTTGAATTGAGGAACAGTAAATGACTCTATTAGTTAAGGTAGAGATACTATAAGTAAATATAGCAATATGAGCCTGACATTTTGAACAAGTTTTATTAATTATGTGAATTAGTACAGTGAGCCCTTCAATGCACATCTATAACTTTCATTGGCCAGATGGGTTACGGTCCCAACAGCAGACTTTGACTCAAAGTATGTTCATGTGTGGCTCTATGTGCTAACATATGCTCATCATTTAGTTGAGTGCAATGCACTCCTTCTTCTGTAAGAAATAACTTATGAGCAGCCAAAATGTGAAGCACATGTTGCCATAACAAGATAGGGTACCAAGGAAGAATTTACTAATGTGATTAGCAAAGATCTGGGGGTTTCTAAGAAATCCTAGTATATATAGACATTCTAGAACAAGGACATGAAAATTGATGAATGTTTTTGATTTAGAAGTATAGTACTTGAATTATAGTGCAAAACCAAGTTATGAATCTATTAAGAATTAGAAATGACAAAATGTGTAGGATTTTGAGACATCTCAATGACACTTAGACCTAGTTGATCAGGAATATTCTACAAGGGACTGGAAAGTTATGGAGTTCAAGAGACAAGGAAATTTGGAGTATTCCTGTCCCATTCCGCATGAATTAATTCTGACCAATAGTATTGACAAGTCTATAAGCCAATACTGATTTAGGTCAGAGTTACTATGCAAACTGTTTTCATTTAAACCAAGTTTAGTAGCCAAATCCTTGTGGCACTGCCTGAAATTTATCACATAAGTACAAAAGAAAGACACCTATCAGTTTTCCTTTTATTTAAAAATCAGATGATAAAGTGGGGCTGGCTGAAGATTCCAAAGAGGTTGCAAAGGTGGGAAACTGGTGGTGGTGGCAGGATTCCTTTAGAAACCAGACACATAAAAATCATCCACAGACCACCTTCTGAGAAAACAAGTTGATGTCTGAGGCAAGGGTAGAACTCCAGGGGTTTAAATTCACTAGTTCTTACACTTTTCTGCACATAGTTAAGTAATGAAAAGATTTCCACTAACAGTTATGACCCTGCCCCTTCATAGTAAGCAAAAAACTGACTTGGGGCTGGTTGCCTGTGTTAATATACTCTTGTAACTGTTAGGGAAGATTGAGAGACTGAAGTTGGTTGGTGAATTAAGTCATTTAAACTTTTTTTTTCAGTTGACTTGTAGGGATGTCAAGGAGGCCCCATCGTGGATATTATCTCAAGAGTTGGGTTAAATGACTACGAGGTATGATCATTTAGAAAGTTGTTTTATGTTCCAGAAGCCAAATAATTTACGGTACCATTTAGATACACAGTGGGAACTAGTTTTTGAGAGGCAGTGGAACCCCAGACCTAGAAACCTATTCCATTCATCCAGCTCTACCTCCCTTGGGGTTTCCTGGGGCAGAATTTTTAGCACTACATGAAGCAATTGTTTGAAACATTTTGAAAAATCACTCACCTATCATGAAGATTGGGGAAATGCTGCCTTAAGACCCAGGAACTGATTTCATATCCTCTTTTTTTTTTCATTGTTCTGCTGTCTTCCTTTTTCTTTTCCTTCTATTTTTTTCACACTCTCATTTTACAGGTTTTGTGTGTCATTTTCCCCTAAATTACATAATCATGACTCTACTATTAAGGTTAGCTCAGCCTCACCCTTGGGAGAAATAGTTTCATGTTTTTGTTGTATATCCACCCACAATTTACGTCATCAGAGAGCTTGCCCCATAACCCATTATCACCTCTTCAACCTCATTTTTTCCCACTGTAAAACCAACTTTTTGTTGCCTTGACTATGAAGACTTCCTACTCCATTTACGTAAGATAGTCTTTCCTCTCTGTTTTACTGAAACTAAAACCCATTGTTTCCCTCCTCATGCCCTTGGGTTTACCTTCCTCCTGGCCACCTGGATCTCTTTTCTAGGGAGTGGGCCTCTCTCTCAAGCCAGGTAATTCCCCTGTGCTTCTCCATCCTGAAATGTCAAGGGCCCACCTGACCAGCTCAGTGAACGCTAACCCTTGATGGAGTGGTGTCACAGCATCGAGACTGTCCACAGATCCACCCACCATAACATCACGGTGGGGGAGATATTTATTGTGGGAAGAGAACTTTGATTGAGATATTTATTGTGGGAAGGGAATTTTGATTATCCTTCTCTGTTTGATTATGACTATTCTAGAGATCTCTCTCTCTCTCTCTCTTTCCCTTATCTTTGTTATAGAATCTGATTTAGAAAACCTACTGGTTATTACCCATTACTTAATCTTTTTAAAATTAAAATTCTTAAAAAAATCAAATAAGGTGAGGAGTGCCCAAGAAACCTAGCCCCAAATAAATGTAAGACACTAATAGGTAGCTTGCATGGTCAGTGTTTCCCTCCATCTATCTTTTTTGCTTTCAGTCACTATTTGCAACAGCAAATTAAATTAAAAATGGTAAATCATAGAAGGTTGCCTATTATGTCTCCATAGAAAGCTTGTTTCTCAAGAGTGGGGAGTCCAGGAATGTTTCACTAGTATATTCTGCTATGTACCCCTAAGCTCTCCAGCATGATTGAGTGCTAGTGTGTATTGAGCCAGATTCCTACCAGGCTCTTGCTGAAGCTGAACCCTGCTTTATCACTATGCTGTCTCTCATTATTGTGGCAGTTCTGTAGGTGAAGAAAACATACTTTTGCTACTTGTAGAGAACCTCAGTCTCACTTTCCTTCTGGATAGCCTTGTCTTCTTCATTTTACATGGGCATATCCACAAATTAAAACTGCCAGAGTCATTGTGTTTTCTCATCACATAAGCTGAGTTTAGTTATGCTGCTGAGTAAGTACCAGGAATAGGGAAAGCAGTCATTCCTAGGATAAATGTCAGCCTGGAAGGGAGATCTCTTTCCTCAGGTCTCCCTCAGGCAAGGTTGTCTTTGCTTGTATGACTCTCTTCCTGATCTGCATTCCCCTGTAGGAACAGAATGCAACACTGATGCTCCACTGTGGTTTGACACACATGCCCTGGATGAATGAGGGCCCTCTTGTCTATCTACATTTAAGTCTGCAAGGACTAAAATAGATCCAAGGAAAATTCTTCTCCAAACTTCTTAGATTTGTGGCTAGTGCTCTCCTGAAAGAATAATGGAGAAATTGTTCATTAAGTGCCTGGTATGCTCCTAGGAACTGGCTCCAGTTCCGTGGAATGGGGGTGGGGTAGGGGAAAAAGACACAGTCCTCTCTGCCAAGGAACCGACATGGCTGACCTTTCCAGTGGGCAGATGTACCAGCTGCCAGCATCTCCGCCCAGCTGACAGCCCCAGTTTCAGAAATGGCACCATTAGTTTAATTCCTTTGGAAGCCTTTTTAATCTGCAAACACTCCATATTACCACATCCCCACAACAAAATGTAGATAGGTAGATACTCTTGGAATTGGTCAGTTCAGTGAGAGCAAAGACCAATGGAAATGGAATTTAGGTTTCCTAAATTGTGGATAAGTGAGTGTTTATTTACTTTTTAGACTTTTTTTCTAGTAAAGTTCTGAGTTTATTAAGTACGGATTTTAAAATATAGTATAACATTCCATAAGGCAGGGTATTAATATATTTCTTTTGTTTGTACAGCAGCCATAATAAAAATTTTCATGAGATTCTCTATATAAATGGCCCTTGGAACTCTTAGAAATCTGAAGTTTTATGAAAAGCATTTAAATACATTCTAATAATTATCTACACATAAAGTACACTAAAATGTACTCATAAGTATGGAAACTCTTCTTATTTAAAAAACCATTTTGGGAATTTTTTTTAATTTGGTGATTTAAGTTCAAGATGGAAATTAAAATGTGTGGGTTCTTACTGATACAGCCCCAAGTGTTGTCAAAGTCTATGAACATATCAGAAAGCTATCTCAGATACAGCAGAAACAGAAACAAACAAACATTCACAAATATGAATTGCTGAAGTAAAATAGAGGCTTCCTTCTGTTGAACTGATGATAGAGTAGCTTAAAAAAACCCATAGCTTTGCAGAAATTAGCAATACAGTGTAGATCTCAATTTCAGTGTGATTTCTGTTAGGTGTTTGAAGCCTATTACATTGGGTGTTCCAATATACTTTTCACATTACTGCTATTTGAAATGTGTAGTTCAAAGCTAGATATTGTGCAAGAGATGGTGGAAATAGGAGATGAAGTAGTGCCTACCGGTCTACTAGTCTCCCTACTTTTCTTCTCTAGTAAATGCCTTGTGCCTTTATCCATGAGGGGCCACTCGCGGTGACCTACTTATACATTTGGAATGTGTTATGAAATGAAGGCCAACTGCTCTATCACTTGAGCTGGAAAATGCCCAAACCCAGAGGACCCTGTGGTGGTACTGGACACACGAAACCTCCCATGACTCATGAAAGTGCATCTGCCAGCATAAGACGACATTGGTGATTACTCTCTGACTACCAGACGTGGTCTTTCTTGAATGTGTCTCCAGTTCAGAGAATATGCAGCTACAACTGGAACCCTGAATTCACTCAGGAAATGTGGCAAGGATATGGGAGACATATTCCTGATTCTGAGCCAGCCTCATAGGCACAGTAATATCAGGGATGTAAAAGTTGGAAATGTGCTTTCAATAAGAATGCTCTCAAGGAAATGTGTGCCTTGAAGATAACTTAGATCTAAGTGGAGACTTGCACAGACTTCTGCAAAGCCCCAAGATGGGTGTCCAAGATCTATAAAATGTAGAAACGATGAATTTAGAAAAAAAGCTCATCTTCCAGTACTACCAGATATAATAGCTTCTCTGGGAGATCTTGTTTTTTATTTATTTATTAAGCTTTATTTATTTATTTGAGAAAGAGAGAGCCCAGAGGGAGAATGAGAGGGAGAAGCAGACTCCCTGCTGAGTGGAGAGCCCCATGTGGGACTCCATCCCAGGACCCTGGGATCATGACCTGAGCTGAAGGCAGAAACTTAACTGACAGAGCTACCCAGTTGTCCTTGGGAGATCTTGTTTTTACTGAGGGTTTGCCTAGGACAAATTATAATACAGATAATTAAAAAATCGAATCATGATATTTTTATTTTTTATTATTTTATATTTTTTAAATATTTCATTTATTTATTTGAGAGAGAGAGAGAAAGAGAGAGAGAGAGAGAAAGAAAGCATGAGCAGGAGTTAGATACCAAGACTCTGGGATCATGATATGAGCCAAAGGCAGATGCTTAACTGACTGAGTCACCCAGGTGCCCTGAATCATGATATTTTTAAATAATAAGAAGCTTTAGAATATATGTACATCATAAGCTTATTTCACACACACACACACACACAAACACATGCATGCGCACACACACAATTCACTTACATAATATAAATCAATAAATAATCTCATATGCTCAAAAAAATAATAAAAATCAGCCTAAATCTTCTACAGGAAAGGAAGAAATGTTTGCATTCAAAAAGATATGTCCCATGGAGGCCATCTTTAGCTCTTTTAGATCGTATATCTCTAATACTTATAAAAGCACAAAAATGAAACAAAAACAGACAAACAAAAGCCTCCAAACATTTTGGGGGTATGCATGCTATGAAGCAGAGCAAGTATTAACAATTGCAATGCAGGTGAGGTACAAGCATCTACTCTATCTTTGCCATTGTCCACAAGTTTAGGTTTGGCACATAGGATGGGAGCTCAATGTGTGTGTGTGTGTGTGTGTGTGTGTGTGTGGTGGGGGAAGAAAGTCTGCTCGGAGCTCGAAGTTTGGCTCCACAGCAATTAGATGTGTTGAACCTCAGAAAAGTTCAGACGGTAAGATTAGTTCCTCTACAAGTATTCAAAGGTTTATGGACACAAAGCTCATCTGAACCCTCTAAACCTATGGCGTCGGCCAAGTTGGCTAGAACCACTGACAGGATTGGGCTCTTTCCCAAGCCTTCTATCACTTCCACTCTGGTCCCTGCCAGAAATCAGAAAAGAAAAAGCCTTTCTTGTCGTGTTTTGACACCCCCAGCTTTAGTCCCTTCTATAAACTCTGCATCCAAATATTTCAGCATATCAACTGAAGGTTGATAATATACATGGGCAAAATTTCAAAGGGTGGCTAAGAGCCTGAAAAAGGGTCATTCAGCATAACATAAATAATGTACTCCTAGGATAAATTAAAAAGTGACTGATTACAGGTCCAGCCATGAAAGCAGTGACTTTTCCTCTTGCCGGACTGTCTCCAGTAGCACCGAGCTGGTGTGTGCTCAGTTCAATACGCATGCTCTGAGGTTACAGAAAATGTCATCTGTAATTGAAAACATCACACGATAAATGAAAAAGGAGGTAAAAGAGAAACAGGGCCCATTGGCTTGGATGAGTACAAATATGTATCAAGTGGGGCATAGTAGTAGGAAAAGCTAAAATTTCATTTTTTATTTTTAGGATTTATTTATTTTAGAGACACAGCGAGAAGGAGAGAGCTAGCATGTGCACACACCTACAAGTGAGGGGAGAGAGAGAATCTCAAGCAGACTCCCCGCCACGCAGCCCATTATGGGGCTCAGTCTCACAAACCCTGAGATCATGACCTTGAGATCAGGACCTGAGCTGAAACCAAGAGTCCTACACTCAATCAACTGAGCCATGCAAACACCCCTAAAATTTCATTCTTTAATTCAACTTTCAAAGTTTATCACATATGATTTCTAATAAGCACGAGTACTTTATTATTTTATTTCCCACTTAGCAGACCACCACAGTTTGTCTAATATGGTGGTTTAATCCATAGTTTGGGGCTCTCTTTCCATGCAATACCTGAGGGAAATATTGCCATCATTTAGATTTAACTTTAATACTATTTTAATTTCACTAAAATTAATGGATCTCAGCCTTACCCTGGGGATCAGGCACCAAGAGTATTAGCCATCTTCAGATACTTGATGCAAAATTTTGGGCAAAGATTCCTTTTCAAATGTTTTTAGCATGGCAGGTTGTAACTGATACACTCAATCAATCGATTTACTGAGGGACACACCAAGAAAGTAAAAAATGAAACAGAATAAACGATGCTAAGATAGCAGACATCAGAGTTCATCCTAGACAGCATGAGCAACTAGCGGAAGTATATCATTTTGTCTTAGACTGACATGCTGGTTATCACGTAAAATGTGCATCTCCCTGTGGCTCACAGACCAAAAGCTTGAAAGCCACTGATTTTGACTTTTGTGCTAACTTCTGGCTTACATTTGTACTTATATTTGTTCTAACCACCCCAGCCAGAGCGGGCCTTTTCAAACCCAAGTCAGATCATGCTACTCATTTGTTCAGAAACCTGCCACACCTTCCCCAATGAAGCTGGAGGTGCCCCCCCCCCGATCCCTGGACAGTCCACATCCCCTCACACTGTCATAGTCAGACTCACCCCCTTTCTGTCCCACAAGCTCATCAGGTCCCAGGCCTCACACAGGTCATTCTAGGTCTGGAATTGCCTTTTCTCAGATATGCCTCATTCCCTGCCATCCCTCAAGTTTTGCTCCGATGATCTCCTCAGGGAGGGCTCTCCACCCATCCCATCTAAAATTTCAAATGCTGCTGGCCTCTGGCCCTAGGCACTCCACGTACTCTGCTCTCTTTTTCAAGTGGCTTTTGTCACCATCCTATGCGATTTATGTATTTGGGACATTTAGTTTCTGACTCTCCTGATTAAGATGTGAGCTCCCAGAAGATGAAAAGCTGTGTGTTCGGTTCGTGCATATAGACCTCTGACACTTAACATGTATGTTGCATAGAAAGCGTTCAACAATTGTGGGATTGGCTGCATTTTTGAAGGACTACATTCAAATCTATGGGCTGGAGCAGTCTTCTTTGCTTCTGGAGCAGGAGTGAGAGATCTTCAAGCTTTGCATAATTCCCATTAACTCAGCTCCTGCCTCCATTCTGCCATGGAGTGAGACTGACTGAGTGTTCGCTCCATGGCTTGTGCCGAGCCCAGGAGATAACTAGATGAAAGGCATATATTAAAGCAAATAGTCTCAAACTTTTGGAGCACCTCCAGTGTCCTTATGTGATGTACTCCTCACTGCCTCGCCTGTCTCCTCACTCATTTCTGGGGCTCTTCACAGACCTCCACCTGTTCACCCAGAGCCTCTCAGCTACACCTCATGGACCTGGAGTTCTCCGGATATAATGTTAGTTCATACTTTTAAACACATTATTCCCACCGCTTGGTGTGCTCCTGACCTTTGTCCATTTAGACAACTCTTTAGTCAACTGAGGAAAAAAATCTCACCTCGTTTGTGAAACACTTTCTGACTCGTCTTTACCACTTTCTGCCGCCTGTGCATCCTCGGTTCTTCGGAGGCAGCGAGCCTGCTAGAGCAGAGAAAAGACAAGGTGAGACAAACCAGACCATGCCATTTATCAGCTACATGAGCACGACTAAATTACTTTGGCCTCAGTTTCTTATCTGTCGAGTGGAGGAAATCGTGGCTCTCATCCAGTCGTGTTAAACTTACTAAGATGGCGTCAGCAAGCATGGCGCCAGGGCGTGGCAGTGTTGAGCGCGCATGCGCGTCATTTTCCCCTTCCAGAGCACCGTGTGCATGTCCCTATCAGCACTCATTTGCTTTGGGCCATTACTTATTGATCCACCTGTCTCCCATAACTGACTGGTATTCCAGAAGGTCAAAATGATGCATTTTTTTATTTCTGGCACCCAACACAGTTCTAGGCGCCTAACGGGTGCTCAGTCCATGTTTGTGGAAGGATGATGATGATGATATTCATAATTAGAAATGGCTAGCATTTATTAAGTGCTTGAGTTGGCCTGTCACATGTCACCTCACAACACCGCTGTGCAGCAGCATTCTTTTTACCTCCGTCTTACAGATGAAGTAACTAATTCTCAGAGAGTTTAAATAATTTACCCAAAGGCACAGAGCTCTGATGAGAGAGCTGGAGTTTGAAGCCAGTCGGTGCACTGAATAAGCTTCAAGCTATAGACCACACCTCTGACTGGAATTTTCTTATTTCAAGGGTAAACCCTTGGTCAATCCTGATGCTATTTCCATGGTTCCCCACTCTACACACAAAACAATCCTGCCGGACAGGCCCAAACATCTGGCCAATGGGAACTGGACAAAGCTCCATCTGGAAGCCATCAGCACCTCTCATGGGTCAGCTGCAAGAGATTCAATTTCAAATGACCCAATACATTTCCTCTGCTTCCCCCTCACAGACAAATTTGTTGGCTGCACTATTCTGATAGCTTAGGGGTAAAGGGTCCATTTAAATGGCAACTTAAGCTCAAATCAGTGAGTCCCCAAATCGTTGAACCTTACATTTCCATTTTTCAACCAAATCTACATCAGAGGCATTCAGGTGGTTTCTATGAATCCCAGGTACATGCAAGACATCTCACTGGTTCCGATTTGGCTAATACTCTATTTTCTCCTATTCGTCTAAATAATCTTGGGGTGTGATGCCTCATTTCAAACCGATTTTCTACTTTCTGGGTAGATGTTTGAGGGCACGTGTTCTTGCTGCTTCCTACAAACTGACCATGAGCCTGACGGCCAGAGAGTCAGATTTCAGCAAATCTCTTATAGATCAGCTCATCTAAACCCTCATGCTTTGCTGGAGGGGGAAGAAATTACGGAATTGGGGCAACAGAACCTCAACAAGGTCTTTGGTTTGTGTTCCCTTGCCGCCACACGTAGCTATAATCCAGGCGGAAAATCGCAACTGAGCTCTTAATAAAACATATTCAGATTCTTTCCCAAGATTCAGAGACTTAAAAATTATCAAAGTACACAAATTCCTTCTTCCATTCTTACTAGTAACATTCATCTTGAATAAAAACACATTTTTTTCAAGAAACAAAACACCAATATCAAAGATGAATTTCTAAGCAGCCAAGGAAGCATCTCCAGAAGTTTCTGAAAATGTGCTGATATAATCAGAAGGGAGAAATGCTTTAAGACCCAAACACTCTTCTCTGCCTATGTAATAATATGCCGTTACATTTTTAAATTCACGCTTATTTTTCACATGATTTATTTTCCTAATAAAACCATGTAGTTCCTAAAGTCATATTAATAAAGGAATGTTGTGGCTACAGTTTTTCCAGTAAAATTTTTATGTGATTTTGAAAAGTTAAAATTGTTATATAATGTGCAGATAAATGTTATGTGCTTCATTGTAACTTATGTTTTTAACGTAACTATATGGGGAGTATTTCCATGTCAATACATATCTAGAGCATGAGTCAGAGAAGCCACAGCTATTTCATTATAGAGGTGAGTTAGTGTTTCTTTTATTAATCTATTATTAGAATGAGAACTTATTGTCAATTTTCCCTTATTAAAAATAGTATTGCAAGAAACATCTTTGTGTGTATAGATATGCATGCACAAACACACAGTTTTTAGTTTATCGCCCCAAAATCCTAGAAGTGAATTTGTCAGATCAAAAGATAGGTACATTAAAAAAAATGTGTATATTTAATCAAATAACCCTCCAGGAATATTGCACCAATCTATACCAAGAACCATCAACTGAACTTCAATTTTTTAAGAAAGAAAAATAGTTTTCATGGGTAAATTATGTTCAGACGAAATAATATTGAGTAACTCTACCATGTGCAACTTTCTGTCACACGTGAGGCAACAGTATCTGGAATTACTTCCACTTTAGGACTGAGTGACTTGAGGTAGTCGGTACTCCCGTGTCCTAGAAGTGGGCATGTGGTATGGGGATGGGGCCGGGGTGGGGCCTGGGCCAGGGCTGAGCCTTCTATCTTCCATGAGTTGCAGTCTTCCGTGCTGTGATATTTTCCTTATGTATCCTGTTTTTCTAGGGCAATACAGTTGATGATTCCTAGAAAATGTGCCTCAAAGTTATTAAGAAAGTTTAATTAAAAAAAGTCATTATTAAGAAATTTCAAGCTAAAAAAAGGGGATTCAGATGTGTTAAAAAATAAAATGTCTTGGCATATTAGCTCCTTAGGCTTAGAGAGAATAGTAACTCATCTCATTTCATTCATTCATTTGTTCATTCATTCGTTCATTCATTCAATAGGTGTGTATTGAATGTCTATTCAATGCTGATGGCACTGTGGCACAGGCTGGGAAGCCAGCGATGAACTACACAGATATCCCTGCCTTTATAGAGCTCCCATCCAAACATCTAGGGAATCACAAACTCAATGGTTGCAATGGACTGCGTGCTACACTAGAGCCTAACAGGGGAACTGGCAAATGGGACTGGGAACATCTTCTCTGAGTGTCTTTTGAAATACGAGGAGTTAATCAGAGCAAACAAACAAACAAACAAAAAAAATGGGAGCTCTGGCAGCCCCTCCAAAGTTTAAACATAGAGTCATTGTATGACCCAGCAGTTACCCTCTTGGTGATATACCCAAGAGACATGAAACTTTTGCACCCCCACAAAATTTTCTACCCAAAAGCTCATAACGGTCTTATCCATCACAACCAAAAAGTAGAAAGAACTCAAACGCCCATCAACTGAAGAATGGATAAGTAAAATATGGTACGTCTGTATAATGTAATGTTATTTGGTAATTAAAGGGACTGAAGCTCTGAAACGTGCTCCACCAGGGATGAGCCTTGAAGACACGGTGCTCAGGGAAAAGAGACAAGACACGAAGGGCACAGAACGTATGGAGTGTGCAAAATAGAAAAACCTACCAGGCTTGGAGTGAGGAAGCTGGGGGAAAAATGGGAGGGACTGCTAATGGATAAAAGGTTTCTTTTTGGAGGTGATGGAAATGTCCTCAAACTGATGGTGGGGATCATTTGCGCAACACTCCAAATATATGAAAAATATTTGAATTTAACATTTTGAATGGATGACTTTTATGGCGTATGAATCTCAATAATAGTGTTATATTAAAAAGGGAAAAAGAAAAATGAACAACACTGGGAGATTCATCATTCAAATGTAAATCCGTTAGTGCAGGCCTGTGGAAAAAGTAGTGGAGAGGTTGGTTTCCTCTGCCTCGGTCTCCCTGGAAACTCATTTTCCTGTGGAAAAAATGAGAAGAAAAGTTAATCAAGTCAAGTCACTTTCTTATATGTTATATTTGGCTATGAAAAACATACACATCGGTCTAACACAAAATCAACGACCATGAGCCTGGTTTCCGACATGTTTCGCCCTCATTGTCTGCTTATGTTATACCATAGCCACAAGGAGGGTGGAGATGGAGGGCATAATTTTAAAAGGTATGAAGGTGTGTACAATGCACGATAAACTACATTAAACTTTCAGAAGATAGTCAGCAGCTTAAGGTTGTCAGTGAAAGTTCCTGAGTTTTCTTTTGGGTTTTGTTTGATTAGTGACTACCATAGAAGTCATGACCAGCAAGCGATAGTGGCTGCTTATATATTTTAATTAAATATTGAGTTTAATATTTCTTCTAAGTTTAATATAATAAATTATTAAATATTAATTATTCATTAATATTTACTTATTAATGTTATTTAATTTATTTAAATATATTAAATGAATACAATATTAGTTAATATTAATATTATGATAATATATTATTTATAAAAACAATTAATTATTAAATATTAGTAAGGAAAGTTTAATATTTCTTCAGGTTTCTTCTCAAGTCGAAAAAAGTCCTCGAGCCACAGTGAAGTCTTTTAAGAGATGGGTTACTTATTAAACAACTGATTACAATTCTAGGAGTTGCAAATGTACTAAGAAATCAGGTCCCGATGGGGAAAATCACCTCCCAAACACAAAACAGTGGATCATGGATATAAACTCGGTATAGTCTAAGAATACTGGGACAAATTTGAAGGTCTTCATAACAGTGTACACACTTTTTTGTTCTTTTAAATTTGTTTTGAACTGTCCTAGGATATGGATTTGAATGACTTTTTCAATCACTGGCAGGAGATGGGACTTTTCCGAAGAGCTAGATGTTATGCTCGCCAGGATCTCAGTGGGATATGGCTCTGTATGTGAGGTTGAAGTTAGACTCCCTTTGAACTGTCCTTGGATTTTTTTATTTTTGCCTTTATGCTGATTTTTTCTCAAAAGGAAAAATGTAAATGGATTTTCCTTATGCCTTAAAAAATTTATACGAATATGTTGGAAGGAAATATACCACAGTATAGTAAAATAGTAGTTATCTATAGCTTATAATAACATGTTTCCAAAATTTCGACAATGGAAGTTTTATGACATCTGGGTCAGAGAACAAAAATACATGTCCTTGAATTTCTCTAGGAAAGTCAATTGTTTATTTGCTTCTCATTTCTAGATAGCATCTGGAATTCTAATTATTCTAATGCCCTGAGTCCTCTCTATTTATTACCTCATAGAGCATGGGTTTTGGAGTCAAACAAACTAAGGTTTAAATCTCTGCTTTGGCTGACAAGAAGAGAACTAATATAAGATGCAGGTTCTTGATGCCAAAACCAACCCTAGAGATAAAACAAAAACAAGACAGGAGTTGATTGTTCTCAGATCTTAAAAAGTGTGAAAAACTCATGGGGAGATAAATATGAAAGGGAAGAGAAACAGCAGGCAGGAGCAGAAGTCGACCAAGTCTCTGAGGGGAGGAAAATTAACAGGATTTTTACTTCTGGGGGTTGCAAACCGACGGCTCTGGCTGAGGTCAGTCCACGAGCTGCACCTTGGACCCTGGAGAAAGTTCTTGTAACAGAGAAAGGTTGATCTTTCTCAGGCCAATCAATGCAAATTGGAGGTGCCTTAGGAGTCAGGAAAATGAAGAGAAGATGGGCCTGAGTTTCCCACTGACCTACACTCCCACAATGAAACTACTCTGTGTGATCCTACAATGGTGGAAACATGTCATTAGATTTTTGTGAAATCCCATAGAATGTACAGCACCAAGAGTGAGCCCTGATGTAAACTACGGCCTTTGGGGGGGGTAATACTGTGTCAGTGTCATTGACTATAACAAATGTACTACTGTGGGTCAGGATGTCTATGGTGGGGGAGGTTGTATGTGGGTAGGGATGAGAGTTATGGAAACACTGTACTTTCCACTCAATTTTGCTGTGAACCTAAAACTGCCATAAAAAATAAGCTTTATTAATTATAAAAGAGAAGGAGTTATCACAATAATTTCAAATACTTTCATATCAGAAAATCTATTAACTTCATCTACCTTATCAAAGGTGGAAAAATGGGCCAATGGGAAAAAAATCACATTATTATTCAGTAATTATAGAAAAAAAATTGTTGAAGTTCAATGCCTATTTATGATAAAATTCTCAGTAAAGAACCAGGTAGATATTTTCCAAACCTAACAAAATCTATTTATTCAAAAAAGCTATGATAAATACCAATTTTAATTCACAAGCAGTAGATGCATTCTTTTTCAGGTTGGGAGCAAGACGACGATGCCTGCTGTCCTTTTATATTTATTTATATTCCTGTCCTTTTATAGATCCTGAAGTTCTTGCCAAAACAAAAGACATGAAAAAGAAATAAGAAATTTAAGGATAAGGAGGAAAAACAGAAGTATTTTATTATTTTCAGATAATATATTTACATAGAAACCTTGGCAGAATTAAACGTACTTTTTTTTTTTTCAGAGAGAGAGGGTGTGAGTGGGGTGATGGCAGGTAGAGGAAGAGGGAGAGAGAATCTTAAGTAGGCTCTACGCCCAGTGCAGAGCCCAAGGTGGGACTCGATCCCACAACCCTGAGATCATGACCTGAGCCAAAATCAAGAATCTGACACCTAACTGACTGAGCCACCCAGGCAACCCTAAACCCTGACAGAATTAGTAAATTTATTGGATTTTATGAGTGTAAGTCAAGATGCCAAATATAAAATCAACTTATAAAAATCAATCACCATTTTTATACTACTAATAACTGATTAGAAAACTTACCAGAAAATAAGACTTGTTTCACAATATCAATAGCAAACTCTAAAGCATCTCAGAATTAACTTATTAAAAAAGCACAAGAGTAACTTTAAAACATGAAGAAAAATGTAATACCTTATTAAAAGACTTATTAATACCTTATTAAAAGAAGACTTGAATAATTATGACCACACCCATGAATTAGACAGCTTCACATGTTTTGATATATAGTTCTTCCCCAATTAATCTAAACATCCATGCAATTCTAGGCAAAATTTAAGCAGACATTTTTTTTCTCTTGTGGAACTTGTAAAAGTGACTCCAAAATTGATAAATAAAAATAAATGTACCAGTTTAGTAACCAAATTTTAAAAAACAAAACCAAATTGTCCAGGATTTAGAGGTGGTGTGGGCAACATACTTGTTCTAGAAGTTATTAAGATCTACTGCAAAAATCAAAAGGATTAAAAAATAATGTGCTTTTATCACAAGAGTAAATAGAATTAAAATAGAGGACATGATATATACCAGTACTGGTATAAAAGTGACACCACAAATCAATGCATAAAAAATGGATTCCTTAGTGAAAAGTCTCATGGGGAAACTAGCTCACTGTATAGAGAAAAATAGAATTCATCACATATAGAAGTGACATCCAGGTGAATTAAATGTGAAAGGAAAAATACAAAACAATAGAAGAAAAGGCAGAATAATATCTTCATGTCTTCTGGATGAAAATTTGTAATCCAGATCCCAAAATCATGAATTTGTCATCAAGAAATATTGATAAATTTCACTACATTTAAAATAAGAATTATTCTTCAAGGTAGGTATCTTAGATAAAGGTAACAAATGGATAACAGAGTAAAAGAAAAGCTTAATATAAATGAAAGACTAATATATAAAAGTAACAGTTGCAAATCAACAAGAAAAAAAAGCTCCATAGAGAAATGGGTACAATTCAAGTATAGGTAATTCAAAGAAGGAGGAATCCAAATGTCTGGCAGGTGGATGAAGATATGTGCAAAATCTGTAATAATTGGCAAAACACAAGTTAAAACAATAACTAAAAACTTGGATCTATCACAGTTGCTAAATTAGAAAAACAAGTCACTGACAAATGGGAAATTGTTAATTTTCATGCTGTACTGGTGAGAGTCCATCCTTTTCTGCCCATTCTGGAAAACTCTTTAGCAGTACTTAATAAAATCGATAATGTTGTATCTTGTGATTCAGAAAGCCCTTCCTGAAAATAGATCTTTAAAAAAACTGTGGTCTATAATATGTTATGTGTAGGATTGTTTATTGAGTTATGGTGATAGCGGTGATTTGGAGAAAATTAGGAATGTCTAGTAAAGAGTAGTTGACACAAGTGATGGAATAATACTATGCAACAATCAGAAGCTGTTAACAATTTACAGCCTCATGGATAGACCACAAAACCAGAGTGGGGTTAAAAAAAATCCAGAATTTCATGTATCTTTATAACGCACCTAGACAAATTAAAAACATACATTAGGGAGTAGTGTTTTTGAGGAAAATTAAATATCCAAGGAACTATCTAAGACACTTTAAAATGGTGGCTTTGGGGCGCCTCGGTGGCTCATTCATTAAGCAGGTGCCTTTGGCTCAGGTCATGACCTCAGTATTTTGGGATGGTGCCCCACAACGGGCTCTCTGCTCAGCAGGAAGCCTGCTTCTCCCTCTCCCACTCCCCCTACTTGTGTTCCCTCTCTCGTGGTCTCTCTCTCTCTCTCTGTCAAATAAATACATAACATCTTTAAAAAATAAAAAATAAATAAAATGGTGTCTTCATGGGAGAGATTAGCAACATTGGGGATGGGGAAATGTTGAAAAAACTATGAAGAGAGGTCTTGTTAAACTGACATTAGCGTCCCACTGACTTGAGTGGTATGATGAACTCCGATAGCGGTACTTGGAGCTCCATAGCTGTGTTCTTCACGGCTAAATCTCTTAACCTTATGCAGCTTTCATTTACTGATCTGAAGGGGGTGATGAAATCACTGCCTTATTATTTTAATTTAGGATTAAATGAAATAAAGTGCAGTGAGCTCTTAACCCTGCTCTGGAACATGGTCAGCACCAGTGTGTATCAGCCACTGGGAGGCTGCCCATGTGACTTGTGGGTTTAGGTCAGAGTCTTTGGCACCAGACAGGCCTGCAGCTTTCAGAACTGGCTTTGCCAGATGTGAGCTTGTCCTGATTTTTGATCCGCCTTGAGTTTCAGGTCTGTTCTCTAGATGACAGGCGTAGAATAACAAGTTTTTAGTTATGGCATGAGGATCACTCTTAGTGTGTTTGGGCTGCTGTAACAAAGATACCACAGACTTGGCTTATAAACAGCAGAACCTGATTTCTCATAGTCCTAGAGGCTGGGAGGTCCAACCTCAAGGCACCAGCAGATTTCTTGTCTGGTGAGAGCCTGCTTCTGGTTCATGGATGGCTGTCTCTTCTCTTTGTCCTCATATGGTGGAAAGAGGGGTGAGGGAGGTCTCTGGGGTCTCTTTTATAAGGTACTAATCCCTT
Source organism: Nasua narica (assembly GCA_028533885.1). Taxonomy (NCBI): domain Eukaryota; kingdom Metazoa; phylum Chordata; class Mammalia; order Carnivora; family Procyonidae; genus Nasua; species Nasua narica. The sequence goes on from CM052806.1 coordinate 8,456,069, forward strand.
CCAGGAGGGCTCCACCTTCATGACCTAATTACCTCACAGAGGACCCATCTCATCATGCTCTCACTTTGGGGGTTAGGATGTAACATAACAAGTTTTAGGGGGTGAGGGAGGGGGATAAGTCACAGATGCTGGGTCTAAAGCAATCATACACTAACAGTGTAAACAGATTGTTAGCTAAGAACTGGCACAAAATAAATGTTCAATGAACCTTTGTTATTTTTATTACTTATTATTAAAATTTAAAAAATCAAAAATTAGGTTCACCTAAGCATATTATTTAGATGATAGCTGAGGTAAAAATAATAGTAAATCAAGTTTTAATTTTCCTTTTTTATTCATCAGTCTAGTGGTTCTTAAATTTTTGGCCCCATCCCTTTACACTTCTAAAAACTTTTGAGGATCCTAAAGGATTTTCATTTGTATGGGCAACATCTATCAAAATACACCAAGTTAGAAATTTATAAAAATGAGACATTTAAAATATTTATTAACTCAGCTAATATAACAACGTTAGCAAAGATAACCTTTTATTATGATGGTCATTTCACAATATATACAAATATTGAATTATTATATCATGCATCTGAAAGAAATATAATGCTATATGTCGATTGTATTTCAATAATATATATGTTATAAAAAGTAACTGTATTTTATGAAACAAAAGGAATAGTGAGAAGAGAGGCACTATTTTACATTTTTGCAAAGTTCACGTCTGGCTTAATAGAAAACAGCTGGAAGCTGGTATCTGCTTCTGTATTTAATCTGCTGTGATATGTTGTTTTGGTTGAAGTATATAAAGAAATTCCAGCCTCACTCAGATATGCACTTGGAAAATAATGGTCTTTACAGATAATGGTGGCTATTCTTTGTTGTTTTACCAAAACCTGATAAGTCGTCATTTCTTAAAGGTTAGCTGTAGAAATCTGCAACTTATGTACTACCTGAAATTATAACAATACAGTTTTATTTTCTGTTAGATTAAAATCCATTTATCTAGCTGATATCTTCAATAGATTTTTAACTATTTCTGATTTTATGCTACCATTTGGAAAATATTGATTTATAAACAATGTTGATGCATTTCATTAAATAATATCAAAAACTCATATCTGTTAATATTACCATCACATTTCACTTGAAAGCCTTTTATGTAATCAGAAACTGTCTAGTTCATTTTGGCAGACACACATTTTCCAAAATTCTCATTTGTGTATAAAACTCAAATTCTTTCATGAACAAATTGTCAATTATTTTCCTTGAAGTGACAAGTTTATTCTCGAGAACATGTATGCTGCATACACAAGTCTGAATAACTGCTATTTCTCTTTCAGGTGTGTTTTCAAATAACAATGGTGTTTTGTGAAAAAATGTGGCTGCTTCAGCTGGGAACCCACTTATACAAGTTCTTTTCCTTGAGACAACCATTGTACTTTAGTACACTCCAAAGCACGTCATGCATGTTTCCCACTTCATATAGAATATAAAAAAAAAAATCATTCAAAGGTTAAGATACATAAAATTAATAATTTTTATTGCATCGTAAGGACATTCTAAATTGGTATTTCTTTGTGTATGTGGTGAAGAGTAGAGTTCATGTTTAATTCATGCAAAGGTGCCATCAGCCTTACCTACTGCTTATTCTTATTAATAATATTTTGGTGTCACTTTTAAAATAGTTGTGACCTCATGGACACCTGGACATGGCTTTGGGCACTATGCAAATGATTTCCTTCTCATCTCCCAAGGTGGTTGGTGCCTTTCATCTTTGACATCCAATCTGTACCCATTTCGGTAATGTAAAGGGAAAAACCACAGAAACAAATTATCAAAAGCAGACAGGTGAGAGATGAACAAGAAGAAAAACGTGTGCAAGAGAATGGGTTTAGGCTGCCTTTACCACCCACCCACATAAGAAAACTGAGCCTGAGATTCATGAACATATGAGTTTTAGCAAAGGAAGTCAATATATCCCATCCACAATTTCTGCTGAATTTATGTGCTGTGAGCATTAGTCCCCATAGCAATCAACTTTTCTGTTTAAAGCAGCTCTGTCATTGGCATCCAGTCCTTCCCCACTGGTAGACCATTCTTCTTCTGTCATTTAAAGCAAGGACTCAGCTTTAAAGCAAGCAAAGGAGATGTGTGCGCACTCCTTAAGAACTTTTTGCATGCCCACTTATATTTTCCTGAAGTCAATGTGCCATTTAGGAAATTCTGATTGCCCACAGCTATCGTGACCAATTACCTCCTTTATTAATGGATACCCACGGTCAGGTTCAACATTCCATAGTACCCATATTTCATGAATATATATGTTGTACTGCACATTTTTCTTGTTTTTATTTCTGCCCTCACCATTGTCTCTCCCAGTCTCCCCATTCAACCCTGTAATTATTAGCTGCTTTGGTAATAAGGCATAAATCACTTTTTATGGCTTTTTCACCATATTTCTGCTAACAACTACCATACCACGTTAATGTTATATTATACACCCCAAAGGAGGGAGTATGACCCCCATACACACTTTCTAATAGATTTATTACATGGCCAGACTGCCAGGCCGATGAACCTATTCATCTTGCAACACTAGGAGCTTAATATGTCATGCTATTGCAAACCAACATTGCTTCAGGAAAATGTCAATGTAGGAACTTCTGGAGATGTATAGTCAGTTGAAATATTTGATTTTTTTTAACAAAAGAGATAATGTATCTCCATTGTTGTTTAATTCTTGGGCAATTACAAGACATGTTAAAATAAATCCTTTACTGTTGCTTGACCATCTAACCCCACTTCTATATACATACGTAGTAAGAAAATGCGGAGAGCAGTATGGAGTTCTATTTGTTTTTTTTTTTTTATCAGAGATTAATAAGTTGATATTTTGTTTCATTTTCAAACTTGACCTTGATGTGCAACAAGGAGACACATTGGTGGTGTTATAGCAGCTGCTGGGAGGACAATACTGGGAATGGCTGCGGGAAATCCACACTGTACAGGTGGAGGGCTGGAGTTTTAGTTGGATGGGCATTCATGACAAAGCATGTATGGGAAAGTTGATTTCAGAGCATGTAGAAAAAAGACTGCTTTAGACCGAAGATCTATTCAAGAAAAGCAAATTACCCTGGGACACAGGAAACTCTGGCAGACTCTGTGCTATTTTAATGTCAAAACTTCACTTATGTGACCAAAGAGTGAGTTTCTTCAACTTGGAACACGGATTCTAAGAAGGTAGTCCACAGTATAATCAACAAGAGCTTAGATGATTGACAGAAAGCATGAGAGACCTGGATTTGGGTCCCCTCTTTGGCTCTTCTCACCACATGGTCTCCTGGTTCCCAGTTCTCCTGGCTTGACTATGACACTTTGGGAGAGGGGCAGAAAAACATCACAGTATTAAAGGAAGAGATTCTGGAGGCACATGGCCTGGTCATTCTGGTTCAAAATGAACCATGTGAACAATATTCACTTAACTTTCTTCTATATGAAAATGAGTTAACCCCATGAGTGTAACCCCAAAATTGAATGAGCACACTGTATTATACATAATCACTCAAAGATGTTATTAGGTTATAACTATACAAAACTATCTCTGTTAACATTGCTGAAGTTGATGATTTATCAAGATCTATCATAACTACTTTCAGGATTGTGCTTTCTCCATAAATGTGCTTTCATTTAATAGAATCATTAACTAATATACAATATCAGTTGTATTTTCCTTATATTAGAAGCAATGCTTTTAAAATTAAAGAGTTTTAAAAATAAATAAAAATCTGGGGCACCTGGGTGGCTCAGTGGGTTAAAGCCTCTGCCTTCGGCTCAGGTCATGATCTCAGGGTCCTGGGATCGAGCCCCACATCAGGCTGTCTGCTCAGCGAAAAGCCTGCTTCCCCCCTCTCTCTGCCTCTCTCTCTGTCTTCTTGTGATCTCTCTATCTCTCTCTCTGTCAAATAAATTAAAAAAAAATCTTAAAAATAAGTAAATAAAAAAGTAAATAAGTAAACAAAAATCCACCTTAGGAAACTAGGAAAAAATTGCAAATAAAATCCAAATAAGCAGAAGAAAAAAAATAATAATTAGAGCAGAAATTAATGGAATTGAAAACAGGAAGTCAATAAAGAAAAAAAAAAAGAGCTGGTTCTTTGGAAAGAGCAATGAAAACAAGAAGCCCTTAGCCAGCCTAACTAATTAAAAAAGAGAGAGGACATATCTTACTCATACCAGAAATGGAAGAGGGGACATAACTACAGTTCCTATGGACATTAAAAGGATTTAAAGGAACACCGTGAACAACTCTATGCCCACGCATTTGATAATCTAGACGAAGTGGATAAGCTCCATGAAAGATACACTTTGCCAAAACTCACACAAGAAGAAATAGATGATATGACTAGGCCTATATATATTAGAGGAATTGAATCAATAAATAATCACCTTTCAAAACAGAAAGCATGAGGCCCATATGGGTTCATTGGTAACTTCGACCAAACATTTAACAAAGAAATTATACCAATTCTTTACCATCTCTTTCAGAAGATAGAAGGAGAAGGAATACTTCCCAACTCATTCTATGAGACCAGTGTTACCCTAATTTCAAAACCATACAAAGACATTACAAGAAAACATATTATTCCAATATGAGAGCATGAATATAGATGTAAAAATCCTCAGCAAAATATTAGCAACTCAAATTCAATACTTTATAAAAAGAATTATACATATGATCAAGTGGGATTTATCTCAGGTATTGGAAGCTGGTTCAACAATTGAAAATAAATTAATGTAAACCGTCAGGCTAAAAAGAGAAATCACATGATGGAATTAATAGAAGCAGAAAAAGCATTTGAGAAAATACAACAGTTATGTTAAAAACTCTCAGTAAACTGGAAACAGAACTTCCTCAACTTGATAAAGAGTATCTACAAAAATCCTGCAGCCAACATCACACTTAATGGTAAGAAAGTTAAACCTTTCCCACTAAGATCAGGAACAAAGCAAAGATGTCGCCTATTACTACTCTTTTTCAACATCATACTGGAATATTAGCTAGTGCAATAAGACCAAAAAATAATAAATAAGTAAATAAATAAGTAAGTAAGTAAATAAATAAATAAATAATAAGTAAAACCACACAGAAGTCCTGGAACTGATAAATGATTATAACAAGATGGTAGGCTATAAGGTTAATATACAATAAGTCATTCACTTTTCCTATCACTGACAATGAACAAGCGGAATTTAAAATTAAAAACACAATACCACTCACATTAGTATCCCCAAAAATGAAATAATGAGATATAAATCTAACAAAATATGTACAAGATCTGTAGGGGAAAACTATAAAACTCTGATGAATGAAACCAATGAATAAGTAAATTAATGGAGATATTTCATGTTCACAGAAAGATTCAATTTGTCACGATATCAGTTCTTAATCTTAATCTACAGATTCAATGTAATCTCAGTCGAAATCCAAGAAAGTTATTGTGGATATTGGCAAATTAATTCTAAAATGTATATGCAAAGGCAAAGTACTCAGAGCAGCCAATGCAGTGGTAAGGAGAACAAAGTCAAAGTATGGACTCTAACTGACTTCAAGGCATACTACAGTGGCTACAATAATCAAGACAGTGTTTCACTGACAAAAGAATAGACAAGTAGAACACTGGACTAGAATAGAGAGCCCAAATATAGACCCCCATAAATATAGAGAACAGATTTTGACAAAGTGCTCCTTTGTAGGAGCAAAGGAGAAAGGCAACAATGGAGAAAAGATAGTTTCTTCAAAAAATGGTGTTGGAACAACTAGATACCCATGCAAAAAAAAGAGCTTATACCCTCACAAAAAATTAACTCAAAATGGATCACAAGCTTACATGTCAAATGTAAAACTATAAAATTTGCAGAAGATAACACAGGGGAAAAACTAGATGATCTTCTGTATGGCAATGACGTTTTCTTTCTTTCTTTTTATTTTTTATTTGAGAGAGAGCAGGAGAGAGAGGGAGAGAGACTCTGAAGCAGACTCCACGCTAAGTGCAGAGTCCAATGTTGAGTGTAGAGCCTGACATAGGGCTTGATCCCACGACCCTGAGATCATGACCTGAGCTAAAACCAATAATTGGATGCCTAACCAACTGAGCCACCCAGATCTCCTGGCAATGACTCTTTAGATACAAAGAAAAGGCAAGATCCATTAAAGTAATAATTGATAAGCTGAGCTTCATTAAAATTAAAGACTTCTGTCCATGAAAGACAATCTCAATAGAAGGGGAGGATAAGTCCCAGACTGGGGAAAAAATATTTGTAAAAGTCACATCTGATAAAAGATGCATCTGACCAGAGACCTTAGCAGATACCTCACTGAAGAATATATACACATGGCAAATAAGCATATGAAAAATTCTCCATATCATAGGTCACCAGGGAAATGCAAATTAAAGCAATGAAATATCACTACATACCTGTTATAATGACTAAAATCCAGATCACTGACACCACCAAATACTGGAGGGAATGTGGAGCAGCTGGAACTCTCAGTTATTGCTGGTGAGAATGAAAAATGGTGCAGCGACCCTGGAAGACAATTTCTTACAAAACAAAACATACTCTCACAGTATGATCCAGCAATCACTCTCCTTGGTGTTTACTCAATGGAGTTGAAAACATGACCACAAAAAAAATCTGTACACAGATATTTATAGCAGCTTTATTCATGATTGCCAAAACTTAGAAGCAATCAAGATGTCCTTCAGGAGGTGAATGGATAAGTTAGTTCCTCCAGTCAGTGGAATATTATTGAGCACAAAAAATAAGTGAACTAAGCAAGGAAAACAAAAGCAAAACTGAACTCTTGGGACTTTATCAAGATAAAAAGCTTCTGCACAGCAAAGGAAACAATCAACAAAAACTAAAATGCAGCCCATAGAATGGGAGAAGATATTTGCAAATGACATATTGGATAAAGGGCTAGTGTCCAAAATCTTTAAAGAACTTATCAAACTCAACACCCAAAAAATAAAAATCCAGTTAAGAAATGGGTAGAAGATATGAACAGATATTTCTCCAAAGAAGATACAAAAATGGCCAAAAGACATATGAAAAAATACTCAACATCACTCAGCATAAGGGAAATACAAATTAGAACCCCAGTGAGATACCACCTTACACCAGTCACAGTGCCTAAAATTAACAACTCAGGAAACAACAGATGTTGGTGAGGATGCAGAGAAAGGGAAACTCTCATACACTGTTAGTGGGAATATAAACTGGTGTAGCCACTCTGGAAAGCAATATGGAGGTTTCTCAAAAAGTGAAAAATAAAGCTACCCAATGACCCAGCATTTGTACTAGTAGGTATTTATCTAGCAGATACAAAAATAGTGATTCGAAGGGGTACATGCACTTCAATATTCATAGCAGCCTTATCCACAATACCCAAAACAAAATCTGGAAAGATCCCAGATGTCCATCGGTTGATGAGTGGATACAGAAGATATATATGGAGAGAGAGAGAGAGAGAGAGAGAGATACAAGGGACTATTACTCAACCATCAAAAAGAATGAAATCTTGCAATTTGTAATTTGCAACCCATGAATGGAACTAGAGGGTATTATGCTAAGCAAAATAAGTCAATCTAAGAAAGACAAATACCATATGATTTTGCTCATATGTGGAATTTAAGAAACTGAACAGTGAACATAGGGGAAGTGAAGTAAAAATAAAATAGGATAAAAACAGAGAGAGGCAAACCATAAAAGACTCTTGACCATAGAGAACAAACAAGGTTGCTGGAGGGGTGGTGGGAGGGGAAGTTGGGTAACTGGGTGATGGGCATTAAGGAGGTCACTTGATGTAATGAGCACGGGGTGTTACATGCAACTGATGAATCACTAAATTCTACTCTTGAAACTAATAGTATATGTGAACTAACTTGAACTTAAATAAAATCTTGAAAGAAAAAGAAATAAGTGAGCTATAGGCTATGGGGAGACATGGAGAAGAGTTAAATGCATATTACTAAGTGAAAGAAGCAAATCTGAAAAGGGTACATTCTATATGATTCCAAGTAGATGACATTCTAGAAAAGGCAACACTATGGAGACAATAAAAAAATCAGTGGTTGCTGGAGCAGGGTGGGGAGAGGGATGAATACACAGCATAGAGAACTTTTAGAACTGTGAATATACTCTGATGTTGCCTGGGTGGCTCAGTTGGTTAAGTGTCTGACTCTTGATTTCCGCTCAGTTCATAATCTCAGGTCGTGAGATAGAGTCCCCCTTCCAGGTCTATGCTGGGTGTGTGGTGCCTGCTTGAGATTCCCTCTCCTCTCCTTCTGCCCCCCTCTTCTCTGGGGAGAGAGAAGAACATATTGAATGATAGTATAATGATAGATACATGTCATTGTACATTTGTCCAAACCCGTACAATGTATAACACCAAGAGTGAACCCTAATGTAAACTATGGACTTTGGATGATAATGATAGGTTCATCAGTCATAACAAATGTATCACTATGGTGGAGAACATTGATAATCTAGAGGCTATTCATGTGTGGGAACAGGGAATATATGGGAAATTTCTGTACCTTGCTCATAATTGTGATGTGAACCTAAAACGTCTCTAGAACAATAAATTCTTAAAAAATAACCTGCTGGTGGTGGGTATTGAGGAGGACACGTATTGCATGGTGCACCGGATGTGATGCATAAATAATGAATCTTGGAACACTGAGAAAATAAATAAAATAAAATAAAATAAAATAAAGTAAAATAAAATAAAATAAATAAATATATATATATATATAAGAAAAAACCCTTAATAATTCTGCTGAGATGATAGTTAATATTATTCTGATGTATTTCCTTCTAGTTTTTGTGGTTTTTTTTCTGTTCACACATACACATACACTTCTTTAGCACAATAGGGATCATATTGTCTATATATTTTGTGCTCTTTAAAAAGTAACAAGAATAGAGAGCATTATTTTATTCTAAAATCGTGAATTTTAAATGGCTGCATAATCCATCAGATGGATATACATTAGTGATGATTAATCCATTTAATGATGTATTAGATCACTAAATGATCTCCCTTTTGATTGAACATTTAAGCTATGTACAGTTTCTTTTTCATAAATAATATGTAATAAACATCTCCATAAACAGATTACCCATATAACCAATTATTTTCTAAGATAATTTTTGGTGTGGAATTGCAGACTCAAAGTATGTGACATTTTTGAAAGTTCTGGATAAATATTAACAAATTAATTTTCTGACTGGAAACACCATTTACCATTACTAACAGACTATAAGAGTAGCTATCTTACTGTTCCTTGATAGAATATCTTATTTTCTTCCTTCTCAGATTTCTGGGAAAAAATTATTAGTATATTGGCTTTATTTGAATGTGTACAATTACTATTCATTGAATATTTTACTATAGGTTTTTTTGTCTCTTGTTTTTCTTCTCACCAGAATGCTTTCCATTTGATGACTTCATGTCCATGGATCATTTTTATATTGAGAAGCTGACCCTTACATTATTGACCTGTAAGTTTTTTATTATTAAAGATATTACCCCTTTGCCTGTTCATTTATTATAATTTTCCATCTGGTTTATCATTTTATTGTTTAATTTTGTTTATTAAGACTTGCTTAGACATTTGAAATTCTAAAAATTTTCTCTAGTGAAAAACTTTGTCCAGTATACTTTCATTGCCCCCTAAGTACATTTACATTTATTTTATTTACATTTATTTTATTAAATTGATTGGGAATTGAGTTTTGTATAAGTCTAAAATGAGATTTTTATATGTTTTTTTTGCAAAGAACTATATTCCTTTCAATAATTTAGTAAATAATTCATTTGTTCCTTGTTATTTGGTGATGTTTAATCTATAATCTAAGAAATATGTGTGTTTTGAGAGAAATAGATTGTTTCTCTGAATCTGTTGATACCCCCAGTCAATGGTAAATCAAGAAAGCCGAATAAAGGATGGTATGATAAAAAATGGTTCTTATCTTCCTTGAATATTATATATTTTAATAAAATGTATTTGTCAGTCCTCTAATGTGGTTCCAGGGCCTTTTTGATATGTATCCATTTGATGGGAGTTCTCAACCTTCTTTCTTGGGTTAGCTACAGTAATACTGCATCATTTATATTTTCTAGATTCAGTTTCTTTAAGGTGGAGAAAGAACTTGCAAAAACAAACCAAGGTCAGAAGCCATGTATTTTCTTTTTTTTTTTTTTTTTTAGAAGCCATGTATTTTCTTTATGCTTTTATTTCTCCTCTAGTTTTCCTAGAGCACTCAGCACAGTGTTCAGGACAGCAAGAACGTTAGCTTCTTACCTACATTTCACTGGTCTCACACAATAGTGAAACAAAGTCATTATAATAGGAAAACAACCATGTGAATGGGTTGTAGAGAGACATCACTGGTTTGGGAAGCAAATAACTCCATCAGTGACATCTGATATGTATTATTTATATATTGTTTCAATAAATTATATATTTATTTCAGCTATATATATACTTCAATTTATTAACATTAGATATTGATTTACACATTTATTTAAGGAGTAAATATATGTTTTATTTATTTATTTCAATCCTGAGTGCTCTGTGTTCTTGGCATTGGTAATTTTGCTTTCTGGAAGGAATGGAGAGTATTGGATCACGCAAAGTTCGCTGCAAGCGCTTTTTACAATCTGCACAAAATATGTGTGTGAACATGATTTTGTGTTTCTATAGTCTGTTTGGGGCTGACTGGGCTGACTATTCTTTTTCAATTTTTCATTTTCTACACGAGTGCATAGTATTTTAATTTTATCTTTAAAATACGTTTTGTGGCTTCAAGAACAAGATCTCCTCGATTATTATTTTTCTTTATCAAATGTTCTTATTGGATCTCACCTGTGAAATCTTCCAGATGTGTTTTAGGGTAATTTAGAATTTAGAATAATTTTATGTACTCCAAGAAATAAATCCCAGTCGGATTTGACTGTAATTAAATCAAACCTACAGAAAAAGTGGACAGATTTGAATTTTGGAGGCACAATACAAGTTTTTGGTTATTTAGATCTCCTCTAGAAAGTGTTGCTGCCTCTGACTATGTCTTAAGTGCTTTGGCCACCACTTGCTCTGAAGATGCCATTCTGAGGTCAACCAGATGACCAGGCGACAGCATCTTGGCTTTAGAGGAGCTGCTGGCTTCCTGGCTTCTGTGGATGGAACAAGGCTCAGCATAGAATCTCCATTCCACTCCTGCTGCAACCAGCTCCCATCTCCAAACACCGCCACCAGGGACACCTCTCCCCGAACATCTTACTACCTTATCGATACTGCTAAACCTCGTCCAAAATTTCTATAATACACCTTCAGGCTGAACTCCTCTCTGGGATATTTGCATCGTGACCAGATGGTGCAAGATGAAAAAGCTTTCCGAATCATGATACTACACTTACACATGTTGGGATTCAAAAGCAAACAGGAAGACTGGCTTTGGCTTGTGCCTCAGTCTCCCCGATGCCATTTGGTATCTTGGGTTGGGGAAGTTAGTTTTTGTCTCCTAATGTCCAGTTTCCTTGTGTGTAAAATGAGGGAGTGGGCGTCAATTAGAGTTCCCTTTTGGCTCTAGGATTTGCAGTGAATGGAAGTCTTGGGCAGCAAAATCCTGAGTTTAAGTGCTTTACCTTTATTTTTCCACAATTCCGTTTCTCTTTTTTGTATCCAGTCAGCTGGTAGCAGCACAATTTGTCTGGGTCTTCCTCAACCTTGCCTTCCAGGTATGTGCTTATGTTCTGAAGTCCCTCGAAGACGTTAGGTGGGTGAGGGGGGTGGGGGAGTGGGACACCATTAGGAATGTGCAAATTAGGAAAAGGTGCTTCTCCTGGAAAGATAGTTGTTTTTTCAAGCATCCTCTCCTCTCCACTCCTTGCTGTCAGCTCTAGTGTAGGTCACGGTGGGGGGAGTAGACAGGGACTCTGTTCAAGTCCTGCTGGCCTGGGCTGTGTCCACTACCCCATGCGTTGGGGTAGTGGTTTTCAGCTAGGGCAGAAAGGGAGCACTGGTTCGCATGACTGGGGGAGGGGGCAGGGCTCCTGGCATCTCATGGGCCAAGGCCAGGTCTACTGCCTGACCTCATCCTGGAAACAGGGTGCCCCATAAAAAAGAGGTATCCAGCCAGAAAGGTCAGTAGTGCAGAGGCTGAGAAACCTTGCCTCAGGAGAATTTAGGAAACTCAGGAGCAAACAAAATATTTTGGAGAAACATCAAGGAAGGACCGATTCCCTCCCACCCACACATCCTCCTTTTTCCACCAAGACTAGAAAAATATGATGTCAAACTAGGGGTAAGAGAGAGAGAGAGACAGAGGGATTTTTTTTTTTTCTGTTCTCTAGGAATTTATTCAGAATTTGAGTACAGTGAGTGTTAGGGGAGCCACAAAATCTGCTGGGTGCATTTTGTAAAACATTTCAGAATAACGTGTGAAGTTAGCCTCGCAGTTCGATTCATTCTTCATGATTACTTGTTCACTGAGGAGCGGTTTCCCAATGCTGCTTACTCTGGGGTTTATATGCCATGATAGAAAGGAACCGAGGTTAGGAAAGATGAAGCTTTCAAAACATTTCCAGATTGCTGCAAGTACCTTGAATGTTTCCTCTCCAATTTTCAGCTACCCAGGTTTTTCAAAGGGTCACATTTGGACATGTGTTTTTCGATGCAAGAGTGAACAAACAGCCCCGTTCATTCATTAGTCCCACACCTCAAACCCAGAGTATGCAGGCTCCTCTTATAAATCTTCACCCTCTTCTCAGGCAGCAGCTGAAATGAACCACCCTAGGGAATCATAATTGCCTTTAAAATTTCATCATACATTAGAAAAGGAGCTAAAAGATTTGGGGTGGGAAATTACAAATGCAAGGATGATGTGCATATTTAGTTTTAAACATGCAAATGAACTTGATTTCTACTCTTTGCATAAAGGTTCCTTTTTTTAAAAATATTAAAAAAAAGTATTCCCCTCCTCCCCACCGAAGTGCCCTTAAACTAAAACAAACAAAAGAAGTTGTGAGATGGGAGGAGACAGAGCAGACATGGTACAAATTTACTTGTTTTTGTTCCCCCCCGCCCAGAGGACATCAAAATCTTCTGACTCTTACATTCATATAAAAAAATAAATTGGCAGGACCCCTGTTCTAAATGGCTGTCTTTTTTTTTTTAAAGATTTTATTTATTGATTTGACAGAGAGAGAGAGAGATCACAAGTAGGCAGAGAGGCAGGCAGAGAGAGAGGGGGAAGCTGACTCCCCGCTGAGCTCGATCCCAGGACCCTGAGATCATGACCTGAGCTGAAGGCAGAGGCTTTAACCCACTGAGCCACCCAGGTGCCCCTAAATGGCTGTCTTTAAGGACTCTTCCATTTCTGTGGGAAGAGTCCAATGTGAGGTTGAATGACATTAATTGCGATGATGGTGCAGTGGTGAGCTGAGTTTGACGTGTTAAAACTTTAGGGAGTTTTGTAAGCTAACAGTTAAACACAGCCGTTACTGAAAACTCAATGATATACACCTAGAATTAAATACATTATATTAGAAACAAAGGTAATAAATGCTGAAAGTGCATTTGAGCATTTGCATTCGCTGACTATTTTATGACCTTTTACTGTTATGTATTTTATCTGTAGCGTGGATATGTGGCCCAACGGTGTGTGTCTTCCTAACTCCACGTTTGGTGATGTCATGTCGGCAGCTAAAAATCAGCCACGCTGGGGGTATTTACAGCCTGGAAATTGGCAAATGCTATGGATCGAGTCTGCCTGACGCTACCCCTCCTCCTCTCCACCGACAGGTAAGCATGTCAGTGATAGAACAATGCCAGTAACATGAGCAAGAGGTCCTGGGAAGCCTTTGCCATACTCATGATGTCGCACAAGGTAGAAAAGCAAACCACGTTGAGTTCACTGATGGTTGTGGAGGCTGAGGACTGTTGTCAAACCACCCCCCCCCCCACACACACACACATAAGGCAGCAGATGGCAGCGCTCTTAGAGGTTTTCCAGACTACTTGGGGATGGGAGGGAACATGCCCTACAAGTGGACTTCACCAGATGAGGAAGCGTTTGATTTGGGGACACAGTGAGGTGAGAGTAAAAAGCTAAGAGAGTAGAGACTTCACCTCGATGTGGTTTGTCATTTGACTCCAGACATGCCGCATTCCTTCTAGAATGGACATTCCAAATATTTAGAGACAGCAGTGAAATGACCAGATTTGCCCCTTAAAAAGACCCTTCTTTTGTCTGCCTGGACTTTGGGAGTCAGAGACAGCCTGGATACAGGGACACTGGTTAGGATATTGAGGCTTCTCACTCTAGTGAGAAATTGAGGACTGACAGCCGTGAGCAGGGCTGGCAGGACTGGGTTATTAGTCTGGGTGTTGCAAGGGCCACCTCCGAGCGCACGGTGGGCACTTGGGAATGAGCTGGTTGATGAAAGTGGTTCAACTGTACTATTTTCCACTCTCTACAGTGTCTCCTTAGTTTGGGACTAGAGGTTTTGCTTTAAAGGCAATAGAACAAGCGGGGCTACGTTTGCAGAACCTCCTGTCCCATCTTCCAGTTTGGATATATGATTACTTTTCTACAAAAATAAACGTAGTAGTAAAGTGCACCCCACAAATATATTTAGAGAAATTTTCTCATAATAACAAAAATGAGGAGTTATAACTTAAAGCAGTGGCTTTTGGATTTTGGACCAGGATTTAACATAAGAAATACATTTTTTATCATGACTCAGTATATGCATGTATATTTAAAAAATGTGTATATAAAAATGAACTGTTTGCATAAAATATTACTCACCTTTATGGTGCACTATGCACATGGGTATTTTTATCCTATTCTACTTCACTATAAAGTGCTATTCAAGGGTCTCTAAATTGTTGTTTTTAAATCAACACCAATATTTATTTATATCAATATTTTATTCAAACAAGCTTTTACATTGTACAAAGCCATGTAAGATGTGAGCAGTGTTAAGTACAGATGTAATCAACCTATGAGGCAATCACTACCTCATTAAGACCCCCAGATCAAAAGTGATTGGTGAAAACCTGTCTAGAAGGGCAACCTCCAACTGGCGCAGGTTTGGTTTCATTTCAAGTAAGACTTCAAACAAAGTAAGCTGTTCAACACTTGTTCAATGACTGAATAAAAACTGAAGCGAACTTTGAGGTAGATGTCTGATAAACTTTTCATCTACTCAATATATGGGTGATACTAAGTTGATTAACATGGGCTAAAAGACTGCCTAGGGTTTGAAGCAATACTAACAAAAACATAGGCTTGTCTATCCTCTTCCTATACCTGGTTTCTTTTGAAAAAACTGATTAGGACAATATTATCTAAGTCCAAAAATGAAAGCACCCCAAAAAATTAAAAACAGAACATATGATTCAGCAATCACACTTGTGGGGTTACCCAAAAACACTGAAAGCAGAAATGCAAACAGATAACGCGGACATGAGTCAAAACTCACAAACCAGAAAATGTTCTTCGGGAAGAAGGAGAAAATGTCGTTTATGGCTTCTATTCAAACATATCACTTTAGTCTGTAAATAAACAATTCACAGAAGAAGTTAAATGTATAGAAACATTTATTGAATGTATGATATGAAAAAGAACATTAATTTCTTTATTGGCTTAGGTCACATAAATACAAATGAATGACATTATTTTGAGGGGTAGATATAAACTAAGCCCAAGGTAGATTATTCGTTTTGATCACATACTTAAAGACTGATCCATTGTATGCATCATTTTCCAAGCTCTCTATCTTCTTTCATCCCCAGGTGGTACAATGTTTCCTACTTAATTCCTGGCCTCAGTCTCAAGACCTGCTTTAGGTAGACCCATGATCTACGGAGAAAGATGTGATTGATTTGGACTCATCATGAACAATCACGGTGCAACACTTCAGATTCAGCTGTAAGAGGGAATCAAGATGATTCTGTCAGTAGCCTTTTCTCATCAGAGTGGATAGATCTCCAGAAAGTGCTTCTCGCTGAGATGACCAATGGTGGAAAAAGCTATTGCCAGTTAAGCCATATGATATTATGTTGGTGGGAACTTGGGAAATGCTTCAGGTGGCTAGAAAGCAGGCCTGGAACTTTAAGTATAACAAATGCTTGGATGAACGCAAGCATTCTGCGTTTTCCTGTGCCTAATATGTTACATTGCTATGTTGATATGTAATGTCACAGATGGTAATATTAGTCATGAAAGAACAAAGAAGCCAAGTTCATAGCCAAACGAAAGTTAAAAGGAGGGGACAAAAAGTGAACTTATCCTTCAAACAGGTTTTTCTTATTTAAAACATCTTAAACACCATCGAACACCTTCTCAAGATCCATGTGTTGGCACCAGCAGATGGGGAAGACTGTAAATCTTGGGACTGGCTTAGCTCCCACTGGAGAACCAAAGCAAGGAGTGTGGTGAAATCAAATTCAGCAATGAATGGATGATCCTAATTTAACAATGGGCAGCCTTCCCACAAATTCTCATGCAAACCAGTGGTGGCTTCCTCTTTTTTTAATTAACTACACAGCCTTTCCATCCAGAAGATTTAAATGTTTACTTCTGTTTGCTTTGCGTCATTTGCATTTCTTTCGATTCTAAAAGCAAATTAACCCCTTAGGCCTCTAAGGGCATCTCTTTGAAGAAACAGACAAAACTGGAAAAAAAAAAAAAAAAAAACAACAACCAAAATTACGCAGGGAAGCTCTGCACTTCCTGCACTTACTTGGTCCGGCTCAATAGGATGGCCAGTATTTGGAATGACAACAACAGCAGAGCAATTTATATGCAGTAGACAGTGTTCCTTGGAAAACTGGGAGGTAGAGAGCAAAATCTAGTTTCGAATAATGCTGCTTTTACAAAAAAAAAATAATAAGGAAGGATGAGCAGATGAGATATTGAGGCATGTCGAGCAATGTGAAAGGTAAATTCTTTCACTGCTTGAGAAATCACAGGAGTTCTTCTCCCCCTCATCTCTCAGATGCAATGTAGGAGGTACGGGACAAGAGAAGTATTTCTCCTACTCAGTATGCCTCTTGTCGCAGCCTTCTCCTCTGCTGGGGCACCTGAGTTATGACTAAGAGGGGCCCTGTAGCTAAGCCTGACTCCAGGAGCTAAATTTGGAGGCTGCAGAGACAGAGAAGAAGAAGGGCTGGCTTGGGTACTCTAAATGGTTGTAGTACAGGATAATTAGATGGAATTGTACACGGAAAAAATTTGTTAGAGTTACCAAAAATATTTCCTAACGAGAAGCCTGTTGTGCTCTGAAGTAGTCAAAGGGATGCAATGAATATTTCATCTCTTGAAACATTTAACAGAGAAAGGGATGCAGGAATAGAAAGTGTATCTTAGAGCTATTTTCTGTGGGGTAAGCGCGGAGATCGTCCATCTTCCTGGCCTTTATTTCTGCTCACCCCATAGGGTGGGCGGGATGGCGGCCTGGACACCAGAAACCCCATCACCAGTAGAGATCAAATCTTCAGATGTGAAGAGGTGGAGAGAAATCTTCCTTCTGTAGTGAAAAAACAAGTGTTCTTGAGACTTTTTTCTGCTACTTACTTTCTGTTACTAGATCATTCTACTGCAAAATGCTAACGGTATTTCTAGTTCTAGAAAAATAACCTATACGTTTTTATTTTTTATTATTTTTATTTTTAAAAAAGATTTTATGTATTTATTTGACAGAGAGAGAGAGATCACAAGTAGGCAGAGAGGCAGGCAGAGAAAGAGGGGGAAGCATGCTCCCTACCTAGCAGAGAACCCGACGCAGGGCTTGATCCCAGGACCCTGAGATCATGACCTGAGCCAAAGGCAGAGGCTTAACCCACTGAGCCACCCAGGCGCCCCAGCTGTACATCTTTAATTTATTGATATCGAGTGCAGATAATTTATGGAACGAACGTAAAGGAACAGCACTCCCGAAGTTTCGAGAATGAAAGTGATCTGGGTGTCTTTGGTCAGGAGAAAAGAATCCTCTAAAGAGAAAGTGCCATTCCAGAGGGAGAAAGCAAGCCTCGGTTTCCTGACTCAGGCCTGTACAGTCACCAAAACTCTCGGTGAGTTCAGTGAGGTTTTATACACGATATTTATTTGACTAAATGTTTTCCGCATTTAACTGTTTACCTGGCTTGTTCTTTAACTCTCAGTGTCGTTCACTACTTAGACACAATTAGCTCAGCTCTCTCTGGGGGGATTACAAAGCACTTTTCAAACTTCAATGTGCATAGGATCCATATTGTTTTGTAATATGGGATTTTACCGAATAACAGATTCGGATTCAGTAAGTGTGAGGATGGGGTCTGAGAGTCTGCATTTCTGAGAGGCATCCACGAGACACTGATGTGCCCTGGGCCACATTTTAAATGGCAAAGTATTACATTACTGTCTGCTCTTGATCCCACTTTCTTCTGTGGATACAAGCTAGTAAAAGATATTTTCCTTGTTTAATATACTTGAGGTAGGCATTAAATGGTATGTTTGATTATTTTTCATTGTTCCAAGGTCCTTTTATATTTCCTAGTGTCTTATCAAAACTCGGATGGCATATTACAAAATCATTTCAATCTGGTGGTCCCCAATTCTGGGTGTATATCACTTGGCAACCTTTAGAAAAATAAAAATACCCGGCCCCTGTTCAAACCTGACTAAGAATTGCTGGAGTGAACCAAGATGTGATTTTTTGCTCCTTCTTTTTATTAAGAAACTTTCAAATTTACAGAAAAGTTGAAAGAATTGTGTATTGATTACCCATCATGGTTGAAAGATTAGCTTAATGATTACCCAGATACCTAGATCTAACACTTGCTGACATTTTGCTACCTTTAAATTTTTCAGCTATAGAGTTTTGCTTTAGCTAAGTCAGTGATTTTAAACCAGGGGCAGTTTAGGCTTCTAGGGAACATGGAGCAATGTCTGAAGACATTTTGGTTGTCACTACCTGGCAAGGGAGCCCTATGTGAGACTGATATCTAGAAAATCATAACCAAAGATGCTCTTAAGCCTGTCATGCCCTGCCCAATTCTCCACAGCAAAGAATTGTCCAAGCCCAATGTCAATAATGGCAAGGTTGAGAATCCCTGATTTAAATATGATTACTATTGAACCATCTGTAAGTATCTTGAAGACATCTTTACTTTTCACTGCTGAATATTTCAGCATCTCAAAAAACGATGCTCTCCCAGGTAACCAATAATGTCAATATCACACTTATAAGGATGATCAATGCGGAGCACCTGGGTGGCTCAGTCAGTTAAGTGTCTGACTCTCGATCTCATCTCATGGTCATGAGTTCAACCCCTGTGTTGGACTGCACGCCGGGCAGGGAGCTTATTTAAATGAATAAATAAATAAAAATTTAAATTTAAAAAAAAAGGACAATCAAATGATTCCTTAATATTTTCTAATGGCGAGTCTATATTTAAATTTTCTTATTTTGTACATTAACAGTTTTTTTAAAAAAAATTTATGGGTTTTCTTGACCCACAAACCAGTTAAGATTTGTGTGTTGCATTTGCCTTATTTTTTTCAGTCTTTAAAAATCTAGACCAGTCTTCTGAACTTTTTTTTTCAGCTTTATCAGATCAATTCAGTTTTTTCATATTTTGGGTTTGATTGGGTTGGCTTTTAAAACAATTGCTTGACTTGTTCCTTTTTGGCAAGAATATTTACAGGGACACTGTGCATTTTACGTTGCCTCATAGCAGGAGCTACAGAATTCCTGGTTTCTAGCAGTATTGCTAGTTCAATCACTTGGCTCTGGCGCTGACCTCACTCATTTTAATCCCTCTTTGTGATTCGCAAATACTCTTTGGGATAATTGTTTGGCATCTGAGACTATCCTAACCCCCCCACATGTTTCACCTAGTAGTTTGGGCATCCATTGAGTTTCCTTGACTAAATCTAAGAAAACTGGTTTCAAACACTTCTATTTCTTCTCATTTATTGATGTTATGAATTAACACGGATCCTTGTGGACTATGAACTGTTACCTGCGAAGACGGTTTGAAAGTCACTGACTCGAAATCTATTCCGCTTACCATGAAGAAAATGATCTTTTAAATTTCATAGTTTCCATTTCGTAGCTGGAATTCTATGAGACAAGTGCCTTCTTTTATCAATTGGACATCGACTACAGTCCCTTGAAAAAAGGGTGGATAAATGTTTAGTTCTTTTCTTTAACTTTCAGTTTTCCGAGTAGATCTCGGAAAAAGTAGTTGGCTGGTTATTTCTATAATTGATTTTTAGGTATCACAGGATATGGCCCCAAATCATTGGAAATAGCAAGGGTGTTCACAATCAAAAAAAGGAAAGAAAAAGCTAGAAGATTTTCTTTAGAGTAAACTTTGAAAATACCATATATACTAAGATAGATTTTGGAGCATTTAGATGTGAACTTCTTTTGAAGTTGTAGAAAGGGAATATATCCTTAGCAAAGATTCTTACAGAATATCAACTTTAGATGGAAGATGGATTGAAAGTCACCCAGTTAAAAGCTCTTCTTTTATAAGCTGGACTATGTTTGAATAGCCTATTTAGTCTCTCCTGAGTCCAGGGCTGGTAAGTGATGTGTGAAAGCCAAACTCTTTTCAGACAACAGTTGAACAAATATTCAGTCAGGTTCTTGGATTAAAAGACTGTTGTATTTGGAAATCATTGTTTTCCACAAGGGAAAATGAGCACATTACAGGAAGCAACTGGAACCAGTTTCACCCCTTTGTTTCAAAGCCTCAAGTTCTTTATATCTCAGCCTAGAGGCTCATTTTGGTGGCTTTTCTTCAGGAAGAGCAAAGATTTTTAGTCATTTTTAACTCACTTTGACATCTTACACAGGATTCTGAGACCTGCCCCCAAACCTGTACCTGGGGAGGTAAAAGTTTGTTCCTTTAAATTGTTGTCTGGTCTAACCTTAACGAAGAGCTCTGCCTTCGGTTTATAACATGGCAAATTTGTTTTTATGATGAATAAATGGGCACTTTGCACCAAAAACTTGCGGGCGTCATCCAGATGTCTCCAAACTGAAGTGAGCACATGAAAATGGTCACACGGAAGCTTCTGTTAACCGAATGCACAATCTGGAGAGAAGATGCCTTTTTTTTCCCCCCAAGGTCTGGAAATTTTAACAGTATCTGGCAGCTACTTCGTTTTCAAGATAATCCTGTCACTGTTTCTGGTTATAGGCTGGGGTGGGGGCGGGGGTATGCTTTGGTGGCTTGCTGAAATTGGGTGGAGATGTTGTCATGTTGGCGCCTGCAGCACGAGCACAAGGAAGCTTGAGAGGAAGGGACCCACGATCGTGTTACTTTCGGTCACTTGAGGACCGAACTGGTGTGGGTGTGATGAGACAGAGAGGGAGCGAGAAAGAAAAAAGGGGATGAGAAAATGAGTTCTGGGCACACGAAAGCACTTGGTTAGTTCAGTCAGACTTTTAATTTTCTAATAGTTGTTTGGTTGGGTCCTTAATCCTTAGCCAAGTGACTCCCCGGGGACCTATTAACTCATTATTTTATCTTTTAAAGATGTGTCATTGAGGCGGCCATTTCTACAGGCACAAAACCACCGTCCTCTCCGTCAGCCTTTCCTTGGTCTGTGGGGTTTGATAAAACTGATGAATCCCTTGTCGCGACTCAGCCGGGGCCACGTTCTGTCTCTCACTCTTGTCCTTTGTCACTGGTGGCAGACAAGTAGGCAGTCACCAAAGATGACTTGTTCATGTTTGACAAACAAAACTGAAAACAAGACACTGAGCAAATGATTTGCAGTTTCCTTCCCATTGACGTGAGAGGGTCCCTTTATGCCTCCTTAGGGAACAGCGGCAGGAAAAAGCTTCTCCCAGATGGGTTAAACACCATGTGCGTTTTGATCTCCTTGCTTTTGCCCATGAGCCAAAATGCTAATTTCACTAATTTCGCCCTGAGATTAAAAAGCTCCATGACAGAATCAACCACCCAGATTGGTGATTTAAATATGTATTAACATATATATATATGTGTGTGTGTGTATATAATATTATATGTAACATAATATATAATAACATATATACATATGTATATAAAATATGCAAGAGGTCCTTTAGCTAATGGTAGCTTCAAAGTACTTCTGTCTTCTTATAAAGAAATGCACTCTCACTGAAGAAAGAAACACATTTAACAACATTGAGGAGCTTGAACTACCAGCTGGGAGGACCTAAGTGTTAACATTATCCTGTCCTTTTGAAAATTGTATCAGTATCTCAGTATGCGCATAATAAGGTTCCTAGGCGTATAATTACTTCATATATTGTATATATTAGAAACACTTAAGCTTAGACTCTATAATGCACCAAAGATAAATAGTTCCCATCCAAAGCAGAAACACCATGAGAAACACATGAAAAACAAATGATTTGTGCAAGTTGCAGGATCAATGGATCGGTGTTTTGAAGCTTCACGGTAAAAGACCAAAGACAAGAGGAAAGACCATTATAAAGCTTCTCAAGAGGGGTCCCCTAGTTTTGCCCTTGAGCTCTATTACTTTTGACTTGCCTGATGAAGTCACTCATTGATTTAGCGACTGTTTGCTAGATATCTACTGTGTGCCTGCAAGTGACAGAGTCCAAGGATTAAGAAAATAAGTTATAATAACAACAACAAAAAGCCTCCTGGGGAATTTCCATCTTATATGTAGCTAAGCTAGTAGATTTAATCATGAGTTCTAGGTGCTACACAAAAGCAAATTCCTGAGTGGGGAAGGCCCAAATAAAGAAAAGAGAAATCGCCTTTCTTGGGGCGCCTGGGTGGCTCCGTGGGTTAAAGCCTCTGCCTTTGGCTCAGGTCATGATCTCAGGGTCCTGGGATCGAGCCCCGCATCGGACTCTCTGCTTAGTGGGGAGCCTGCTTCCCCCTCTCTCTGCCTGCCTGTCTGCCTACCTGTGATCTCTCTCTCTGTCAAATAAATAAAATCTTTAAAAAAAAATAATAAATCGCCTTTCTTGCTAAAGCTAGGTTGGGGCAGCATGGAGATTTGAAATTAGAGCGGCTACTGAATCCAAACAGTCAGGGTTCCCTCCTAATAGTGGAAACAGATTTCCGAGTGTGGCCTCCCACATGGTCAGCAGTGAACAGTGCACATGTTTTGTTTTGTTTTGTTTTGACTTTTTTCTTGAGCAAACGTTTGTTTTCACATTTCCCTTTATATACTTCTAGAATAAACAGAGGTGCGAGGAACCTGGGGCTAAAGCCAGGGCCACTTTTGACATAGAAGGGAGATCAGGTCTGCCCTGCTTGGGGTGCAGTGACCTAGAGGTGACAGGTGCTGGGGTGGGGGTGGGGTGGGAGGGAGAGATGGTACAAAAGGGCCACAGAAGAAAAAGATAAAAAGGGAGACGAGCCTCAAAAGAGAAACTTAAAAAAAACCTAAAAATTATTTGAAAGTAATTTAAAGGACAGAAATTAACATCATGAAGGGGGGACCTGCTGTTGGTCATTAAAGAGGGAGCCCCGAAGAGTGGGGAGCATGAGCTCGCTTTCTGTCCTTTGGGGAAGGAAGTTTATGCCAAGTGGGGTGTATGATACAATCTGTTATGAATTCCCTCCATCTCAACCTTATATTAACACACAAGGGTTCATTTTCAAAGGCATCCGAGGGAAGCAAGTCACCGTACTCTCGCAAATAAGTAGGAGTTGTGTGTCTGAAATTCCTCAGAGCACTGAAAAAGTTAGCCCCTTTTAATGTCATTATATATTTTAACCGTTTGAAACCAATTTATAACAGACATGGAAATATTTTGTCTCCAGAGGAGTTGGCACACAGCACTTCCCACGTTAAACATTTCCAACAAGCCTTGTTCACCCAGCTTCCTCTTGCTGGTGACTGCTCAGGGATTTTCTTCTAACAAGGAGGCATCTCCAAGGCAGGAGGAGTTTAATCTCCCATTGCAGAGACCCTGAGCAGCCCCTGAAATTCTCTCTGGGAGTTTCAGGAGGTGACACTTCTATTTTTTATTTTTATTTATTTATTCTTTTTAAAGATTTGACAGAGAGAGACACAGCAAGAGAGGGAACAGAAGCAGGGGGAGTGGGAGAGGGAGAAGGAGGCTTCCCACAGAGCAGGGAGCGTGATGGGGGGCTCAATCTCAGGACCCTGGGATCATGACCTGAGCCGAAGGCAGACGCTTAATGACTGAGCCACCCAGGAGACCCAAGGAGGTGACGCTTTTTAAAAATATAACAAGGAACTTCTCAGTTTAACCTGGATGAGACAATAGTCCATTTGGACTCTGGAGCTGAACACCGCACACTTCTAGCTGCTCCTCTGTCTGGAAGGCTACAAGGCAACGAGGGGAGTAAGAAGACCTGGGTCACCGCCTCCTCTTGGACTTTTCACTGGTCTCAGAACTCTGGAGCCTTTTCTTCTAGTACTGACTCGCCTTGCTCCCTCTGACCTCTCTACCTCCTTCCTTTTTGTCCCTTTGCTTGGCTTCTTCTATCCTTTCCCATCAGTCTCCTGTGCCTGTTACACCTCACAAAATAGAGTGATGTGGCTATTTTACATGAAAATGTAAAGAAACAAACTGAGAGCTATTTGCATTTGTAGGGACGTGCCTCAAATCCTCTCTGAACTTTCTTCCACACGAAATAAAATGGCGTGTCTGAAGTCACACACTGCAGGGTCTGATCCTGCTTCGATGGCCCATGCCCTTGGAGGTGGGGTGTCCTCTTGAATATAGAGAGCTTGGCTCCACTCACTCACTCATCACACTTGGCTCAGTTTGGGCCACAATGGACCATAAAGAACTTACCATGCTGCCTCCACCATCCCTTTGAATGATAAAAAACCCATTTTTTATTTTATCACCTAACTGCCTGAGGTGTCTCTCTGCCTCAGGAGAAACATTGACTCACTGACCTCCACTAATTTAGGGTCATCCTATGTTCCCCTTGGGTCCCACTGCCCTCTTCCTGTCCCCCCTGCAGTGGGTCACCATCCCTTCACTGCAAAGAACTGGTCTAAGCCCAAAAGGCTTAGATGCATCCTAGAGAGCATCTCCCATTTTTGGAGACAGAGAGGTGTAAGAAGAGGCTTTTACCCTGGGCATCTAGGAACGGGATTCTACTCTCCACTCTCTCCCCACCCACCACCATGAGAACAAGAAATCTCATCTCTCCTTTGCTGCTGGAAGCCACTCAGGACCACACAGGAAACAGTAAAAGGACAAAACTCATGCCCAGTGAGCAGAGGAAAGAACCAGAAAGAGATGCATCATTGTCTAGGCACTGGTTCATCCCACCCAGAAACTTACCCCTATCTCTCAACTCCTGTTAGGTGAAATAATAAATTCCCCCCCACACACACAAATTTATTATAAGGTCTATTATATGAAGCCAAGCTCATCCAAGCTGATATACTCTCTAATTAAAAAATAAATTTTTTTTTTTATCTTTCTTCCTTTGTTTTTTTCCTTCTTCCTTCCCTCCCTTTTTTCTCTCTCATGGTGCTGGCTACTGACAAGTAGCAGGATGACCAACTCTCCTCATGTTCTTGAGACTAGGGAGTTTTTTGGATGCGAATGTTCCATGTTAAAAACAGGATGGTCCAGGGCAGACAAGATTAATTGATTACCCCATAAGGTTAAGAAATGGAAGATGACATACTCCTGAAAATTGGGCGCCATTTTTCATGAGGACAAGCTTTTGATCAAAATTTGCCATCCTTATTATTCAGAAATAATGAGGAGAAATAAAACAAACACAGAAGAGAAGCCCTTGGGTTCTCATTTCTGGCCACCTAGGATGGCTCTCTGGGGATGCTGGAGGTCCTATAGTGAAGTGTCTTACTTGTATTGTTGAAAGAAAAAAAGAGGGCAGGGGCAGAGGGAAGGAAGGAAGGGGGGAGGAAGGAAGGAAGGAAGGAGGGGTGAGAAGAAAGAGGAAAAGAATGAATGAGAGAAAGACCCTGAGTGGACTTAGCTTAGATCCCAGAGTTACCAAATGGCAGAGTTGAGGTAAAATCAGAGCCTCACCTCAAGTTTGTGCTTTTCACATTTTCAGAGTTGCTTGTTCATTCTCACACTCTCTGTAATGTTCCCATTGCTCTCATTTACATCTCTTCTAAGGAGAAAATGGTCTAATGATTGGGAGAAGCCATGTGACTCTGCACCCAGAGGACCTGGAATGTCGGCATTTCCCCAGCAGTGAAAGCCAATTACTGATACCTGATTTCTCACTCCCATTAAAAACTTAGATTCCAGCGCCTGCTTTTCTGTCGCATCTTGTGGCTGTCTAAATACACACTTCAAAATTAACACTAGAACGTTCTTACATGCTTCCCCTCACTAGGATAGAAGCCTGTGAGATTAGGGATTTATTTACTTCTGTATCAGCACCTCTCAGACCAGGGCCCAGTACACATTGTTAAATAAATATTTGTTGAACAAATGAAAATATTTATTTATTTTTCTATTCAGAACCCTCTAAAGCCTTCCGACTTCATTCCAAATGCAAACAAAAGTCCTCATAATGGCCTTTGAAGCCCGGTGTGATCCAGCTCTCCATCCCAAGCTGTTTTTCTTTCCTTCTCCCTGGCTCACTCAGCTCTTACGTAAGGGCCCTCCGGAGTCTTGGGCAGGCCAGGGAGCTCCCGCCTCAGGCTTTGACCTTCTCTCTCTCCTTGCTCTTGCTTCTAGGAAACTCTTTTGCAGACCTGGGCCCAGCGTTCTCTCTCTCATGTTCCTCAGATCTCTGCTCCAGGGCAAAGGAGACTTCCCTGACCACACGACACAAAATAACATTGTTACCACTCTGCACTTCCCATGCCCCTTAGCCAGTGGGTTTGGTTTTCCCCCCATGAACTTGTATATTGTCTACTTATTGGTTTACTGCTTCTGCCTCCTCAACTCCCACCCCCACCCCATCCCACTAGTGTCTAAGCCTCGTGTAAGGAACACTTTGGTTTGGTTGTTTAGTGTTCTAACCTGGCACGGAGGAGTTGCTCAATAAATATTGGTTGGATGGATGAACAAATAAATGGGTTTTGCCTGGGTTTTTTGCCTGGGTTTTTTTAGTTTTGGTTTTTTTAGTTACTCCTCTTTCCTGCTACGTTTATTAAAAACCTTTTTCCCAGTTTCACATCTTATACTTTTTTATGGTATTTTTTTTTAAGAATTTATTTATTTGACACAGAGAGAGAGAGAGAGATCACAAGTAGGCAGAGAGGCAGGCAGAGAGAGATGCTCCCTGCTGAGCAGAGAGCCCAATGTGGGGCTCAATCCCAGGACCCTGAGATCATGACCTGAGCCGAAGGCAGAGGCTTTAACCCACTGAGCCACCCAGGCACCCCTTTTTATGGTATTTTAATGTGAAGCGGCAGTTACTCTTTATGTAATTAATTCTGTCTTCTCCTTTGTAGGGGCACCTATATGAAAAATCCCTCCCTGACCTGAACATCTGTTAAAGACACACCTATGTTTTCTGTAAGTATTTTAAGGTTTTATTTTTTGCTTTTAACCTTTTAATATATCTGGAATTCATTGTTTATGTGAGCTGATCTAAATAGATTATTTTCTAAAGAAAAATTTTCTGTCTATAACATATTGATTAAGATTATTGACTAAGTCATACAATACTGATTTGATCTATCATTGCCTTTCTATTCTTAGATGATTCTAGGTTATTTACTCTAGTCCATGTCCTCTTAAGATACTTTTTCAATTATTACAACTTTATGATGGTTCAATATTGGTGTTGTGTTTCTTTATTTAAATTTTGTTTCCTCTTAAATTTTAAGGCTAGTTCCAGAATTATGTTAGCAAAGTTCTAAAATGGTAGTATTAAGATTTTGCCTTAAAATATACTGGCTATCAAAAAAATATACTGGCTATCATTATTAAGTAGAGCAATAGGTCAGCTCATTACAGTATTCAGTGTTCTAGTATGAGATAGTCACTTGGTAAAGGTATACTCTGTTATGTTTCTTGGCTGTAAAGTTACTATCATTTATCATCATATTAAGTTATTAGCACTTTTTTCCCTTTGTCATTAGTAAGTATTTGGGGAACAAAACATTGATACTATGAAAACATCCTGTTTCTCTTCAAACTTTCATTGAATAACTTTAGCATTCATTCATGAATTTCTCCTACAACAATTAATAATGTGGTGTCCTAGTGGTGATTTCTTTTATTCCTTCTGCATTTATTGACTGAATTTCTTCTGTGAGAAGAAGTTATTCTTCTCTCCCATTTACTTATTAAGGTATTTATTTGTCATGGTAAGAATTCATGGATATTTATTTTAGTGTGTGGATTATAACCCAATACTACTGTTATTTTGTTTCTAGATTGTTCTAGTTTTGGCCATTAGGAGCTCTTCTCAGTTGACTCTTTTGCCTCTTGAAATGCTGCCATCCTCTGGAGCACCTCCTTGGCTTCTGATACCACAGGGCCTTCGAGGTTCTTCTCGTCTCTTTCACAAACTAGCCCTGGGGTTGACCATTGACCATTTAACCAAAGAAAGATGGAACTAATTCTTAAATATTCAACATTTGCTAAATACTCTACAAATTGTGGGTTTATTTTTTCTCCATATTTGCCACCATATTTAAGCTATTAGGATGATGATTAACCTACTATGACAAAGACAAATTGTTCAGGAACCAGAAAGAATATCAATTTTTATAATGTCTTCACATGCCTATTTTTTAATTTGGCTTTTTTAATTGTTAATTTTGGTGAAAATCTAACATGATGCTTAGAGGTGACTTGTAAATACCAATGATCTAAGCTGCCAATTTCCATGAGTAATAAGATTTCAGGTGTCTATACCACAGGAAGAGCTGCAAGGAACCCCATCTTCTCTATCTCTTTCCTTCATTCACTCTGCTTCACCTCAACCCTGCCTGAGGCATTTCTATGGACCTAAGGGTCTACAGAACATTATTGGTAAACCATTGACATTACAGAAGTCCAATGCCCTCATTTTACACATACATTTCACACATAACCAAAGTGGGGCTGAGAGTTAAATGAGTTTTCCAACATGACAGAGTGAGTGGTGGCTAAATGAGAGACTGAAGTCTGTGTTTGGAGTCCCTTTGAGCTTTCTCTAGCTTCATGGTGATGCTGAAGGAAGCAGGATTGTTTCAGGTTCTAAAATGGACAGAGACCAAATTAGACAATAAACAAAGAGAACTCTGTTAATGGCAAAATGAACTGCTTTGGGGATAAAAGTTAAAAGTAGATATTTGCCCTAGGCTAAAGCCCTTGAATGGTGGAAGCATCGCAACTCTATCCTGTTGTAGTTGGTGAAAATCATATATTTTCCAAAGATAGGCTCATTCATCCTGCTGATTTTTAATTTGATGGAGAATCAAGATCCCACGGGAAAAACAAAACAAAAACCCTCAAATTCTTCTTCACCCTCAAAGCAAACTTCACCTAAAGATACGTTGAGACATATGTGTACACAGACACAGATGAATACCATGCAAAAATCTTTCCATCATCCTTCTGAGGTTGATGAACTCAATTTCACTTCATAATGTCACTGTTCAGGTGACCGTGACAGATTCAAATTAGAGGTTTCATCTCAGAGGCAAACAAGAACCAGAGTTCCTGTTGTGTTTTTTTTTTTTTTTTTCATTTAACTTATCTTTTTCACTGAGTTTACTTTTTGGACCAGTGTCTCCTATTTTGTTCTAATGAAGCTTTCATTATGGTTATTGAATTTTATTTTAAATTTCATGTTAATTTCATTCAAATAGTAAACTGTAACAATCTGTTATGAGTTGGTGAAAGTGTGATGGTACTAGCAAAGGCTGGGAAATGGTAAAGAGTATTTATCTAGGGTAAATGATACACTATTTTAGAAAATGTATGTCTTTAGGAACATTCACATACCATCAGTTAGAGTCTTATGTTTATTTGACTAAAAGAAGAGAAGCTTATGGTACTATTTGTTAGCCAAATAAGGAAAACCTAATCCTGAAACAAAATAAAGTCATAACTAGTGACTTTGACTATTTGTGCATATGCTTAATTGTTTATTTAGTGCAAAACAGATCATCTAGTAAGTTCTTAGCTTGCATTTTTGTGGTAAATTAATGACCCTTGAAGATGTCCTCATACTAATCCTCAGTAACTGTGAATATGTCATGTCATGTGGCCAAAGGGAATTAAGGTAGCAGGTGGAATTAAGGTTGACAATCAGCTGACCTTACAGTAGGGAAACCTTCCTGGATTATCTAGGGAGGCCCGATGTAATCACAGGGGTCCTTGAGATTGGAGGGAGGAGAGGCGGTCAGAATTGGAGAGAAGTTTGAAGATGCTATTCTGCTAGATTAAAGACAAGAGGAAGAAGCTCTGGCCAAGGAATGTAGGGAGCCTCCAGAAGCTGGAAAGGGCATGGAAACATTATCTCCCAGAGCCTTCAGAAGAAATGCAACTCTGCCAACGCCTTGGTTTTAGCCCAGTCACACATTTCAGACCTTGACCTTTAGGGATATAAGACAACAAATGTATACTGTCTGAAGCCATTACATTTGTTACAGCGGCAATAGGAAACTAATACAATTTTAAACAAAGTCTTATCTACAATGGAAATAAAGCTATGCATTGAAAATGATTGTGAAAAGAACATTAGTTATTAGTCACGGTTCTCCAGAGAAACAGAACCAATAGGAGATATAAATACTTCTAGATCTAGATCTAGATAAGAGGAGATTTATTACAGGAATTGGTTCAGAGAGTTATGGAGGACGAGAAGTCGCATGACCTGCTCTCCACAAGTGGGAGAACCAGGAAAGCCAGTGGTATAATTCAGTCCATCCTAAGACCCGAGAATCAATCTGTGAATTGAAGGAGCAGATGACACAAGTCTTGGTCTGAGTCTGAAAACCAGGAGTGCCTATGCCCTAGGGCAAGAGAAGATCACATCTCAGCTCAAGCAGAGGGAGCAGATTAGCCCTTCCTCCACTGTTCAGTTCTGTTCAGGCCCTGAACAGATTGGATGATGACCCCCCATATTGGGAAGAGTGGTCATTTTTACTGGTTCTACCTATTCAAACGCTAATCTCTTCTGAAGTCACCCTCACAGATGGCCCCCGCCCCCCACACACACCAGAAACAACTTTTACCAGCTATCTGGGCATTCCTTAGCCTGGTTGGCTCGACACATAAATTCAACCATCCCAATTATGGATTAATGGAATGAATGATTTTTGAGAACCTGTCATCTGAGAATGTGTGATATCCAAAGAAGGAAAGAATATACTTTGAGGTTTGGGAAGCAGAACTTCTAAAAGTTTAGCAAAAAGTTTGCATTACTCCATAACATAAAGTTTTGAAAGGAAATATAACTTTAGAAGGTTGGAAAGTTCTCAAACGATGTAATTATGACTGTATAATCCTATAGATTGAATTGTATGAAGCCACAGAAGGCATGCTTATCAAATATGTAGATGACATGAAGCCTGGCAAGAGAACGAACACATTGTATGTCAGAACCAGAATTGAAACAACAAAAAAAATCTTGTCAGTCTGTAGCAATGGGATGAATCTCTAAAAAGATAGAAGTTAACAGGGATTAACATAAGATCCTACACTTGGGTCCAAAAACCCAACTGCCCAAATGCAGTTGGAAGTGATGTAGCCTAGCAGTATGTGATAAAATGACTGTCGAGTTTTAATAAACCAAAAAGTTGAAGAGATATTATAATGAAATAATAGAAGTGCTAAACATTTCCAAAAAAGTCTTTTCCAGTTGTCTGCGGGTCAGATCATATTAGGTAATTACCTAATTATGGATCTGTGTTATGAATCAGTAAAGCAAATATACTTGATACTTAGTAATAGAACATACTTGAAGATATTGGGCTATTTACCTTGAAAAAGAGACAACTCCAAATTCAAAGTGAGAAGGGAATAATAATTCTCATGAACTGTTTTAAGAACCTATGAGTCAACGGTGTTGGGTCTGTTCTAATGGGGTTCAAAGTTCTACCGAGGATCAGCGAGTAGAAGTCACAGGAAGATAGATTTCAGTTTAAGATCGAGAAGTTATGGTCAAAGTTGTCTAAAATTCAGATGGGGTGCTTGAAGAGTGTGTTTCCCATCAATAGACACATCTGCATACAAATTAAACCACAACTTGGTAGAGGATGTTGTAAAATTCATTCAAACCGTGAAAGAAAATATAGGTCAAATTACCTTACAGTTTCTGATGCTATGTCTAAAGATTATCATGAGAAATAGTTACTACATCATACTTAATATATTCTTTACAAGGGCAAGATTCATTTGTTGGGTAGTAAGTCTGTATCTCAGTAATAGCAAAGTGTATTGCATCAAGCTCCTGATTGATACAACATGACAAACTTTCCTAGAAAAGGATTGAAAACATTATGTTTTAGGGAATTTCAAAAGATTTACTTAGTCCCATTGTACCTCTCATTACTATTGGTACTTGCTGTAAAAATGAAGATGCTCAATACATGAGGAGTTATGTCCTCAGATGAGCTGACTCCAGTCTCACTGTTTAATTATAGAGGAAAAGAAGGGAACTAAATGACAAATACTCTTTACTCATATTGTAATGGTAAATGATTCTCTCAGACATGCCAAGTGCTCATTTCAGAATCCTTAGCCCTGCCCCTTCTATCAAACTATCACAAGTTCCCAGCTGTGAACTTCCCTGTGGCCAGTGTGCCCTAAAGCATTCCCAAACTAGTGCAGCCCAGCAAAAACTTTGTTGACATTCTCAGATCTATAAATCCTCTTTCACCTTTCAAATACCCTGTTAGTTCTTCTCTGGGTTACCACTTTCATCTCTCTCTTTCTACTTTACTTGTTTCATTCTATTGCTCTTCACTTCAATTGTGAAAGATCTCTTATACTCAAGATAACACATAAAACCTTTTTCCCCAAAAAAAATCAAAAGAAAAAGTAGAAAGAAAGAGGTTAGAGAAAGGGGAAAGTGATGCTTTGAAGTTTGATTCAGGGTCTTCCTGGAAAAGGCTACAGTAAGCTATCTCTGAGAGTGCTGCTGAGAAAATCAGTCAGTTTACAGAACTGTATTATGGAAAACCAGGATTTGAGAAGAAATATAATTAAATGAAAAAAGAGAAATGATTTAAGAGATTGAATTTGTAAATAGGTAATTTTCTCTTAGCCATTGTATTGGTTAATTTTATGGGTCAATTTAGCTTTGATATCTGGTTTTCAGTCAACATCAGTCTAGAGGTTGCTGTGATGGTATTTTTAAGGATATGATTAACATTTAAATTAGTAGACAGACTCTGAATAAAGTAGACTTCCCTCTATAATGTAGGTGAGCCTAATCTAATCAGCTGAAGGCCTTAAAAAGGTCCCTCACTCCCTGCCCCTAAGGAAGAAGGAATTCTGCTTCCATTGGCTTCAGACTGAGATGGTCAACTTTCCCCTGGGTCTCCAGCTTGCTGGCTTGCTCTGTAGATTCTAGCCTCCAAAATTATATGAGCCAGTTTTTCAAATCTTTTTCTCAATAAGAAAGATACAGAGATAAAGGTAAAGAAATGTATATATAAATCTGTCTCTATCTTTACTTTCCTATCTGTCTGTCTGTCTATCTATCTTGTTTCCCTGGGAATCTTGATTAATGCAACCATGAATTTCTTCCATCCTTCGCCCTACTCACTCACTTTTCTGATTTCTATCCTTGAAGCTCATCTTCCTCTAGGGTAAGACCTAGTAATCTTCCCCCAAACTTCTTGTATGAAGCCATATCTACCCCTCTTCTTACTTTATAATCATACTTTGTATAATGATACCAGAAAATATGCATTCTAGATCATATTGAAAAACCATTAACTAATGGATATGTATATCTTACTATCAGGAAAATAAGAACTATAAGTTCCCAAGAAACCTACCAGACTTATGAGAGTCCATGAAAGCCTCACCCAGGATTAGTTGTAAGGATTATTTGAATAATATATGTGAAACAGCTTTCAAACAAAACCTTACCACATTTTGTGTTCTTTTTTTTTTTCTGCCTTTCTTTATTCTCAAACTCACATGTATGCACCTCATTGAACTGTTAGAGTACAAGGTACAAATCAATTCAGTGAAATCTAACACATATTCCCTGTGGGAGTCTTCATCCTAGAGAAACTCAGAAACTGGAGGAGGGGACAATCATGTAAATACTTGTATAACTCCAGGACAGGTGGATCTGGGGAAAAAAGATTTATAAGCAATAAATGTGCTAAGGGAATATAAGATAAAATACTGAATTCTGGAGAAATCTGAATGGATTTTTGAAGGAGGTAGAATACATATTGGTCTTTAAGGAGAATAAGAATTCAATAAATAAATATCTAAGGAAAGGACATTCTAGGCAATTATCATAGTAACTAACATTTGTTTATCCACTATTGTGTTTGGCTTTGGTTGTGCTTATACACTACATCAGACATTATGTCAAAACTTTACATACATTTTCTCATTCACATTTGCAACAACTCTGTATACCATTAATAATCCCATTTTATAGAAGCAGAAATGGAGGTCTTGAAAAGTAAGTAAATAGCCCAAGATCACAAGTGTGGGGATCAGCAGATCTCCGAATACTTAAATACAGAATATGCAACTCTAAAGACTAAGTTCTTAACTGCCACACAGCAATGTCTCTTAAATAAAAAAGAATTAGTAAAATCAAGGTCTGGAAGTGGGAAAAATGTGAGATTTGTTATTAGCGTGACTTAGATATAGAACGATTAGATTTCTACTTAAGGCAGTATGGCAAACCAGATGTTTGGAAATACACCTGCTGGCACAATGTACCTAAAATACTGGATTAGCACTAAAATGTGTCCAAATTAGTGACTAAAGTGATTAAAAATAATTAAAGGATCCCCTCAGAGAATAGAAATAATTAATCCAGAGAGGCAAGTGAACTCCAGAATTGCTTGATATTGACCCTGGGGATATCTGCCAAGGCCTGATAGCCTAGAACTTGTGTTTTACTGGTCTGTAGAAGTTGGAGACAGGACACACACAAAGCCTGAGGCTAAAGAAAGGTGGAAGATAGAAGACAGACCTGAAAACTGATATTCCTAATGATTGAACAATAGCAACAAAACTCGTTGAAAAGTTAATAGTAGGGATATGTGCTATTCTTAGACATAGGGAGGTAAAAAAAGCAAAAATTTTTCCTGAGAATTCCTGGTCACAAACATATACTCATTTATATGAGTATACATGAGGATAGAAGCGAGAAGCTAGAATTCAAACATGTGTGAGGATTAGGAAACCTTTAGAGGTGGTGGAGAAAACAGTGGCTTGGAAGCCTAGAGGCTGAGCAGAGCTTTTGGCAGTCCAAGGGGGCTCCCCAAAAAGACAGGAACCCCAGAAAATATCCCAGATTTTGAAGTAAGGAGCCTGAAGGGCTAACCTCCAAGAGTAATGACTAGACAGAAGCATACTAGCTTTCACAACTAACAAAACTCATTCCAAATTAGATCAGTACTAGACTATGTGAGATGATCTGTTTTTCTCCTGGCATATGCAGTAGTCAAAACACATTCTTTTTCTGATAGAAATTACATTATCAAAAACTTAAATTTCTCTTCTTAATTTTTATCACAATGATTGACTTTCCATTAAAAAATTACCATGCATTCCATGGACAAAATGCTCAAATAAAAACTAAGCAAAAATAGAAAAAACAAAATCAAATCCAAAATCAACCTGACATATTGGAATAAATAGATACAGACTTCACTGTAATTATTATTGTATGTCCAAGGACATAGGTGGGGAATTTAGTAGATAACTAAACCCTAGAGAATGATTAAAATGGAAATTCTAGAGGAGAATTCTAGAAGAGAAAATAGGAAAATGTAAATATGCAAATAAGAACTCAGTAGACAAATTAAGAGCAAAATAGACTCAACTAAACTGAGGATTAATGAATGGGGAGATAGGACACTACAAAATATCCAAACTGAAGAAGGGAAATGCAGATGTATATGAAAAGCAAGATAAACAAATATAAGCAAACTAAAAGAAATCTAAAACTCATCCAAAAAGACATGTGAGACATGGTGGAAATGTCTGGTAGGGGCATGGAAATCTGAAAAGCAGAGTAGGAGAATGTGACTGTTTTTGAAGTGATACTGACTAAGAATTTTTTAATACTGATAAATAGTATTGCAAAGCCAAGTGTGATAAAATGAAGCAACAGAAAAAGAAACAAGGCAAACCAAACCAAGGCATATCATGTAAATCTCATGGAAATCAAAGCCAATGATAAAATCTTAAAAGAAGCCAGACAAGGAAAAAAAATACATTACTTTCTTTTTTAAAAAATTATTATTTTTTAAAAATTGTAATTCCAGTAAAGTTAACATAGAGTGTTATATTAGTTTCAGGTACAGAATATAGTGATTCAACACAACCATACAACACTGTTTGCTCTGCAGTACAAGTGCCCTCCTTAGTCCCCATCACCCATTTAACGCATCTCCCCTCCCTCCTCCCCTCTGGTGACCATGAGTTCTCTATAGTTAAGAGCCTGTTTCTTTGTTTGCCTTTCTCTCTCTCTCTCTTTTCCTTTTGTTTGTTTTCCTTCTTAAATTCCACATATGCATGAAATCATATGGTATTTGTCTTTCTCTGACTGACTTATTTCTCTTCACATAATACCGTCTAGTTCCATCCATGTCATTACAAATGGCAAGGTTTCATTCCTTTTTATGGTTAGATAATA
The DNA here is from genome assembly GCA_028533885.1 of Nasua narica. Lineage (NCBI taxonomy): Eukaryota > Metazoa > Chordata > Mammalia > Carnivora > Procyonidae > Nasua > Nasua narica. The sequence continues at coordinate 8,492,872 of CM052806.1, forward strand.
TTAAGGACATATTACTTTTTTTCTTTTTTAACATTTTATTTATTTATTTGAGAAAGAGCATGAGTGAGGGAGCAGAAGCAGAAGGAGTGGCAGAGGGAGAGGGAGAAGAAGGCTCCCTGTTGAGCAGAGAGCCTGATGCAGGGCTTGATCCCAGGACCCTGGGAACATGACCTGAGTTGAAAGCAGCTGCTTAAGAAACTGAGCCACCCAGGTGTCCCAAGGGCATATTTCAATAATAAAATATTTTTGTTATGTTTAAAGCCACAAAAGTGGAACTGGTTCCTTAATGGAAATTGTGGAAGCTGAAACACAGTTGAAGTGTTGACACACACACACAAAAAAAACTGTAAACTTAGAATTTTATACCAAACAAAACATTTTTCAGAGATGACCTGGAATTAGATACCACCAAAAATGTTTTCTTAAAATAAAGGCAAATAAAGACATTTCTGGCAAAAAAAAAAATTGTCATCATCAGATACACACTAACAGAAAAAACCAAATATACAATCTAAAGTGTATTCCTCAGGCAGAAGAATCACCTTATGGTTGAAAGGAAAATAAAGAAGAAATGAAGAGAAAAAGAATGAAATATATGTACAAATCTAAATGAATTTTGATTTATCAATATATTTACTTTCTTCTTTAGACCATTTAAAAACTGCAGGATACTATAACTCCAGTAAGTGGATTTTAATTATTGATTTTTTTTGACCGGACTAACTAGACATTACTGTTGCTGTTTTTATAAAGCTAATGTTAGTTTCCTTTTAGTTCTGTCACTTTTTCTTAAATATACTGAAGCTATGTTATTAAATCCATATAAATTTAATATGGCTTCCCCAAATCAAAAATAGAGTTACCATATGATTCAGTAATCTCACTTTTGGGTATATAGTCAAAAGAATCGAAAACAGAGTCTCAGAGAGATATTTACACACCCATATTTTTGGCAGCACTTTTCTCAATAGTCAAAAGGTGGAAGCTACTCAAATGTCCGTTGATGGATGAATGGATAAACAAAATACGGCATATGCATACGATGGAGTATTATTCAGCCTTAAAATGGAGGTAAATCTTATCACATTCTACAGTACAGATAGCCTTCAAGACATAATGCTAAGTGAAATAAGTGAGTTCCAAAAAGATAAATATTGTATGATTCTACTAATATGAAATATCTAAATAGTAAATTCATAGACTCAAAAAGTAGAATGGCAGTTACCAGAGGCTAGGGCAAGAGGAAATGGGGAGTTGTGGATTAATGGATGTAGAATTTTGGCTTTGCAAGATAAAAAAGTTCTGGTCTGATCTGATTCATAAGAATATAAATTTTTTTAAATGACTGAACTGTTTACTTAGAGACTATACTTGAAAGATGGTAAATTTTATATTATGTAATTTTTACCACAATAAAAAACAGGGAAGATAACAAGTATAAATAAGTTGAAAGTCATGCCTCCACATATATTGGTTATTATAATCAGTGTAAATCAACTAAATTTTCATCAGTGTAAATGAACTAAATTTTCATTAAACTAAAGATTTTTAGACAAAATTAAAATTTAACCTTGATTTTAAAAAATCCAGATATTTATTCCTTAAAAAGAAATAAAATGAAAATAAAGGACACCAAAAGATTGAAAGTAAAGGGATGAAAATATTATAGGCCAGGTAAGTACTAAGCAAAATCAAAGTAGTACGTATTATTATCCAGAAAAAGTAGCTCTTATGACAACTACTAATAAGGATAACAAGGATCATTGCATATTGATAAAATATTACATTCTTAAGACTTAACAATTTCAAAACTATTGTACATAACAGCATAACTTCAGACATAAATCAAAATATGAACAGAAATAGAAAAAAAAAACTTGGCAAATCTAACATTATAGAAGGAAATGTAATACAGCTTTTTCAGGAATTAGTAGAACAAGCACCTAAATGTATTAGGAATATAGAAGACTGGAATAGCACAATTAAGACACTTGACCTAATTGACGTATACAGAATACTGTAACTCCCCCAGTTTTTATTCTTTTCAAGCATAGATGCTAATATTTACCAAAATTACCATGTGCTTCAGTTATATAAAGCAAGGTTTAATAAACATCAAAGAATTGGCATCATATAGAACAATTTCTAAAATTAGGGTCATAATGAAATTATTTTAGAAGATAACTTAGAAAATCCCACATATTTAGAAATGTAAAATTACTTCCCAAATATCTATGGAGCAAAGAAAGAATAAAAAAAATAAGAAAGTACTTAATTCTGAATAATAATGAAAATATAATACCAACCTGTAGGATTCGACTTAAATAAAATTTGGAGAGAAATACATACTCATAAATGTCTCTATTAAAAAGAAATAAATCACTGTTGATAAATAACAAATCACCCCAAAACTTAGTGGCTTAAAAATAACAAATATTTAGGATTTTATCATTCCTGTGGGTCAAGAGTATGGAGTGGCTTGGCTTGGTAGTCCTTGCTCAGCTTCCTCATGAGACCTCAGTCAAGTTAGTGGCCGGGGCTCCAGTGATCTAAAGGCTTGACTGGGGCTGAAGGATTTAGTTTCCAACATGGCTCACTCATGTGGCCATTGACTGGAAGTCTCAGTATTTTTCCATGAGAGCCTGTTCTTTAGTGACCAATCATCTCAGTTTCTTCAGGGCTGAAATAGAAGGAACACAGGCCTTTTAATGCTGAGACTGGGAAACTCCCAAACAAACCAGAACATCTGCTCACCCTAAACTCTCTATAAGGCTGCTTGACTTACTCCAGAGTGAGTAATCCAGAGGATAGAAAGAAGTAGGCCACAATGTATTTTATGACCTTGCCTCAGAAGGCACGCATCATCACTCTGCCATAATCCATTCATTAGAAATGATTTAATATGTTCAGTCCACAATCAAAGGGAGGACTCTGCCTTTTGAAGGGAAAAGTATCAAGAAATCTGTGGACATATTTTAAAAGTGCCATACTGTATGTCCAAAAGAAGAAGTCAGAAAAATGCACAAAAGTAAGTAATACAAAGGGATTAATAAAGATGAGTAGAAATTAATGAGACAGAGAGCAAAGCCATTACAGAATAGATCATAAAAAAGGCTAAAGAAAGAGATCAAAGATAACTTAAGTAGAGGGAAAGACATTATTTTGTTCATTGGTTGGAAATTTTGACATAATAAAAATGTCAATTATGTCCAAATTGGCTTACAGATTAATATAATTCTAACCAATATACCATCAGAAGTTTTTATAGATGTATACAGCTAATTCTAAAATATATGTGGGCAAAGGAAGTTGAATAGCCAAAACCAGTTTTGAAAAATGAAGAATTAACTTGGAAGAAATACACCACCCAATTTTAATACTTGTCGTAAAGCTACAGTAAACAAGACCATATGGCATTAGCAAAGGGATAGACACATAGGTCAGTGGAGCACAATAAAGATTCCAGAAATATATCCACACAAATATGGCCAATAGATTTAAACAAAGGTATAGAGTTCATTCAAGGTAGAAAAAAATAGTCTTTTCAAAACTAGCATTGGAATAATTGAATATCCCTTTCCAAAAATGTGAACCTCAAACCTTATACAAAATCAACATCAAAATGAGTGATAGGTCTAAGTATAAAACAAAACTAGATAATTTTTAGGAGAAAATGTAAAAAAAAATGTCATTGTTGGGGGGTTAGGTAAAGAGTTCTTAGATATGACACCACAAGTATGATCCATAAAAGAAAAAAAAAAGTAAGTTATTAGATTTCAGCAATATAGAAAAAGTTTGCTCTGTGAAAGACATTATTAAAAGACTATGACACGCTACAGACTTGGAGAAAATGTTTGTAAATCACATGTCCAACAAAGGCTTATGTTCAGAATATATAGAGAACTCTTGAAATTCAACAACCCAATTTAAAAGCAGACAAAGTACTTGAACAAATACTTCACCAGAGTACCTACAAATGGTAATAAGCACATCGGCCATTAGGGAAATAAATACAAATTAAAATCACTATGAGATACCACTATAAACCTATTACAATGGCCACAATAAATACCAGTGACAATACCAAGTGAGTACATGGAGCAATCAGAACTCTTGATTGCTAGGGGGAATGCAAAATGGTATAGACACTCTAGAGGCTCTTACAAAGTCAAAAATACGTATACCACATTATCTAGCATTCCCATTCTTGAGTCAAGAGATAAAGTAAGCACAGAAATCAACAAAATTAATGATAGAAATTAGAGGTTGAAGAGAATTTAAACTCTAAGATAATAATATTGTGAATATCTGTTGACCAAAGTATTTGAAAACTTCAGTGAAATGGACACTGTTTTGGAAAGATATATACAACCAAAACTGACTAAACTTTGTGATAAAAAAAATCTCAAATAAATGAATCAGTAGTTTAAAATAATCTTACAAAGACAATATCAGGCCCAGAGTTATAGGTGAATTTTCTCAAGTAATCAGGCAACAAGAAATTCCAATTTTATTAAAAGTCTTTCAGAGATAATACAAAGGAGGATACCTCCCAAGTTATTCTGTGCATTTACTATAAACTTGCTACCAAAGCTGAGAACATATGAGGAAGGAATATTAGGGATAAATGGCACTAGTATACACAGTAATGGATAGGCTGAATTGAATGATATATGACTATGCTAGCATAATTAAGTTGATTTTAGAAATGCAAGGTTGGGTCAATATTTCAAAATTGTTAATTATAATTTATCCCACTGACTTATTAAACTATATAATTATCTCATTAGGCAATTTTAAAAATTTGGTAATTTAACATCAATTCATGAGAACATCTATTGACCAACTAGGAACTAGAAATAAATATCCTTAAGATGAGAAGCATGTACAAAGTTATCTACAATAAACATAATATTCCATGGGGGAAATATCAAAAGCATTTTAAAAGTTAAACTTTTTAAATGAAATTTTTTGAATCACCAACATCAAAGATTGTGTGCTATAGTCAACATTGTAATGAAAAGCCTACTGGCTTGAAAAGACAAGCAAAAAATCCAAGTTATAAAGATCGACACAAGTGAGTTTTCTGTATTTTAAAGATTTTATTTATTTATTTGACAGAGAGAAAGAGAGAGATAGAGCACAAGTAGGCAGAGCAAGCAGAGGGAGAGGGAGGAGCAGGCTCCCCACTGAGCAGGGAGCAGAGGTAGGTCTCTATCCCAGGACCCTGGGATCATGACCTGAGCTGAATGCAGCTGCTTAACCGACTGAGCCACCCAGGCATCCTGAGTTTTCTGTATTTTAGTAATGACAAGAAGATATAATTTCCCAAGCTAACATTTATAATGGCAATAATGATATCAGGTATCTTGGAATAAAGTTCTTGTATAATCTAATCATTCCTGGAACATAAACAATTATAGCTAAGGCATAAATGAAAGAGGGATACTATGTTTATGCAGGAAGACTCAGTATCATGAAGGTGTTCATTCTCTTGCAAATTGCTCTATGGGTTCAATGCAATTACAATTCACAATGCCTACAGGGTGGTAGTTTTTATTTTGTTTCATTTTGTTTTTTTAACGTTTCTTTCTGACTCTAAAATTTATGCAGAAAAGCAGACGGCAGTGTGTAGCAAGTAAAAGTGCAGAATTGGCACAAGGATGGACAACGACTTGAGACTGAAAAGCAGACTCACACACATACATGACATGGGAAGAGTGAGCTATTTAAGCCCAAACCTCCACAGGCTATGTCCATGCTGCATTGCGAAGGAATAAGCAGTGTTGTATGTGCAGTGAGTTGGACATGAGGCTGGCACTGCACGCTAAAGACAGTTCCAGGTTCTTTAGATAACTTGCATGTAAAAGGCAACATCGAAAAATATTTAGAAAGGGGCGCTTGGGGGGTTCAGTCCATTGAGCATCAGACTCTTGATTTCAGCTCAGGTCTCTGGGTAGTGGGATCGAGCCCCTAGTAGGGCTCTGCGCTCAGGGTCTGTTGACATCTTTCCCTCTGCTCCTCCCATGTTCTTCCTCTATCTCTAAAATAGATAAATAAAATCTTTAAAAAAAAAGAAAAATGTTTAGAAAAAAACATAGGAAGGGCACTTGGGTGGCTCAGTTGGTTAAGCATCTGCCTTCGGCTTAGGTCAGGATCCCGGGGTCCTAGGATCAAGTGCCACGTGAGGCTCCCTGTCTGCTTCTCCCCTTGCCCCTGCTCCTGCTCTCTCTCTCCCTCACTCTTTCTCGTGAGTAGGTGCTCTCTCTCTAATAAATAAATAAAATCTTAAAAAAAAAATAAAGAGGGCGCCTGGGTGGCTCAGTTAGTTGGGCGACTGCCTTCAGCTCAGGTCATGATCCCCGAGACCCGGTATCGAGTCCCACATCAGGCTCCCAGCTCCAAGGGGAGTCCGCTTCTCACTCTGACCTTCTCCCTTCTGATGCTCTCTCTCACTCTCTCTCTTTCTCAAATAAATAAATAAAAATCTTTTAAAAAATTAAAAAAAAATAAAGAAAAAATATGAGAACTTCCTTAAGATCTTCATCAAATAGGGAAATGTTTCTTTTTATTTTATTTTTTAAATTTTTTATTAACATATAATGTATTATTTTCCCCAGGGTACATGTCTGTGAATCATCGGGCTTACACATTTCACAGCATTTTCCATAGCACATACCCTCCCCAATGTCCATAACCCTACCGCCCCCCCACCTCCCAGCAACCCTTAGTTTGTTTCATGAGTTTAGGAGTCTCTTATGGTTTGTCTCCTTTCCCATCCCATCTTGTTTCATTTCTCTTCCCCACCCCCCATAACCCCCTGCCCTGCCTCTCAAATTCTTCATATCAGAGTGATTATGTGATAATTGTCTTTCTCTGACTGACTTATTTCGCTTAGCATAATACCCTCTAGTTCCATCCATGTCGTTGCAAAAGGGAAATTTTTCTTAAAGAAAAAAACTGTTTAACCATAAGAGAGAAAGATTGATCAATTTTAACATAATAAATAACTGATATTTATCTACAGACTTAAGAGTAAAAAGACATGCCACAAACAGAGACATTTGTGCAACACATTCAATTGATACTTTTTATATAAATATAGACAAAACACATTTATTATAGATGCAGAAATACTATAAAACAATGAGAAAATAACTCATTGGAGCACCTATGTTTGGCCTGTTTTATAAAGTTTTACCAAAATGCCTAGAAAGTACATTCACAGACTTTAGACAACTGATTTAGAGTTCATTTTTAAAAATAAAGTTAAGACTTAGAATAATAAAGTCTTATACATCACTAAAGCAAAAAAAAAAAAAAAAGATTGAAAACCTCTTGATTTTCTTTTCTTTTTCCTGGAGAGCATCTTTAACCCTTTTTTTCTGAACACTCTATAAATATATAGGAATATGTGAATATCCTGGTTCCTCTTTTAGGATAAATTTGTTTGGCTATTTACTTATTCATCTGTACAAGAAATTTATTAATATCAAAAGCCAATAGGAAAGTATCATAAAAAGAACACATTTATAAAAACACTAAAAAACATAAAATATTAGGAGTATATGTAAAATGTTCAAGACTTATAAAAACTTATAAGATTATAAAGAACAGTTTAAATAAATGGAAATTTAGTCCATGGGTCTGAATGTTTTGAACATAAAGATATTTAACTTCCCAAAAATAATCTATAAGTTTGATACAATTCCAATAAAAATTGCAACAAGATTTAAAGATAAAATGTGATTGCTTATTCTACTATCATCTGAAAAGATACTAGTAGTGAATAGATAAGAAATGTGTCAAAAAAGACAAAGTTCTATTTTGTCTAATTCAACCTGGTCAATCATATCTTTGTTATTATTTACATCTTGCTTTGGCCAATCTGATATGCCAAAAGCTCTAAGAGAGGAACAAGAAACATTTTTGTCTACATTGAGCTTCTGTCAGTTCTTCCTTGTATCTCTCACAGGTTTTGCTTTATATACCTTGGCTCTCTCTTACTAAACACATAAAGTTTCAGAAGTTACAGTTCCATTATCAAGTATTATCTTTTTACAACTGATACTTTGTATGCACATCTGAATTCAGTGCTCCCTGGCATTGCCGGGGTAAAACCTTTTAATGCATATCTGTATTATAGTTTATAGATTTTTAGTTTAGATTTTCTAGATTTACTTGTCAACTTGGTTTTTTCTTTCCAAGTGGTTCTGTTTCTGGTGTGCCTGGATGGGAACACATTTAAATTCTTTAGCACCTGTCTCCAGGGACTTCATCAGTAGGTCTCCTCAGTTTTGAAGTACTTATTTGTAAATTCTTTTTTTTTTAAGATTTTATTTATTTATTTGTCAGAGAGAGAGAAAGAGTGAGTGAGCACAAGCAGGGGGAGCAGCAGGCAGAGAGAGAAGCAGGACCCCCCTGAGCAGGGAACCTAATGTGGGACTCTATCCCAGGACCCCAGGATCATGAACCGAGCTGAAGCCACATGCTTAACTGATTGAGCCACCCAGGTGTCCCTACTTATTTGCAGATTCTTGCTTTGGAATTCTTGAAGAAAGACCTCTGAAGTTTTCGAATATATTAGACAGTTGTGAATAGAGTTGTATTTTTCTCTTTAATATGATTGATCTAGATACTTTCTCATTTCTAATTTACCAATAAACAATTTATTCACCAGAAGGTTGTGGTTTTTTTTTTTAAATAGAGTTTAGAAAGAAAAAAAAATTCTTAGATATAGTTCTTAATCTTATTGCTTTTATGATTTTTATTTATTTGTTTTGGTCCTTACACAAAATCTTTCCTTCCGTTTAGCTTTGGGACTTTTTTCCCCCTAAAATTTTAAGGCAATATTTACTTTCTTAATTTTTTCTTCATTTCCCTCCCCCTTTCTCACTCCTCCTCTTCCTCTTCCTTCTTCTTGTTCTGCTTGTTCTTCTTGTTCTTGTTCTTTTCCCTCTCCCTCTCCTTTTTCTTGAAAATAAACATACCCATGCTGTGATAAATCCCCATAAATTTTGAACTATAAGCTTTAAATTAGAATTTTTTCCAACTATTTAGTTATTATGTTCTTTATACTCTCACTTGACCCTATTGATCTTTAGGACACATTTGTTTCAAATTTATTAGGAAAAAAATTTTTTTCATTATTATGCATTTGTATTTGTATGTATTATGTGTATTACACGATCCATTGTTAGACAAAATATATGCTTTTAAAAATTTACTCTGACTTTCTTGTGGCCTAATATGGTATAGATTTTTGTAAATAAGACATTGACTTGGGAATAAGGCATACTCCCTGTTTTATGATCTAAAATTAGTTATAAGTATGTTGGTTCTACTTTATTAATTGTATTATTCATAAATAACATGCCTTTATTTGTTTTTATTTATGTAATGAAGATAAATAACTAGTTGTCTCCCTCAAAGGGAAGAAAATAGCATTTTGTTTCTAAAGGCGCAGAATGCCTTTCCCACAGGTGGAATAAACCATTTTCTGTCCCTTTGTTTTTCAGAACTAGAGAGAATATTTTCCCAGTCTGTCCATTCCCTGGAGGTTGGAGGACTTGACAGGGATTTCTGTGAGGGTAACTCAGGAACCTGTACACTCCTTCCTGTGACTTTGGAAGCTTCCAGAGTAGATTTCTATGGTGGAGGTTAGCACAGAGGAAGTGGAGCTCCCAGGATACTCTTCTGCATCTCAGTCACAGGATCCCTGGAAGGTTCTCCATTCCTTTCTGGGGCAGGCAGTGAACTAACAACAATGTCTCTGAGGTTGTCATGTGTTTTAGCTCCTTAGTTCTGCACTGAATGGGATTTTCATAAAAAGTGGGAGGTACTAGTTTGAGTGCTTTGTACTTATTCAGTGTCTGCATGTAGTAGGTAGTCATAAACATTGGTAAGTAAAACAGACCTGTTTTAAGCTACTCTGTACTTGTGCCATTCTAGACCATTTGAACACAGCAATCATAAGTAGATAATTGTTACTTTCCTTTATTTCCATTATGTTTCATTATTATTCAGAAGTGAGTGCTTGCCCCTTGCCATGCAGTAACAAGCCACACATTTTGCAGATGCAATGCTGATACTTTTTGTGTGCCATGCTGGTTTTATTTTTTAAATGAATGAGTCATGTTATTCACAATGGACGCCTCGAAACCCCGGAGAACATTAGCAACATTTAAATCGATAGTTCTAGAGTTCCTCAGATAGCTCCTTCCATTTTACAGTTTCCTGGGGGAGCCTGGGTGGCTCAGTTGGTTGTGTATGACTCTTGACTTTACCTCAGGTCATGATCTCAGGGTCCAGAGATCCAGCCCCAGCTCTGGCTCCATGCTCAGCATGGAGTCTGCTTGAGATTCTCTCTCATCCTTTCCCTCTGCCCCTATCTGTGCTCATGCTTTCTTTTGCTCTCCAAAATAAATAAAATTTTAAGAAATAAATAAATCAGTAAAGTTTCCTAAACATATTTCATAGCTTATAGAGATATTAATAGTGATTTTTTAAAAAGATTTTATTTATTTGTTTGTTTGTTTGTTTGTTTGTTTATTTATTTGAGAGTGAGATTGAAGGGAAGGGACAGAGGGAGAAGAAGAAGACTCCCCACAGAGCAGGGAGCCCGACAGGGGGTTCAATCCCGACAGGGGGTTCAATCCCGACAGGGAGCCCTACAGGGGGTTCAATTCACTCTGGGATCATGACCTGAACTGAAGGCAAACACTTAACCCACTGAGCCACCCAGGTGCCCCAGTGGTGAATTTTTTTTTAATCCCGCATTTTAGCTTCCAAAATACCAAATATCACCAATGTGAATAGTACCTATCATATTGTAGAAAGTCTTCTACAAACTCTAAGCTTATTGAGGTTTGGGTTTATTCAAGTTTGATACATAGACCAGAACTGCAACCTTTAGAATTTTAAGTTTCTTCTTTGAGAAACGTCATAGCCAGAATTTGGGGGATTTCATCGTACAATATCCTTCTCGGAAGTGATGCATCACACTAAACATTTAGGGAGATTTTTCCTGCCATTTTTTGCCATGAAGCCTTGATGACGAGAGTTGCCCACTCTGGGTCATCATCTCATCACACCTGAGACAGGCATTTGTATCTTCCACGGTTCGGTAGCATCTGGGTAATGAGACCTGTTCTTGGTGTCATGAAATCCGTCCCTGCAGTGGGAACATCCACTGCGCTCTTGGTTTTCATTGAGATTTGTGTTAATTTTTCTAGGAAATGGATGCTATCAGCAACACTACTGAGGGCATTTTACCATTAGAATGCTAAGTGGTTTTTGGTGACCTTGAAGAAGTTTCATTTTTTTCCTCAGGAAATCTCCTAAAATGAAATATGTTTAGGAAAAGTCTTAGAGCATTTCAGTGATAAGCACTGCCAGGCCCTTCTTTCCCCTCACACACAAAGGCAGACCCAGCCCAGGCTCTGAGACTGAAGAGGACCCACAGCAAGAGAGACTTAAGAGTTTGACTGCTTCAACCTCAGTAGCTCAGTATCTGGTCCCTTCCAATACCAGCCCACTCCCTGTGCTTACCACGTGTTCCTTTTTTTTTTTTTTTTTAATTAGTTTCAGGGGTAGAGTTTAGTGATTCCTCAGTTGCATATAACACCCAGTGCTCATTACACCATGTGTTCTCCTTAATGCCCATCACCCGGTTACCCCATCCCCCATCCACCTCTCCTCCAGCAACCCTCAGTTTGTTTACCGTACTGAAGAGTCTCTTATATTTTGTCTCCCTTGGTTTTCCTCTTATTTTATTTTTCCTTCCCTTCCCCTATGTTCATCTGTTTTGTTTCTTCAATTCCACATATGAGTGAAAGCATGGTATCTGTCTTTCTCTGACTGACTTATTTCACTTAGCATAATACCCTCTAGTTCCATCCATGTCGTTGCAAATGGCAAGATGTCATTCCTTCTGATGGCTGAGTAATATTCCATTGTGCTTATATACCACATCTTCTTTATCTGTTCCTCTGCCGATGGACAGCAATTACTCACGTTCTTAACTGGTGACCATTGTGGTTTTTGTTTAGTTTGGTTTGGTTATTTGTCTTCCTCTGGGCAAGCCCCTCAAGGGGAGGAAACCTAGTTTCTTGTCTGGGGACTCTGAAGGGCACATTTTTTCCAATCTGCTTACATACCTATGGCTCCTTCTGTATCTCTGGCTCCTGTGTTGACTATCCCCTCAATGGGGACCTTAGCCTGTCACTCAGCTTTAGTAGCGTGCTTTGATTTTTGGCCTTGACCCTTCTGCTTGCATTTCTTCTATCCTGTTTTAGCCAATGAAGCCAAGAATGGGGAGGTATTAATCTTCACCCCCCACCTCCCACCTTTGCCCTGGCATATGTGTGCCCATGTACATATACACACCTATACGTACAACATGAATCCCCAGTTTCAATAAATTTGCTCATATCAAAAACTTGAGCAGTAACCTTGACCCCTCTTTCACCCTCAAACCCCACCATTCATCATGTCTCACTGATTCTTTCCCCGGAGTGTCTCCTAGTATGCCCACTTCTCTCCATCCTCATTGCCATGACATATCTCAGGTATCCCCATTCCCAGCCAAAATCTCTCAGCAGCATGCCAACTCCTCCTTCTTCCAGCCTTCCCTTCCCATAGCCACCAAGGTGAAAGAATTCCTCCCCAGGGAGAGACCACATAATCCTTGAGCTGGGGGCAAAATTATTAGAACTGGAACTTAAGTGAATTTCATGCATTAAAAATGCAGAATTTTTTTTAATATTTTATCCAACATATTAGTAGTATGTACATTATAAATAAATAATT
>CM052806.1:8505781-8611828 GCA_028533885.1 Nasua narica
TGGAGTCATGTAATTTATGGGTTTCCTTGAGTGACTTCTTCTAGTTGACATAATGATTTCAAAGTTCATCCAAGATACAGCATCCCTTTATATGGCCAGATAATAATATTCCATTATATAGATATTGTACTTTTTTTTAAACTATTTTCCATTGATGGATATTGTATTGTTTTCCCCTTTTGGCCACTATAAAAAATGCTGTAATAAACATTCATATATAAGTTTTGGTATTTCACTTTCTTGGATATATACCTAGAGGTTGAATTGCTAGGTCATATGGTAACTCTAGTTTAACTGAAGAACTGCCAGACTTTTCCAAAGTGATCACAACAGTTTATATGCCCACTAATAATATAGGAAGATTCTAGTTTCTCCTCCTGGTCAATGGTAGTTATTATGATTTTTTGATTCTGGTAGTCTTAGAGGGTGTAAAGTAGGATATCATTGTGCTTTTGACTTTTATTTTCCTGAAAACGAATGATGTTGAGCATCTTTTCCTGTGTTTATTGGCCATGTGTGTATATTCCTTGGAGAAAGGTCTATGAAGATCTTTGCTTATTTTTAACTGGATTGTCCTTTTATTATTGAGTTGTAAGAGCTCTTTATCTATTGCAGATACAAACCCTGTACAGATACATTATTTATAAATATATTTTCCTATTCTGTGGATTTCCTTTTCATTTTCTTGATAGTCTTTTGTTAAGCAAAAGCTTTTAATATGATAAAGTTCAATTTATCTCTTTTTTTCCCTTTTGTTGCTCATGCTTTTTGTGTTAGAAATAAGAATCCTTTGCCAAATCCAAGGTCATAAAGTTTTGTTGCTGTGTTTTCTTCTAAGTATTTGATAGTTGTGGCTCTTACATTTAGATCTTTGATCCATTTTATGTTAATTTTTTTATATGATATGAGGTAAAAGTCCAACTTTCTTCATATTTTTTTATGTTTTTAAAGTAATCTCTACCCCCAATGTGGGGCTCAAACTCATGACCTTCAGATAGAGTCACATGCTTTGTCAAGTGAACCAGCTAGGCACCCCACAACTTCACACTTTTATAAATTACTATCCAGTTTTCCTAGCACAATTTGTTGAAAAGACTATTATTTCTCCATTGAATGGTCTTGCAACCTTATAAAAAATCAGCTGACGGTAGATGTATGAATTTATTTCTGGAAACTCAGTTCCATTCCACAGATCTATATGTCTATTCTTGTGCCAGTACTTTACTCTCTTGATTACTATTGGTTTGTAGTAAGTTTTGAAATTAGGAAGTGTGAATACTCCTACTTTTGTCTTCTTTTTTGGGATTGTTTTAGCTATTCTGGGTCCCTTGCAATTCCATATGAATTTTAAAATTAACATCTCAATTTCTACAAAGAAGTCAACTGGGATTCTGATAGAGATTTTGTTAAGTCTATAGATCTTTTTAGAAATTACTGACATCTTAACAATATATGTCTTCCAATCTATGAACATGAGATCCTTTCTTTTTATTTAGATCTTTAATTTTTTTCAAGAGTATAATCTTTTATCTTTCTTTGTGATACCGGATGATATCGTGAATGGATTTGAGGTTTTTTTGTTTGTTTTTAAGTAAACTCTATCCCCAACATGGGACTCAAACTCATGACCACAGGATCAGGAGTCACATGCTCTACCAGCTGAGCCAGCCAGGTTCATGAATTTGTTAATTTCATTTTCAAATACCTCATTGCAAGTGTATGGATTTACAACTAATTTTTGCATATTGATTTTGAATTCTATAACCTTGTTAAACTTGTTTTTCATTTCTAGCAGTTTTCTGGTGATTCTCTTAGATTTTCTATTGTAAAATTATGTCATCTGTGAATAGAGATAATTTTATTTCTTCTTTCCAACATGGATAGCTTTTGTTTCCTTTTCTTGCCTGATTGTCATGGCCAAGGACTGCCAGTACATCATTGAGTAGCATCAAGAGCAAACATTTTGTTTTGTTTTTCATCTTAGGAGATCATTCCAATCCTGAGTATAATATTAGCTATGAGTTTTTTGTAGATGCCCTTTATCAAGTTGAGGAAGTATCCCTTTAAGTTTGTTGGATTTTTCATCAAGAAATATGTTGGGTTTTGTCAAATGCTTTTTCTTTGTCTGTTGAGATAATCATGTGATTTTTGTTTTTTTATGTTATAGGTATAATGTATTGTGCTAATTGATGCTTGGGTGTTGAACAAACCTTCCATTTCTTGGATAAATTTCATCTGGTCATGGTATTTAATTATTTTTATATGTTGTAAGATTTAGTTTGGTAGAATTTTTTTTGAGGATTTATGCAACTATAATCTTAAATAATGGTCTGTTGTTTTCTAGTTATGTCTTCATCTGGTTTTGGTATCAGGATAATACCATCCTCATAAAACAAGTTGGAAAGTGTTCCCTCCACTTGTATCTTTTTTCTTTTTTTCTCTTTGTTCTTTGGCTTGCATTCTCTCTATTGATCTCTCTTCCAGTTCTATAATTCTTTATTCTGCCAGTTCAAATCTACTGGTGAATATCTCCAGGGAGTTTGTTTTTATTTCAGTATTTTTTAACTACAGAATTTCCAGTCAATTCTTTTTAATAATTTCTATATCTTTATTGGTATTCTCTATTTGATGTGACATTAGCATCACACCATCCTCTACTTTCCTCATGCTTTCCTTCCATTCCATGAATATATTTATAATGCCTATCTTAAGATATTTTTCTGTGAATCCTGACATCTTACTCTTGCAGGCAGTTTCGATGTCTTCTTTTTATTCCAGTGTAATGGGTCCTACTTTAGTGTTTCTTTCCATGCCTTGTAATTTTCTGTTGGAAACTGGATATTTTAAATGACATATTATAGCTTCTCTTGCCATAAGTCTCCCTCTCTAAATCTTGTTATTGTTATCTGCTTATTTATTTTTAGTACAGGACTAGACTGTATTAGTGAAGACTATTTCCTTCACATATAGCATTCAGCCTCTGGTGTTCTTCCTCAGATAGGCTCAGCTTTGGGTATACTCACAGTTGGGGTAGAGCTCTCTTTCTCTCTTTCCCAGACCACAACCAGCTTTTAAACTTCACTAATTGCCCTATGATTGCTCTATTGTTTTCCACAATACCCTGGGTGGGGCATAAATTGCTCTGCAAACTAATTCAATCAAATTCTAGCTCTTTTGACTGAATAGTTTCTGGTGTCCCTGTTAGATATTTGCTCTGACTCCGGGCATCCTCCCAGCTGTCTTACTCTCCAGTTTTCTCCCTCGAACTAGCTGGCCTACCAGCTGGGCTGTATCTTCATTAAGTCCACAAATCTCTTGTTTGCTTTTCGCCACAACCTCCACTGTTCTTAAGAGTATCCTTAGGTTTGAACTTCTCTGAGGTCTTTTTAAAATTTCACTTTTTTCAGTTCTTTCGGAAGAGATGAAGAGCTATCTGTCTTGTTGCCTGCTCTTGCTGCCAGGCCTGAGCCTGGGATCTAGCACTGTGGGTGGGGACAATGACATGCTTCTTTCTGAGCCACATCCCTACTCTAGGGACTAAATGCTTAGTGGGGGCTGGCCACAGCCTGAGTTTCTCTCAGCTTGCCGCTCCTAGCCTTCAGCCACCATCCCACAAACTGGGCAAAGATGACTGGGTCTCAGAACTCTTGGCAACAGGCAGCTAGGCTCAGGAGACAACTGCCGAAGTCTTGTTTCTTGTTAAAGGAAAGCCCTCTGACCTGGAGCTGGGCATCCAGGGAGCCCTGCATTCTTTCTTGCCGTGGTTTGTGGTAGATCTCCCCCTCAGTGAGCTGGGGGCAGAGGGTAGAGGAAGGGAACAGTCTTGGTTCACATACAACAGACTCTTGCCTTTATCAAATTTCCACAGATTTTCTTGAATAGATGTTTCTTCATTCACTGTTTGCCCTTCATTCACTGTTTGCCCCAGAAATCATTCACTGATTTCAGGAGGCTTTTTAAATGGTTGTTTTTAATATAATTTTTACTTAATATAAGTTTCACTGGGGAGCAGACCAGCAGAATTCCTCACACTCTCTTGCTAGAAGTCAGTCTTCTCTCTTATTTCTTTTTTTTTTTTTTAAGATTTTATTTATTTATTTGAGAGACAGAGAACGTGAGAGAAAGCATGAGAGGAGAGAAGGTTAGAGGAAGAAGCAGGCTTCCCGTGGAGCTGGGAGCCTGATGTGGGACTCGATCCTGGAACCAGGATCCAGGATCATGACTTGAGCCGAAGGCAGTTGCTCAACCAACTGAGCCACCTAGGCGCCCTTCTCTCTTCTTTCTTTCTTTTTTTTTTTTTTAAAGATTTTATTTATTATTTATTTGACAGAGAGAAATCACAAGCAAGCAGATAGGCAGGCAGAGAGAGAGGAGGAAGCAGGCTCCCTGCCGAGCAGAGAGCCCGATGCGGGGCTCGATCCCAGGACCCCGAGACCATGACCCGAGCCGAAGGCAGAGGCTTTAACCACTGAGCCACCCAGGTGCCCTTCTCTCTTATTTCTTAATGTATTTTAAAAACCTCTATACTCAGACCCCTGTTCTATCTCCAGTCCCATTCATCTTAAACTTTATGCCTTGGCCATAGGAAACTGCCTCTCATTTCTTAAAGAAGTCATATTCCCTTTCACTCCCATGCTTTGCTCATGCCATTCCTTAAGCCTACAGCATGACTTTCCTTTCTTCCCATGGCTAATTTCTACTCCTATGTGGGAAAATGGTGCCAAATCCTCAACTCTCAGTTAGGTGCCTCCATATGTGTTTTCATAGCACCCTGATCTTTCTATCTATCCCATTTGTCACATGCTAATTGTCTTTTGATATATACCCACTTTCCAGTTAGACAGGGCTCTTAGAAGAGTCTTATCAGTTATGGATTGAGTTTGGCTTCATGTAACAGAAAATTTAAACAACAGTGGTTGAAACAGAAGAGAAGTTCATTTTTCCTGAGTAATGAAAAATCCAGGGGAAAGTTGGCATTGGTTCAGTAGCTCAAGAATACCTGGTCTGAAGATCCTGCAATCTTCCTGGGCTTTTCTGTCTTGGTATATGATGTCTTCATTCCAGGTACAAGGAAGAGAACAGAAGAAGGAGGAAGGTGAACTGTATTCCCATTGTTTAGCAGAGAACTTACCATATAACAAGCACTCAGTAAATAACAGCGGGTCAGATTGCAAGAGACGCTATTCATCCCACATTATGATTCTTTTTTTTTTTCAGATTTTTAAAAATATTTTATTTATTTTATTATTTGAGAGAGAGAGAGAGAGTATGTGCACGTAAGCAGGAGGAGGGTCAAAGGTAGAGGAGGAGGAGAGAAGGAGAGAGAATTTGAAGCAGAGGTGCTGAGTATGGAGGCCCACACAGGGCTTGATTTCATGACCACAAGATCATGACTTGAGCTGAAACCAGGTGTTTGACGCTTACCCTACTGAGCCACCCAGGCACCCCTCATCCCACATTATGATTCTTAACCTGAGTTGAGATGTGCCTAGGATGAAGGGTGCATACCAGAATCTTGGGGAAGAAGAGCTATAAGTATATCCATTGCCCCTGGGTGTGTTGATACGCTCCCTTGCCAAGACTCACCAATTTGGTAAAATCCCCTCTGTGTTACAGATAAGGAGACTGAGGCACAGTTATATGACTTGCCCAATATCACAAGATGGTGGATGCCTAATGAATCTAGAGTCGTATAAAATAACTGGAAAAGAATGGAAAACAAAATACACTATAAAACTAGCAGCATGAAAATTAATGGATCATAAATTTTAAATTGGGTTTTTAGCATACATAAACTTTAAGTCATCAAAGATCAGTAGGATGTATTTGAAGTTTGTCTGCAAACACATCCCCTGACATTTCATGTATGAATGTGACTTTAAGAATCGCACTCTTCCTTCTCATTTACAGAAGAATAGAAGATTATAGACAAACATGTGCAGTAAGTCCTACCAAACCTTTTCAATTGAAAGATGGCAGAAGAGCAGAAGATAATTCAAGGCACATGTCTGCGGGGTGGACTGGCCTTTCATGTCATTTGAATTAACATCTTGTCTAGCTAAAGTTCACCAATCAATTTTAAATCTGAGAACGCCTTCCGGAAATGATTTCATAGTATTCTGTGGATAAGAAGGTCTTCGCATCATCTTCCCATCTTTGCTTACTTAATGAATTATTCTCTTTAAGGGTTATGTTTTCTGGATTTGGCTTGCCATCTGTGTCTTTTGAAGTCCAAGTTCCATATCTCATATAGTCATTTTAGGGTTCAGTGCTTTACTGTCTCAGATAACTCAGCATTGGCAATCTGTTTTGCTCCCTCTGTAACTGAAAGGCATTCAGTCGCAATCTGAAGGTCAATGTCACTCCTCTGAGGTGAGAAATCAGGCAAAAAGCTTAATAACCTTGACAGAAGCTCAAAATTGGAAAAACAAGATACAACTCTAATAGGGGGTCTTCCTCACGGGGTGAATCCTATTCCTGTTCCTCATCCCCATAAATGAGACTTGAGTGACAAACAATTAGATCTTCAATCATGTCTTTAAAATAATATGAGTAAGGCCCATAAGCCAAAACATCAGACCCTATACTGCCTTAGAGACAGCCTAAAAGGTAAAGTGTGCCGTTTGGCTCTTGGGAACTGGTCCAGAGAGCTAGCCAATGTCAGGATGATCCAGTCAGTTTGTAACACAGACTCAAAGCCTGGTCTCCTTATAGTTTTGTGCCCACTGCTCCACCCATTCCTCTTCCTTCTCTCTCTCTTTTTGTCTTTTTTCTATAATTGACATGTAACATTGTATTAGTTTCGGGTGTACGATGTAATGATTCAATATATTTATATGTTACAACATGATTACTGCAATAAGCTTAATTAACACCCATCACCACAGAGTGACAATTTTTTTTTTTTTCCCTCTAATGAGACTTTTCAAGATCTACTCTCTTAGCAACTTGCAAACACAGACAGGAGGGATGTTGGCTACGACCGTCAGCCTATACATGATGTTCCCAGGACTTACTTATCATATGACTAGAAGTTTGGACCTTTTTTTTTTTTAAGATTTTATTTATTTATTTGACACACAGAGAGAGAGAGATCACAAGTAGGCAGAGAGGCAGGCAGAGAGAGAGGGGGAAGCTGGCTCCCCGCTGAGCTCGATCCCAGGACCCTGAGACCATGACCTGAGCTGAAGGCAGAGGCTTTAACCCACTGAGCCACCCAGGCGCCCCTGGAAGTTTGGATCTTTTGAGTGCCTTCACTCCATTTTGTTCACCTCCAAGCCTCCACGTCTGGCAACACTCCCAATCTGTTTCTTTATGCCTATGACTTTGCTTTTTCTTTTTCAAGCCCACATATAAGAGAGGTCATGTGGTATTTCTCTGGATCTACTGTAAGTCAACAAACAACATATAAAGATATGGTGAAGACTGCTAACTTTCCTCTCAATATATTCAATCATAGTAAGAGAAATAGGCTGTTTTGCAGCCTTCCTGGTAGCTGACTATGGCCATGTGACTAAGTTCTGGATGTTGGGATTAAGAAAAACAATTGGAAGACAGTCTTGGGATCTTCCCTTGAGGGATATCAGGCACATAACTATGCTTCCTGGTGTCACAGTGTTCAATTAGGACGATGACCCACATGGAAAATAACAATCGATCCATTTATCACAACCATGCAGGCAACAGGGAAAAGGGAAAGACACCAGGTCCCCACAGCTTCATTTTCTCCACGGATCCCAGCTTGGAGGGGCAGATGGCATGTTGTTCAGACAAGCAAATCGCCACACTGACCCAGAGCCCCAAACATGGGCCTCCTGCCTTTTTATGGAGGCAGAGGCCCTGAAGGAAAGATAAGGGGAATGACAGGGATTGGGAGGTACTGACAGTCCTTCTGGGGAACAGCCCCTTAGTCAAGGCAGCCAGCTGATAATGAGGTCTCCAAGAGATATATAGGCAGGGCCTCAAGTGAGGCCTGGAAAAGTAGGCCTCCCATGGAGGCACCTAGGGCTAGGAAGCTGGGCTGAGTTTGGGTACTGCCCACTTGGTCCAGGGAGGCAGGTGGAGGCAGAGAGGCTGAGTCCTTGCTTACATCTCCCTCTGGAGAAGGAGCCTGGTGTGGACGGGGAGTTTTTCCACGTTGAGGTATATTGGGCACAACCTGGAATGGCCTAGGGTGGGATCTGAAAGATCACAGATAGACTCCTAGCCCAGATCTGGACTATGACAATCGTTCATTTTTCTTCTTGTCCCTCATCCTGATGCTAGGAATGTGGCTCTGGCTGCCACTTCAGGTGATGAGGATGGGAACTCTATACCAAAGATGACAGAAAGGTGAGCCAGAAGCCTCCTGGATCCCTAAGGAAATTTTTGGGGGCCAAATCACCATGCCAGCCCTGAACTGCAGCCCTAGGTCACTCCTTTGATGTGACCAAAACCCACAAAATTCTAACTTGCTTAAGCCGTATTTCTTCTCTAATTGTTGTTGAACATGGTCTAATAAATACTATAGTTTGAAAAGTAGGCATCTTAACCTTGAACCACTAACTCAATGAATGCTTTTGGACTTTCTGGTGGGCTGATGGTCATGTGCATAGCAAACATTTCATGTATGTGGGAGGGATATCCACTCCATGCCTTTGTTTTGCTATACCAGTCCATGGACTGGAGAATGCCCACTACTGGGACTCTTCTGATTTAATATCTCCTTTAAATTCACCATTTTATTTCATAGTTTTCCACTGTTCTTCCTAAGGAAAAGGGGTTCCTCCCCTCCCTGCCCTAATTTGGCTTTATGGATTTCTGGAAATCACCTCTGTGCAAATAATGTTTTCTATAATAATTTGCATTGTGCCTCTACCCATCCTGAGTTTCTAGCAAGATCCATTCCAACTTTGACCACCTTCCTGTTAACTGAAGCTGGATGGATCGTATTTCTTCTATCAACAGCTGTTTCTGGTTAAAAAGACTCATCCTGGAAGTGGATCCGTCCTCCAAGCTGCAGGCATGTGCCAACCCTGTCTTGGATTCCTCCAACAAATTCTCTGTTCTGACAGTGTTTCTTCTCTTTGCCTCAGGAGTGGAAAGGCTGCTGGCTCCCCATTTATATTCCATAACGCCTGTTCATAGGAGACAGCCAAACGTCTCACACTCACTGCCACTAAGGAACCTTCGTTGATGTCCAGACAAGTCCTGTTTTCTGAATGGCTCTTATTTGGGACTATATAGTAACATGGGTGGGTTGGGTGGGGACGGGGGTGGGAGGTGTTACTAGAGGGCCAAGTAGCAGCAATTCAACTTCCAACATTTAGTTCTTTCCCTCATCCTGATTACTTAATAATCAGGGATCAGTTGATTGGTATCATTTTCCTTTCTAAGGGGAAATTAGGTCCGATTATTTCCCTGATTTGTCAAGTGTATGGTTCCTGGCTGATTCAGACCATGGCCTAGCTGCCCCTTCAAACAGTGAGTCTCTAGCAACATGACTTACATGACGGTGAATTTATCAAGGACAAATACTGTCAATTGAAGAAAAAAGTTAAAACAATAATTATGATGTCAGGGCTTTTTTTCTGCAGTTTTTTGGAAACTTTGTTGCTCTTTATATCTCAGGAATTTGTCAACAGACTAAATATTTTATGCAGAAGTTCCTGTGAACCTACTTGGGGTGAGACACTATACTAACTCCTGGAGTTCTTAGAGCTAACTAGAAGTTCAAGGTTCTCCAGTGGAGACAGACAAGAAACAAATTAGTAAAATGTGACAAGCTCTAAAAGACTCCTGTGCAAGGATGCTGGGGACATGAGGAAGACAGTATCGAGAGGGTCAGACAAGGCTTCCTGAGGGAGGTTCAATTTATTAACTTCAGACCTTCATGTGAAGACTATTTTCTTGAGTCTTCATTTCATCAGCTAACACCAGAAAACATAGTCTCCTATGTTGTGAGTTTAACTGTTTTCTCCTATATGCCAGAGATCATTCTAGGCATTTTGGGATTCATTTGATAAGTAAACCGTGCAATCAGTGAAGCACATAGAGGATGACTTTCTTTGGGGAGGGAAAGATTGGTAGGTATTTAATGTGGTATGGTGCCATAGGATGAACCAGATGAAATGGTGAAGCAGCATGCTTTGTCTTACTAATACCTTCAAGCAGCTTAATATATTCAAGCCAGAGATCTTTTGGGGAGTAAATGGGGGACAATTAGAAATAATGATGTGGGATAACAGGTGTAAAACACATCCATCCATCTTGAGATGGATGAGAGAAAAAACACTGGACAAAGAGACAGGAGATCTATTTTCTTCTCTGGGTATCATCTGCAGTAGGGATAGTTGTCAGCTCCTGTTTCTAAAGCTGCTCTCCATCCTAAGCCTAGAAGCGTACAAATGCAGACCTTCCAGGGTAAGACTTTGTAATCAGGTGGCCTGATGCCCTGAAGCATCACAGAGGTTATTATCTCTCTGATGTTTATCTGCTGATAGTCCATCGTAGGCTCCTTGCAGACAACGCCAGCCTGAAATCTAACTTACTTCTGTATCAACTATATCTAATAGGACGTGGCACATAGTGTGCGCATAGACAATGTTGGTTGAATCGAAGAAGGAATTGCTGTGACTCCATGGGGATGAGTTTAGGAGGGCACAAGGCCTAGAGGTGGGTGTAATAGAGAAGCACAGAGAGGGATATTTCTGGGGTCTTTCCACACTGAAACCTGTCCTACTCCAAAAGTGGTAAGCACTGATAACACCTGCCCCACTGTTGAGGCCACCTTGCACCATCTCTAGGACCAGTCCCACCACATTCACGATTCTAGAACAGGAGTCAGCAAGCCTTTTCAGTAAAGGACCAAGCAGTAAATATTTTTCGTTTTGTAGGCTATATTGTCTCTGTCATAGTTCAACCCTGCTGTCTATGTCATGTTGAGAATGTACAGACAATAGGAAAACACTTGCGCATGGTTGTGTTCCAATAAGTTTCATTCACAAAACACGTCATCTGCCTGGAGTTGACTCATAGGCCACGGTTTGCTGACTTCTGATCTGGAACTAAAAGGGACAATGCAAAGAAGGACAGCCTGGTGGTCCCTCATGAAAACTGCCTTGAAGACAAGCCTTGGGCAAAACGCCCAAGTAAGTGAAGAGAGATTTAGGTCTCCCCTCCAAAGAAGCAAGCTAAGTACTCTGAAACGCTGAACCTGGGAATGACTGTGCATTTTTATTCTCTTATCTTTCTGCGATTTTGGGGTGGCGTGTTGTCTTAGGAATTTTGCACAATATGATAAGCTTTCACTGTAATATTGATAGAAGGATTTTGTTTGTGATAAGTACATTCATTTCCAGAGAATAGGTCTGGGCTGATGCGGTGGTGTGGGCTGACCCACCTGAGCCTCTGCCATCATGTCCAGAGTAGCAGGAGAGAGGTGATGGAGAGGAGGAGAGATGTGAACATCTACTGAAGGCTTACCAACATGATCTATTTCAGTAGTTTCAGAATTTTCTTCAAATCACTTGAAATTAGGTCCCCAGCCTGCCTGCTTGGTAGGGAAATTTATTTTCAGCCCTTACTGTGGTTATCCTGTGTAGTAAAGGACATTTCAAGCCCTCAGTCTTCAGGCTACAATGATAGCTCCTGCGACCTCAAGTTCCTTCCATGCTGGGCTTTGGCAATACCGGGGCCAAGAAATGTTTGGGTAAGCTGAGAACCCTTCTATGTTTTGAAACAGCCTTCCTTGGGGCACCCTCTGACATATTCCTGACTCTCCGGGACACTGCCACATGGAAGTCCATGATTCCTCTTTCATCTGCCAGGCTCCAGCATTCTCTGCCTTCCATACCCCTCTATTCTCCTGTAGTGGCATCTCCTCTGTGAACTTTAGCAATGAAGAACAGGAGTGTTTCTACTGAGACAAAGTGGTCTTCTTTTGGCAATGAAAAGTCCTTGACTTAAAGAAGTGCAAAGATTGGATTGTGTGTCAGTGTGTATATGTGTGGGAGGAGATGCACAGGGAAAATACAAATGAAAATCTCAGAAATTAATCTGCCATGCATTCTTTGTTTTATGTAATCACCACGCTATTCCTGAAAAAGAGGTAGATGAGCAACCTTCAGTTTAGCAGGGTTAAGTAAACTCTAGAGTTCACAGGGCTTCTTAGCAGACGTGTGACCTTCAGTGTGTCTGCCTGCAGACCCCTGGCTGCTTCCACTAGGCTACACTGCCTTCTCACTAATGCCTTAGTCTATTGCTAAAGCAGCTTGGCTTCCCAAGGGAACTTTCCTTATTCTGTGTTTGAATAATCACAGCTCCTAGTGGCTTAGGCTGTCAGCAGCAAAGATCTCATCTTCCTCTATATCCAGATATAAACCTGGTCCCAGGGGTAATTCCTGGCAGAGAAAGCTGACTGGTGTGGTCATGGATTGGATCAGAAGGGAAATACTTCAATTCTTATATGAAATTCATCAGCTGTTAAGTGTCTCCAAATTTTCCACTAATAGTCTCATTAGGGATCTGGAATCTGTCTTCAAAGAAACAGCATCATTCACCACTGGCTTTTTGAGGGATTTGAGTATACATAGAGTAGGAATTGTAGCCAAGTGTGGTTACATTCTTAATTTAAGGAGTAAAGAAGTAAACTAAGCCTTAGGTCTGTTTTCCTAAGATAAAGGAAACTATAAGAATTGGGTTTGTTTACACACATACATGTAGTTTTTCCATATAGATCCACATCCAATGTTTGCATTAACATAACAATTCAGAGCAAAGTCAAAACACATTTAAATTACATTTTCCATATATTCCAGAAAGAAGGTACCATATGCCCTAAGACATAAAAGTGAGAGATGAACAGAATGTTCAGGGAATATTTTGTCTGGTGTGGTTCTAGCTAAGGGTTTATAGATGTGGAGGTATAGTTGAAAAAGTAGATTGAAGCCAGATCTTGTAGGACTATAAATTTTATTATTTTATTCCATGAATAGTGGGGAGCCATTGATAGATTTTGAATGGAAGTGACATGATAAATTTTACATTGTAATATATATATATATATATATGTTAAAAGTCTATAGGTAAAGTAGATAGGAAGAGAGTGTGGCAGATACTTGGCACTCACCATACATTCCATGTGTCTCTATATTTTCCTGCCTGCCTTTCTTACAGTTTGGTTAGATTACATGAATAGTTCTGGCTAACGGTCTGGCACTTCTACTTCTACTTCTAATTTGTGTCACTTCCTCCTTAAGGCAGTAACAAGCCTGTCTGTCCTTCTTTCTCTTCTGTTTCATCAGAGATCACAGAGGCATGTGTTGAGATGGCAGAGTCACAATATGGAAGCAGAATGATCTTGAACCATCACATGGAGGAGAGCCACTCTGGAGACCATGCAACCTGTATCAGATCTGTTATGAATCCATAACAATAAGACTTTGTTATTTTAAGCCACTAAGATTTCCAAGCTTGACAGCAATAGCCACTAGTGTTAATGATCCTGGTGAATGCAAAGGACTGGAACCAAGACACGATAGCAGTATTTGGAAGGATAGAAATTATTTAAGAGATAAAATCTACAGGGGACCAAGACTGGTGTTGAGAGTGAGACATAGGGAGAAGAGAATGATGACCTGAGCTTTTAGCTAAAGAGGATGGTCCTGCCATTAGCAAAGACAGAGGCAGAGGAAGGAGATAGATTGGAAGGTGTTGAGTTGGAAGTGTCTCGAGAACATCCAAGAAGACATTTCTAGCTGACAGTAGAGGATGTGTGTCTAGTCCTTAGGAAATGTGTCTCTACTGTGAACCATCCTCCTTGGGCAAGTAGAAAGAGAAAAGAGGAGGGCCAAAAGAAAGATCTGGGGGTAAGAAGCAAGACAAGGAAGATTATCCAAACAAGGAGATGAAGGGGATAGAACAAAGAGAGAGAGGCAGGACAGTGTAGAGGCAGTGCAAGGGGAGGAGGGAACTTCAACAGAGAGCTGGACCACAGTGCAGTATGATGTAGGGACATTTCCCACAGCCCTAAACTGGCTTGCTGATATTACCATGTACATTTTCACTGGTTGTGAGGAACAAGTTATGCATTCTCTTTCTTCACATCTTTCTGCTCAGACATTTTTAAAAAAATTGTGTTTAGAGCTCTGATCCCTGTATGAGAAAAACATGAGAAACTGTCATCACAAGCATCATCCTCAATGAACAATGAAGTTACACATCACTGCAGAGGAGTTCCTGATATCTAAGAACCTTTCTTCTAGTCCCAGCAGTAGATCACACACATGGAGAATGACCACACTGAAACAAGTGACTGGTGGAGGGTAGGTGCCAAAGAATGATTTCAGCAATCAATTAGTACCTTCACTGGGCTAAAGCCTGGGGCCAATGGAAGAAGGCCTTCCAGAGAAAGAACACTGGACTGGAGTTTGAAAAAATAAAGGGAAAACAAAGACAGAGAGGAAGTAAAAGGAAGGAGAGGTCCAGAGTAGATAAAAGCCTGGAGGTAGAAGTGTATGTGACATTTTCCCACCAAATCCTCTGGATTACATCACACCACAGAGTACGATTCACACTGAGGTTCATATCAGTAGTGCCCTTGGGTTGCTCAAGGAAGTGGCTCAGTCTGCTATCTATACAAATACTAGACACGGACCAGAGGTGAGGCCAGATAGGTAGGGGCCATGTTGTAAAAGACCTTAAATGCGGGGCGCCTGGGTGGCTCAGTGGGTTAAAGCCTCTGCCTTGGGCTTAGGTCATGATCTCAGGGTCCCAGGATGGAGCCCTGCATCGGGCTCTCTGCTCAGCAGGGAGCCTGCTTCACCCCCTCTCTCTGCCTGCTTCTCTGCCTACTTGTGATCTCTCTCTCTCTTTCTGTCAAATAAATAAATAAAACCTTTTTTAAAAAAGACCTTAAATTCCAATGTGGAATCATTTATATTGAATGTGAGGATCAATTCGAGATTTTTGAACAGAGGTCTAAAGTGGGAATAATTGCATCAGAAATATACCTCCAGGAGCAGTTTAGAGGGTGCCTTAGAAGGTCAAAAAGTATTAAGAAAGCAAAAAGAACTACAAAACAATTGCAAAAATTCAGATTTGAGATGATGGAGTTTTTAGTCTCTGGTTGTAATAATGGGCTTGGGAAGTGAGTGGGTCAACAGCCTAGAGGTTGTCCAAGGGCAAAACTCAAAAACTTGAGTCAGCAGTAGGGAAATTCAGAGTCAGCCATCATTTGGGTAGAAATATGAGTGATTTGGCTTTAGAAATGCTGATTTGGGAAAGGCAGGCAGTCTTGCAGGAGGCATCCAGTTGGAAGTTGGAAGATAGAGATGAAGTACAGGTATGTTTGCTTGGGCTCCAGATGGAGGGCACTCAGTGAAAGACATGCCCCAAACAATGAGGATTCAGGGGTAAAAGCAGAGTTTTAAACTGTCCTGTGTCCTGTGTGTCCCATTATTATCATGTGTCTTATGTTTGAGGATTGGAGAAGGAAGTATAACTGAGAGAGGTGGTTACCCAAAGGGAAAGACACACACTGGGTACAAAATAAGGGAGAGAGGTCCTCCTGTAGGGGTGAGGGGTCACACTGCCACGGTGCCAAAGAGAAGCTCTCTTGACTTCCCTAGTTCCCCCCTCTGTCCTTGGAGCAGTTTCAGAACAATGGCTCCTGTAGACGACAAAGGGTCAGCACTGCTATGTGCTTTTTTCTGGAAATGCCTTCTGGAGAGGGGGAGAGGTGACCTTCAAGCCAAGCTCCCTACAGAAAACTGCCCGCTCTGCTGTGAAGTAGTTAGACACGAAGTCCTTGGCTCAGAGCTTCCAGGGAGCTAAGCAGATGGTAGCTGTGTCAACTGCAGCTGCAAACAGCTTCATCTTCAGTTTATTTCCAGGAGCCAGAGGAGCTCAGGGATAGTTAACAGCTGTCTACCTGTAGGGACTCAAATGATCGCTATGCCATCAAGCCATCATATACTGAAGAGTGACTTAGCAATTTATCTCAATGCTTCCTGGGGGTGGGAGAGAGCTATCCAAACTCCTCCCTGATGCACCCACGGAAGGGCTTTTGCTGGTTTGAAAGAGAGTAGAGTAAATATACTCTTTAATGAAGACCTTCCATGAACAATAAGACGCTCACTCTATCATGCAACTCTTGGTTGTTCTTTCTGAAAATGAATGGCGGTTGTGTCATCCGAAGGTTTGCTTCTTTAAGAGTCTCCCAGGGAAATTATTTGTCTTTTTGCTGAAACCTATCGCCTAAACCATGGGGTTTAGAATGAGGAATATTAACCACCAGCTAGAGTCACCACCAAGCCCTAGGCCTGCCAAGCTATTGGGGAGTTTTTATATATATTTGAAGGCAAACAACTGGTTATGGGAAGTACCTGGCTCATGCATGATGTCACTTCAGACATAACAGAGTGTTAGGTCATTAGGAAAAAAGCAGAGAGGCAGCTTTTCCCTTGAACCCACTCCAGAATGGGAAGTGTTCTGTCAGGAGCTGGATTGAAAGTTACCTCTTCCCATCCCCAGAAGACGCTTCCAAAAAAGAAGCACATGGCCAGCTCTGACCCTCTGTAATCTATCTCAGCTGCTACCCTGAAACTGCTCCAAGGATGGGGGTGGGGAATGTTAATTAGACAATTGGAGAGATCTTCCCCAGCAGTACTTATTCTTGAACCCTTATACTCAGCAATGGGAATCAAGGTCTTTGCCAGTATTTATTGAAATAAATATATATTGGGTGCTAGCAGGATGCAAGGTGCATGACATGCCCTTGTCCCTGTTATATATTTCAGTGTACAAACAACCCCAAAATTTAGCAGCTGAAAACAACAATGATTTAGCACTAAGCATTATTAACAGGGTTGGTAGGACTCCACTGAGTTCTTCTGCTCCATATGGTGTCAGGTTGGGGTCACACTGAATTCAGTTAGGTGCTCAGCTGAGGCCAGAAGGTCCAAGATGGCATTAGTCGTATCTCTGGCTCTTCGTCTGGGATGACTGAAAAAGCTGGAAGCTAGTTGGGTCTCTCTCTCTCTCTCTCCATGAAGGTAGTGGCTTAAGGCTCTAAGAGAGCAAAGAGGAATCTGTCAGTCTCTTCAGGACTGGGCCCCAACTGGCATAGTGTCTATTGGTCTAAGCAGTCAAAAGGCCAGTCCAAATTCAAAGGGAGGGGAAATAGATCCCCCCTCTTCCAGGGAAGAGAGGCATGGGAAGAACTGTTGGTGGCCATCTTTGGAAACAATCTACAGAGCACTGCATACCAGTTCAGTAAATGAAAGTCATTCTGTTTCCCTGTACTCTCCAATGGCCTAAATGGAGGAAATGTTAGATTTTCTGAGGGAAAAAATATTTTCAAACGCTTTCAAACACTTCCATGTTTGTTCCTGGGCAGTGTTTGTTGGTGTGTGCTTAGGTTGATGAGACATGGCAGTGAGCTCAATGCTGAGGCAAGCTGAGAAAATCAGAGGGTGGAAGGAAGCCAGGCCTAAGTAGGGACCTCCAGCTCAGGCTGTGGGTGGATTTGAGGAGAATTCTCCTAGCTGCGGAGGTGGTTTCTGATGAGCTTCACTTTGGGACCTTTCTGGGCTCACCTTTAATCTCATGAAAGACTCTGGTCATTATTAATATCTGGCAGCCCAGATTGACAGGACACGTGAAGGTAGGGAAGAAGTAAATCTTAGGTGAGCACACTGTTTCAAAGGCAGGTGAGGGCAGCAGATGTTGGAAAGTCCTTCCAGCAGGCATGGTTCTTACTAGTAGTTGAAGTAAAGGGCTGATTTTGGGTTAAGGAAAGGTGGCAGGAGCCAAAGCTGGAAAGCAGGACCCTCATTACTGCTTAGGTTTCCGGCAGGATCCAGGACTTGGAGGATACTAGAGTTAAGTCATATCTCAAATGAATAAGAAATCAGAGAAATACACAATTTTGCAGAAGATACATAGGCACCAGGTATTTGGGTTTGCCTGGATTCAAGTGTCTGAATCTTTCAGAAATTGTGAGTGTGTATGTGTGTGTGCATGTGTGTGTGCTGGAGAGAAGAAAGTTGTGGGTAGCTGGCATATAAGTGTGTAGAAGCTGTGGTTAGACATGTGTGCCCAGGGAAGCAAAGCCATGGGAAGAGAAAAAACCCAGAGGCTGATGGGTCTGGTTCTCATCCTATCACCTCTACTTAAAGGCAAAGTTAATTAACACCCAAAAGTCTTAGATTATTAACATCAGTAAAGGGGAAACAACTGTAATCATCACTTCTCAAGGGACTTTTCTTTTGAGGACTAAGGAGCTAAGATTTATATAGCACTTCGTATTTTGCTTGGCACACACTGAGTCTCCACAACATCGGTTTCTCTCTTTCCATCCCTCCCCCCACACCGACATGCCATTATCTGTGCGATTTTATCCTGAGCCAAATCCCTTTAGTCTCCACCAACATTAGCTCAGGAGCTAAGGGGGCGGGGGGCCCTTAGTAGACATATGGCTTTGGAGAGCTATGTAAGACAGCTGAAAAGATGGTGAAGCAAAGTGGGCCAGATTGCTGCTCCACAGAAAAGCAAACCTCTGGAGGGCAAGTAGTATGTGCATTTGAGATAAATTATTTTACTGCTAGAAACTAGAAGCAAAACCCTTTTTACTCCTTGTGTCAACTTTTTCAAGACACTCATGTTTTTTCTAAACAAAAACGATGTTGCCACTGTGTTAGATTTTAACCTTGCCCACTTGGATCATTCTTGACATTTTTGACAATAAAACCCTTCACTTTAAAATAAAATTTGTGTTTTGGAACACTTGCTTGCTGCTGGAAGGCCATGATGTCTCCAGCAGTGTGCCCAGCCCCCTCCAACTATTGTAACTTGCTCAGGTCAGCAGCTGCCAAAATCTTAGGTCTTTACCTGTGGCAGCTGAACCAACTGTCTTTTGACTAACCCTTGTTTTCAATTGCCTTCTGCAAGAATGTTCTTCAACCACCTAGACCACAAGGATGATTTTACTGGATTATGCTGAGAATTGAAAAGCCAAATCAATCACCCTAAAGTTGTGATCGTATAGACATGGTGTTACAATCGATCTTAAAAATGGAAAGAAGTGAGCTTTTTTGCATGTCCTCTCTTCGGACTTTGGCTTGTAACAGAGTAGGAATCCCACAGACTAGTAAAGAGCCCAACCACAAATAAGACAAGGAACCAGATGCCCTTTTCCCCAGATTCGTGTGGGAAAAAGTATAGAGTGTTAGCATAGAGCGCGCTTCATGCCAAAACTTTGTAAATATCTTATGCCTTGGGCTCTGTAAACCCTAATCACACTGCACATCACTTATGCAACCTCAGCTATTTATGGGGGTTGGGAAGGAAAATATGATTAACTCTAAGCAGACATTTCTGGCTTCAAGCCTCCAAATGATTCCTCTATCCTCAATATTTACTCCCCTTGAAAAAGAACTGTTTCTATGGAGAACACACATACACACAGAGAAGTCTCCATCAATAACCTTCTACCAAAATAAATAAATAAATAAATAAAAGTAGTGTTTGAAACAAAAGAAATCCACCATATAATTAAGTATTGACTTTTGTCTGAACAGAGTCCAGAGCTTGCATTGGAACAGAAAAACACAATTAGGGTTAAATGGGAGTTGTGCACATGCATTTTGGTTTGATGTGAGGTCCTCAAAATACTGTTCACAGGTAAAATGTCTTCAGGGTTGTTGTGTGTTCTTTGCACAGCATCTGAGCACAGCAGAATGCGTAATAATAAATAGCAAATGGCTTCTTACTGCCCAGTGAGGGATGAGTGCTTGAGCCAGGAGGGGGGTCAGCACTTCCTCTGCAAGTTACCCCACACCGTCTTCCAAACAGAACATTACTCGAGAAAATACCTTATTGATAAAGTATCTCACATCTTCAAGACCTGAAGATTGGGGGACAAACAAGATACAATTTTGAGGGCTAATTTAAATGGAGGTAGAACAAGTGGTCCCCTCTAATAGAAACTTGGCTCTGCTTTTTGAGACTTCTTTTACCTTCTCTCTCACAGAGGGGCTGTGCATCTTGGTTGGGATGTGACTTGCCACAAAAAAATACTAATGGCAACTGCAGTTCACTTCCTAAATTTCAGTACCTTAGCCCAACCAGGATTTATTCCTTGCTTACACAGAGTGCCATGTGGGTCATGTAGGTTTGCCTCCATCTTGCAGTGACACCATCTGGAGCAACTGGCCCCTGAGGTTGTCATAAGAGGGAAACAGATGCTTGGAGTAGATATTGCCTTGGGCTGAAAGGAACATTTCTTGCTTCTTCTTCCTTTTTTTTAAAAAAAAAATATTTTATTTATTTATTAGAGAGGGAAGGAAGATGAGTGAGAGAACTAGCACCAATAAGGTGGGAGTGGTGGAGGGAACAGGAGAAGCAGACTCCCTGCTGAGCAGGGAGCTCAATGTGGGGTTCGATCCCAGGACCTTGGGATCATAACCTGAGTTTAAGGAGACCCTTAACCTACTGAGCCACCCAGGCACTACTTGCTTAGACACTTCTTGCTTCTCATGGCCCACCTGCCTGAACTGGTTTCATGGCCCCAACACAACCAAAGGGGAGGCTGGAAAGGGGAGGAGAGTACAGAGATATTAGGAGCATCATGTCTATGGCCTAATTCCCCGGCATCGTAGAAGTTGCCAGAACAAATAGCAATGAGTACCCAGTCACTGGCTGAAGTCCATCATGATGGCAACTGAAGGAAAAGTAAGGAGGTGAATAGGAGATTGGGGGGAGGGGCAGAATCTGAAAGCAAAATAAATAGAGAACTACCTATTCATGTCATTCAAAAAAGCAAAGGGGACAAGAAGTCAGGGAATTTGGATTTAAGGACACTGTTTTCAGATTAAGGTGAAAAACTCTGGTTTGCTTCACCTCTCTCGCAGCCCAAACCTGTCTGTCTGCAGGTGTAAGGTTGAAGATTTTTCATCCTTGTCTCCCAACTGGGGCAATGCACATGCATGTGCTCTCGCTTGATGCTCTTATTTGCTTTTCGTGTCTTTGTTTCCTTAAACTAACATGATTAAGACAGAACTCAGGACCCAGTCACCAAGTGACTCTCTCAAGTGTCTCAGTTGCTGGGACCATCAGGTCCTCTTCTTTTAGGCTCGGGGCTCAGATAGCTCTTTGATGAATTCCCTCCTCTTCCCTCTCAAGTCTTTATTCTCCAAGCCCTATTTTTGTTGTTGGTGTATTTGGTTGTTGGGTTTTCAGAAACAGAACAAGTCCTGAATTTCTCTCTTTTCTTTTTTCTCTCTTTCATCATCTGAGTCTTGACCCTTATCCTCTTAGTTATAGATGATTCCCGAAGCCTTGCTGAGCTCACTTCCAGTATGTCTGGTACTCATTGCCACATCAACCTTCATCTGAAACTGCATTCCTAAGGTTGCCCTATGGTCCAAAACCTGTTTTCTTCCACCTTCAAATAAGCCTTCAAGCCCCTGTGATTATTTTTCTCTATGCTGCATAGTGAAACAGTTCCTAACCCTGCATACCTCCTCTATTGCTCTCCTTCACGTGTTCAGCTCTGTACAAGTCATAGTACTTAGCGGTACACCTGGCAGAGAGTGAGGCTTCAATAAACATTTACTGAGTCAACGGTGTGTGGATGTTCAGTAGCTGTTTGATGCAGGATGGAAGAGGCAAAGAGTAAGTGCTGATGGGACTGATGTCCTGAGACATAGAATATTTAGACATCCTTTCATATTTGAATAATGCTGACTGAAAATTACATGATAAAAACTTACTGAAACTTATCACTTGTGCTAACACTTTAAAGTAGTTACTATTTCCTGTGAATTTTTAATTGTCCCTGTATATTTATCAATCCGTGTGAAATTCTTGATGATTTTATATATGCACATAACCATTCTATCAGCCATATTTCATGCATTAAGTAAGAAATCACCACAGCGATTTTTTTTTTCAAGGTGAGCACATTTTTTTTATCTGTGAATTTGGGGACACATCAGGGTAACATTTCCTTTTGTACCCTTCTTGCCCCCCACATGGGTCCTCCTTCTCCAATCTTGTCCCAGTCATTCATTTAACTAGTTGTTGCCTTTCTTCTTCTTTTTTTAAACAAGAACACATTTTTACCCTCCAGCTCTGTTCTTTCCTTTCTCTGCTAGGGCTACTAGCATCTTTTATACATTGCTCCCTATTCTCTTGGGTAAAATAGAGAAATAGAGAAATTTCAGCACAGTGTGATCAATGTGAAATACATATTTGATAAACACAAAAGTAAATCAGTGGTTAGAAAAATCACAAGAATTTCACTTTATGTACTCAATAATACTAGAAAAACAAACG
Organism: Nasua narica; assembly: GCA_028533885.1. Classification (NCBI taxonomy): domain Eukaryota; kingdom Metazoa; phylum Chordata; class Mammalia; order Carnivora; family Procyonidae; genus Nasua; species Nasua narica. The sequence goes on from CM052806.1 coordinate 8,528,099, forward strand.
TTAACACAGGCCTTTCCTGAAAGACAATTGTTGTTTATTGAGCAAATGGGAACAATTTTTTTGTTTGAACGGGTGGTTAGTAATCTACAATGATACCAAGTCAGCAGCAAATACAGTGATTTGAAAGGTGACTTTTGCACCTGGGTTGAGCTGGAGCCCAGACCTGGAGGCAGTCTAGCTGTGGGCAAATTTCAGGTGCACTTTACGATGGTTTTGTGGCCTTGGGTAAGCTACTTATCTGTGTTGGATATTCTTATCTAAAAAAAGAAAGTAAAACTAGTTGCCGCCTCCTGTGAGTGTTTTAAGATTTGAATTGGGTCATTCACAAAAAGGACTCAGCACAGTACCTAACATATGTATGAAGATGGCCCTCAGTATCATCTTACTTGCTATTTTTGTGTTTAAGTACTAAAGTATTGAAAACGTACATGATAAATTTGGTTAACAATGCTATTCAAAATTGCCCATAGCAAATGAGGTCTCCTGCATAACAGTGCTAGACACATCCTAACATCTTGGTTGATGGACTTAAATGTGGAATAATCAATAAGTGAACATGGTAAAGACCTAGCAATATACAGGAGTGAAATCTATGATCAACGAGGAGCAATATGTTCTAAAAAACTAGACCCAATGGAGGGTTCCCATTAGAAAAAGAAAAAAAGAAAAGGACCTTGATAAAATAAATGTGGGAAAAACTATAGATTTTTCTTCTCCTCTTAGATACATAGAACTCATTAGCATATTAACGGACCTGATAAGTCTCCACAAGGAAGAAATTTTTCTGGGTGTTTTTAACAGAAGGTTTCTCCAATTACTTCATCACGGAATCTGAGGACAAGCGTACTGGCTTTGTTCACAGATGTCCCCTCGGCATTAGTCTTAGTAGGTGCTCCGTGAACACCATGAACACTGTTGGCCACATTCAGGGAGTGCTTGGGAAATATAAGTGTGTATGCTCTGTCTTGGATTTTCTCTAGAAACCAGAGCTTTAAGAATGAACTAAGTTTTTCACCAGATCCTACATTCGTAAGAAGTTTAGAAGAACGTATTCACGATCCAGTGAACATACTCTTGCCACATGGCAGGATGGGGGGCTCTTTGGTTCTAAGGCACTGACTCCGGCTTTCGAAGATAGTTAGCAGGCAGGTTCTAAGAGACTGAGGCCTGTAAGAAAAATCCCCAGGGTCTCTGAGGGCGTTTTATCGGCCAGAAATAGGTGCCATTTGAGGTGCTGAGGAATCAAAATAGAGTAATGGCAGACAACTGACCAATTCTATTTTTTTTCTCAAGATGGAGACTGAATCAACAGTTTCCTTAAAACCCTCTGCCAGATGGCACCACGAAGGAGGAGAAACCCTTCGAAGAGAATAAATAAATGCCATGAGAGGACACCGCGGGCCGCAGTGGCGGGCTCTTCCTTGTGTATGTCCTCAACTGCAACAGCGACAGCCAGATCCTGGCTTGTAAAATCACCTTGGCTGCTTCACTGTGTAAAATGTGAAAAGGAAACAAGTCATCTTCCTGATGCATGAGCCCAGCGCTTATCTGAAATCAGTTACACGCTGCAAAACAGCCTCTTTTACCCCCTGCCTAGCGACTCCCATTAGCACACAATGTAATTTCATAGCGAGCACTTGGGGGAACTTTCTGGAAGCATTTTAGGTTGAAATAGTGGAATAGAGGGTGGCATGGGTCTGGTTAATTTCAGAATATTGAAGTGTTGGAATTACAGTGTGATGACAGGATTCATCAGAAGGATTTATTTCTTTGGGCCTGTGGCCTAATGAATTGGAAAATATTTTCCTATGTCTTCTCCTTCAGCTCTAAATTAAAGTGACACATTTTATTAAAAAAATGTCATTTTTACATATTAATGTATGAATTATGGTATGGTACATATGACAATAATGTCATCTGGGTGAAACATTCTAGTGATCTCTCCCATTGATTTTCATCTCACTTAGAAGTGAGAACATGCAATGAAAAAGTATCTATGGAAAGCTTTATTATGTGTGTATGTTATCCAAATACACTGTGTAAATGTGCAGGGATTTTATGTGATGGCTCATATATACATTGGCCTAGGCCGTGTACGTGGGGACGTAAACTCATGGACTGGTGCTACTCTGTGGGAAGAAGAGGGAAAAGGAGTGAAATAAAATCTGTTCCATTTTCAGTTCGGGGTCATGGCAATAAAATCATCCAAAATGGCACACTTAATGGAAATTGCAGGGCAACTGATGGCTCACGTGACCTTAGAGTGTAACCAAAGAACAGTGAGGCGAAGGCTTCTCGTGGTCCATTTGCAGGTACATTGAGGAGTTCTGGGGGTCCTTGTCAGCACTCTATGGCAGAATGACATTGCTGCAGTGCCGACACATGTTTGCAATCGATGATTCCTGTCCTTAGCACACGTCACTCTCACTGAGTGAATGAAGCCAGAAATATTGAGGCAAATACGAACTGCTAGTGACCTCATGGGGCCAAACAGATTCTCTGTGGGTTGAAAACACAAGGGTGGAGAGGTAGAGGCGAGGACCTGAGAAGAGACAACTCCTGGTGAAACAGATGACATGTGAGATCTTTAACAGTTTAATTAAGTCTGTATTGACATCTATCTATGTGTACACCTATATCTGAGTTAACTCCATATATATATGTCTGTATATCTGGATATCTATGTCCACTAATAAATGATGTGGAAATCTGACAAATGTTAAGAACACAGCTATTATGTAAGAAGATAATTAGGTTATCTTTAATGAACCCAGTAAAATAATATTTCCCTAGCATCAGCGATAACAATTTCATTAATAATAGTGTCATATATTGGTGATTGCCTAAATCCTGGTGCCTCAACAATGGTTTAGACCACTGAACTTTATTTGTTCAAAAAGTCTCATTCATAATTATAAACCAGATGGTCTAAATTTTGGAATTCACTAGAGTTCCATCCTTGGCTCTGTCTTCTTCAAACATCATATATTCCTTATGGGTCATCTCATTTACTATGTCAGCTTTGACTGGTCTGTATACACCATCAACCCTGATCCTGCGTCCATAATTCCTTCTGCTCCTCGATTCTCTTCTTCATTGTGCATATCTACGGGACACAAGCGTTTATCATCTGAAACTCAATGTATCACAGGAATCCCAACAAATCTAGTAAACGTCTCCTCTCTTTGCCCTTTTGGCTCTCCCCTACTCTGCTCTTCTTGTGGTATTTTGGTAGTTAAGGACATTCATATTCACAGCTGCCAGAATTGTAATCGCTCCACCACACCTCACATCCAGTAGTTCATTAAGACCTGTAAGTCCATCTTCCGGAAACTATCAATACACTCCCTCTTCTCCATTCCCCTGCCAATGCCTTAGTTCAGCAATACTTTCTTTTGTCTATAATATTGCAATGACCTCTTTCCCTTTCTGTTTCTACTTGCTACTGTATTAGTTTGCACCTCAACCACCTTCGAATATTATCTTTCCAAAAGAGAGATCTTAGCCTGTCACTTCCTTGCTGAAAATCCTCTGGTGGAAATCTGTTGCAAATTATTTACAATTTATCCACTGCCTTTTCTAGTACTATCAATGACCTTCCTTCCCCTGACAAGCACCCTGTACTTCATCCACTCCAAAATGCTTGGCTCTTCAAACTTCCAGGCATCACACATGAAGATTTCTCTGCTTGGAATGAACGCTTTTCCCCTTGTTTCCTGACTGGTGAACTTCTCCTCCATCGATTTCAATATTGTCCCCTTTGTGTCATTTTCCCAGGTTCTTTTACAAAGAGTTAACCACACTTTCTCCTGGGTTCCTATCGATGAGCCCAGCACACTGAATCATCTTTCCTAACTAAATGATGACCACCTCAGGTCAATGAGCATACTCATTCTTCAGGGCAAGAGGAATACTAGCAACACCTATCGCAGTGCCTGGCACTCAGTAGGTGTTTGGTAGATGTCTGCTGAGTGAGGGAATGATCAAATACATGACCTCTTGGGCTCTCTGGATTCTTGACGTGATAAAGGAGGTGAATAAAGAGATGATGTATTATAAATGTAATTTTTTTTTTCAGATTAGGAACAGTCATAGCCAAGTTACTGTCCAGATTGTGTTTTGTGTTATGAAAGGCAAATAAATTTCTCCAAGACTCCAAGTCACCATTTTGTGAGTTATTAACAAAATACATCATGACCCAGGCCTGGAGTTGAAAGCTTCATGTCATGATTTGAAATTCACAGCATATAATTTTCAAGAAGTAGTATAATTCAATGATCAAATTGTATTTAATGTACCAAATTTTGAAGTCTTTTGGGATTCCCAAATTCTTACAATTTGTAACGTGTTTGGGCTCTGTGGTTTTGTACAAGATATGTACTAAATAATAAGATAAAAGCTGGTTTGAATTAATCTCTATAAAAGGAATGACAAACATTTTTAGAAAAACATTGCAAAGCTATTTTTTCAATTTTTTTAGATTTATTTCCACTTGCTAAGAGAAATAATTCTTTTTTATGGGTTTCATAATTAAAAAAAACACAAATGAATACCTAAAAGCTGATATAATAATGAAACAGAAGGAATTGCAAAACCTTTTCACATTTATTATAGTCAGTATACCAGTGATCTAAAAACATTCTAGAGCTCACTGTCTTATTCTGAATACACTGTAGGAAACACAGCTGGTGAGTGGGTTCGGCGATGAAATTGCCATAGCTTTGTCAAGAAGGCTGTTAACATCAGAACCCAGCAGATCAATAGTTCAAGGTTTGGTCTTCCCACAGGTGACTATTTGTGATTTGAGTGGCATTTCCACATGGCTTTTTATATTACAGACAGAGAGTACTTCCCCATGACTAGCTTAACTTCAGTTCTATTTATCTAATAATATTAACCATTTAATGGAAAGCAGTGTGACCAGTCCCGGTGTCCCATATGTTAGAGAAGAGAACTTTGAGATGAACAAGTCTAAGCTCTGTCAGATGGAAAGGATGTTTGGATATTGGAAAGACTTCCATTTTAATTTCTTTCATTATATCACAGTAGTTTCAGTTGATAGTATTCTCTCATGTCTTCCAATTTCACTTTTCTGCTGTCTCTCTCAGAAGTGATAATTTTGTCTTACTTGAAAAAATAGATTCTGTTCATTTTCATCAAATGGGGATTCTTGGTAGAAAGGAAAACTCTTTTCCCTACTTTGGTTACTTTTTATGTTTATATAATTTCTCAACCTTATATTTAATGTCTCGCTGTTTTGAAGTCTTCACCTCAACTTCTGACATGGGCCAATATCCCAGTGGTTTCCATTCCAAAGTACCCAACATGAATAGAGCTGCTCCTGCCATGCCTGCCTCTCTTTACCTGCACAACGGCCTGCTTCCAGAGCCTGTACTCTGGTTCTAGAAACTTCCTAAGAGGTAGCTTGAGCTGGATTTCTCTCCAGTTTGTCTTATTCCAATCCCATTCTTCTTTTTTTTTTCAGATTTATTTATTTGAGAGAGAGAAAGAGAGAGCGGGTGAGGGGCAGAGGGAAAGAGAGAGAAATTCTCAAGCAGACTCCCTTCTGAGCACAGAGCCCAATGTGGGGCTTGATCTCATCCCTGAGATCATGACTTGAGTCGAAATCAAGAGTTGAATGCTCAACTGACTGAACCATCCAAGCGTTCTATTTACACCCCCATTCTTTTTTTTACACCCCCATTCTTTATTACCATGGTATCTGAGGACAATCTTTGCTGTCTTTCACACAATGAAATAATACCTACTCTTCTGGCCTCTTTTGCCCTGAAGATGCCAGTGAAATAATTATCTTCCAACAGCTCCAAAAACAAGAGTTTATCAAGGTTCCGCTTGGAACAACCTACTCTTCTCAGAATCTATACCAGAATGTCTATATCTGTATCTATTTCCATCTCCAGGAATGCTATGTTTTTGTGTATAGACACAATGTTTCTCCTTCTTTATCCTTCCCTTCCCTGTCAAATAGTTCATGTTTATTAGGTATTACAACTACAAGGGAATGCTTCAGTGAATTCATTCACATGTTGGTTTAAAAGAAATGATTTCATGTTTACTTCTTGCAGAGTTATTTACTTTTCTATAAGACACTATTTTTTTCCATTTAGAAGTACCAACAACAGCCAGCTGACAGTTAGTGAGCCTTTATCATTAGTGGCATTACTTATTCGTCCTAATGACTCTGTGATGTGGCAGGCACTGATTTCCTGGGGTGCAGCTGGCAAAAGTGAGACACAGAGTCTAACTCTGTGATACTCCTACTGAGTGACAGAGCTAAGAGTTCAGTCCCATTCAGTCTAACTCCAAAACAGAGATTTTAAATCACTTTCGTCATTAACATCAGCCGGTTGGGAAGGAGTTGCCCAGTACTCTCTAGTTTATTTTCTAAAGCCAGTCTGGGAAGGCAGGTAGGCATGGATTTATTCTACCTTCTCAAAGCACATTTTGCTTTTCAAATTCTTCCTGTAGAAGAAATGACTTCTCATTCACAGTTTCAAACATCGGCTGCATCTTGTACAGACCCACTCTTTTAATCACCTCCTGTTTACCCCCTCGGTAAGGGAGGGATTCTCCCTTTACAGCTGCAGGGATAGCCAAGCACATGTCATCTGACATCAGGCGGATGAATTTGACTGCAGCTTCCTAGTCACATATGCCCACAGCCCACGGGAGGAGGACACTGCATGCCACACAGCGCCGCATGAGGATCATATCAGGAACAGGGTGAACAACAAGGGGCTGTGGGAGGCAGGCCTTGTGGTATCAGGAGGGTGAGCTTGGCAGGCAACCGAAACCCATCATTTACTCCATAGGGTAAAGTAGAAACTCTGCCTGGTCCCCTTGATAAGGAACATGGTTTGGCTAGAGGACCTTATCTGCAGGAGCAAAAGCAGGGAGGGAATTTGCACTTGGGCTTGATGAGCCCTCCTGGTCTCACTAGGTATTAAGGCAGGACATCCTATTGGAATTTAATTGGGGGCCTCTTATTGCACCTACAAACTCACACCCAGCTATGCATCTTTAATTTTGTTCTACTCTTTTTCAGAACTGAGGGTGTGGACTATGTGTTGAAATCTGTGAAGCATGAACCAGGTGGCCAGGTAGGAGGAAGGGGAGAAATCCACAGCTAAGGTTCCGCTCCTTGTCCTGCAACTAACCAGCTATGTGATTTGGGGGACTTCACTTAGAGTCTATGGCTTAATCCTCTTTAAAATGACTCTAAATACCGCTAGGTAAAAATAATGTTGGTTGAATAAGGGCAGGCCTCAGAAAGGAGGGAGGGAGAACCCAACAGCCTTCTGGGCAAGAATCTTTCTTCTCTACTCACATTCCCCAGTCAGAATTTCCCAAAGAATGCAATATGGTATTCTGGTCACGTTGGACTCTCTCTGGGAAAAAAACGTTTTCAGGCCAAATAAGTTTGGGAAACTCTGCATACTTACCCTTCTCTTACAGATTCTCAATACTAAGTGAGCTATGAAAAAGTTCTAAGAAAACTGACTCCAATAAAACCTGAGGGTTTTTTCTTAGTTCAAGTTTTTATTTAAATTCTAGTTAACTGACATATATGGTAAAATTGGTTTCAGGTGTAGAATTCAGTGATTCATCACTTACATATAACACTCTATGCTCATCACAAGTGCCCTCCTTCATCCCCATCACCCATTTAACCCAGAGATCTCTCTACGTTTTTGACCATGAATCTTCTATGCTAGTTTTGTTTACTGTGGAACTTCTACTGTTATCAATGGGATTGATGTTCTGTAGAAAAAGAAACCCCTTTTGGACATGGAGGTGAGTAGGCTTGGTTGGGTAGTGGTAAGTGACAAGGAGATATGGGCAGATCACCCACAGTGTCTGCTAAGCCACACATGTTAGCCCAGTAAGTTGGACACATATGGGCTCCCCTTAACCCTCGCCTGTCTGAGGATGATCCATAATAAAGTTCAACATCTAGGCTTGAGCCATTGACATGGCTATCACTGGCTTATCAAAGAGGCTGACCACAGTAGTACAAAATCTGGAAATGGCTTTTTCCCAGCATCACCTTCTCAACTGTCCTGTCAACTTCCCTTCCATATTGATTTGGCAGCACTGAAAGAAGATAGACTCTCCAGTTACTTTTGGGTTTTATGAAATCCAGTACAAACTAAATTTTTATAAATTAATCTTGCATTTGATTCAAACCTTTATCTGTCTCCATAATTCAGGCTGGATTTGCACTGCTCTTCACCTGCAGTAGGGAAGGGAGACACAATCTGTTCTTTCTCTTTCTTAACTTCCATCATTACTCTCTGGCTCTGTTGAGGTAGAGGAAGGGAGAGAAAGGTGGGTGGTTAGAGCAAAGGACTTTATTCTTAGCTGGGGCTTCTGTAGCCCTCCTTTGGCTTTTGCATGTCACAGTACTGTTGGTGGTACCATCTTTTATGGGTTTCTCTGAGCTCCCTCTTCATCTGCCCCACATATACTCAGTGGCTGGTGACTTCTTAAGTCATGTTCCCTTCAGGATGTCCATATTTGTATGCCCCTTGTTGCACAGAAAGCCCTCTTGAAAAGGTTTGAGCCCCCACCTGCTCTGTCCAGGGATAATCTCATATCCTCACCACACCAGACTCCACTCTTCTATGCTATTGGGACCAGGATCCCACCTCTGACTCAGCTTCTGTAAAGCTGGGGCCAGTCCAGCCTCTATCTGCACACGTACCCCCAATCCTGAGGGGCATGAGCCCCTCTCTATGACCTCTACCTCTACCCTGGCAGGAGACCCGCATACGTCAGTGCATAGCAAGCATCCAGCCCCCATAGACTGTTTGGATAGAAGCATGGGGGATGCAGGCAGAGAAGCAAATGTCACAGTGCTCTGCATCCTTCTGGATTCTTTCCAAGGAAATGGATTCTCCTACTCTCTACTGAAACCCCACTGTTCTCTTTTATAGATGATGGAGTGATTTAGGATGGTTTAGGTGCTGTTTAGCAGGTCCTGTGAGGGTAGCTAATCTAGTGCCTCCCCTTGGAATGCAGAGGTACTTAAAAAGCCATTAGACTAAGCTTGAGGCTTTAGTTAAAATTCCCAGACAAGAGGAAACGGTCCATCCATAACCTGTTGCAATATCCAAGAGCCAGACGCCTCCTCCTTGGCCCTCTCGGCACCGCTGTTCTGTAACCCACCAGCCTCACTAGCTGATTGAAATGGGATTAGGCATCATTCAAGCAGTTGTATCTGCTTTCACAGACTCTGTCTTCTTTCCTTCTCCAAATGGCTCAGAGCAGCCCTGCAAGAGGATGATCAGGGTTTCAGGGTATGAAGAGGTGATTTGGAGCCAGCCAAGTAAAAACCCATTGGCAGAGATTCTCCAGCTGATGGCCAGCTCAAAACCCCTCCACTCTTCCTCAGATGGTGAAACAGATTCTTGCCATTAAAATATCAACGCTAGGTGGTTGTCACGGAAATTGATAAAGTGCTAATGTTATGTCAGGAATAATAATAAAACTTATACTTGCACTGTCATAGAATGAGAGAAATTTACAGGGGATGTTTTTGTCTTAGGAATTCCAGACACTGTAGAGTTTCCAGGGAAGATATGGCCGGAACTGTGTGGCCCTTGACCTAGGGTCTCATCTGCACCTGGCAGGAGGCTGGGCACCAAGGAGGTGCTTAAATACTGTGCAGGAGGTAAGTGACTCGTTCCTCAGTATAGTTTAAGGAAAACTATATTGGGAGATTTTGGTGGTCAAGCCTGAGATCTTTTGTGAAGAAAACAATGAACCACATATGGCATAAAGCTTCATTTCATTTCCTTTTTCATATGTTACTGTCTATAAAAGATCACTTATGTATTTACGCCAAATACCGTAAAAGACCCTGCAGGACATAAGAGGGAAAAGTAAATGCCTGTCTCAAGGACCTTACATTTTAGAGGAGAGAGAGGTGAAGGAACATCTACAAAAAGAATACACAAGTATCACAGCGGGGTATAGAGTGGTACAGCTGGGAGGGAGCAGACACCAAAGCCAATGCCATTGGCACTGAGATCTACTTGCTGAACCAGGTTTGACAGACTACAGGTGGGGAGGGGGTGTGGCAAATGCATAAGCTTGAGGGAGCCTAAGGGTAAAGGACCTTAAAGACAGCCCTTAGAAAAATGTTGGCAAGTACTTTGTCAATCACTTCTCTGATGCAAATAGTTTAACATTTTTATTAAAAGTCAACCACTGTGAACTGAGGTTTAGGATGCAAAATAAAGAATTGCTATCACCAGTTTTTAGGGAGAAAAAACCAATTGTCCCTACCTTTGGCCTCTTGATGATGTTCTTCGGCTTAGCTCTTTGCTTAGAAACCACACATGAATGAAATTCAGTGGAGAAGCTGCGCCCAGCCTCTAATACCTATGAACCGATCAGACTCCCTAGCCATCACTCTGACACAAAATGGGGTGGGCACTGCAACTCAGACAAGAGAGAAAATGTTTCTAAATGTCTGGCTTTTACACAATTCCAACCTTTAAAATCTGAGTTACATTTAGCCTTTTAGCCTTGGCCAACTTTTTGGTCTAACAACAAAATTAAAAAAAAAAAAAAAGATAATTTGAAAAGTTTAATAAGAGACCAAAGGCTAAATAGGCTTCTTGAACCTAAAGTCTGTCTTGCACACAGCATTTGAATGAATTATTTTTAAATGAATCAAAAGCATATCAATTATAATTATTTCATATCTACCCAAATTCTCATGTATCAAAAATCAAAGGAAAATTAGTTTGGTATTTGACTTTGCCAAGCCCCAAGTATTTAGTATGACTTTGAGAGACATGCTCCCAAAACCAGAAGTCATGGGCATCCATTCTAAATGGTCCAAATGGTGAGTGGAGCTTGAGTCATGCAGGCTAGTTTCCCAATTCTGAGGATCTTCTAGACCCTTTTGTGTATCTTTCAGGGGGAAAACATACACATATTGAGGAGGATGCCCAGAAGCGCTGGAGGGCTTACCAGGAGCCTTAATTTCCTCCAGTTGGCAGAAACTCTGGCCTCTTGTAAGCTAGTTAAGTAGGGTGAAGAGCAAATACTCTTTTCTCATCAAACCCAAAACCTCGGTAAATAAAAATATTCCTCAAAGCTACAAGCTGTAATTTTTGACATGGAATTGGTAAAAATTTATTTAAAACAAAAAACAAAAAACAAAAACCTTCTAGTTAATGTGTTGACCAGCCCTGAGGCAGAAAACTGTAGCATATTCTCTGACCAGGTTTCACTTAATTTATCTGCCCCTCAGCCCTCCTGATCTTGGTCACCCTTCTATCAGATACTTTCCTAACGTATACCATGAAGTTATAACACTCCAGAATGTTCTAAGCTCTGTAGCACAAATATTGATGAATAAGACAAAAATAAAATCTTAAAAGGGCACAAAAATGTTGGGTTTGAGGAGAGAAAAAACCAGAAAAGACCTACAGTGGAAAGACAACACTAAATTGTGATCATTTAATCTCCAAATATTCTGGGATTTTCTAGCTCTCATTCTGTGATGGATTTTTAGTTTATTTCTGTTATGGTCTGAGGGCATAGTTAGTATGATGCTTATTTTGTTAGATTTGTTGAGATGTTTTTTACGGTGAAAGCATGTGGTTTGTCTTGGTGAACATCTTATGCAAGCTTGAGAAGCCATGGGTAGTGTGCTGTTGTTGGATGAAGTTGTCTACAGACCTCAATTATATCTAGTTGACTGAGGGTGTTGTTGAACTCGACCAGATCCTTACTGATTTCCTGTCTGCTGGACCTGTCCACTTCTGACAGAAGGGTGTCGAAGACTCCAACTATAATTTTGCGCTCATCTATTTCTCCTTTGCAGCTCTGTCACTTTTGGTCTAATATGTGTTGGTGCTTTGTTCTTAGGGCCATACATATGAAGAATTATTGTGTCTTCTTGGAGAATTTACCCCTTTATCATTATATAATACCCCTTTATCCCAGATAATTTCCCTGGCTCTGAAGTATGCTTTGTCTGAAATAAAAATGCCTACTCCAGGGAACCCTGGGTGGCTCAGTGGATTAAGCATCCAACTCTTGATTTTGGCTCAGGTCATGACATCAGGGTCATGAGATTGAGCCCCAAGTCAGGCATGGAGCCTGCTCAAGATTCTCTCTCTCCTTCTCCCCTGCCCCACACCCAAGGGGGCACGAGTGTATGTGCAAAGGGTCTCTCTCCTTCTCTCTCTCTCTCAAAAAAAAAAAAAGTCTGCTCTACCTTTCTTTTGATTAGTGCTATCATGGTATATCTTTCTTTATACTTTTACTTTTAATCTATATGTGTCTTTATATTTAAAGTGGGTTTCATATAGACAACTACAATTGCATTTTGGTTTTTGGTCCACCTTGACAGTCTTTGTCTTTTAATTGATCTATTTAGACCATTGGTGCTTGAAGTGATTATTGATATATTTGGATTCCTATCTACCACATTTGTTAGTTTTTGTTTGCTGCTTTTTTTTTCCTTTTTGTCTTCTACTCATTTTGCCTTCTCTGCTTTTGAGTATTTTATGTGATTCATTTTCTCTTATCTCTTTTTTTAAAAAGATATTTATATTTTTGAGAGAGAGAGAGAGATTGAGGGCATGAGCTGATGAGGGAGGGGCAGAGGGAGAGGGAGAGAGAATCTCAAGCAGACTCTGCACTGAGCATGGAGACTGATGTGAGCCTCAATCTCACAACCATGAGATCATGGTCTGAGCTAAAAATAAGAGTCAGATGCCCGATGGACTGCACTACCTAGGGACCCCTCTTCTCTTTTTGCATAGCATTTTTTTAAACTTTCAGTGATCATCCTAGAATTTACAATATACATTTACGACTATTCTATGACCACTTTCAAACAATGGATTCACATGTACAGGTAGTTTCTAATGGATTATTTCAATTTCCTCCCATTCATGCTTTATAATATTGCTGTCATTCATTTTACTTATTTTTAAGCTATAATCACTGAATACATTGTTTCTATTATTATTTGAAATAAAGTGTTATCTGTTAGATCAATTAAGAATAAGAAAACTAAAGATTTGAGGCACCTGGGTGGCTCAGTTGGTTAAAAATCTGCCTTTGGCTCAGGTTATGATTTCAGGGTCCTGGGTTCGAGTCCCACATCAGGCTCTCTGCTTTGCAGGGAGTCTGCCTCTCCCTGTCCCTCTGTGTGCTCACTCACTTTCTGTCACTCTCTCTTAAATATTTAAATAAAAAAGTGAAAAAAAGAAAATTAAACATTTTATCTTGTATTCATTTATTCCTTATAAAATGCTCTTCTTTTCTGTAGATCTAAGTCTCTGATCTATACCATTTTCCTTCTCTCTGAAGAACTTTTAACATTTCTTACAAGGCAGGTCTACTGACAACAAATTGCCCTCATTTTTATCTGGGAAAGTTTTTATTTATCCTTCCCTTTTTTTTGGAACTGATATATTTATTACCTGGATCATGGTGATGGTCACATGAGTGTGTACATATATACAAACTCACTTGATTGTATTCATTAATTATATTCAATAGTACTTCAATAAAGCTGGGGGGGAAATAGTCACACATCAAAAATGGAGTTTGATTCTTTATTACAAAAGAAGCTTGTGACTCTCCTGCCCTTTTAGAACCCAAAGAGAATTCTGGCTTCTCCTCAGTGTAGGCTCTGACAGAAAATCTTTAGGTGAAAATTAGGTAAGTAACCACCTTGAGTTATGTAAATGCAGCATCAACAGGCTCCTCCAAGATTTGGAGAGACTGATAAGAAAGGTGCTTTACCCCTGTTTGAAAAAAAATTAAAGTTAAAAGTTGCTGAAAGGTGAGACAGAGCTTCTGGGCCTCTGAGGATGCAAGAGTGGGTCCTCCTGGGCCTCCAGGGTTGTGTCCTACCCTGGAGAGCAGCATGTATGGGCTGAGAGGTGATATCTTAGAGCTGTAGTAATAGTTGGGGCTTCAGACCCCTAAGGAATTGCCACTTAGTGTGTCCACGGAGATGAGCTTTTATTCCTCTCAGGGGAAGGGCTCTGGTCACCCCCCCAGGGGCTTCAGTTTCCACTGCCAGGCCCCAGACACGGCCTTCAGGGACAGGCTTGTCATTCTTATCTTCCACCACGGACCTACAGAAATGCTGAAACAGCCTCAGATTACCTTTGTTGCCTCACCTCCCTACTCCTTGTCCTTAGCAGAGAGACCTACATTCTTAACATGTGTTACTCCATAATCTGTCTGGGCTTCTCTCTTTCCCTTCTGAAGTATAATTTAACCTAATACAGAATTCCAGCTTGGTAGTTTTTTTCTCTTTGGACACTTTAAATATTTCACTCCATTCTCTTCTTGCTTGCATGGTGTCTGAAGAGAAGTCCAATGTAATTCTTACCTTTGCTCCTCTAGAGGTAAGGTATTTTTTTCCTCAGGCTTCTCTCAAGATTTTCATGTTATCTTTGATTATTGGCAGTTTGAATATGATATATGTAGGTGTAGATTTTTTGGCATTTATCTTGCTTGAGTACTCTGACCTTTCTTCTCCTTTTGGTATTCCTGGTATGTGTCTATTATACTTTCATAATGGTCCAAGATAGTCCCTTCTGTCTTTTCTATTTTTTTCATGTTTGTATTTCATATTTGGAACTTTCTGTTGACCTTTCCTTAAGTTCACTGATTCTTCCCTTGGCCCAATATAATGTGCCCATCAGCTATAATGTGCCCATCAAAGGCATTCTGCATTTCTATAAGAGTTTATGATTTCTTGCATTTCCTTATCATTCCTTCTTAGAGTTTAAATCTCCTTGTCCATGTATTTTTGCATGCCGTTCACTTTTTCCATTGAAGTCCTTAGCATATTAGTCATAGGTGTTTTAAATTACCAGTCTGACATTTCCAACATGTCTGCCCTCTCTGAGTCTGGGTCTGACACTTGTTCTGTCTCTTCAAATTGTATTTTGTATGCTTTAGTAGGCCTTGTCATTCTTTTAGTTGAACGCTGGACAGGACATGCTGGGTAACAGGAACTGAGGTAAATACGCCTTTAGTGTGAGGTTTTATGTTTACCTGGATGTAAGTTAGGCTGTGTTTATTCCTTGCTGTAGCGTCAGATACCAGAGACAAAAATCTCCATTGTTGTCCACTGTTTTTTCTCCTCTATTGTTTTTGGGTTCCCATAGAGACTTCTTAGGTAAGGTGTGGGAAGTATTTCACATGTAATCCCCTGCTATTGGACAGGAGCCCCACTGATGTGTTGGTGAGGTGTGTGAGGAAGGAAAGAATTCTATAGCCCTGCGATTTAGACTCAGAATTTGATTGAACTTGAGCCTCCGGACTGTGACCTTCTCAGCTTTTCATCTCCCTCAGGTGAGACAGGATCTAGAAGGGTATAGAGTTGAGTATTTCCCTTCCTCCAGGTCAGTTAGTCTCTGGTCAAACCTCAGTGGATTAGGGTCTGGTAAAACAGTGAGGTCCCAGGAGGGATTTTTCCCTGAATTTCACTGTTGGCACCTGGTAGAGCTCATGATAGAGTAAAAATCATGACAGTGCGGGGATCCCGTTAAGACTAGCCCCCCTTCTAAAAGGTGGTCCACAGCAAGCCCTAGAAATTTGTCAGTTTAAATTTTCCTACTCCTGTGATGTGTACTATGGCTCCTAGGCTTCTTCTATAACCACTTGTATGCCCTCCAAATTTCAGGCAGCAGTTTGTCCCATGACCTCAATCTATTGTTGGATCTAAGTAGACTTGCTAATTTTCATTTTGCTCAATTTTTGTCTTGTTGCGAAGATGGAACCATGGCTTCTGAGCTCCTTACATGCTGAACCCCAAGCAGAAGTCTCCTATGCATTTTTAATATTATCATTTTGCTTCTGTAAAAATATTATACATGCCAATACCTTTCTCTCTATTGAGGCAGAGCTAGATCCAGGATTTCTTATTAGTGGTTTAAAATTCATAATACAATCAGTATTTTAAGTCCTAAACACTACCTTCCACTATAAAATGCTAACTAGCTATCGCAAGCTCCTGTTGATTAGCAGAAATTACACAATGTCTTGTAACTGAGAAATATATATTGCTTTTTTTTTTTTAAGACTTTATCTCTTCTGGCGGGGGAGGGGGACAGTGAGAAGCAGAGAGAAAGGGACAAGCAGACTGTGCTGAGTGCAGAGTTTGTACTGGGGCTTGATCTCAGGACCCTGAGATCATGATCTGAGCTGAAATAAAGAGTCAGATGCTTAACTGATTGAGCCACCCAGGCACTCCTAAACATATATTGCTTTTTACAGAAGTCAGAGTGGATAGGCCCGTAATAACACGCATTAATCTAGCTTACCCTGTTGGAGCCTTGGCTTATCCACAGTCAGCCTCTGCAATAGTGCACACAAATTAGAATTAAGCTATTGTGTGGGCTGGAGATAAGTCATTTTCTCTGAATTGATAGATTACTTTGTTAAAATAGATAATCTTTTTGCAAACAACCTCTTTGATCGGTATTTTTAGTGAACATCCGAATAAATTTGAAACTTCTCAGTGGAAATGGTTTCCAATGGTTATCAAAGTTTGGTTGTGTGCTCATAAAAGAACACACACACACACACACATATATAGACAAGTATATATATATATATTGCTATATATCCTTATACATTTCAAAGTTGAAACTAACTTCAAATTAGATGATTTTCATCAAGTTTTAAATCAACAAAGAGTGTGATTTCTGGAATATCATTAATATTGTAATTTTAAAACAAAATTGTTAATAAAATTATCCAATAAAATATCATTGCGATCTGATAACCATTAGCAATCACTTAAAATAAAGGAAAATAGCTCTCATTTTAAGATTTGAAATTACACGGGGGCACCTGGGTGGCTCAGTCTGTTGAGTGTCTGACTTGGTTTTGGCTCAGTCAGGATCTCAGGGTCCTGAGACAGATACCCGCATCCAGCTCCATGCTCAGCGAGGAGTCTACTTCTCTCCCTTGCCCTGTGCCTTTCCCTTGCACAAAGAGCACACTCTCTCTGTCTCTCCCTCCCTCTAAAATAAAAATAAATTAAAATAATTTTGAAAGTCCACATCATTGCTCTCTAATTGTGTATTTGTATTTCAATTCCCTCACATATTTTATTATAATATATTACTTTTTAATGTTTGAAAGCGTTCATTTGCCACCTAGCATATATCATTGCAAAAAATGCCCATTATTTTCTATTGAAAAACTGTTATTTTAACTGTAAAAAATTCCTATAATTATAATTGTAGACAAATGATCATAGAGATGAAGATTATACATCTTGATAGTTATGAAATATAAAAAGCAAAATCTTATGCAGACTGCCTCTCTTAAGCAGATGGGTGGCATTAGGGGTTCACGAATGTGTGGATGAGTAATACTTATCCCTGGAATATGACAAGGGTTCACTCTCATTTCTATTCCTGATTTTTCTTTTATGATGGTTGTAATCTCTTAAAAACTAAGTTCATATAAATAGTAATTGGGAAAGGAAAGAGTTTGGTTGTGGAAATGTCACTTAATTCTTTGAACTCCTTCCAAGTTATATTTTTAATGATCTAATATCAATGATTACATTATGTTCTCCTTCAGTTTTGTTGAAAAAAGATATTTGGAAGCCACGCAGGACTTTGTTACTCAGTCACCAGCATTATTAATTTTCTCAACACCTACAGCAAAATTTTGAATTTTCCTTAGAGATTGGAGATTTGAATCTCTTTAGAGATTTCTATTCCTTAAGGCAATTCTACTAGTAAAATTCCAGACTGGTAAGAACTCTGCCTTTCTTATGTAAAGTGCCGAAAGGGCTTGGTGGAAGGGGGTTGGATTTGGGAGTTAGGCTGAAGTCTGGCCTTTAACCCAGGCCCATTCAAAGTACTGCAGAGAGAAATAAACAATATGACAATTGATTCCACTGAAAATTGCCCATAGCTGGGTAGTCCTTGGAAAATCCTCACACACCTTCCGCAGTATCAAAGTCTTTCCCAGTTTTCTAGCTTTTGGCTCAATGGCAATGAAGCATTTGGTATGAAAGAAAAGAAGGAAGAAAGGAAAGAGGGAGAGAAGGAAGGAGGGAAGGAAGGAAGGAAAGAGTGAGCAAACACACAACCAGAACTCCATCCATCAATCTAATAATTCTAGTTAAAGTGCTAAATTGAATGCTAGCAAATTAGGCCCAACAGTATTTTAAAGGAAAAACAACCAGTAGAATTTATTCAAAGAATAAGCTAAAATGAAGAATTTCTATCAGTCAAATCAGAACCACAGATTAATAGGATAGCTTCTTATAAATGTAATGCAATTCTAATACAGATTTCAATAGCAACATATTTTAAACTTGACACAGCTTATGATTATCCTGATCAATCTCAAAAAAGCATTTGGAAAAGTTCAAAATCCGTTTCTAATAAAAATATTTCTAGCCAAGATTTATCAATGGGTACTAAAATCAATGGGTGAAAGTTTGAGGAAAACAGAATGTGCAGGCTCCTATGCCTCCCCAGAGTCGTTTGTTAGCTGGAGGGAAAGGGAGTTTACAGTGGAGAAAACCTGGCAGAAACCACCTTAATCCCCATGAGCCCTGCAATGCGATGTGATGAGATATGACTCATGGAGAAGGTTATTGCATCACGGCTCTGGTACTCCTACCAAACATGCATAATCTCAGTCATGTGAAGATACTAGACACGCTCCACTGGGGCAATGTTTGGCAAAATAACTGATCAATACTCTCCAGTGATGTCACTGTCAGGAGAGACAAAGAAGGATTGAGAAACTGTTACAGATTGCCTGAGACTCATGTGAGGTAGGATCCTGAATAACATCAAGGAACAGCAACAACAAAGACATCAATTAAAAAACAACAACAACAACAACAACAACAAAAAGCACCTGCTGAAATTTGAATAGGTCTTTAGTTAATGTTGTTGTGCCAATGTTAGTTTCCTGGTACTATGGTTACATAACATGTGAATGTTGACGGAGGCTGAGAGAGAGATATATGGAAATCCTTCAACTGTTTTTCAACTTTTCTATAAATCTAAAAACAGCTCAAAATAAAGGTACAAAATCAGTGCAGTGCCAGGATCATATATATGATTTTCTTAGTATGGTAAGAAGATGTCCTTAACATGATTTTTAAAATACTATAGCAATCACAAACTCCAGGCAATCTCAACCTTATGGTGAAATACCAAAGATATTAAAGTTTAGAAAACTATGCTTCCCATTACCATTATTACTCAAGACTTTTTTTTTTAAAGATTTTATTTATTTGACAGAGAGTGACACAGTGAGAGAGGGAACACAAGCAGAGGGAGTGGGACAGGGAGAAGTAGGCTTCCAGCCTAGCAGGGAGCCTGATGCAGGGCTAGATCCCAGGACCCTGGGATCATGACCCTAGCTGAAGGCAGCCGCCAAGTCTGAGCCCCTATGACTTTTATAAAAGGGATGGTTATTCAAAAGCAAAACAAAACAAAGCAAAAACAAGTCATAAGAAGTATAAACTTTGAGAAGGAGAAAATATATTGATGTTATTTATAGGTGATGTAGTTTGAAATCTATAAAACATAAGTAAGTTAACTGAAAAGCATGATTGATGATTTAGAAAGGTGATGAACTACAAATAAATGTACAAAACCAAATTGTTTTCTATTTCCCAGTTCAAAATTTTATTGAATAAAATAAAGTCAAAGATATCAGGTAAAATACAAACTGTATGTCAATAAAATTAAGAAAGTGATTTAGTACATATGTGAGGAAAACTAAAAACTCTACTTAGAAGTATACAACATGATTTAAATAAATGTAAACATACAATATTTTCCTTCATAGGAATACCGGGTTATTGAAAAATTTAATTTCTCTTTTAATTTCTTATAAACTGGATGCAATTCCAACTGAAATTGGAATCAAATTATATTTGCAAACTGAAAAAGTGAATAGAGCTGAGTAACAACTCTAATTTTGAGTTACTCAAAATTTTGAGTAACAAAACTAATGAGGGAAGAGGTACATTTTTTAGTACTAACATGTAGCATGAAGTTATGATGAACAGAACAGAAAATGATAAAAAGGACTCTTCTGTAGCCAAACATCCTATTATCATCATTGTGGCATTTTAAATTAGAGGGGGTAAAATGAATTATTTATTAAAGTGCTTCTGGAAAAAGTTGACAAACCTTTTGGAAAGAAACAAGCGGTTCTCTTCAAGTGATACATGAGAATAGATCCTAGATATTATAGAATTAATCTATAGAAGAAAAAAGATAAATAAAAGGAGTATTTAACTGACTCTTGGAAGAGAAGGTGTTTATAAGGAAGAAATAGTAAGAGAGTCATGTCATATCTGATTGCATGGAATTTATTTGTTCACATCAAAACAAGCTGACAAAAATAAAGGTAAGAAAAAACAATACATGTCACACAAATATGAGAAACAGGACGATTAAGATCTTTAACAAATGAAGAGGTCTCATAAATTACTAAGAACGAGGACAAACTCAGTAGGATGGGGGCTATGCACTATCAATGGTCAATATGCACATGGAAGTCATACAGCCTTCATGAAAACATGGCAAGATAAATTGAAAAGTATAGAAAAAAGCATTATTTATCTATTGGATTGACAAAGGTGTTCATATTTTAAAAGTCTAAAGGAGTTAATGAGGTGTGCATTCCCAGATAGTATTTCTTATTATAACCTTCTGGAATACGGTATATCTATATCTTTAAAAATGCTTAAATCTTGGGACCTAGTAAATCCAACAATCCAACTGTCTGACAATAGGCAATTGGTTAAATTCTCCATACTGATAATTTGTGGACTACTATATCAGTGTTAGTCATGGCTTTTAGCAGTTCCTAAACTGAGAAAATGTGTAGTACATCAAAATTACCTAAGATGGCCTTTGAAAATACTCACCTCTTTGGCAGACCCATCCTCTTTCAGAGTTTCTGATTCAGGGGCGAGACTCAGAGCAGCGGTTTTTGCATATACCTCCAATGAATTCTGATCCAAATCCTTGATGGCTAAACAATGTGCTAAAATAATATTCAACACCATCAGAAATTACTCTCTATATAATGTGAAATTTAAAATACAAAGGTGTTTACTCACTATAACCCTAATTTTAGAGTACACAGAGTATAGTATTATATTAAATACTATTATAGTATATTATAGTAATATGTGTGTATTTATTTTTTTAAAAAAGAATGATCTTTACACTTTTTCAGTATTTCCAAGTTTTCCTAATGAGCATTCCTTTAGATAATCACTAATAGTACTAAAAAAAAAAATCTTTTTTTTTAAAGGAGTTACTGTCCTCTCTTTTCCCATCTCTCTGCCTGTGCTTACCAAAATATGCCAGGTCCTCAGAGAGCACCTCAAATTTACCCCTAGACAACTATGGCATTATTTCCATGTGAATACTGGAGAAAGAAAGAGAGAGAAAAAAGAGTAAAACATTGTGCGCCAAGTGAAATGTAGAGTTTAGCTATTATCTAATGAATTTGATCACAGTGGGCAGCCAATCTTGATAATTGTTTTAAAAGATTTTTCCTCAATTGCAGTCTATGGGGGTGGGGTGGGTTTCCTAAGACAAAGGTGGTGGCGTCAGGGGAGCTAAAACAAAGGGAAAATCCTCTCAATCAATAGTAACAACAAAACTCAGGTACACAAAACATAAAACCAAATGTCTCCTGGGCTCTGCATCAAAGGTAAATGAGAGGACAGGTGTGTTAAGACGGTTCTGAGGATTTGGTCAGTATCTTCTGACCCTATACTTCTTTTTCTGCTTTATTCTATGTTCTTAGAAAGATCCAAGGTATTTGAAAGAGTTTGAAATATGCATTTATAATTAGGATGAAATATGGCACATGTTACCCAAAGACAAGTGTATACCACCCCTCAGAAGGCTACTGTGGTGCCCTAGAAAATGAATTAATCCAAAAGATATTATTTAATCAATTTCCCCCCATCACTGTTTTGTGGGAAGGTTGAAACTTGTTTGAATGCCCTGGGACTCTGCCTTCAACCACCTCATAATGTATCCTCCAAGCTGGGGCCTATTTGAAAACGCAAGGGGGCGGTAGAAATGGTTCTACTGAACACTAGCTGTTGTTGTGGGTGGTGGGGAGCAAATGGAGATACAAGCTCACTCTAGTTAGACACTTCCCTCTGCTTGAGCACCCTGGAGGTGTCGTGCAATTGGACCATTCTGGAGCCACAAGGCAAAGGCAGCAACATGGGGATACTAGACAGAAAGATCTTGAACAATGCCATCCATGAAATACCACATACTTGACTAGTTCTGATGTGTAACAAGTTCTAAAAGGTTCCTCAGGAGGAATTGGGGAGGGATACAACACTAAATAAAAGAAATGTGCCCCAACTTATACAGAACTCATGGCCCAGCTAAGACAGCAGGAGGTAAGCTGGAAGACACACAGTCTAGTATGAAGAGTGGTAGGATGCGTGAGGCAGGGTGTTGTCCGTGGCTGGGGGCTCGCACCTCTGCTTGGATCGAAGGATGTCCTACTGGAATCCTGGTATTAGAGTTAGTCAACTGCTTAATGCCCAGTTACTCCATCCCCCCAAGGAAGGCACACTGAGAAATCACCGAATTCTACCTCTGGAACTAGTAATATGCTACATAGTAATTAATTGAATTTAAATAAAATAAAATATGAGACCAAAAAAGAGTTAGTCAACTGAAGGCGAAGACTGGTACAGAGAGGATTCTTCTAAGTAGGAAGTAGAACATGCAGAAAAACTCAGACGAGAGAATGGCCCAGTAATAGGTGGGTGGAAGTTCAGTTGGTTTTCAGAATGTGAGGCAGGAAGTGGTGAGAGATGAGACGGGAAAGGCAAAGGGCATCCAGGAGAAGCCCCTCATTCCCCAGGCTTACAGGCTCAGACTGTCTTGTGGGCTAAGGCATGGTTCTGAGGAGGGGAAGGACATGGTCAGATTTCCTTTCACAGGATCAAGGCTGGTGTGTGGTTGATGGAATGGCAAGAGAGGCTCAAAGCTACCTGTGGGGAGAACGATCCCAGAGAGAGAAGATAAGGGTCTACTGGGTAACATCAGAAATTGGTGCATTGTGGAGAAACTGAGGCAGTAAAACTCATCTGCCTTGTAAATAGCCTTGGGGAAGAGGCACCTGAAAGACAGGGTGGCTGAGTGCCTGGGTAGCTCAGTCAATTAAGGGTCTGCCTTTGGCTCAGGTCATGACCTTGGGGTCCTGGGATTGAGCCCCACATGGGGCTCACTGTTCAGTGGGGAGCCCACTTTTCCCTCTGCTTCTTCCCCTATTCATGTTCTCTGTCTCTCAGATAAATAAGTAAAATCTTAAAAAAAAAAGAAACAAAAAGACTTAATGATGAGAGGGCAGTTTTGCTGTGGGGATAGTATGGATGGTATAGTCAGACACTTCTGAGGTGTTCCTATGTTTACGGGAACAACCACACTATTAGAAGTGCTCTAGAGACTTCTAATAGGCTGAGAGGCTTCATGACATTAATTAATTTATTTTTTATTTGATTTTATTTTTTTCAAAATTTTATTTATTTATTTGAGAGACAGAGAAAGTGAGAGAGAGCATGAGAGGAGAGAAGGTTAGAGGAAGAAGCAGACTCCCCGTGGAGCTGGGAGCCCGATGTGGGACTCGATCCCGGAACTCAAGGATCATGACCTGAGCCGAAGGCAGTTGCTCAACCAACTGAGCCACCCAGGCGCCCATGACATTAATTTATTAATAATTAAATTAATTAATAAAACCAAGGTATTGAGTTTAGTTGATCACGACCCATCAATGTATAGAAGTGAGGGGGAAATAAAGTTGTTCGAAATATAAAATTCTTTTTTTTTTCCGAAATATAAAATTCTGAGCAAATGGTTTAAACTGTGCAATACAGGGACATATTTTATGGGTAGTTTTGAGGTTGCGTTCACTCACTCTCAGACTGGTTTTTAAATAATTTATTTTTCCAGACGCTAATATTCTGCCAGAACCATAACACAATGAATGAAATTAGACAGGCTATAAAAATGTATATTTAGTAGGGGATTGGAAAAAGGGGAACTAACTTCCTTTCTATGTACTGAAGTGGTTTAGCTGAAAAAGTGTAGTTTGGTATCCACACAAAGAAAACCTGAGAGAGAAAAATCCTAAATGAAATATTAATGACGTGATTACCAGCCAGAGGGTACGCACAAGGTTTGCCCCCAACTTCTTAGAATTAAAGTTTGTAGCCTTTTCACAAACTCTTTCTTCCAGGTTCAACGATTTGCTCTCATGTAATTAGGATGTCTTTCAAAAAGGTTTGAAAGAGACTCTATCCCAAGAGGTAGGAGATCCGAGAAAGAACAAAATGAGATATTTCTCCAATGCATATCTTTAGAAGAGAAGAAATAAAGAGCGCTTGCTGGTAAGTTTGCCTAAAATGGGACTGTGTCCCACAGCCCAAATAAGCAGGCCTAAGGGACGATGCTACCAAGAAAAGAAGCCCAAGAAGAAAGCCCCAGAGAGATTAGGGCGTTGCATTTTTAAGAAAATTTCGGCTGTCAGGAGCATATCGGAGTGGCATGTAGTCAAGTAGTCTTCGGAACCATTGATTAGAAATCAAACTCTCCAAAAATCTGTCTCTGTTTGCTCTTTTCCTTCCATCTGATTCCTCTAGTGGGACCCCAGGGAGCCACACAGTAAACTGACGCTGGAGGGAACCGCTGAAGGGAACCGGCCTTGCTGGCCTGAGCCCTTTGATTGCATGGCCCACCCCCTGCCTCCGCCCCACTCAGATTACAGCCTCTGCAGCCTGCATTGTCCAGACAAAGGGGCAGTGGCTCCCTTCTGAAGGCTGCCAGGAGAGCAGCCTCCTCTTGTTTCTGCCTCCAGCCTGCCCCTGCTGGGTTTCTTGAGTCAAACTTTTGGAAACCAGTCAGCCCTGCAGGGGACTTTGCAGGCAGGGTCCTCTTGGAGTTCCCCACCCCTGAGATTTCTGTTTCCCCTTGTGTGCCTTCTAGGGAGGGTGTGACTCTGCTCTCTGGAGAGAATCCCAGGAGACAGGACAGAGGGAAGGGCCTTCATTTCTAAGGAGAGTCTTACATACCCTTATATACCATAACCGGATAATGTTCCAGTTCTTTATTTTTCTTTTTAAAATTTTTTTAAAAGATTTTACTTATTTGACATGGAGAGATCAAGCACAAATAGTGGGAACAGCAGAGAGAGAGAGGGAGAAGCAGACTCCCTGCCAAGCAAGGAGGTCTGACTCAGGCTCAATCCCAGGACCCTGGGATCATGACCCAAGCTAAAGGCAGATGGCTAACCAACTGAGCCACCCAAGTTCATCTCTTTCTTTCTTTCTTTCTTTCTTTCTTTCTTTCTTTCTTTCTTTCTTTCTTTCTTTCTTTCTTTCTTTCTTTCTTCCTTCCTTCCTTCCTTCCTTCCTTCCTTCCTTCCTTCCTTCCTTCCTTCCTTCTTCCTTCCTTCTTCCTTCCTTCCTTCCTTCCTTCCTTCCTTCCTTCCTTCCTTCCTTCCTTCCTTCCTTCCTTCCTCTCTTTCTCTCTTTCTTTCTTCCTTTCTCTCTCCCTTCCTTCCTCCCTTCCTCCTTTCCTTCCTTTCTTCCTTCCTCCCTTCCTCCTTTTCTTTCTTTCTCTTTTTCTCTCTTTCTTTCTCTCTTTCACCAATTTAACCCAGCCATTTCACAATATTACATTTCTAAACAAAGATTGGTTGAGTGGGTAAGGTCAAGTAAAGTTAAGGACGTCACCTGATTATAAATGGCAGTGATCTTTAGATCTTAGTGCTAACAATTCAAAGTGCTTTTGTGTCAGGCGCTGTTGGAAAATCTTTATATCTATTTAGATGTTTAATCCTTATAGTGACCCCATGAGGTGATGTATTTTTCTCCTTGTGTCATGGATGAGGAAATACACTGAGAGAAGTTAAATGCCTTGCTTGGTATCACACAACTAGTAGGAGGCAGAGCTGAGTTTGAGTCCAAGGTTCTGGCCTCAGGGATTGTGCTTATCACCACTGCCCTGTAGTGTGAATAAAAATGAAACTAGAACTCACTGACTGCTGGGAAGGGATGCTTTTTCAGTTGGTTTCTCCTTTTTCAGTCATTCTTATTTCTTGATCTCTCACAGATCTAAGAACCTTTTCCATTTTGCCATTGTTACTCCCATTTGTGCTGCAGCAGCTATAGTCTCTGGGACTTGGGAGGTGGTTGGCTGCAGGTAGAAAGGGAGAGTGAGAGGAAAAGGCAGGAGGCCTAATTTCCCTATCTAGTCAGAGGTCCCAAAACTGAGTGCGTATCAGGATGACCTAGAGGGTTGCTTACAACATAGATGGTTGACCTCTGGAGTTGTTCCCTCAGGAAGCCTGGGGTGGGGCCTGAGAATTTGCACTTCTTAGTACCCAAGTGATGCTGATGCTGCTGGTTTGGGACCTGCACTTTGAGAACCAGTGGTCTACGAAGTTGCTTGAGTTGACCCTCTTAAACTAGACCAAGGAGGCTGTGGGGAAAAGCTCTGGGTAGGTGCCTTTCCAGAAACTACTATTCGCACATTTTGAACTGAGATCTGGGCCCACTTGCATGATCCAGAGCCATTTGCTCCCCTGTCTTACATGTCAGGACTGAGCAGGAGACTAAATACTGACAAAAATATTTTCAATGTTTTTCCCCCATGACTTCCAAGTAGAATGTTGTAGAAAAAAATGAAATAGAATGGAGAACAGAGCCATTAAAAGAGTGCGTGTTTAAATCTCTGTCATAGCCTTTCCTTATCTCAACACACCTAAGCCTGACTCCTGTAAAGGACAATCAAAGTCAAGGTTGACTGGCTGGTTAATTTCTGGTGTTAATAAGACATTAACCACATTGAATTCCAGACATTAGGAAAGCTGTAAGGGGAGCTATATCTTTTGACAAATGTCCCTCACAAAGGCTTCACTCCTGTCTACCCAGGCCATGTGTGGAGGCCAAGTACTGGTCACAGCTTGCTATCTAGAATGTCCAGGAACCATTGCTCCCTTCTATCCCATCTTGGTCCTGAATTTCCCCTATGGAAAAATTTCCCCATAACCTGTGTGCTTATGCAGATCCCAGTGGAGATATGAAAGTCATTCTTTCTAAGAAAGTCAGGAGATACACTGCTCCTCAAGAGCAAAGATGGTGGTGGTGTTGGTGATGGCAGTGGTGGGTGAAAGACAAAAATGAACACTTCAAATTTGCAAAGTAACTACTTTCTCTTGTAGCAAAAGGGCTCCAGGATAGCAGAAGGTGCAATTACAAAGCATGATCTTCAGGTCCCCTCTGCCACTTCTTTCTAGCTGCCCCTCTCCACTCTCTACCTCTCTATTTTTTACTCTTATTTTGGGTCTCTTTTTCACAGGTTCTTCCTGATTCTCTTCAAGGGGTAGTTAATGAGGCTTGACTTCTTACAAGGGCTTTTGCATTCTACAGGGAACTTTGGAACACAGAAAAACAACACTGTCCCATAAGGCATTGTAGGAAAACTTTCTTGATAGGTAATGGCTACCATATTGGATGGCATAGAAGAAAAGCCTTCATGACCTAAAAGAATGAATCTAGACAGTGTCATGGCTAATGGTGGGTTTGGTGTTTTGAAATGACATTACCTAAGATCACATCTTAGGTAATTATCAATTCATTAGATCAGATCTTCATGGGAGATAAAGAAGTCAAACTATTCTCGGTCTAAGGCGAAAATAAGTTCCAAGCTCTAACAGAAGAGAGTGAAACAGAGAGGCTTTATTTCAATTTCCATATTGGCGTACTATCATGGCACAAGGGTAAGAAATGGGAATTGAAAACAGAGAAGATGGAAAAAAAATGGAGGCATGGTAGTCTTGTGTGGTGACAGCATGAGCCCTGGCTTGGCTCTAACAAAATGTATTGGAGAGGAATAAAAGAAAAGCCAGGCAGATAAGATGGTGTTAATTAATGGAGCCTGAGTAATTGAAGCTGAATATTAGGCTCAACATTTGGAATTTCCATAGGCAAGAGGGAGCTACTGCTGTGTTTTCAGCCATGGGATGACAAGATGAAACCAGGGTTTTAAAAAATTAATTATTAAGTGGTAATCAGGGTGGGTTGAAGATGTACAGACAGGAGTCAGAGAGGCAGAGGGTTTCTGCAGTCCTCTCCACACCATGGGAACAAGAAGGAGCTTAGGACTGGGTGGGGTAGCAGCAGGAGAGAATCCTCCTCTGTCTACAGCACGTCACACTCTGACTACTCATTCCTCCTATGGCCCTTGGTCTCTGCGATGCATCAGCCTTTGCTTCTCCTCCTGTTTTTCTGCCCTCCCCTCTGACCTCCTTTGCCAGCTCCCTTTCTTTGACTCATCACTAATGTAGGTGTTCCCCATGATTCCTTCACTGGTCTTTCTCATTCCATATTCTCTTGCATTCAGCCAAAATACATCAATCCCAATGCCTAAACACTTATCCCAAATTTATGTCTCCATCCTGATGTTCACTCAGCTCTTCTTCCCTGTATTTCCAACTGCTTCTCAAACATCCCTTCCTGAGCATATCACTAGCACTTCAAAATTCATGCCTAGAACAATGCACATCATTGCTTACATCCAAACATGTATCCATCTCAGATTTCCCTTCTTTTGCTGATGGAAACAAGACCCACTTAGATACAGAGGCTCAGAATCTTAGAGCCCCATCCAAAGTAACTTCCCTTTTCTTGGCTCTGACCATAGATGAAAATTGCTTGGCTCCCTTATGCTCACGAATCCTCTTTGCTAGCTTCTTCCTCCATGTTTCTGTCTATATGATGCTCTAGTTCATCCTTAGTGCTTCTCCCTTGATTGACACTGCTGCTCATCACAGCCCTGCTCTCCTCCAGAATGCACTCACAATGTATGATTCCAGGGCAATCTTTTTGGAAGCCATGAGTCTCCTGCCTTTTTCCTCTACTGCACCCAAGTCTGACCACTACCAATGCCTCACTCATGCCGCACCCAGATCTCCACACAGCAATGCCCTTGCCTCAGGATGTTTCCTGAGCATGGAATTCCCATTTCTCCCCCACAATGTCCACTTACACAAACTGTTTCCCCCCTTTTAGATTCACTTCAAGTCTTACTTTCTCCATAAAGTTTTCCCAGCTGTCTGCAACGCAGGAGCCATCTTCTTTCTGTGAACCACACGACATTTGTAGTTTTCAGCTTTCTGCCCATAGTTCACTCGTGTTCTCATGACAGCTTCTCTTACAAGGACCAGTGTGGTGTCTTAATGATTTCTGTTCTCTTGCAGCAACTAGAATGCCTTGGACACAGTGGCTACTACATAAATCAATGAATCCAAGTAATAGTACAAAAGGAAATTTGACCAAGTGTCATAAAAATGGAAAGAATCAAAGAAACTGCAGGGTCAGGAGACAATTGGTGCTGTTGAGGAGAGGTGGTCCTATTTGAAGTAGGTAGCTATAGCAACTTTTAACTCTAGTTCAGTGATTAGGCAATCCCTGAGGATACAGCTATAATTGACATTAAGTTAAAAAAATTCTAGTTATACTCTTTGATATTTCTTTGTATTATGACTCCAAAGATCACATTTATCCTCTGCCATATGTAGCTTACAGGAGTTCTGCTATTTCTGTAATAAACCAAAATAGAAGATTCTACTTCTCTCAAGACTTTTTGTTTGTTTGTTTGTTTTGTTTTATGTAGGAGGAAATAACATTGGCATAAGTGGGCTTATTTCAAAACATGCGAGTTGAACAGTAATTTGCTTTCCTTCATCCTAATGTTCTCTCCCACTGCTTGGACTGACTGGAACTAGAGATATTTACAGCCTACAGCAGTCCCACTTCTGGTTTATGTATCAGTAACTCTCTCTGACTCTACAGGCAAGCGAAGGCAGAGATCATACACCACAGCTTTGCAAGGTCCTACATAATTTTCAAACCTTCCTGTGTTTTTGGTAATGATCTGGCAATCCAAACAATTTGGTTTAAAAGCTGTCCTAGGTCATCTTACCCCTGTCTGCATTATATAATGGCAACCAAGAAACTGAACTACCAATGTAATAAAGGCCATCAAGATATGAATGCAAATATAAGGCATCTATTTTTATATAGTAGTGGTTTCTGGAATTTACAAAATTATAAGTCTTGGTATTCCAGACAGAATTATTACCTTATTCTTAGCAGAGCCCTCTTAAAAAAACATCACACCGAATGCAAACAGAGAGCAAGGTGGATGATTTTAAAGCATGCTGACAATCATTAGCTAAGTAATAAAACCTTTTTCTGAAGATAAAATAATACTTCCTTAATTTACCTTGTTTCTTAATTCCATTAGGATTTGAAAATAGACTATTATTTATGATTCAATCTTGGAGGATAGACACATTTTGTTCTAAAACTCCTTGGAGTGTGAGGGCTACTGCAGACCCCTGAGAAAAGAATGTAGAGTGAAAATTTTTCAGAAATTTTGTCACTTCAGGATGAGACAATGATTGGCGCTATCAGGAGAGAATAATTAGAATAGATCAGTTTTCATTGGATAAGAATCAAAGTCAAACATGAAGTTTAATGGGCCCAAAGCCCCACATGTTTTAAGGATCAAGTATATGTTACTATTGCCCTTGTTATAAGTAAAGACAATTCTCTCTCTTCTAATATTTTTATTTCATGAGAAGAATCCTTAAAATATCAAGTGAGTTTTCATAAATGACCACACAGCAATCCTTAAAATGAGTTGAAGAGATGGATGAGAAACAGGTAGAGCTGGATAAGCAGATATGAGAGATGACATGGGACATAGAAACAACTGAGTGAAAGAATATTCTGGAAGAAAAGATATCCATAGTGCATGCTCTGCGTCAGTTCTGTTTGGTCATAGTAATATGAAATTGCTTCTATAGATCCCCATGTTCAGTCTTAGGGTAAGGTAGAAATCTTTCTGAGCACAGGTAGCAAGAAAAGAAAAATTGACGTTCTAAGGGAAGATTGAAATCCTGAATATAACAGATACATCATACAGAATAAACACTGCTTTATGTATGTAGAGAAACACTTGAAACTCAAAACAAAAGCACAGAAGGGAGTGGATTTGAGAAAGAAAAGGGAGGGCAGGTAGGTCCATGCACAGGGGAAAAAAATGTATTGGGGGTTAGAAGCTTTCAGTTCTCATCCAGGCCCTGCTACTACATTCTCTTTGCCCTGGTTAAATCATATGACTTCTGAGTGCTGCCATTTCTTCATTGTAAAAGAAAAAACTAGATGTTCTCATCTTTGGCCCCAAACAGAGAAACTAATGACCACTCCCCTTGTGTTTCCTGCGGGGTAAATGTCAATACCTTGCAAATTGGAAACTTGGTTGCCATTCTTGAGCTTTTTCTTTCCCTTAACCCCCCAAATTCCATAGGATAAAATCTTGATCATTTTATTTCCTCGGTAGCTATCAAAGAAGCCCACATAAAATCTGTTTCCGTTGATTCCACAGCAATCTTGGCCTGTGATATGACTTCCCTGGAATACTATAGTCATCTACAATGCATCTTCCAAACCTTTTCTTGCCTCCTACCAGACCATTCTCCCCACACTGCCCCTGGAAGGATGCCTTAAAAGCCCAAATGATAATTTTCACTTCCTTTATTAAAATGTTTCATTGAACTCACATTGCTCTTAGGAAAACTTCCGTGTCTACTGCTCTGCTCTTTCTGTTCCATTCATCCTGGATTCTTCTCAATTCCTTTCTCTCTCCCCATCTCCCTCCTCTAGCCCAAGCCTATCTCCTCCCTAAGCCTAGAGTGCTCTTCACCGCACTTCCCCTCCGGCCATTCTGTAGCCCTTAACCGATGTAACCTCAGAAGAGCCTCCTTTGATGATCGTCAAAGCCAGCCACTTTGAGATGCTTCCACAACCCATCCCATCTCAGCCCTTACCACATCTGTAGTTATTTTTTTTCAAGACAAATGTTATGGGTTGCATGGTTGTCTCCCAAAAGCTATGACCATGTCCTAATCCTGTCAAGGTGAATTTACTTGGAACAAGAGTCTTTGCAGATGAGCTTATGTTAAAAATGAGATTTTTAACATGGAATTGGGGTTTCCCTAAATCCAATGACAGGTGTCCTTATAAGAGAAAGTCAGAGGAAGATTTGAGCCACAGCCAGAGAGATGAAGGTCATGTTAAGACAGAGGCAGAGATTGGAGTTAATCCCGCCGCAAGCCAAGGATCCCCTGGAGTCACCAGAAGCTGGAGGAGGCAGAGAAAGATTCTTCTCTGGAGTTTCAGAGACTGCAGGCCCGCAGACCTCTTGATTTTTGGACTTCTGTCTCCAAAACAGTGAGAGAAGACCGTTCTGTTGTTTTAAGCCACTAAGTGTGGTAATTCTTTACAGTGGCCCTGATCCCACAGGGATCAAAACTGTAAATGATCAGTTATAGTTAGACTGTAAGAACCAAGACCCAAGAACTATGCCTGCTCGTTGCTGAGCCTGCCACATAACAGGTCACTTGTGAATGGTGAGCCAACTTGATGGCTAATTCTTGGCTACATGTAGACACACCTTAGGTCAAGGGTAAGGTTTGTTAACTGGAGATATGGCTTTCCAGACATACTAGGCATAGCAGCTGATGCTGGCCTCTCATCATGGTACCTCACAGATTCATGCTACATTGATGTTGCTTCTCAACTGTAATTTAAGCTCCTTGACTGAAGAGTCAGGTTGTATTCTTCTCTATATTTTCTGTGACAGCTCCAAGGTTTCTGTTTTCACTTGGTAATTAATTAAATATTTGATTGCAGACAGTTGACTTTCATGCACTGTTTTCACTGTTTTCTGAATTTAAAGTCAATTTTTGGGTGCCTGGGTGGCTCAGTCAGTTAAGCAGCTTTCTTCAGCTCAGGTCATGATCCCAGGGTCCTGGGATCGAGTCCCGCATTGGGGTCCCTGCTGGGTAGAGATATTGCTTCTCCCTCTCCCTCTGCCAGCTGCTCTGCCTATTTCCGCTCTCTCTCTCTCTGTCAAATAGATAAATAAAATTTCTTTAAAAAAATAAAGTCAATTTCTGGGAAGAGTCATAGTTAGTGGGATAGGTCATAAAAAAATTATCGATATTTGGAGTCGAACTATTTAATAAGCCTGCATGGATTTGTAACAGAAATTGACCTCTGTGCCAAAGAGATGCCCACAGAATAACCTAGAAGTTGCCCTATAGCAGAGGTTACAACGAAATCTCATCTTCCTTCAATTAATGGCATATGACATACTTAGTTTTTGGGTAGAATTTGCCTTATGAGGCACTTTCACATCTTTTTATTTAGTAAGTCATTACACAAATTATTTGAGATCATGGTGATAATTCTTTGAGATAAAAAATTAAAATGATCGGATCAAAAATTCCAAGGAAATTTTACATTACATATATCTCTCTGAATTTATTTGGTAGCTGAGTTTAGTGAGTGGGAGTGGAAGCATTGATAGTGAGAGATAACTGCGGTCGTATCTGGTTTGAACTAGTAGCTTGCCCAGTTCAGACTGTAGGATGAATAAATTCAGGCTGAGAGACAGTAAGGGACTTTCTCCAGGTCATACACTCATTAAGCAACAGTCTCAGAATTTGAAGGATCCTTCTAATCTCCATGCTTAGCTTTCTTATCATTTATACCTATTGGCCCAAAACTCCATTTTTCTCATGAGGAAATAAACCCAGAGAGGCAATTCATGGCATGGCAATTCAGAGGGTAATAAAGTTAAGAAAATAAAATACAGAGTGTAAACAGTGTTTGAAGATCACCTTGGTCCTGCATTTAGGCTTCTGTGAAACCACTTCTGATGGTTTCTAAGCCACGCTTAGTAGTAGTAGTAGTAGTAGTAGTAGTAGATTGGACTCTGGGTCTTTCTCCCAATTTCATCCTGAGCTATGTTGTTTTTATCTGTTTTGTTTCCCATGGATCCTCCTTAAAATCTTATTTTGAGAAAAGATCCAACCCCTAAAAAACACACAACACACAATCACATGGATCCAAATAACACATATCCAACCACTTATTTCAAAGGGGAAGACAAACCACACTGGTCCAGAGTGAGGTCTAGACTCAGTGTGGACTCTCCTAGACCTCACTACATGGTCTACCAGGCCTCTTCTCTCCCTTATGTCCACAAGGAATGGGGCCCTGTGGTCAAAGGGCAATTGTTTCTTGCTAATCCCACCCCATAGTCTAGAAGCATTAAATCTGGCTGGGAAAGACCATGTCATAGTGGATGATGAAGTCTGCAATTTCATCTTCAGTTGTGTCTTCCCCTGAAAAGTAGCTGGTGAGGCATACAGAAGGATGTACAGGGCTCTCCCATTGCCCTAAGCCAGGCTTTTCTTTTGAACTATGGGGTGGGCCCTCTTTCCTTAGTAAAGGTGACTTCCAATTAAGAATACTTCAACCTGGGCTTCTCTCTGCCCCATAGTTTATCTCTAATGCCAGCTCATTTTAGGCCTTGACCAAGACATTGGGGGAAGCATTCCCCTTGCTTCTGTTCTGAAGGATTGTTTTACAGCTACCTAGGAGGAAAGATACTTCTGGCATTGAACATGGCAGCTGAGAGAAGACTACAGCTTGTCTCCCTCAGTTCTGAGAACAATTTAGGTAACCCACTTGTATGCCCGCTTGCTTGGAATTTGGCTAACATGTTCCATCTCTTCCCAGAAATGCTAGGGGGCCTTTAATGAGTTCACACGCGCTTGTTTGGACAGCCTTATGGCAATCTGTATTGATGATGCATGACATGTGGTCTTTTCCCATAGATGCTGGGTGAACTATGTCCAGACCCCTACTGAAATTATTTGGATTCTATTAGTGAAAGACTCCACTGATTATAAAAATTTCAAACAGAATAAGAGCTAAAAACCCTTTAGAAATTTATGAGAATATTGTGCACTATTTCTGTTATTGGAGTTGAAGCATGCTGGCTATAGAGAGATGAAGAATGTCTGTTTTCTCCAGTGACAAGCAATAGGAAGCTGAGCACAGGGACAATATGCTTTTTTGGTACTGAGAATACTTTCTGTGAAATCCCTTATTTATTAAAAAATCTATATTGGAGCTAGGTTTCTTTTAATCTCTTGTTGAACTCCCTCCATCTTTGTATGACCCTCCTGAAGACCTCCACCAGAATTGATGCTTTGCCAGAGTTTAGGAATTACTGGATTGCATAGTAAATGAGAAATACCCAAAAATGAAAGATCAAAGATCACACTGGAAAGGTCTACTCCATTGAATAGAGCGGAAGAAAGTTTTCTTCTCCGCTCTTTTATCAGAGAGGCAGTGTGCTTTTCCTCCTGTCTGCCTCACCAAGGAGGGACAACTATTCTTAAACAAGATCTAACATTTACTTGAAACCAATAGTTTCCAGTAAAGGGTCTTTAGGATAAATGCAGGCTTACTAGTAAATATTGGTTTAATCTTCAGGGAAAATTAAAAGCCTGTGGTTCGGGACTGACGGCAGAAGGCAGATGCATGAGGACTGGGGACCAAAGGATTGGTAAAATCTCCAAATAATGTCCTCTTTTCCAGCTCCAGGCAAAAGAACCAGCCATACATACCCATTCATTTTCTCTTAAAGGAAAGAATTCTCCCAAACCTGGGAGCACTGAATACAATTCAATCAGCCTTTTTCAATGCTTTGCTTAGTAGTGCTATATATTAAGCTCTGCTCATAACTTACCCACCCAAGGGCCTGGTAGAATAGAAATCATGGTAATTTGTGCTACTTTTTGTGGAGACTGTGTCTTATAAACTGAGCATAATAGCATGTTGTGTCACTCCATTTATTGCCCAATTATAGTTCATGTGGGCATGTTTAGCTGAGTCGTGTTGGTTGCTTTCTTTCACATAACAGTTCTGCTGGAACTTTTCAAAGACCTTTTTGCTGATCACAACTTAGTAATTGTGCGTGTCTTATTCAATTGACTCATCATAAATTTCCCATCAGTTCTTGGTTTCTTCTGCTGTTGCTCCTTTTCTTCTCCTTCTTTTTTCTGTACAGCATTCAATTTTTCTGAAAAAGTACAAAATCAGAGGCCAGCGAGCCCTTAGCTCTGCCATCTGTATACGTTTTGAAATGGAATTCACCCCAATGTACCAGCAGTTAGTCCCAAAAGGCCTCATCCTGTCCTCTTCCCTCCCTGATTTCAGAGGAGGCCATCAAAACACCCCAAAAAGGAGCACACAGATGTGCCATCTATGGTAGGAGGCATTGTTCCACCAGCCACTCATCCAAAAGAGGTTTTCTCTACCCATTTGTCAAAAAGGTCTTGTGGTCAGCAAAATGTGTGAGACAACAAAATTTCATAGGGAAGGATTTAATTATCACAGTTGGTGGTTGCATTCATGGTCTTTTCATCCTCTGTGAAAGATTCCATAAGCAAAATGGGTTAAATTTCATAATGTGGCCAGGAAAAAAAAAAAAAAAAAAGCCCACAAAACAATGCCAGGCAGAAATGCCCCTAGCAGAGAGATTCTATTCCTTGTAGGAGGCCTGAAGGTTTCTGCAAATCTTAAAGGCTCTGTGTTGGTGGGCCGTCTGATGCCAGAGAACTCTGCTGTCCCTTCCGGTAGCTGGGGCACACCAGGGAGCTGTGTCAACCCCTGGGGGTCGGGGTTTCTTGAGGGGGGATTCCCAGCAGTCACCAAACAAGGTGCTTCCTGTGCAGTGTGGACAAGTATTATGCTTTTTACCTTACACTGGCCTTTAGCATGACAAAATAACGTTTTGGGATGTGGAGTAGACAGAACACAATTCCTAACTGAAACAGGCTCTTTGGCCTAATTGCCCTGCATGAAGCAGATGGAAGGAAGAGAATGTAGACTATAGTTAACCTAATCAATTTCTTCATATATTCAGAAAGACAGAACACACAGGCATTCATTCTTTAATAATTATATTGATATTGATTTTACTTTGTTAGTTGAGTTAGTTATATACCAATATAGCACAGCTGGGTGCCCAGAGATTCCATTTCTACTTATCAGATCCTGCTTTCCTCAGGGTCTGACATCTTCCTCTTCCTGGATCTTTAACCCAGAAGCTAGACTTCATTCACATTTTTAAGACAAAACCCTTACCTCAGCAAAATAGATTTTGAGAAATGTAGCCTATGTCTGACATTTGGTTTCTGTACTGATATCTGGCCTTTTGCCTTGATCCTGAGACCCAGCTACCAGCTACTTTCCCTGTCCTGGCAGTAAATATCTTCCTCATGCTCTCTGTTAAGGTTATCTCTGACTTATGTCCTGATGACAATCTTAGTCCTTCCTGAGTGGAAAGTACCACAATCCTGGCCAGAGCTCTTCTTAAGAATAGACACCTGCCCAAGTCCCCATTGCCCATCACAGAACATCCCAAGACAGCCCATTTTCTGAGTATCACCTCTTCCTGGACTCTTGATCTTGTGTTTGCCCCACCTGCAAGGACACCCCACTTGTAAGGACACCCTTTCCTCCATTAGGTTTGGTGGGACTGTTCACTGCCCACCTGCTCTGGCCATCCCCATTAGATACTCTCTTCTGTCTCTAGAAGGAACTTCCTTCAGCATCTGTGCTGCACCTTCAGGATCTGCCTAATGAAGGCACCCACCGTGGTCTGCTCAGCCTAATCTAGTTAACCAGACCAACCTCTGAGACAGGGTGTATGGTAGAATCACCTAGAAAGGAACACCGTTGTAAAACTGCAAAAAGGTGACATTCGCAATGCTTTAGATGCAAATTAGAAGTGCAGGTAGGTGTGAGATAACTGGCTTCCCCTGTGACGGGTTACCCAGGAGTGAATGAGGAAGATGGCAGAATGCTCCAATAGGAAGGAGCTATCAGGATGGCCACCAGCTATCCATGTTAGCAGAGCCTAGAGTTTCCTGGGTGCATACATATAAATAAAGGTAAAGAGATCCTCC
Source organism: Nasua narica (assembly GCA_028533885.1). NCBI lineage: Eukaryota > Metazoa > Chordata > Mammalia > Carnivora > Procyonidae > Nasua > Nasua narica. The sequence continues at coordinate 8,566,061 of CM052806.1, forward strand.
TTCTCTCTTGTAGAATATGCATTCCAACTTCAAAGACAAACTGAGTAAATACATTAGAGCTGGCAATGAGTATTACTACATGAAAAGATGCTCATCAGACTTGGATAAATTACACCCATTATCTTATTGAGCAAGGTCTTCATGGAAAGTTCTGGACAACATTACACTGGTCAGACTTAAAAATAATAGCTGTTAGTAATTTTATGCTTATGGTATGCTAAGGTCTAAGATAAAATGCTTCATATACATTATGTTATTTAATTCCCAAAAAACTCTTCAAGTAGGTATTTTTACACTCTTTGTTTTGTTGAGGAAACCAAAACTTGGAGACATGAACATCCTTCTTAGAGTCCACAGCTGGGGAGTGAGAAATTTGGGGTTTAACCTCAGGTCTGCTCTAAATACTGCAAAACCAACACAATGAGATGTGACAGTGGAACCTGTTGGTTTTTCCTCAAGATGTTATAACACAATTTTAGCCTAGTATTTTTTGAGATACTAAGGTAGGTCATCAAGCTGAATACTCTTGTTCCTGCCATTTCTAAAAGTCCGGAATGTAAAGAGAGTAATTAAGAACAGACACCCAGGCCCAGGCTCAAATATGGAGTGTCAGAAATCATAAAGAGAAAAAGTAAAAATTAGTTGAAACAACCTTATATGGAAACTTAATTATCCATTACCATCAAAAAGTAGTTGTAGGGTTAATTTTTTTGCTAGAGCAAAAATAATATTTGCGTCATGTTTCCTGTATACAAATTGTTCTAAATGCAGTGTTCTCAGCTTTTCTATACTGTCCTTTGTTCTTTTGACATTGTTATTTTTGTATATAAATAAAACCCCTTGTTTACATTGCTGTTTTAGAGGCTTTGGGGTAGAAAAAGGAATAATTTTCTTAAATTGGTCCACCCTCAAATCATGCCATAGTTCAAAACAATACAATGGAGAGAGCAGGGTGGCCCACTCTATCTTGCACAATTTTGACAATAACTGGAAAAAAAAAAAAAAAGTATGGGGGTGGAAGCCAAGATTGTCACAAAAATCCTCCGAGGAAAAATCTTGGTTTGGGTTAAAGCAACATCTGTGGGAAAGGGTACATATGGTGTGAGAGCCACAGAGGTGGGAAGGAGGGCCGGGGCCACTGGCAGGCTGCCTTTCTAGGTCACGGGCAGCTGTTTGAGTCTACTCCAAGAGCTCTGGGCTGTACATGAAGCATGAGAGGTTGTGACTCATCCCAGGGGCATGATGTCGGTGACGGGGGAAGCAAATGGAGGGGGAACATCCCCTCAAACTGTGAGGCTGTGAGGTAGCAGGCAGTTTCTGGGAGGGAGAGATTTGCATGGCTCCTGGGGGATGTGTGACAGAGCTGGCCATTCCCTAGGGACTGGGTGGGCCAAGCTCCGGGAGATGGGCCTTGCCGGTCCGCCTTTGGATAACACTCAGAGCCCGCTTTGTGAGGAGAGGCCAATGAATACCCCCTTCCCACCATTTTATAGATCGACACAGGAGGTTTCAGGAAAGTTAAGTCACCTGCCAGAGTTGTGAAGCTGGTATATTACAAAGGCCAGTCTGAGACAGAGAGTTAACCCAGTCTCCACCACACTCTCCAATGTTCTGCTAAAGACTTCCTGGGGAGGAGGATGGTAGAAGCAGGCCTTCAAAAGCAATCACTTCACTAGATCATTCAGTGGAGTGATTGATTTGCCCTATCTTTGGTGATAAGTTCCAGAAAGTCCCATAGAGAAGTTCTAGAAAGTTTTAGTGACCCCACAGAGTGTCCGGCTGTGACTGTGCTTGGTGAGGGCTGACTCTGTGGGCACATTGTCTTCAGAGAAGCCTTTCTGCCCCTTCTGTGTGGCCAAGGAGTATTGAGAACACAACCACACGAGGACCCAGGGAAGACTTAAAAGAATACAACTGAAGAACCTCATTACAGAAAAGTGATGATGTATTGAAATAATTGTTTGCTGAGATAAGAAATGTAATAAGAATGATAGATTTGGTGAGAGGGGAAGAATTGGTCTTGAACTTGCTGGATTCAAATAACTTATAAGGGACATCTTTGTCTGCCAGTCTAGCTGTTGTACTTTTTCCTTTCCCTCTTCTGAGACAGAGAAATTTAGGCCCTGGGGTAAATATTATTTTTTAAAAAAAATATTTTATTTATTTATTTGAGAGAGAAAGTGAGAGAGAGAGAGAGAGAGAGTACAAGAGCAGGGTGGAAGCAGAGGGAGAAGCAGGCTCCCTGCTGAGCAGAAAGCCCGATGTTGGACTTGATCCTAGGACTCTGGGATCATGACCTGAGCCAAAGGCAGATGTTCAACCAACTAGGCCACCCAGGTGCCCATAAATATTATTATCATTATTTTTAAAGATTTTATTTATTTACTTAGAGAGCAAGTGAGAGAGAGCACAAGGTGGGGAGAGAAGCAGAAGGAGAAAGAGAGGCAGACTTCCCACTGAGCTGGGAGCCTGACGTGGGACTCCATCCCAGCACCCCAGGATTATGACCTGAGCTGAAGGCAAATCCTTAACCGACTGAGCCACCCAGGCCACACCACATAAATATTATCTTTAAGGGACATTCAAGAGGCTTTACTACAGAGTATAGTCTGTTTAGTCGCTACTCCAGCTTCGGGTCATGTTCTTGAGATGATACTTCCCCTTTGAGAAAACAGACCCTCCCCCACCCACCTCTTTCTTCTCCTCCAAATCCTCATCCCTCTTTAGCCCCGCTCTCTTCCTCTTTACCCTTGATTCTTTCCGTACTTCATTCCTTTGGCACACGTCATTGAGCTGGCACTCTGCTATGCTCTGAGCCTACAGACACAAGAAAGTCCTTGGTAGCTCAAGGTTTCAGGAAGAAGTGCCAGGTTAAGACTTCAAAGGCTCTTAGATTTCTCCTTTGCCATGCTCACCTCATAAACTTAAGGATCCTTTTTGGGAAGAAGTGCTTTTGGGTGCAAAAGTGTTCACCTAAAATCTATCAACAAATTTTTCCTTTTAATCTCAAAGAGAACACACCATTTTCTATGGCTCTCAAGGGAGGACTTTTATCCACCTGTTTAAGAGATTGTAAACGGATTTGTTGGGGAGTAGGCTCCAAACCTAGATTGCACAAAGCCCAAACCCTGATTGCTAACAGCAGCTGTGCCCTTGATCAGAAGGTGAAGTTGGCCACATGCCACCACAAAGTTCAGCTCCCCTGTCTTAGAGGGACCCAATTGGACAAGATTTCCAAAGCTCTTGTCACCTCTCTGTTTGCCAGAGACACTTGCACGATAAGACCAAAAACAAAGCAGAAGATACAACCTTCATAAAGGGCTATGGAATTAAGGAAGCTTATATTCATTAAGGACTGATAAATTCATATTTAATAAATGGGAGACACTTTACTGATCTAAAGTCATCTTCATGAAATTTAGACGTGACTATTACCTTCTTTTAATAGATGAGGACACTTCTGGAATGAGAGACTAAACGCTCACCAAAGAGAACACGCAAGGAAAGTGTAGGCAGAGATCTGAATGCTTCTGCACTGCCCGGCCTCCTCTAACAACAGACATTGTCTTGTTCAAGGTTCTGTACGTGAGCATGTGACCTTAAAGTCATCGATGGCAATATACAGAAATGTCTGCCTCCTGGGCTCTAACGTCACCCCCGCCTGTGAAGGCTGAACCCCCTTCATCCCTATTTCAAAGAGGCAGAGAGGGATCGATGTTTAAAATGAGCAGCTGGCTTTCTATGTTTTACCATGTTGTTTTGAGCCTGAGATCTGTCTTTAATATGTCATTTTTCTCCATTTAGTCCTCCACGCTTCCCCTGTTTGTCTGGATGTGTGTGTGTGTGTGTGTGTGTGTGTGTGCGCACGTTTATATAATCACACTCCCATGTGCACTCACAATCCCACCGTACGAACTGGCAAGAACTTCCCATGGAAACCCACTCTCACTGACCTGCAGTGAGGCTGGCCCATCTAGGGATTGGCAGGCCATTCAGGGATCCCACGGGGAATGTCAGCTCCATTTTTGTGGCTCTGACACAGCCTGTGCAGAATTTAACAGCTGATAAGCAGGGGCTTCTCTGTGAGTGCTGCCATCTAATTAGACCTTTTTTGTTCTGATAACACTGGGAATGAGAGAGTCCAATCAGCAGAAAGCTCCAGATCTCAAGAGTCTGTGACATTGTGACGTGTGTTTTTAAAAAAGGCTTAAAGGCTCTGGTAGGATGGAAACCAGAGCCTCAAAGTCTGCTCCGCACCCAACATCTTGAAAGCTGAAAGGGAAAGTGGGGAGGTGGGGGGGCAGGAGGGTTCTTCACCAGTTCCATGGAGGGCTAAGAGATGCACAAAATCTGCTTTTAATGCCTTCAAAATAAATAAATACATTCAAAGTACAATTATGGAAAAATATGAGTTTGACTTTTAGATGATCAGTAATTTGAAAGGTACTCCAAAATGATTCACTGTAACTCATCAGCTCATACGACTACTCAATATTCTTGAAAAATCCAAATCCTGATCTTGGAAAGAGGCAGGGATTTATATGCTTCAAAACATACAAAAACGTAGAAAATCAATGTTTAACTACATGAGATTAAAATCATTTTATGGCAAAAATACCCATAAATACAGTTAAACATTAAATGCAAACTGAGAGAAAAATGTTGGCAGCAAACATGGCCAGAGCTGATATTTCACTTTACACAAAGATATCTTTAATAAATAAAGTGTTTATGCAAAATCTGGTAAAACTGAGGAAAGGACATGAACAAACAATATACTAAACAAACAGTATGAAGTTTTTATGAACAGGTAACTACTTCAAATGTGTCGTTCATGACAAACATGCAAATAAAGTTCCAATGAGTTTTCCCCTATAAAATTATCTAGAATTTGTTCTTAATGATACTGTTCAGTGCTAGCAGGAGGGTCTCACAATGATCATTTCATACCAGTTGGCGGGAATTTAGATTAGTGTAAACTTTATGGAAAGCATTTTGGCAATATGCAATACAGATCTTAAAAACAGTTACCCTTAGACTCAGTCATTTTTTCCCCCTGGAAATCTGTCTTAAGAATTAACACAGGCAAAATTTATATGCAAAGATAGTCATTGAAATATTGTTTATAATAGAGAAATCTGAAACAGCTTCAAAGTCCAACATAGAGAGAATGGTTAAATAAATAATGGTACATTTTTAAAATGACCTAGTTAGCCTCCAACAAAGATGGAATTTTTGGGGTGCCTGGGTGGCTCAGTGGGTTAAAGCCTCTGCCTTTGACTTAGGTCATGATCTCAGGGTCCTGGGATTGACCCCCGCCCATGCTGAGCAGAAAGCTTGCTTCCTCCTCTCTCTTTGCCTGCCTCTCTGCCTACTTGTGATCTCTCTCTCTCTCTCTCTGTGTCAAATAAATAAATAAAATCTTAAAAAAATATGGAATTTTTGAAGAACACTGACTAAGATGGAAAAAAAAACCTCATGATGTGTTAATAGAAAATATATTTAATTCATTTTATTTTCTATTAAAGGTATAGAGGCCACATTTTATTTCTAAAAACATTTTGTGAGGTAAAACATGACTAGAATTGCAAGAAATATGGTTGCATTTGTGACTCTGGATCTAGTATCTCATGCTTGGTAGTGACCTACAGATCCAAGAAGAATGCAAATTATTGCATCAAGATGATTACAGTGATAGCACCACCACTACTAATGCTGGCAGGTGGAATTTGCTCCTGCAGGAGTTTCTAGGGTAGACTCTGAAGCCCTCATAAGTGCCTGGTTATGCCATGGGGCGGGGTTGGGGAGCTGGAGTTGTCAGAGACCACACACTGTTGATGTATAATTGGTATCTGCAGAAGTGGGGGTATCACATTCTTGGGGAGGTTAGAGACAGGTGCTGAACCTGAGCTCTCTGCATGCCAAAGAACTTTATTACTTCCAGAACAATAAGCATGCAATCCATAAGCATCATTTTTATTCTCATCCACAATATTTAACTTTGAAATGTATCTAACCATGCAAGTCCAACTCAATGCCCTATCATTATTTCTTATGCCCAGAGATCAGCTGTTCCTATCACCTTCTATTTGAAATAAAAAATATACTAGACTGGAAGAGTATATAATGACAAGAAAAATAAACATGGGACTTTTAGGTCTGAGATGGAGCAACCTTTTGAGACTGTGGGCATTGGTGTCACAGTTTATATTTGAATCTCAGCCCATTGGTTATTTACCTTGGACAAGTTACTTAATATCTCAAAGGCTTAAGTTTCTGATAAATGAAGAGTATAACCTACTTGTAGAGTTGTTGTGAAGATGTAATGAGATGATGTGTGTAAGTCACTTAACTCATGGCAAGAGCTCAGTATTAGCTATTATTAGTGTGAATGTTATAAAAACTGGATAGCTTCAAATATTTATTTGGGAATTCAGTATTTTCCAGTAACTATGCTGTGTTCCAGAGACACAAAGATGTGTTAGTTTATTCAACAGATGTTTATTGAGCACTTACTGTGAGTACTTACTATCAGCACTATTCTAGGCTCTGGGATATGCCAGTGAATGAAATAAACAAAAATCCCTACCCCTGTGAAGCAGATGAACCATAGACACCAAACAGAAAACAGAAGAAAATTACATAGGATGTGAGAAGGTGCTAAGTACCATAAGACAAGGGAAAAAGGATGGAGGACTGGTTGTGATGTTAAATGCGGGGGGGCAGTGTAGGATTATAAAACATGAACTTTGGCTTTGTGGAGTGCCGTCCTAATAGAGAGATGGCGGGCAAGATCACATGTGGAATGAGCTGAGATCACAGCGAGGGTGTGATCGGCTTGCCTGGGAAAGGTAAGGGAAGCCTTGAAGAGCTGGCTTTTGATGGACAGATAGGAGGCACCATGTTGATGGACAGGACAGGAAGGGGATTTCAGGCAGACTGAATAGCATGTACAGAAGCAGGACGATGAAAGATCACACATGCCTATAGCACTAAAAGTGGTCAGGATGGTGGGAAAGAAGGCTGTTGGTGCGGGAAGGAGAGTTGAGAGGGGCTGGGGGGAGGTTGAAGGTTTAGAATGGATCATGCAGGCAACAGAAATTGTTAAAGGGTTTGAGCTAGGGAATAATATGATCATATCCAGGTCTTAGAAGACTTGTTCTAGTGTTGGGGAGCTGTGTGTTTGATGGGGAGATCTTTTAAGATGAACCAGATGAACCAATATAACGGCAGAGAGGTTAGAGGCAGTCAAAGCACTCAAGAGAGATTTGGGGAGTAAACTGGACAATATTAACCACCCATTGAATGTAGGGATGAGCAGGACAGAGGAACAAAGGATGATTTCTAGGCACTTGGCTTTAATGACCAAGGGACAATAAACTGGGATATGTGCCCCAGAGGATGAACACATTGGGGGTAAGGTGGGAAAGTAGAAACATAGTTTTAGAAGTGCCAGATTAGGGGCACCTGGGTGACTCATTTTGTTAAGCAACTGCCTTCGGCTCAGGTCATGATCCTGGAGTCCCAGGATCGAGTCCCACATTGGGCTCCCTGTTCAGCGGGGAGTCTGCTTCTCCCTCTGAGCTCTCCCCTCTCATGCTCTCTCTCTCTCTCTCTCTCTCTCTTCCTCTCAAATAAATAAATAAAATCTTTACAAAAAAATAAAGAAGTGCCAGATTACACTTAACTCCACTTGTTGGAAAGAAAAGTCAAGAGCGAGAATATATATTTGATTTAGTAACAGAAAAAGGGAAGTAGAACACTGGATGGGGGTATATTCAAAATCTCATTTGAAATGTGCCAATGGCACACATATCTCAGAAAGATCCCAGGAGATGGTGAATTACCAGCAATTAAACAAACATTCCCTAAAGCAAGATCTACTTAGCATCCATGTGGACAAATGAGAGGGCCTTGAAGCTCTGCATCTAGTAGAATGGCTTGGTCATGCCTCTTTGGCCAGAACTCCACTCTAGCAGGGCCATTAAGGACTTCTGGTGAGTAATATTGCCATGACAGCTTCCTGTTGCTGCAGTTTATCTTGAGCAGGTCTTCGAGGTTTTAATGATCTTATTAAGGGAACCTGTAGACATCAAGGCCCAGAAATGTTACAGGAGTCACTCAAGGCCTTGTGATAATTTTGTGACAGAAACAGGACAAGGGTCTAGATGGATTAGTTAAAGGGCTCTGAGTTGCAAGTAGGAAGACCTGGTTTCAAACGGATTTAAGCAACAGAAGTATTATTATCTCACTATAGGAGAAGTCCAGAGGTATGGCTGACTCTTGGCCTAGTGTAATCAGTGATCTGACTTCATTCCTGCTCTCTTGCTTGCCCTCTTCCATGTGTCAGCTTTGTCCTTAGGCTAGCTTTCTGCCTGGTCACAAGTTGATCACTAGCAGGAACAGGGACAAAATTCTTTCCTATTCCCAACCATCTGGAGGGAGGAAAATCATTACCTCAATCAGAAGCAAAAGTCTTTTTCTTTAGTATAATTAGGCTGACATAGGTTCCTAACCACCTCGGGACAATCAGATATAAACAGCGGTAATAACGTGGTCAGTGAGGGAAAGGGGAGCTATTGAGCAAGTGGGGTTTAATCAGCACAAGACCATCCAGTGGAACTTTTGACCCTAAAGGAAGTGTTCTATATCCACACCATCCAATAAGGTAGCCACTAGCCTATATAGTTATTGTGTAGTTGAAATGTAAACTAGGGAATTAAATCTTCCATTTCATTTCATTTTTAATTCATTTAAATTGAAGTAGGCACAGGGTTAGAAAGATAAAAGGGGGATGGGTGCTAGGAAGTAGCCAAGGGTGTCTGCTACCCTGGTACCCACTGCCCTCTCCTCCTACCTGCTTGCCAGCATCCATCACGCTGCTACTGCTCCCACAGTCATTTCTCCCCATACTTTATTTTCATATTCTCTACATTGCCATGCTATGATGTCTAAAGTGAAACCCAGAATCTGATGATGGGGTTAGAGTGGGAGGAGAATGACAACCCTTTAAGAAAATTAAACCATGGGAGTTGGATCAAGTTGAGGATCTGAGAAACCGCCTGCACACTGAAAGCAGATACAAATTTTTTTTAACAACATAGATTTCCCCCAAATATGGAAGATCATTTGCAATTAAAAAAATGCTGAACCATACGGCTTAAATCCCTGATAAATCAATATATCAACAGCATCTATTAAACTCAGGGGGAAATGTGAATAATTACTATAGAAACAGAATATTTTAAAGGAAATTACCCAGATGGAAAAAGAACAATCTTTTTTTTTTAAATAAATCTGGGTAATAAAAATTGGCTGTTGGGCTAGCAAGCAGCTCTTCTGTGGTTATATCTGAGCAAAGCTCTGAAGACAAAAATGACCCCAGCAGCATGAGGATATTCCAAAGACAGTGTATATGGTGAATATACATTCCCATAAATCTGAAATGGCTCTGTGTTTCCATCTGTTATTCTAGCATTTTCAAAAAAGTGATGGTTTGGACAATAAATACTATGGTCACTCTACCAATGGAATACAAAAACCCAGCATGGCATTCCTCTCTGGTGGATGGAAGTAAAAGAACTTCATCTCTAGCACTTGCACAGGTACACTCATACCTTGGATACTGACTGGTTCCAGCACCTCCAGAAACCATCTCACGATGAGGAAAATGAGCCTAACTTTAGCAGTATGATTAGCTATGCCAAGGGATGCTTCCATTTGTCATCACTCTGCATCACAGCCCAGGGACAGAGGTGCCCTGAAAAGCAGTATGACAGTTGGCAATGTTGGGACAGGAGAGTAGTAGACATGGTTGTAGAGTCTTAGCCTGCCACACAGAATTATGGGACATCACTTGAACTCTTTGACTTTCTGACCCTAGTGTCTCAGACATATACCACAGTGACCAAGCCTATGAAAACAATATTATCTCCTTTGTATTACCCAAGAACTTGCAGCATAGAGAAAAACTTGAGATGCCTGTTTCATATCACTTGTTAATGTGACTATAACAGTGTAAAAATATAACTTTTTGAATCTTTAAATATAGCATTTTTAATGTGGATGCATTGAATTATCATAATTAATAATTGTCTTGCCTTAGTTTTCCTGTCTGTTATAAACAAACAACCAACCAACCAACCTCTGAGGGCTCCTGATTAAATTTTAAAATGCATGCAAAGTGTCTGGAAGAGTCTTCATGCTAAATTTCTTTTGAAAGAATTGGACTAGGAAGCTCTCATTTACCTGATAACTGAATGGAACAAGACCCTCATGTAGAAGCAGAACCAGTTGTGCCTTTTTGAAATATCATGAAAATATATAACTGGCTAGGAAATGAAATCACCATTATTCTAATACATACGGAAAAAGATGCTTCACTGATTTACTGAAAACTTTGTTTTTTCTATTCTAGCCAGCCCAGCTCAGCTAGATCTTGGCTAAAATGACTTTCCTCTCCTTGTTTTTCTATGCTGCTCTCCTGAAATTAAGCTTTTCTTTTGGAGAAGACTGCCTGGAGAACTTGCAGCTCTGTTACCCAGAGTTCAAAGTATAGGCAGTATTTGTAAAGGCTACTTCCCATGAGAAGAACTAACTTTTCCAGCTACTCACAGATTTGTAAAATCCTACCTCTGAAGAGGAATTTGATTGAATGTAACCTGGTGGCCACTTAGCCTACCACAGAGCCAGCCCTGGAATTCTTTCCAGTGTTGTTTGTGGAGACTGATTCATTGTCCCCTTGAATTTCTCTGGTGATGGAAAGCTCTCTGGCTCACATAGTCCATTCCAGTATTGGCGAGCTCTGGATCCACATGGAGAATGTCTGGTCCCTTTTCCCTATAGAAGACTTAAAATCATCTTTGGCAGAAAGTTACCTTTGGCCATTTTCCATCTCTTCCCTTAAGTGGTCCCTTCTTTGTGCCTCATCCAATTGTCCAACAATTTTGCCATCTTGCTCTTCTGTTTTGTGATGATTCCTTGAATTAATGGATCAGAATAATAGATCTGATAGTGCTGAGTCCAATGGAACCATGGTTTCTCTATATACCTAATATAGTCTGATCAGTGGAGTGTACAATCACATAATTTTTCTCTTAGTAACTGTCATGGAACTGCTAAGAAAAGGTATCAATTGACTATTTTCTTTTTCTAGACATGATTCAAATAATTTCAATGGCCATCACCAAAAAGTTAAGAATGCCTAGCTTGGAGATAACTAGTGAAAACAACTAAAATGACAAATTCCTCTGACAGAAAACTAAGAGAAAATAAAAACTTTAGCCTTGAACTAACTTTTAAAATTCTATAGAAATAAATAACTGTATGAAGTGTGATTCTGAGATTTTACACAGATTCTTCTCACACAACGTAATTCTCTGAAAAAGAAAACCATGAAAATTCACTTGACAAGGACAAAGTCCCCTACAAATACCCATGATCACTTATGCATTTCATCATTTGTTACCATCCCAGTTGTTCTGTAGTCATTCAGAGAAGGAGGTAAACTTGGACCAAAATTATTCTTTCAGTAGTTTCCAGCTTTCTGGCTTGCTTATCTGTGGAAGCCAGAGACCAGCAGAGTCACACTGAGTCAAAGAAAGCCATCTCAATTTCCAGGGATACAAAAAGAGTATTTGAGGGAAGACGTGTATTTTCTTAAAAATAGATGATTTCCATGAGAGAGGGACCCAGTTGAGTGTGTGAGTGACATAAGCGGCATGAAATTTTGCTGGCTGAATCAAGTCCATATTTGTTGACAGGTCTGCTCCAGCAAAAGGGCTAGAGCAATTATAAGATGGAGTCTCGGAGAGACATTCCAGAACAGATATTTGGAATGCTGGGGGCATCTGGGTACTTTAAACATTCTGCGATGTGACTGCCTGTGTATCAGGAATGAGTTCATGACTGAAGATATTTTGAGTAATTGCCAAGTTGATGGAATTGTCAGAGAGCCAGGGATTAGCACTCCTTGAATTGCAGGACCCAGCGTTTGTGGTTGCTGAGATCAGAAGGCTGTTCCTTTCCCTGATCTGAAAGGTGGCTTTTTAAAATGTTAAATGAAAAATCCAGGCATGTGTAAGATTGTATTCAAGAACCCTGCAGTCATATTATGATCACTAAAAAGGTGAATTGATTTGTATTTTAGAACTAAGACACCCATGAGAAAAACTGAGCCCTGCATAGGATCTGGAATCAATCAGTAAATATTTACCGATCATCCATAATGTTCTCAGCCAGGGATAAATTGAGCACTGGAAGTAATATTCAGATAGAAGGCATGATTTCTAAACTCAAGCAGCATAAGCTCTAGGTAAGGAGCCAAGAATAACACTTTTGAATCAATGACCAGATCGATAAAATAGAACACTATTTAAATGTTAAATCGTTGCAGTATAAATTGTCAGTATCATAGACGTTCAGAGAAGGGGCTGATTTAATAAACAGGTCCTGATGCAGGGCATTTCAGGATGGTTATAATTCCGAGTGCCCAGAGATGGGAAAGTATCCTAAATTGAGAAAGTGTGCTGTGAAGAGGCTTGGAGAACAGAGTGACCTAGATGAGTAGAAATGAGACACAGGCTGGATATTTTTCTTTAAGTACTTTTAATCCTGAAATGAAAATTAATCAAGAGCATGGTGAGTTTATCAGAATGCTATCAGAATCTGCATTTGGAGAGTTTTATGACATGACATTAAGAGTTTGCGTGCTTCAACAACAAAGAATTTCTAGAAACATGGCAAAGGAATTTAGTCTAATTAAGCAGGAAATAGCAAGCCAATAGATTTCTTAAGCAGAAGAACAAGCTTTGAAATAAATATTTAGGGAAGGTTAACCTGTGAAATCCTGTGGAGTGTGTACCAGAAAAGGGAGGCTGACGTCAAGGAAGCCACTGAAATCAGTGTGAACAGTGAAGGTACAACAGAGAGGGAAAGAGAGGTGAAGGACATGAGGCCTTGTGAAGAAAGCAGAATTTGATCACTTACTGGTCCCAGGGGAAGAATAAGTCAAGGCTAAAATTAAAGTTTTCAAAGCTAAGGATGGAAGATTCTGTTAACAGGAAGTTGTAGGGCAGAGAAGATGATGACTATGGCATCAGAAGTTAAAAGAAATCCAGTTGGAAGGGCCCAATAAGTCCTTGGAGACGTGGGATGGTGGTTTGGGTAACAGTTCAAAGTAGTTCAGATTTCAAAGTGATTTAGCCATTACCTTCTTCCAAGTGTACCCAAAGAAACAGAATTCTTCCCTTGCAACTGAGATCCTTTTATTTTGTACAAATCTCTTCCTATGCCTGTTTCCTAACACATGCCCAAACACATGTACACACATACACTTTTTTTCTGGAATTGAGCTTTAAAAATACATTGGAGTTCAGATAAGTAGAGAGGAGAGAAAAGGATACTCCAAGCACAGTGGTCGACATTAACAAGGTCCTGAAAGAACCTCCTACAAAATAAGGAGGATAAGTATAGGATAAGAGTGGAATAAGACTAGAAATCCAGCTCCGTATTATTACTTCCTCTTGTGATGTCCTTTCTGACCATCTCAGTTCAGGAAGATGGCTCATTGCCCTGAGCTATTCCACTCAAGGGGCACTTACAACTTATTTCCCAATATTTTGTATAAATATTTATTTTCCACATTTGATAAGTTTGAGGTAGATAGGAGTAAGCCTAACCCATCCTTATGCTTCATAGAAACACATGCTGAATGAAAGATTTCTTGATTTTTTTTTATTGGTGTGAATTTCTTATTTTTATGATGTGAGGTGACATTAAAAACTGTAAGCAGAAAATAATCCTACTTCCTTTGTGAAATCATTAACATGTGAAGACAGGCTTGGGGTGTTTAGTGGATATTTGTCATCATTCCCTGTTTGATGAAGCTGAACTCACCATCCACTATAAAAACTGCAAAGGCAGCATTACCCTTTCTCACTCCACCTTGCAATTAGGATATGGGTATGCAAATTGGACCCACCTGTGGTATTTTGCATCCGGAGCTACTGAGGGATGAGGGAGCAACAGGGTAGAAACCCTTATAGTGGCTGCAGCCACTTCTAATTTCCAGGAGTAGAAGTGTCTGGGGTCAATTGTCAGGGCTGAAGACAATACAAGCTGGAGCTTCCTGTGTTAGAGGAAGCAACAGCAGGAGATTCTGGACTGGCTCAATGGCCTGGTCTAGGCCCAGTACCCAACCATCCTTTCTTACTCTCCGGTTTTTGAGTCTATTCTTCTGTTTTCCAGTGTTTCTGGCAGCCAGAGAATATCTTTTCAGTAAAATTTACTTTAAACTTTTCCAGTCAGTTTCCCTATGAAATTTAGAATAGGGGAATCCCTCATCTCTCAGTATTTTCAGTAAATAGGCAGGATATACTCTCATTTTCCACTCGGGATCCATTAGACTTCACTCTCTCCGGCAAGAGAAATAGAGCTAAGTTTGGGATCTAGGGATGTGTTTGCACTAACCAAGCTTTTGACCTTCAGCAGCTTCCCATTAAGAAGGAATAAATCAGTCCTGCTACCACTAGCTCTTTGAAATGTATTATGCTGCCACAACCCTATGTGTCAACAGCAAGCTTAATGCCAAGGTGGTCATGACACCCCAGGTTTTCTCAGGGCAGGTCCAGCTGAAAACCCCTCACAAGGACAGGACCACAATGGAACGTTCACTGTATGACACAGGAATGTCATACATTCTTCTGTGTGCAAGAAGGGAGGGCAGCTTCCTTCTACCCTCAGAAGCATCTGTTTATTCACTTGTTTGTCCATTCTCTCAATAAATATTTATTGGACTCTTGCCTACTAGGTAAAGAGACACATTCCTAAACTTAATGAGTATGTGGCCTGGCAAGGAAGATTTGAAGGCAGTCAAATGAGTAACATACAATACGGCCATTGATATAATGCAGCTAGGAATAAAATAAATTCAAAGGGAAATAGGATTGAGGTTCACTTTGACAATCAATCTATGGTTCAACACAATGGACTGCTGCTTTATCTTGTAGGACAAATGTGAATCAGTGGAC
The DNA here is from genome assembly GCA_028533885.1 of Nasua narica. Lineage (NCBI taxonomy): Eukaryota > Metazoa > Chordata > Mammalia > Carnivora > Procyonidae > Nasua > Nasua narica. The sequence goes on from CM052806.1 coordinate 8,581,090, forward strand.
TATTCCAGGCTTTGGAAAGGTATGTGTTAAGACCCAGAGGTATGTGGCAAGTACATGTGCCAATGACTCACTAGGGTCAAAATGTAGGGTATCTGATGGGGAGAGTAGGAGATGAGAATTTGGCTTTTATCTCAGAAACGTTGGGAACCCATTGGAGGATTCTAGTACTTACTTCCAAGTTCTTTCTTAGTCAGATATTACCTTTTTTTGATAGCTAAAGTGTTAAATCTTATAGTGTATGTAGTGTGGAACATTACCTGACACATCAGAGGCACGCCACATTCACCAGCTCTTTTGTTATTTATAAAAAAAACAACAACAACACATGAGTTGCAGAGCTTTTCTAGCTTTTCTTGTAGCTTCTTTGCCTTTTTAGAAAGACCAAAGCTTTATTCTTCTTACTGGTGTTTGTACTGACTCTAAGCCACGCTTGAGCCCAACCCTCCATCCTATAGGACTTTCCTTGTCTCATCTTCTTGGAGAGCTCATGGGAATATCAGCCTCCAAGTTGTCACTGGCATCTTTCATCTACCCTGAATTCGCGGAGGACCTCACAGCCTTGCAAATCATCGATCTTATTGTTAAGAGATGAAAATCTTTCCTTTCATGTGTTGGGAGGATGGTTGAGGAGGTGTATGGTGGGGGTGGCTGAGTGGGCAAAGAAGAGAAGAAAATTCAGCAGAGGCAGGGAAGGTACATAGTCATTGGCTGAAGATGGGGATATTGTGCAAGTGAACAAACTATTTTTAAAGGGCTTCTTTTCATGACAATACAGGAAAAAATCTCTGAAGTTTATTTGGAAAATGTGAAACAGCTAAATTTACTTACAAACCTAGTACATCTTCCAGACTAAGACTGGGTGGTTATAGGAGGAAGCATGGAGAAAGAGAGAAACCGAAAGGGGAAAGAGGGTGACACAGGGAGTAGGAGAAGAGGTATGAGTTTACTGGATGATCAATATTTAGAACTACTCTAAATGACTCACTATAACTCACCATCTTGTGCATCTCCTTCAACCTTCTTTAAAAAGCTACTTTGATGATACTGTTGGTTATCCCTAGGTACAGTCAGACTATAGAGAGTCCAGAGGTCCAGAAAACCCTTTCCTACCTATGGAAAGACAAACAAGAAAGCCTTTAAGGAAAAATGAATCTACTTTGCATAAATAAATATTCATTTGCATAGATATACCTTTTTTTCAATCCCTCTACCAAAAAAAAAATTTAAAGGATTTTCAAGACTTTAGAATATCACAAAGTCACAAAGGGGAGAAAGACCTTGAAAGATTGGAAGTACTAACAGATCTTCATGGCTGAAGCATAAGGGACAGGCCAGTGAGTGGCAGGGTGTGGTATATTGTCTTAAGACCAGTACTCTGAAGGAAGATCCTGTGGGATCAGGGTCCTCCTGAAGGGATTTAAGCAGCTAGGTCACATGATAAAATTTCTATTTTAGGATGGTCATCCCATCAAGGGGGTAGAGCATGTTTGGAAGGAATTGATTATGGATATATATGGTGGTCATTTACAGAAGGTGTTGCAAGAGTCAGCAATAGATAACTCTACCTTAACTGGAGTGGTAACAGTGGAGTAAATTTGGAGATAGTGACCAAACGGAGGTCAGTGGGGAGAATACAGTTCATGGGAGGGAGGAAGCTAAGAAAGCTGTAGGTGTTCAGAATGCCTCCCAAGATACCTGGGCAACCTACTCCACCACTTATCAAGTGGGAGAAACATAAGGAGGTGTAGATTTGGCAAGAGAGAGATGATAACTTCCTTTCCGGATGGGAACTTTTGAAGTATCCTATTTCTCTTAAGCAGCATACATTTGGAAACCAAATAGACATAGGTAACAGTTGAAAGCTTATATAATGAGTTAAGTCACCAAGAGAGAACCTATGAAGATTCAAGACTGAAGGCAGAATTGTAAGAGATGCTATGCGCTAAGCAATTTGAAAGGAAGAAGAGGCTATGCATGATCCTAAAAAAAAAAAAAAAAAAGAAAGTCAAGTGAGCTTTCGAGGGAAACTAAGGACAGAGAAAAAGGTCCCAGACTCCAAACAGGAAAAACATCTCATAAATGAAGTGGTAGGCCCATTGTTGTGGAGGGGTTGAGTAAGATAAGAGCCAGGAAAATATCCTTCTGATGTGACAGAAGTTCTTTAGTAAACACAATTGCTCTGCAAAGGACAGAAATAAATGGGGGAGGGCTGTTAGTGGGGAGATAAAAGGGAGATAGGAAGAGCAATCTGTTCTTTCAAGGAAACAGAGAATGCCTGTAAGAGAAAGACCAAGTGCACTTTTCACACTTAGGAGAGACCAGCCCTTGTTTATTAGCTGGTGGGAAAGGATTGACAGGACTGACCAGATGCAAGAGCTAAGACAGGGAAAGATAGTACAATAATTAATAGGTTAAGGCAGCAGAGGAGAAGGGAAGTCCACAGCACAGATAGAGGGCAGAGTTTTGATTGAGAGGTAGGGTGCTTCCTTCTCTGAGGCAGCACAGAAAGTGTTAAATGGGGGAATGTCAATTTGTGGGGGTCACAACATGGAGGGTACCCACGTCTGAGATGTTGGAGGACAGTTCTGGACACTTGGGAAGGGTGATTTGGGATGACAGAAGAAGGTGATCATGGAAGAGGATTGCTGGGTACTGCAGACCCAATGGGGCTGGGAGCCTGCACGTGGTCTTAGCATCTGTCTGGGTTTGTGAATTCCTGAGGCAACACTTAGCTGTTTCCCTGTGAAGGCCGGGAAGGCAGAGATTTGGACTATTCCACGTTGGGTGAAAATCCTTTTGTATGTAGGAACTCTGACATTGGGGCACCTGGCACAGTCACTTAAACAAATGCAGTGAGTGCTCACTACCCATTTGTAGGGCAGACAGGTTTAAATATATGCAGACAACATTAGGTAAAATTACATAAACTAGATGTAGACATTGATGTAGTGCTTAGAATGCCTTTACCCTATACAAGTCCCCGTAGTCACTCTATATAAGTGGAAAGAGACAGAGACAGAGATAGAGACTGAGACAGAGACAGAGATCAGGTTCCCAAAGCAAACCACTAAATAACTTTAGCAGAAGGGTCCAACTTTTATATTTCATTGCACTTGTTAAAGTAAACAGATCACTTTAAGGATTGGTTAGATAGATAGCTAAGGAGGTGGCCAACTGTTGTCTCAATTATCCTGAGGGACAGGGGTCTGGAAAACTGATGACTCATACTTGGTTTAGGAAATCAGTGCGCTCAGGAGCCTGGCTGTAATGTCTCAGGGCAGTGATGTGTCTCTGTGTGTGTGCGTGCACATGCATGTAAAACAGCCAACAAGTAAGTTTCTCTGAGACATATCCCTTTCATCGGCTTAAGAGATTCTGCAGGAATCAATTAAGCCCTGCATGCTTTCCACCAAAGATGAAAATCTGGCAAGTAAGACTTTCTAGGCTTCTTCAAGAAAAAAAAAAAAAATCCAGAGCTAGGATTCCATTTGCTGGTTTTCATTCACGTCAGACTTTCCTTTTGAGATAAACACCATCCATGCAAGTATTGGGTATTACGAGCTAAAAAAAAAAAAAAAGAAAAGAAAGAAAAAGAAAAGGGAAAGAAAAGAAAAAAAAAATTTTGTTGCCAACATGACCCTAGCAAGCCTGAAGAAAGTGCTAGAATGAAGGAGCTCCTGGTCACGAATATCCCCAATGAGACAGGACTAACTCAATGGTCAGTAGTGGTTATTTTTTCTTCTCCTATAGGATTCTGATAATATGACACTTGACTAGATTTCTCGAAGTTATATTGAAGTTTTACAGACATTCTGCTTATTCGTGAGTTACATATCTTCTCATTAGAATTTCTTGTAATGGGCCTTAAAATATGATGGCAAATCTCACTCCATGGCATTTGAATTTGGGAGATAGAAAAACTCTTTGTGGCGTCTCAGACTTACAGTCATAAAATTAAGAGCATGAAGGAAACTTGGAGATCTTCTAGACTAATGGTTCTCCATCACAGTGACAAGACTCACTGTTGAGTCATACTAAAAGAGCAAAAAAGATAAACATAGTTAAATATAAATACATTTTAAATGGTGCAAAAGAAACCATAAACAAAGCTAAAATACAAACTATAAACTGAGAAAAATATTTTCAACACATATGGCAGATAAAGGATTTATGTCTATAATATACAAAGAGCTCTTACAAACAACCCAAAAGTGAGCAAAGAATATGAATAGGCTCTTTCCAAATAGCAAATTCAAAGACTAATAAACATATGAAAAGACACTCAACTTCTCTGTGGTCAGAAAAGTGAAAAATAGAGTAACAATAAACTACCATTTCTCATCTACCAAACTGGGAAATATGAAAAAAAGTGGGAACCCATTCTGTCGGGTCCATTCATAATGTTTGCTGGTAGATAGGAGAGCAATCTAGAAATGCCTAGTAAGAGTAAAAGCACATGAAATCTTTCACCCAGGAATACTAGCCTTCGGAATCTATGTCATGGAAACTAAATCAGATATTAAAAATATTAGTACAAAGATGTTAATTGCAGGATTATGGGTAGTGCCAAAAGAACTACAAAGTGAATGCTCAAAAACAGGACAATAAATAAATAACTTGGGGGATGTTCATACCATGGGATGTATTCAAGACATTAAATAGAATGAATGAAATCAATGAAATCAATACCTGTTGATTGGTAGTTTTTCATGTATTAAGTGGGAAAAAAGCAAGAAGTCAGGAAGTGGGCATGATACAATCCCATTTTGAAAAATTAAGACAAAACCCTTATTTATATGCATATATACCGTGTGTGTTCTTTTATAAATGATTACATGGATATGGGGATAGATTTATAAGTGTATATATTAGGTTTATAACACTAATTATACTCAAGAGGAATAAGGAGAAGTTAAGAGGAAACAAAAAACCCTACAAATAATATCAATGATAATAAAACTGTTTTCCTGGTATGATTTAGCTTATGTAAAACTATTTATATGTGAGGGTGGTCACTGAATGTTAATGGTAGGTGAGATTTCAGGCCATCTTAACTTCCCTCTGTTTTTTCACATTTTTGAATATTTTGTTTTATTTTTGTAATTATCATAGGAAGAATGCATTTTCCTGGACCCCATGCCAGCCCAATGAGGCAGAGTCTCTAAAGGTGAGGCCTGATTATTTGAGTTCCCCGATGGATTCTTATGTACCTTAAAATAGTTTGGTAGCCAATGATCCAACCCAAACTCTCAACTGCTGCAGAGAACCCCTCAGTGGCATTCCTCACTCATGGTCTTCCAGCCTTCTGCTTGAAATTTTTCAGAAGTGAGACATTCACTACCTACTGCAATAGACCAGTAGGTAGGACTTTTAGTAGATCCTTTTGGATCTGGTCCTTTTGGATCAGGTCCTATTAATATATATATATTTCTTGAAAATAACCTGGAATCTGTTTTGTATAATCCACTGAAGTGATACTATAATGTTCAGGTGTTTGAGAGAGCTATTATAGTTAGCTCATGTTGCCTTCCTCCTGTGATAACCTTATCTGGAACATAGAGGTTTGAGGACCTTGAAGAAAATCAATGTGATATGATGACCAAGGAGAGTGACCACATTATTTATCAACTCAACTAGAACAACAGATACGAAGTGGGACTGACCCAGGCAAACTAAGATGTCTGGGCACCCTATGACAAGTTGGGTTTGCTATGTAAGGATATATAGCTGTGTGTCTGCTGATGTGTCCAAACATATTTCCTGCTTCTAGAAGCTGCATGTGGGTGTCTACAAAAAGCCATCACACTGAAGAGTAAAACTATCAAAAAAGGAAAAATTAGCCAGTGGCAATCTTTGAACATCAAATAAATTCAGTTGCAATTCGCCCTTATTGGTTATTAGTTGCCAGGATACCACCACTTTAAAGTATTTCCATTATTGTCATCTTTTTTATGTTTGTGTGTGTAACTTTCTACTCAAAGGGCAAAGACTATTTTTTTTTCTTCTTTCTAATGGTATATGAGAATTAGCTATGACCTCTGGCTTCTGTAACATAGACTCCACTGTCAGGGATAGCAAGTCCAGGGCAGGTACCCTGGGAACTTACAGAGTTTGATGAATATTTTGGTGGCTCTGGAAGACTTTGTGAGGCCAAGGAACCACAAAGCAAGGGTTATTTATGAAAAGTCTCCACCAAAATGTGGGCCTTTGCAGGATAGTATAGAGTAGAGATCCATACACTAAATATTTAATCTATTCTTCATCCATCTGGGTGCCAATGCCTTTGAAGTTTGTCTTACTTATTTTTCCAGGAATCATGTATGTAATCTCCATTATATAGATAGAACCATGTGATGTGTGGAAATAAGGTTAGGAAAGATGTTTAGACCCCATGGGGACATTGACATCACTGCTTGATTGTTTCCATTCTAAAACTTGGTCAGATTCTGAAAAACAGCCAGTCACCAGCAACAACCAAGGGTTTTGTTTACACTTGCAAGGAGCTTCTGAGCAGAACAGTGCCACTTCTTGCATTCTCCGGCTGTTTTATGGTATAAATTAATGGCCTTCTTGGTTTGGCTGAGATCAGTGAATTCCTCTTCACAGAGTCACTTTTCTGTAGCAATACAGTCATCTTCAATACATCTTCAGTCCTTGGATGGCAAAAAATAAAGCAAAGAACATGAAAACTCAGAGGCTTAGGGAAGAATCTTGTTCAGAGATTCACCCCCACTACTTAAAAACATGACAAGTGTGAAACTAGTACCACTCTTGCAGACGTGCTCCTTTGAGAGTAATTGATACCAGGGGATGAATGTGACGGTGTGGGGTTCAGGCTTGCCAGGTTCTCTCCTTCCTTTCCGCGTCTCTGGAGTCTCTTTAGCTTGGGTTTATTGTGACCACCCATCTTACATTCCGTGGAATAGTCCCCAAAGTCAGTAATTGGATAGTCATGTTCCCATATGCTGGCCCTTGCACTTTTAACTTCACCCATTCATATCATGTTCTTCCAACACTAGCTTCACCTTGATGTCAACAACTAGCCTTGGAATTGCAGTGTCCCTCTTCTTCTAACATGTCATTCCCAACTGAAATATCCTATGAGAATTTTACATCAGATATAACATGTTTACTGAGTTTTTGTGACCACCCCTGGGCATCTTCTCCCCACTCATGTGGTAGACCTTGAAGGGATCTGAGTATTGTTTTTCCTATCCCTCAGTCCTCCTTCCCACACCACCATGTCCCACTTATCACCTTCTTTATTTTACTTACAACTTTTGAAAGATCCTTCACCTCCTTTAGTGACCAAGGAATCTAAACACTGACTCATTTCAGCTCAGATGTTGGACACAATTTATTGTAGAAAATTAGATTATGAGAGATAAAGTAAATGGAATTCTTTGGATGTTTGGAATTACTTAAAAAAAGGACATTAGTTTGGAGGTGCCTGAGTGGTGCAGTTGGTTGAGCATCTGAATCTTGGTTTCAGCCCAGGGCTTGATCTCAGGGTTGTGGGATTGAGCCCTGTAGTAGGCTCTGCGCTCAGCCCATGGTCTGCTTGAGATTCTCTCCCTCTTTCTCTGCCCCTCCCACTCATGCTCTCTCTCTCTCTAAAATAAATAAATAATCTTTAAAAAATGGACATTAGTTTGGAATACTACAACATATATTTCAAAAGGTATGTCTCTGTCTAGCCTCAAGACCCAAGACCCAGTGGGTCAGGGAATACACATTAATTTCAACATAGGAGCAAATCAATAGAATAATCAATAATGCATTCTGAATCAAGATAAAGGTGACTGTTAAAAAGTGAAGTGTCCAGTTAAATATTTGTACCATTAGTCTTTTCTGTTGCCTAAAAACCCAGAATTGTTTTTGCTTCATAAATCTTTAGCCACTATAATAAATATTTTTACCCTGTTTAACTGGAAACCAAATGAACTGGATTAAACATAAGCAGTTGTGATCCTGGGACATTCAGCAACATGGTTAATATGTCTGACACATGTTTAGTATGGACAAGGAATCTTTCTTTACAGACCCTGCATCCTGGAAATCTCTGTCTTAAATTCTTAGAGGTATTTATCTCCAACTTTCCATTTACCTGCTGCTTTTAGCAATATCTGGCCAAATTATCAGTTACCCAAGTAAGGATGATCCTAGGGCTTTGCCAAAAAGGACCAAAAGAAACTATTCATCCAACGAAATCTAAAGAAAATCATTCATTTTTTTATTCATTCAAGGTCAGATAAATTTATTGAGCAGTTACTGTGTTTCAGAATGTTAGGTGCCTATGTGAACCATACTATTGCCACCTTGGGCAGTCTTTCATGATGACTGCTCTGAGACCTGAAGCTTTCTTGAAAACAGTCCCCTCCCTCCTTCTTTTTTTTTTTTTGTTTAACCACACCCTTAAGTACACCCTCAAGGCACAATATCCTTGATTTGCTCTGGAGATAGGACTAGGACACTCACCTAGTCTCAAACTTCTCTGCTTGGGTGGTCTGTCAGCATGTGCATCCAGCTTCTAAGTAGGTCTTAAGGGAGGTGGGGTTGTGGAGATCTAGTACTCCTGAGGCAACCCAAGACAAGCTTCTGTCATAAGTCCCCTTAATAAACCATTTCTTATCGAGTTGGGCTTGTCAGCCTGTTTTTTCAGTCTTACAGATCCTTCCACCTGTGAAGGTCCTTTTGCATATACTTTTCTTTCATGGAAACGGTACTCAGTACACAAAAATTCAAGACGTGGTCCTCACCCAGAAAAAGCTCACCATCAAAGTTTATTGTATATGCTCAAATTTTCTTATGAACCCAAACAGGGAAGACTTACTTCTTTAAATTGTTCTTTCCCCTTTATTAAGAGGAAGCCCTGGCTTCAAACTCTGTTCACAAAAAGTCAGTGTGAAAGGCTTACAGCTTTATGGTAAAAGATCAAGTTCAAGAGTGAAGCAGAGTTCTCGGAAAGATGCTCATCTGCTCTGTGAATCCATGACTTCTTGGTCCTCATGTACCCCATTTTTTTGGACTTTTATTTTAATTCTAGTTACATAATTTTATTTATTCATTTAATTTTATTTAATTGTAGTTACATAACATAACAGTGTTTATTAGTTTCAGGTTTATAATACAGTGATTCAACTATTCCATAGATCACCCAGTTCATATTCCCCACTTTCAAACCTTCTTTACTCTGATAGAACTCCTTTAACAATTTGCCCAAGCTGAAATCCACCAAGGTCTGCTCCAAGCTCCATTTCTTCCCTCCTATATTAGATGGGACTAGCCTTTGTCTCCATCAAGGCCATTTATTCTTTTTATATGCTATCAATAATTTCTACCTTGTACTGTACATCCAACTATCTTTCTTGAGTGGATTGTTTCTATTGACATGAAACATGCTTGGAATTTCCCCGTACTAATTAGTTAATTAGATAATGCTCCCTTGTCTACAATAATGGGTTATATTTCTCCACTCCACTCACTCCTCAATTTCTTGCTGGGTTTTAGCCCCAGTAGTGGTGAAAAACCTCTTACTGAGGACTCTACGACATCTGTGTTCATAATTTTTTTTTAAAGATCTTATTTATTTATTTGAGAGACAGAGAACGTGAGAGAGAGCATGAGAGGAGAGAAGGTTAGAGGAAGAAGCAGACTCCCTGTGGAGCTGGGAGCCCGATGTGGGACTCGATCCCGGAACTCAAGGATCATGACCTGAGCCAAAGGCAGTTGCTCAACCAACTGAGCCACCCAGGCGCCCAAGCCTGCCATAGTCTTAAAACCGGTTTCCCCACCTCCTATATTAAACCACTCGAGTCATGATCATTATAATTTCCAATTTCCTGGTGAAATTTATAGGCATATCTTATTTTATTGGACTGAGCCACCCAGGCGCCCCTGTGTTCATAATTTTGATAAAGATATAATGTTTCAATTTTTTATTTAAATTTTTTTTCTTAAAGTAATTCTTATGTCTACTTTAAATGTCAAGTTGTACTACAAAGCACCACCCATTCCTTCAGAATTTATAAAGGATGAATTTGATACCTTCTAGCTTTCACTGTGACTTCTGATCAGTATGGCATCATTCTGATCCCTGATACTTTGGATGTGGCCTGTTTTTTCTTATTTTTTTCTTTTTTCTCTTCTTTCTGGAAGTTTTAAGATCTTCTTTTAATCCCTAGTGTTTTGAATTTTCCCAAAAGATCTTAGTGTGGTTCTGCTTTCATTCATTTTGCTGGGCACTTTCTGGTTCTTTAAATTTAGGAACTCATGTTTGGTTACTGGGAATTTTTCTTACATTATTTCTTTGACAATTTTTTCTCTATTTTTCTATATTTGCTCTGTATGGAATTTTTGTTATTCAGGTAATATAATTATGGCCTCTGTATTAGTCAGCACTCTCCAGAGAAACAGAACAAAAGGATATACCTATGTACATGTATACATATATACGTGTGTGTGTGTGTGTGTGTGTGTGTATTTTTTCAAGGAATTGGTTTAAGTGACTGTGGAGGCTGAGAAGTCTCAAGACCTGCAGCTGACACACTGGAGACCCAGAAGAGCTGATGATGTACTTCCAGTCTGAGTCCAAAGGCCTGAGAACCAGGAAAGCAGATGGTGGAAGTTCTAGTCTGAAAACCAGAAGGATCCAGACTGAAGAGAGACAATATTTCTATTGGAATCCCAAGGCAAGAAAATACCAATGTCCCAGCTCAAGGTAGTCATATAGGAGGAGTTCCCTCTGTCTCAGCCTTCTCATCCCGTTAGGGTCTTTAATTGGCTAGGAGGGCAACCAGGCTTTACTCATTCTACAGATTCAAATGTTAATTTCATCCAGAAACACATTCACAGACACACCCAGAATAATGCTTGACCAAATGTCTTGGTATCTTGTAGCCCAGGTAAATTGATGCATAAAGTTAACTGTCATAACCTATTTTTTTTCCTTTTCTCTATTTTCCATCCCTAACTATTTACTCTAATTTTTTAAAGATTTTCTCCATTTTATCTTCTAAACTTCCTTTAAATGTTTTAATGTCTGTCATCATCACATTTTTAAATCTCAAGAGCTCTTTCTTGTTTTCAAAATCTATTTCTCCTTCTTTTTAAAGATAAATCTCCTTTTGTTCCATGGATTTTAATCTTCTATGATATTGGTGGGTTTTTTTTTTTTAAAGTTTCCTTTGTGATTTATCAACACATTCTATTCACCTTGCCTCCTGATATCTATAAAGCTCTTTAATTTCTATCTGTTTCCATGGCCAGCACGCTGTCCAAGTTCTCATTTCTCTCACTTGGACCCTTATAACTGCTCCCTGTCAGTCACTGGCTCATTCCACTGACCTTTCATACTGCAGGTAGAGTGATCTTTCACAGTGTAAATATGGTCATTTCATCCTCCTGCTTCAAATCCCTAGATGGTTTCCCCGGTAAAGCCTTACAATGCTTCTCTAGAATCTTCTCATATCACCATCTATTCCTTATCTGACCTGTAGCCATATATATTTATATTCAGTTTCTTAGATTTGTCATTCTCTTTCCTCTATATAAGAATTTTTTCACATACCTCTACTTTGTCTGGAAGTTCTCTCTACATACATGTACATACACCCCATATACTATCCTGTATACTTAAACTTTACTATTTATTTATTTATTTATTTATTTATTTATTTATTTATTATTTTATTCATTTGTTTGACAGAGAAAGAGTGCACAAGCAGGGGGAGCTGCAGGCAGAGAGAGGGAGAAGCAGGCTCCCCATTGAGCAGGGAGCTTGATTGGAGGCTCAATCCCAGGACTCCAGGACCATCACCTGAGACGAAGGCAGACTTAACCAAATGACCAACCATCTCGGCACCCCATTCACTGATCTTTTAGATTTCAACTTATTTGTTCTTCCAAGAAATATTCTTTAATGCTCCATTCCAGATGAGGTTGCTTTTTTATATACACTTATTGGATCATATTCTTTCTCTGAGGCACTTAACTCAGTATATTACAGTGTATTCACTAATGTGCTTAGTTTTCCCCCAGGAGATATAAGCTTCTTGAAGACAGGTCATATCTGTTTTTGTTGCAATTATATCTCCACACTCAATAAATGAATGAACGGGTCTCTCATAGACTCTCTTAGTTACTTACTCAATATCTATTATTGTCCTGTTTTTTAGTAACAGAAACTCAATTTTAGTTGATAGGCAATGTGCCCAGATAAACTATAACTTCCCAGAGTTCACTGCAGCTAGAGTATCCATATATCAAATGTTTGACCAATAGGACTTCAGCTAAAATCTGATTGAAGTCCTGGGAAAGTTCTTGCATTCTTGAAAAGGGTTACTCATTTTTTTTCAAGTTTTTATTTAAATTCCAGTTTAGTTACATACAATGTAATATTATTTTCAGATTTATGATATAGTCATTCCACACTTGCATACAACAGCAGGTACTCCTCACAAAAAGTGCCCTCCTTAATCCCCATCATCTGTTTAAACCATCCCTCTACCTCTTCCCTTCTGGTAACTGTCAATTTGTTCTCCATAGTTCAGAGTCTATTTCTTTGTTTTCCTTTCTTTTTTGCCCCCTAGCATCTTTTTTTCCCCTTAAATTCCCCATATGAATGAAATCATATGGCCTTTGTATTTCTCTGGCTGACTTATTTCACTTAGCCTAACACTCTCTAGCTCTACCCACTTCACTTCAAATGGCAAGATTTCATTCTTTTTGATTGTTGAGTAATATTCCATTGTGGATATGTACCACATCTTCTTTACCCATTCATCAGTTGATGGACATTCCTTTTTTTATCTTATTTATTTCTTCTAGAGTGAAGATATGAAACTGGACATGGGGTAATTATTGTGCAAATATGAGGCAAGAGGTATATGGATGAAAACTGTATACTGAAGAAGAAGTAGCAGAATGACAGAAAGGTCTGGGGATGCAGATGACCCCACAGAGTCACTGTACCAGCCCTCCAGACTTCTTTTTATGTAAGGAAAATAGCATCTATCTGGGCAAACCACTCTTCATTAAGTTTCTGTGCCACCAACTGAACCCAATTTGAGAGAATGTCCTAGCTTAGTCTACATCATACTCATATTTAAATAATTTGTGAAGCCTCTTATATGTACTTAACATGATAATCCTTTGAAAATATATGAGGGCTTGAATTGGCCAGAGACAAAGAGTAACTTTTGATGAAAGTGGGGTGGTTCAGCAGGCGGTCAACATTGGTCCTCATGCCAGGTAGCTTTTGCTGCTGACTAGGATGTTTCCCCTTTTGGAGCAATCTTGACTGGCATTTGAATTACTATACCCATAAGAGTGGCCTCAGCATTCCATCAAAGCCTTTGTCTAGATGATCATCTACACTTTTTCCCTTAAGGAATATTTGTAGGACCAACTATGTGACAGAAACTCTGCTAGAGCCATTGTTGTCATTGTGGAGATCATATCTATGCTTCAGATTCTTTGTGGTCATCTTTGATCATCAGTGTTAAAATGTTAAAATCAGCTTAACAGTCTCATGGTGAGCAGCTAATAGTATTAAAACTGTTATTTAAATGAAATCTGTATTTTTTACAGACCATCCCATCAAAGAATATGGTACATAAGAGTGATTCTTCATATTAGTCAAAATAGAAGAACTGGTATAGTAAGTTCACAACTTCAAATCTCAATATTTAACTCAAAAAATTTAGTATTTACTTTCATTGTAGTCCAATTGTATACCCAAAGAATGGCCTTCCACTTGGCCATTCAGAGGCCCTAGTGGCATTCCATCTTATGGTTCCATGATCTTAGGGCACCCAGAATCTTCATCTGGATCATCTGTACCTGACTGGTAAATAATGAGGGACACAAGAATGTGGAAGATCATGTGAAACGTCCTACGAATAGACTTAGAGAGTTGTACATCACTTTGTTTGTACTCCACTGACCAAAATGCATTCACTTTGTCCCACTTAGAGGCAAGGTGGGCTGAGGAGTGATGTCTACCTGTGAAACCAGGAGAAAAAGCAAACAGTTTGGTAAACATATAGCATTATCTTTGCTGCAATATTAAAACACACCAGGAAATATTTGTCTCTGTCTTTGTTCACATTATTTTCTCATCACAGAATACTCTTAAGCCTGATTTTCACTAGCCAAATTTACCAGTTTTCCAGGAACAACTGAAGGGCCACTTTGTTCACAAAGTTGAATTAATATACTTCCTCCACCAAGTACAGGGAAACCAAAGCTCTTGTCTGTCTTGAAGATACGTGCAATGAGGTCGAGAAAAAAAAGCAGATCCTCACAGAACAGCTTAAATAATTATTCAAGGCAACAGTTGCTAATGAGTGCAAATGAATGGGACAGATACTAAGTTTAGGTACTAACTTTGGGGTCTCCATCATACCTTTCTTGGTTTTAGATGATGTATATTCAGATATTTATTTAGTGACTGTTCCTTTTCTAAATGATAGATCACAAGTCAAAAGGACTTTTTAAAGACAGAGATCAGCTTTCTTTGCTCAGCAATGTATGCTGAAGCCTGACACAGAGGAGTGCTCAGCATAGATTTGTTGAGGAAAGGAATGAATGATTTAATTAACAAATGGAAGAGATGTTCAAAAAAGGAAGAAGCAATAGAGAAAAAAGAATAATGAGAGACTACGGCTTCCATATAAGGCACGTTAAGCTTTTTGTGGAAGAGAATAATGTTATGTATATGTTTAGATCCCACCTATTAAGTCAGTAGTTTTAAGCAAAGATAGCTGCCAAAAAGAAGTCATGTTTCAACAAATAATTGAATGAATGAATCTCCACTGAAAAAAAACATATGTGTGTAGCTAATATAGTATGTTCAAATGCAAGTACAATGTTTTCAATAATTATTTCCAATTATTTGAATAGATGGTGTATGCAGTTTTGTAAGAAATAGTGTGAGCATACAAGGATAAATAAGGTATGGGGTTTTGCTCACTCCTGTACTCTTTTCCTCCTTCTCTCTCTTCCTCTTGCCCTCTCCCACTTTCCTTAGGGAAGATCTGGCTATTCCACTCATTGATTCATAATCAAATTATCAGCATCACTCTCTTACAAGAATTCATGAGGCTTCCGTACATTTTAATTCACTTCAACATGTGCTTTTGAGGCAATATTGTACACAGTATTATTGTATGAGGGCCTGAAGATGAGTAAGTCAACGTCTCTTTCTCTCCTCTTCTCTCTCTCCATCTTTTTTGTTCAATCACAAGCATGTAATACTCTATTATAAATATAAATGATGCCAGACTCTGGGGATATAAAAATAAATAGCACAGGTCATGCTCTTAAGGTAATCGAAGTTCTGGCTTGGAGCAGGGGTTGGGGGTGGGGGGAAGTAGATGTGTCAATTAGCTAAAGACAGAGTATGATAAGCTCAAGGACAGAGCCCAGAGAAGGGTGTCACAGAAGTAGAGGCACAGAGGAAGACAGATGCTGGACAGAGGTAGGAGAAACAATTGAGAAAAGCTCCCTGGAGGAAATGATCTCTGATCTAAAGTCAAGGTTAGGTGGATGGGTTTTAGACCCATCTACTGGGGTTTGAATTCTGGCTCCACCATTTACTGATTGTGCCATCTCAGGCAAATTAACTTTTCTGGGCTAAATTTCTTTTTAGTAAAATCAGGATGATGAAACTTTTAAACTCAAAGATGGGGAAGATTAAATGAGATGCACATAGCTGTGAATTTTACCCGGTAAACATTCATTAAATATTATTTATCATCATCATCATCATCATCATCATTATTGGTTATTAGAGAGAGCTTGGGGAAACATAGTAGAAAATGCCATTCCAGCTTGATAGACTAACCTGTGAGAAGCAAGGAAAGATGAGAGTTCTTTAATGGATCTAGAAAGTTTGGAGTGTGGGATGAGGTGGAGAGAATGGCAAACTAAGACAAGGTTGCATCAGAAGGAGTCCCAGAAGCCTAAGGAATTCCAAACTCCCTCTGTTTTAGTAAGGGAATAGTGTGATCAGATTTCCATTTAGAAAGGTCACTTTGCTGGTAGAGGATGCACTGAAAGGTGAGAGCAAAGACAGGGAGAACAACTGGGAAATTGTTGCAAACACAACCACCTGGTAAAAATGTATTAATGCTAGCAAAGCAGGGTGATTAAGAGTTGTCATAGAAATAGAATCAAGAGGTCTTGAGATCCTTTGGCTGTGGGAATGAAAGGCTTCAGCCTTGGGTTATAAGGTAATAAGATGAAGGTCATCACTGACTGAAGATTAAGACATTAATAAAAGCCAGGAACATAGCTGGACTTTTGCTTGTTTGTGTGGGTTTTCATTTTGCTTGTTTTGGTTGTTTGGGTTGAGAAGCAATGAGATCAGTGTTGGTTACTTTAAATTTTAGTATCTTGTGTAACATCCATTTAGAAATACCAAGTAGGAAGGTGAACCTATAAATCTAGAAAGAAGAGAGACAGAGAGACACCTGAAACTAATAGAATGTTGTGTGTCAAATATATTTCAATAAAACATACACAGACACTCAAAGTTACTACCTGGAGAAAAAAAAAAAAAAGAAAGAGAGAGAGAGAGAGAAATACAGTACAGAGAAAGAGTTTAAAGATTGGGGAGACACTGTGGGTAGGTAGGAGCAGAAGTTATGCATGAGCATTAAGGGGTTACTCCCAGGAGGACCATGAACCAAAGATGAAATTTGAAGCCATCCATTTTCAAACAGTTTGTCCAAGCGTGCTGCTCAGGTCTCTAGCATCACAATCAACTGGAGTGCTTGTTTAAAAAGCGTGGTCCTGGGCAAACCTCCAAAGTTGTGTGGGTGTATTTATTCTTTCCAAATATACATCTGATTGTATATATAATGCTTACATCCATTTATATCCAGTAAGAGACTGAGGGAGATAGCAGGAATTCACATGCTTTACAAGTACCCAGGTGATTCTGAAGTGCACCAATGATTGAGGTCCCTTGAGAAGGGGATTCAGATCCATAGAGGGGATCTGGAAGGGGTGGCTGGAAGGATAAGGGGGGCACTGTGACACCATATATGGCAGAAGTCACAGAATAAGACCTTCTCAAGGCAGCAGCTGCAAGAATGATGGGCCACAAGGATGGCAACCCAGGCTAGAAATGAAAACCTTTCCTCAGACCCAGGAAGAGGAAAACTCATAGAAATGCTGACCTTGGTGATTCAGCTGAGTGGAGGGGCTGGGAATAAGAGAGCAGAGAAAGCATATAGAGTTCTGACCATTTCAAGAAGCACAACTTAAAGAAAAGGGAGAGAGATAGATAAGAGCAAGAACAGCTACAGGCATGGGAGGGTTGACACCAGTGGATTTTTTCTTGTTGTTTTTTGAAGAAAGGAGGTGAAGAATGAAAGGTTTAAGCAATATTCCCAAGAAGTTTTAAGCTGTAGAGGGAAGAGCACACAGATGGAGGATTAAGTCGCACAAGTATGTCCCTTTCACAAAGACAAGAAAGGAGGCGGGGAAGGCTAAGTGTCTGTAAGATGGCAGAGTGCAATTTCCTTTAGCCTTCTGAAACCCTTTGTGGAAAGAGTTTACTGTCGGAGACTCAAGGGAGAGAAGAAAGTGAAGATGTGCTGCAATTATTGCTAATTATTGCTATTTAAAAAACGTTCCTTGTTGCTCCTGGACCGGAGCTAGGAGGCCCAGGAGTGTCTGTGGAGGAAGAGGAAAAGGCTACATTTGGCTTGCTCCCACAGTCAGATGTTTTACTGAGAAGGCTCCATTTTTATTAGTGACTATGGCCCAGAGTAAAAAGGAAAATGAAAAAGTGCTGTCTTAAGAGAGTGCTTTTGTGGTAGCCACGAGAATGCCATATATCTAGCTAGCTATTTCATTCACCTCCAGGCCCTGAAGTGGTTAACAGAGCTTCCCAATGTGCTCTGCTTCTAACTTGGGAATAGTTTTTATGCTAGGAGACTCTGACGCAAGGCTAAGTTCATGGAACATGTTGATTTTCATACCACTTCAAATGGAGCCTAAGTCAGCTGTCAGATATTTACAGGCAATTTTCCTCATTACACAGAACTCTCTGTGATTATTATACTTGGGCAATGCTTGCATTTATTTGCACATAAGCATGTCAAGGTAGGGGAGAAGGCTCCTCGAGCTGTGCCAGGAATATGTCAAGGCCCTCCAGTATTACTCAAGATTGGATGGGATGAAATGTTGGGCTCTTCCCCAGAGCTTGTCATCACCCTTGCTCAGGTACCTTGGGTTACCATTTCCCCCTATAGACTTCCCTTTACATACCCCATACCGGCAAGGCAGAATTCCGCCTGTGCTATTTAATAACCTCCATGAGGTCTCAACTTTTACCAACTGTGCATTTTTCAAGGGACTCTGGAAATTTCTGTGTTCAGGTGATAGGAATGCAAAATGAAATGAACCAAAAAAGACACCTCCCAATCCAAACACAGATGACCAGGGACACCAGACAGATGACTAACAGCCACAGAAAGAATGGGCCTTTAAAAGGTCTATGTGACTCCATCTTGAGGCCTTGGCAAATGCGTTCAATGAAAACAAAAGATGAAAATGCTTGTAACCGTTCAACTTTTATTTTCTGAATTGTGAAACCGGCTAGCCAAATGCAGGTTATGTTTACCAACCCATTCTGATGTGAATTCATGCCTTTCAATAGCAAAATGAACGCATTGGGAGGTGATTTGAGTACAGAATGCAAAACAACGTGACATAGGGTGAAAAATTTTCCAGCTTTACAGCCAGACAGATGAGGGTTAAAATCTTAGCTCTGCCACTCACTGTTATGTGACCTTGAAGAAGATTCTCAATCTTTGCATCTCAGCCTTTTTATCTATTGGAGAGTCGCATACTCAATTCATGGATAATTTTATCTTATTTTGATTTTTAAGATTGATTTACTTATTTTTATTTATCTTAGAGAGAGGGGGTGGGGAGGAGCAGAGGGGGAGGAAGAGGGAGAGACAATCTTGAACAGACTTCATGCTGAGCATGAGAAGATGACCTGAGCTGAAACCAAGAGTCCAATCCTTAACCTAACTGCACCACTCAGGCGCCCCTCAACTCATAGATAACTTTAAAGATAATGAGAAAATGTAAGTATTATGAGTAAAAATGGGCACATACTGTAACTGGCTTAATAGAATCAACTCAGTAAGTGACATGAGAAAGGCAGTCACAGATTATGGAGGAAAAGACTGCCAACTCTAGACTCACATCACCTGTCCCCAAAAGCCAGCGTGGCCAGCTTTCCAATCTTTACAAAAGAGCAAGCAACAGTGTTCTTGTAAGGATTCAGCGAGATGACGCTTATGAAGAACTCGCTGCAGTATCTCACACATGGTTAGTATCCAGTAACTGGCAGCTGTGATTATCAGGGGATCCCACCCTTTCCATGCAGTTACCAGCATTTCTGTCCATCCCACTAGCCCCTGGCACACTGAGGACTTTCATCTCTTTTTTCCAGCCTGTCATAGTGCCTTCCATACTGGGATTTAATGGGTCCTTAATCAAGTCTGGTTGAATATTAAATGAATAAATATATAAAGTGCTTGTCACTTAGGAGATAGTAACATAAGTGCTTTTTCCTTTCTGACATCAGCTTCTCTTCCACTGATTTGAATGGCAGAAAATACCATCTCAGCTTGTCATATTTTTGGAGAAAGGAAAATGAACCACTTCCATGAACAGTGAAAGGGTTTAGTGAAAGAGAATTTAAAACCAACAATCTGGTCGATTCTGAGGGTATAAATTAAGCTAGTTAAGCAGCCTTAACCCAGGATATTGGCAAGATAACTATCAGATTCTGGCAGTTTCATTTCTTCCTTCTACTCTAAGGTTAGGGCATAAAATTTTAACCCAAGACATCAGAGGTTTAAAAAGAGAACCCATGCTAACAATAAAATAATTCTAAATAGTTCAGTGTGGATTGGAAACCAAGAACAGGGCAATGACTGTAAGCCACATCTAGGTCCTATATTGCTAACAGATGGTGAGCATTTCCATGGACTTGGGACTAGTTTAGATCAGAGTGAGACTCTCTCCCTTCCCCCACAAGAGGCTCTAATTAGTAGATAGGACATTAGAGCATGTTAAAATTCCAGGCTGACATCTTATTTGTTAGTTTTAGATTGAACTCATGCCTTGGGGTGACTGAATTTGCTTGTTGAAACACACACATGCTCACGCACACACTAAAAGAGTAACTCTAACTTTCTGTTCTATGGGGATCAAAATAAAGATTTTCAAAGTCCTCTAGAAAAGGGCTCCAAAGATTTGTTGGATATCAAATAGCTCCTTCAAGACAACATTTTGATGAGTTAAGTGTAAATGAATCAGAAACATATGGATTAAGTTTCCCTTGAAATACACAGGGGCTTAAAAATCAAAGAGGAAACAGTGCCTGGCCCAGGGTCTTGCAGGTTGTGCCAAACCCAACACATATGAGCTGCAGTTCAAGATATTTGAGGGATCCAAGGACGGAGCTGGCCTGACCCACGCCTAGTTCCTACCGTATTGAAATAAAGAACATAAGTCATGCCATTTATATTGCATTATTACTAAAAATTCCTTCTTCCTTGTGGTTTGAAAATTAACTAAACCAAGACTTACAAAAGAAAAAACCCTATAAATGGTGTCTGCAGCACAGAAAGCTCTCTAAAGTCTCAGAAGAGCAAGTTCAAAATGTTCTCAGACAGAGTAGCTGTTATTGTCTGACAATCCAATAAAAGTTGGGCATCAGGATAGCACCAAAGACTGTTTAATGGTGCTTTAACTTCAGATTTGCTCTTCAGAAATTCTCTGCAATATTGCCAGGAGGGATATGTTGCAATAAAGACTAATTATTTCTAAAGTTAAGTCATACATTCCAATCAGCATTTCCAATCACTCCTATTTGCTATAGGTAGTGGATTTTAAAAACTTCTAATTGGTTAATCAGTAAATTTGCTGATGTAGGAAACATATTTAAATCTCATCATAGGAGACATATGACCCAAATAAATTTGATCAGTTAAACACACAAATGCTATCTAATTTTAATTTAGATAGCTTTTATAATTAGCCAGCTTTTATCACTTCGATAAATAATTAAATCTTAACATAATCTACCTTGAAGATTTACCAATCTGGTGTTAACCAACCACATAACTAAATCCAGAAGTAAGCAAGGTGATACATATTTATCAATCTACTTGAGAAACAGAAACACAATTCTTCATGTTATGTGTTTGGTTTCTTTTAAACATATTAATTTTTAAAATTATAGCTAATATGGTATTCAGAGAAAATTTAGAAAATACAGAGAAAGCATAACACTGGGGAAAAGAATCACCAGGAATCTTGTCATCAAAAAATCGCTTTCGAGGTGCCTGGGTGGCTCAGTGGGTTAAAGCCTCTGCCTTCGGCTCAGGTCATGATCTCGGGGTCCTGGGATGCAGCCCTCTGGCCAGGCTCTCTGCTCAGCAGGGAGCCTGCTTCCCTCTCTTCCTCTGCCTGCCTCTCTGCCTACTTGTGATCTCTTTCTCTCTGTTAAATAAAGAAATAAGATCTTTAAAAAAAAAGAAATAGCTTTTGAAATTATGGTGCTTTTGTCTATAATATTGTAAATATTTTTTGGGTTCCAAATTTTTCAGTTAATATATTACAAACATATTTCCAAATCTGTAAACATGTTGCTACTACATCACTGCTTATAACATGAAATTTCAGTGTATAGCTCTTCTCTGATTTATTCAACCAGGCATTCCTGAGATGGTTTCCAATATTTAGCTACCAAAAACCAAACCTAGATGAGCATGCTTCATGCTTCATAGTTCTGACTTGTCCCTTAAGATAAGTTTCTAGAAGTGGAATTTGGGAGTAAAAGTATTTGCATGTTATAAAATTTATTGATATAATTACATTGATAAATTGTGTCCTAAGAGATGGCCTGACACAGAGCTGAAAAGTGTTAACTATTTGGTAAATGATGAAATTACCCCTAGAAAAGACAGTAACAATGACCTCTTCTTTGAAATACGAAACAATTTCTAGCTAAAATGAAGTATTACTGGTATTTTTAATCTTTTTTTATCATAAAGTCAAAAAGCATATTTATTTGATTTAATTTGTCTTTCCCTGACACTAGTGAATTTGCATGTGAGTCCTGTTTATTGGGCTCTTATATTTCTTTCTTTGTGTGTGTGTGTGTGTTTTATATATATATGGCTTGTATTTGGTTTTGTTTTCATTGCTATGTTTACTTCTCATTGATTTGTAGCTGTCCTTTATATTTTAAGATATTAACACTGTCACATAGGTTGCAATATTGTCTGTGGTATTTAGAGACATTTACAATGTTTATTTAAATCCATCCATCAGTCTTTTCATTATGTTTCCTAATTGTACTGTTCATTTTTAATGGTCTTCCCAAACTCACGATTATATAAATGTCTTATTATATATTTAGTAGTTCTTTAATGATTTTTATGTTTAACTTTTTAAGACATTTGTTTGTTTTGGTGAATGGTATATTAAGGATATATTTTTATATCAATTACTTAATTCAGCAGAAACTTACTAAAGTGTTTGGCATTTAGTTAGGCACTGGCTATCCAATATTAACTCCTGAAATGCACTAGGTGTGATGGACAGACTCTAAGGTAGTCCCACCATCCCCACCTGCTGGGCTCACATTTTTGTGGAATCTTGTCCCTTTAAGTACAGCTGGACCTGTGACTAGCTTATAACCAACAGAATATGGCAAAGGTGATGGAATGTCACTCCCATGATTACCTTATAGTATATAAGATTTTGTCATGCTAGCCATCTCACTCTAGAGATCTGGCTGGCTTGATAAACTAAGCAACCATCATAGGAAAGCCCACATGCAGGAAACTGCAGGTAGCCTCTATGAGCTAGAGTGGCCTCCAGGGGACAGCCATCAAGGAGCTGGATTCCCTCAGTTTCACAACTACAAAGAATTCTGCCAACACTTGAGTAAACATGGAAGATAATTCTTCCCCAGTGAAACCTCCAGAGGAGAACACAACCCAACCAAAACCCTGATGACAACTTTGTGAGCCATTGACATTTCACTGGGCTAACCAGTGTCCACACTCCTGATCTGTGGAAACTGGGAGATAGTAAATGTACCTCGTTTCAAGCTGCTAAGTTTGTGGAAATTAGTCATGTATCAATTAAAAACTAACGTACTGAGCATTACTTATGGGAACCTGTTCTTTCTCTCTTGATTTTAAACACCATTGTTGGCATAAATAAAATGCATAAATTGGGAGATAATACATCTGAGCCTATAAACCCCAGAAACATTAAAAAAACAAACTATTCTAAAGGTGATTATTTAATAATTATAGATTTAAACATTATTCTTGTTAATTGTAGAGTAAGTTTTGTGGGGATGATGTCATCTGCTAAACTAAGCAAGACAGTTGTGGTCATCATAGGCCATCAGCAAACATGGACAAAGCGTGCTGATCCTAAGGAGACCCTATTCAGAACTTAGCTTATTTTAGCTGAAAAAAAAATTCAAAAGCTTATTGGACAAAGATCTTTGAGTACTGAGCAAGAGATATTCCAAATGTCTAGTTAAAAACAAAGAATTTGAAACAAAATTATAGAAACATCAAGCGGTTATTACTAGTCTCTCCTCCGAAGACTTTGTAATTCTCTTCTTTTGTCTACTTTCAGGAGTACTTATGAGTAAGTAAAAAGTTTGTATATAAGTTGTAGTGTTTTAATTGTATTTCTTTTTTTTTTTACCATTTTTAAATAGACTATTTTGCGAACTGTTTTAGGTTCACAGCAAAATTGAGTGGAAGGTGCAGAGATTTCCCACATACCCCCTTCTCCCCAACATGCATAGTCTGCACCATGGAAATCCCCCACTGGAGAGATGTATTTGTTATAACTGATGAACCTACATGACCCAAAGCCCATGGTTTATATCAGGGTTCACTCTTAGTCTTATACATTTTATGGGTTTGGACAAATGTATAATGACATGTCTCCACCAATATAGTATCATAAGAGTAGTTTCACAGCCCTAAAAATTCTATTTGCCCTCTCATCCTCACTCTTCCCCAGAAATCACTGATGTTTTTACTGTCTCCATAGGTTTACCTTTTCCAGAATGACACGTAGTTAGTATCATACAGCAGTTTCAGATTGGCCTTCTTTTGTGCAGTAATATGTGCTTAAGGTTTCTTATGTATTTTCATTATTTGACAGTTCATTAATTTTATTGCTGAATAACATTTTATTGTCTACATGTACCTCTCTTTATCCATTCACCTACTGAGACATCTTGGTTGCTTCTAAGTTCTGGCAATTATTAATGAAGTTCCTTAAACATCCAGGTATTGTTTTTTGTGTAGATATCAATTTTCAACTCTTCTGGATAAATATCAAGGAGCATGATTACTGGATTTTATGGTAAGAGTATGTTTAGGTCTATAGGAAACAGCCAAAGTGTCTTCCAAGTGGGCTGTAACATTTTTCATTCCCACCAGCAATGAACAAAAGTTCCTGTTGCTTCACACCCTCCCCAGCATTTAGTAGTGTCAGTGTTTTGGATGTTTGCCATTTTGATAGGTGTGCAATGGTATCTTATTTTAATTTGCAATTCCCTAATGATGTAAGATGTTAAACATCTTTTCATATGCTAATACAACATCTATATATCTTCTTTATTGAGATGTCTGTTCAGGCTTTTGGCTCAATTTTTGATCAGGCCATTTGTTTTCTTACTGTTAAATTTTAAGATCTCTTTATGTATTTTGGATAGTGGTTTTTTATCAGATATATCTTTTGAAATATTTTCTCACAGTGTGGCTTGTCTTCTCATTCTTTGGATAGTTCCTTCACAGAACAGAAGTTGTTTTTTTTTTTTTAATTTTAATGACATCCAGCTTATCAATTTTTTGTCACATGGATTGTGCCTTTGGTGCTGTATTGAAAAAGACATCACCAAATCCAAGAACATCTAGATTTTTTTCCCTATATTTTCTTCTAAAAGTTTTATAGTTTTATAGTCTGCATTGAGCTCTATGATCCAGTACGAGTTAGTTTCTGAGAAGGGTCTGAGTTCTATGTGTAGGTGTATCTTTTTACATGTGATCATCCAGTTGTTCAAGTACCATTTGTGGAAAGAGAATCTTTACTCCACTGTAATGCCTTTGTTCCTTGGCCAAAAGTCAGTTGATTATATTTATGGGGGTCTATATCCAGGCTCTCTATTCTATTTAATTAACCTATTTGTCTATTCTTTCACCAGTAATACACTTTTTGTCATTGCTGTCTTTAGTGTCCTTTATTAGAATATATATGCCTGACAGACCATAGCACTCAGAGGTTGTTGCTCAGACACTGGCAACCGTTCTAAGAACTATGAAACAGACAGTGTTTGGGTGTCAAATTTCTCTGTGCATACATTTAATCTACTCAAGGCATTGAGTAGGTTTTTCAAGGGAAAAGCTCTTTGTATAAAGTCAAACTCCTAGTAATTGATGGAGTAAGCCTCAAAACTAGGTCTTTAGACTTCAAATCCAAAGCTCTTTATGCTATATTATATTGTTTCTTTGTGTGATAGGATTTAAGGGATGATGACTGACTTATTCCCAGCAACCCTTTTGGAAACTGGCAAAACTGAGTCTGTACCATTCCCATCCATCTCTCCTATTTCTGCTAAACAATCTTTTGGTTCACATTCCTCATGGCACTCTTCATTTTCACATCTCTTGGGATGTAGACCACAGGCTTCAACATGGGCATGGTGCTGATATAAAACATAGCCACCATATTGTCCTCAGTAAAAGCGATGAAAGAACTTTGGTAGAAAATGCAAGGGACAAAAAGCAAATTGAAAAATCATTTTGTCAACATCGACAGAACAAATAGCTGGGATTTTTGAATAGGATTATGTTGAATCTATAAGTCAGTTTGGGAAGAACTGACATCTGATGTCTTGACAATATTGATTCTTCCTATCTGTGAACATGTAATATCTTTCCATTTATTAAGTTCTTTGACTTTTATGATCAGAGTTTTGAGATTTCCTCATAGGCCTTACACATATTTTATTATATTTATACCTAAATATTTTATTTTGGGAAGAGAGCTGCTCTGTAAATGGCACTGTGATTTTAATTTTAAATTCTACTTGTTCATTACTGGTATGCAGGAAAGTGAAGATTTTTTATATTAACCATATATATATATGGTTATATATAACCTTCCCATTATTATTTGAAACAAACTGTACTTTTTATTTCGTTTTCTTGTCTTGTTGCATTAGCTAGGACTACCAGTGTAATATTGTAAAGCAGTGGTGAGAGAGGACATCCTTGCCTTGTTCCTAATCTTAGTTGGAAAGCCTCAGGTTTCTCATCTTTAAGCACAATATTAGCTGTAGGTCTTTTGTAAATGTTTTTTATCAAGTTGAAGAAAGTTTCTTCTATTCCTACTTTGTTGATATCATAAATGAGTGTTGAATTTTGTCGAACGTTTTTACTGTATCAATAGTGATATGATCATGTGTTTTTTTCCCCTTTACATTATTGATGAGATGGATTACATTAATTGATTTTTGAATGTTGAGCCAGCCTTGCATACCAGGGATAAATCTCACTTTATCATGATATATAATTAATTGTATAATTTGTTGAATTTGATTTGGTGATATTTTGTTGAGGAATTTGACATTTATGTCCCTGAAAGATATTTGTTTGTAGGATTAATTTTTGCAGTCTCTTTGTCTGGTTTGGTATTAGAGTAGTGAGAATAGAATTACTACCCTAATAAAATGAGTTAGCAAGCATTGTTCCTGCTTCTATCTTCTGGATGAGATTTCAGAGAACTGGTACAATTTCTTTCTTAAATATTCAATAGAAGGGGCGCCTGGGTGGCTCAGTTGGTTGGGCGACTGCCTTCGGCTCAGGTCATGATCCTGGAGTCCCAGGATCAAGTCCCACATCGGGCTCCCTGCTCTGCGGGGAGCCTGCTTCTCCCTCTAACCTCTCCCCTCTCATGCTCTCTCTCTCTCTCTGTATCAAAATAAATAAAATAAAAATAAATCTTAAAAAAATATTCAATAGAATTCATCCATGAAAGTGTCTGAACCCAGTGCTTTTTGTTTTGAAAGGTTATTGATTACTGATTAATTTCTTTAATAGATACAGGCCAATTCAAATTGTCTATTTCTTTTTGTGTATTTTTTTTTTCTTTTTGTGTAAATTTTGGCAGCTTGTATCTTTTAAGGAATTTGCCCATTTTGCCTAGGTTATTAAATTTGTGGACACAGAATTGTTCATAATATTATTTTATATACTTTTAATATCTATGGAATCTATAGTGGTGTACCCTCTTTCATTTCTGATAATAGTAATTTGTGGTCTTCTTTTTTTTTCTTAGTTAACTTGGGCTAGAAGCTTATTGATTTTACTATCTTTTTATAGAACCAGCATTAGGTTTCATTGATTTTTCTCTATTTATTTCCTCCTTTCAATTTCATTGACCTCTGCTTAATTTTTATTCCTTCTTTTTTTCTTCTTTGTATTTAATTTGTTTTTCTTTTCCCAGTTTCCTGAGGTGGAGATTCAGATTTTTTATTTTTAGATGCTTCTTTTCTAATACATGCATTCTATGCCATAAATTTTCCTCTAGACATTGCTTTTGTTGCATTCCTTAAATTTGATAAGTTATATTTTAATTTTCATTTAGATCAAATTTTTTTTAAATTTCTATGGAGACTTCTCCTTTAATCCCTGTGTTATTTAGAAGTTTTTTGTTTAATCTCTGAGTATTGAGGAATTTTCCAGTTATCTTTCTGTTTTTGATTTCTAGTTTAATTCCTTTGTGGTCTGATTGATCACATCATATGACTTCTATTCTTTTAAATTTAAATAAATTAAGGTGTATTTTATGGTGCAGAATATAATCTATCTTGGTGAATGTCAAATGTGAGCTTGAGAAGAGTGTATATTCTGCTATTTCTGGATGAAATAGTCAATAGATAAGAATTACATCCAGTTGATTGATTGTGCTGTCAAGTTCAACTATGTCTTTATTGATTTTCTGCCTGTTTGCTTTGTCTAATTTTGATAGAAGGGTGTTGAAGTCTCCAACTATAATTTTGGATTGATCCATTTTTCCCTGCAGTTTTATTAGTTTTGGACTCACATGTTTTGATATTTTGTTGTTAGGTGCATTCACATTTTGGATTGCTCAGTCTTCTGGGAGAATCGACCCCTTCATTATTAAAGAGAAGTGCTCTTTATTTTTGATAACTTCCTTTGTCCCAAAGTTTTCTCTCTCTGAAAATAAGTCACTTCTGCTTTCTTTTGATTAATGTTAGCAAGGTAAATCTTCCTTTATCCTTTTACTTTTAATCTATATATACCTTCATTGTCAAAGTGTGTTTCTTTTTTTTTCTTTTTTTTTTTTAATTTTTTTATTAACATATAATGTATTATTTACCCCAGGGTACAAGTCTGTGAATCATCAGGCTCACACATTTCACAGCATTTGCCATAGCACATACCCTGGGGTATGTGTGTTTCTTATAGACAACATATGGTTGTCTTATTTTTTGATCCAATCTGACAATCTCTTTATTTTAATAGATGCATTTAGGCCATTGATTTTTTTTAAAGATTTATTTATTTATTTATTTATTTATTTGAGAGAGAGAGAGAGAGTGCACGTGCATCCACTGGGGGAGGGGCAGAGAGAGAATCTTCAAGCAGACTATCTGCTGAGCTCAGAGCCCCATGTGCGGCTTGATCTCATGACCCATGAGATCATGACCTGAGCTGCATGAAACCAAGAGTCCAATGCTTAACCAACTGAGCCACCCAGATTCCCCTAGGCCATTGATTTTTAAAGGGATTATTAATATAGATGGATTAGTATCTACCACATTTTAACCATTTTTTAATTGCTGGCGTTGATTTTTCTTTCTATATTTGTCTTCAACTTTTTTCTACTTTTTGTGGTTTTAATTGGGTATTTTATATACTTTCATTTTCTCTCTTTTCTTACTGTAGCAATTATACTTTTTTCACTCTTTTAAGTGGTTGCCCTACAGTCTGAAAGATAAATTTACAAGTAATATGAGACTACTTACAAATAACACTGTATCGCTGCACAGGTAGTGCAAGTACCTTGGAATAACAAAGTAATCCTAATTTCTCTTCCTGTCCCTTATATTGTTGCTTTTATTCATTTAATTTATACATAAACATTCATGACCATATATATCAAATATATTGTTGCCATTATTGTTTGAAACAAACTGTTATCTGTTAAATCTATTAAAAATAAGAAAAATAAGTGTTTATTTTACCTCCACTTATTTCTAATTCAATGTGCCTCTTTTATGTATTCTAGTTTCTGACCTATATAATTTTTTTTCTCTAAAGATTTTCTTTCAACTTTTGCAAGGCAAGTTTACTGGAACCAAATTCTCTCAATTTTTGTTTGTTTGTTTGTTTGTTTGTAAAGCTTTTCTCCTTCACTTTTGGTAGATGATTTCTCAGGGTGATTTTTAGGTTGGTGTTTTCTGTCCCCCCTTCCCTCCCAAGATTTCAACTACTTTACTCCATTCTCTTCTTGCTTTCATGACTTCTGAGAAGTTGGGTATAATTCTTTTCATTGCTCCTTTATAGTAAGTGTTTTCCCTCTGGCTTCTGGCAAAATTTTTCTTTATCTTTGATTTTTTTTTTGTTGCAGTTTTAACATGATAACCTTGATGTAAATGTTTATTTGCTTTTGGTATTTATAGTGTTTGCCATTCTCTGAGCTTCATAGATCTGTGGTTTGCTGTTTGACATTAATTTGAAGAAATTCTCAGTCATTGTTGCTTCTACTATCGCTTCTGTTTCTTTCTTCTCTTTCTAGTATTCTAATTATGCCTAGTTGTTTTTTATAGTTGTCCATGTTCTTAGATATTCTGTCTGTTTTTTCAGTCTTTTATCTCTTTGCATTTCCATTTTGAAAGTTTCCATTGACATATCCTCAAGCTCACAGATTCTTTCCTCAGCCTTATCAGCTTTACTAATGAGCTCACCAAAAGACATTCTTCCTTTCTATTACAGTATTTTTCATCTCTAGAATTTCTTTTTCACTCCTTTTTAGAATTTACATTTCTCTGCTTACATTGCCCATCTGTACTTTCATGCTGTCTACTTTATCAATTAGAGCCCTTAACATATACTAATAACAGTTGTTTTAAATTGTCAGGTTGATAATTCCAACATTCCTGCCTTGTCTGAACCTAGTTCTGATGTTTGCTTTGTTTCTTCAAACTGTGCATTTTGTATTTTAATATACCTTGAAATTTTTTCTTTTTCTTTTTTTAATATTTTCTCATAATTTTCTTTTTTCCCCAAATAATTTAATTTTATTTTTTCAGTGTTCCGAGATTCATTGTTCATGTACTACACCCAGTGCTCCATGCAGTATGTGCCGTCCTCAATACCCACCACCAGGCTTTCCCAACCCCTCATCCCATTCTTCTCCAAAACACTCAGTTTGTTGCTCAGAGTCCATAGTCTCTCATGGTTAATCTTCCCCTCTGATTTCCCCCAATTCACCCTTCCCCTCTGATTTCCCCCAATTCACCCTGCATAATGTTTTTCCTTATGCTCCACACTTAAGTGAAGCCATATGATAACTGACTCTCTCTGACTTATTTCACTCCACATAATCTCCTCCAGTCCCGTCCATG